>CM038038.1:14547271-15205923 GCA_021397845.1 Areca catechu | reverse complement strand
AATGAGCTGAAGAGCACCCACTTGACAATCATGGGCAAGGGCAAGGGGCAGAGTTGAGGAAGAGTAGAAAGCATGTCGATTCTTGAAATAATCCATCAAGGAGAATCAGGAAAAGATGGAAGACCTGACCAAGATGGTTGAGGCAACTAGGAGGGCTGAAGAGTCATCCTTAAGAGCCAGAAAGGCATCTTTAAGGGCCAAAGAGGTAGCCTTGGAGTCTAAGCAGCTAGGAGAGAGTTCGAGGTAGCCTGGAGGGAGTCTGAAGTCCTAAAAGAGCTGGCGGGTAGAGCTGTAGCGGATTTTAGGAAGTCCTCACAATTCCAACAGAAAATGAATGAGGCAACCTTATACAGCTACCAGCACGGTTTTAATGACGGACTCGCCAAGGTTAGTGAGGTTTTTCCTAACCTTGATCTTTCTGTTGTCCCTGCTTTTGACATTGCGAAAGAAGAAGAAGAGGAAGCCGAGGCCGTAGAGGAAATTGGAGGGATGTCAAGTCCAAGGGAGGAGATCCCAATCGTGGTCAAGGATCCCAGCTTAATTTTGACCCAGGTCGAAGAGGCTGAAGAGGTGCCAAGCCTGGGGGAAAAAGTTCCTGTCGCAATCGAAGACTTGAATGTAGTTCCGATCCGGCCCAAGAGGGAGTCCAAGCTGAGGAGGGGGTCCAGGTTGAAGACCCTTTGGACTCAACCCAAGTCGAGGAAACTCTCTCCGTGCAAATTGATAGACTGCTCCAATCTTGAGATGTTGGGTCTTTCCAGCCATTGCCTAAGGATTTATGTAGCTTTAGGCATTATATCTCTTCCTTACTTTCCTCTAAAATGTAACTGACAAACTCTTCTGAATTTCTAAGTGGCTTTTTCCTTGTTGTACATGTTATGTCATGTTTTTGAATAAAGTTGTTGGTTTTGGTTATGACTTGAACTACGTTGCTCTTTCTCCTTTCTAGCCAAGGGGCGAAGCCGAAGATTGTTTGGTTCATGGCTGGCATCGAAGACAAGTTCCGAAGCAAAATCGGAATGTCGTTGCTGACGACTGACCACGATCAAGCTAGGATGACGCCCGTCTTCCTTCATAATTAATCCGTCTATCTAGGAATGGACATGATAGATAGGTGTCATTTCTCTATCGACCATTGATTAAGGAACATTGATTATGGTTCTTGTTGCCCGTGTTGAGTGTGTCGATATTCGAACGATCGCATCCCCGTGCACCCGGGTGCCGCCATATCCTTTGTTACTGAAAGGGAGCCATTAATGCCACCGCTGTATGATGAAGATTATTCTGGGTTTGAAGTGCAGGCGGTTGCCATCCCTCAGAGCAGTTATTGGTGATCATGCCACTCCCGGGCGGTCACCTGGAGTTTTGAGGTGTCACTTCAACACGTGGCATCCTTTGGTGCGTTTGGGATAGGGCGTAGAGCACGTTTCCTGTGGCCGTTCGTGGGTGTAAGGTCCTTATAAATAGGGCCCTATCTCTCCCTGTCAAAGGCCATCACAATTTAGACTCCCATTTTGGAAGTTTCCCTTCTTTCTCCAGCATCCCAATGGAATGAAGTTCAGCATTTCCGAGCTTAAGAAGGCGGCAATGAAGAGGGCCTCCGAGGCCCTATCTGAGGGGGAGCCCAGCTCTAAGGTTCCTCGAAGAGGTGATAACGATGATCGCAGGGGGTCATTGCTCCTTGGAGAGGAGAATCTGGATCTTGGAGGCCCGCTTGGTGGAGGCCAAGGCATGGGTAAGGTCGCCGTTGCAGAGGCGGAGGAGTCTAGAAAGAGGTTGGTGAAGGCCATCTCGGACTTCATGGTTTCTCCCGCCTATAAGGATCAGGTTATAGAGGCGATCCTGGATTCGTACCACCAGGGGTTTCAAGAGCATCAGGACAGGGCTTTCAAGTTCTTCCATTTGAAGGGCTTGCAAAACATCGGCCTTCCGTCCCGTTCCTTGGTCGCGAATTCGATTCCAACTTCAAAGAGGAGTCGGAGTCAGACTCCAAAGGGAACACCGGAGCCTCTCTATCCTCTTCCAGGGCTTTGATGCCTCCCGTCGGCACGGGAGAAAGGTTGGCTGGCGGTCACTGAATCTTCTGCAATGCTCCTTGTCTTTTTTTTTTGTAAAAATTCAAAAATGAAATGAAATTTTCAACTTCTTCCACACTTCTTCTGTGACTTGTCGTACTATGATATGTCGAAGGTGTAAATTTCCAAACATTTAGGATCTGTAAAGAGATGTGAGATCGGCTGGGCCATCCCATCAAGTGTTTAGTGTTAACAGGATGAGTGATATAGGTTCACTCTAGCATGTTTTCGGATTTATCGTAGGGTAGGGCATTTAAGCCATCCCTGTGCCTTCCTGTCATGATTTAAGGTAGGCTGTTAGGCCCGCCCTGGTGTGTCTTCGGACATACCATAGGGTAGGCTATAGAAACCATCCCTGCGCCTTCTTTGGTGTAAGGTAGGCTGATTAGGCCCATCTCGGCACGTCTTCGAGTTTTCCGTAGGGTAGGTTACGTGAACCGTCTCTGTGCCTTTGATCATTTTGGCAGCCTAATTGGACCATCCGTTGCGCTCGTCGGGCATACCGATAAGGTGAGCGGATCATACTCTCCTTTGCGCCATTGGCCGATTCCTTAGATCATGCCATTCAAGCCATTGTTGTTCAGTTGATGCAACATGCCATTTAGAGTTGGACAAATTTGCACAAAGGATTTAGGAGCTTGTTTATTGATAGTATTTGCAAAGGTTTTGTACATTCCATGGTCGGGACATAATTTTACCATCCAGGATCCTAAGTTGATATGTCCCTAGACGTATGACTTCTTCGACTTGGTATGGACCTTTCTAGTTGGGGGAAAGCTTACCCTGTTCTGTTGGCTTGGACACTTCTGCCCTTCGCAGCACCATGTTCCTTGTGCAAAAAAATTGCTCCTTTACTCTGAAATTGTAATACTTGGTGACCTTTTGCTAGTATGTCACCATTTCATTTGGGCCTGAAGCTTGGTGCTCGGCAACAGATCTAGGTCAACTCTTCTGTGATCAGAGTTTTCAGGCTCTTAGTATTTATCGATTCTTAGAGATTGGAGAGAGACTTCGATAAGAAGAACGGCTTTGGTACCGTATACCAGGTTGAACGGAGACTTGCTGATGGCTATTCTCGGGGTAGTTCTGTTTGCCCAGAGGACAGAGGTTAGCTCTTCTGCCCAGAGTCCTTTGGCGACGTTCAACCTCATCTTCTGACCATGGAGAATGGTTCGATTAGTTACTTCAGCTTCTTTGTTGGACTGTAGGCGGGCAACAGAAGTCAGCCTATGTTGCACATGGTACCAAGCACAAAAGTCTTTAAACTTCGGATTATCGAACTGCCTCCCGTTGTCAGTGATTATTGTATGTGGAATCCCGAACTAAAATATGATGGAGTTTTTGACAAATTCTCAACCTTGCCTTCCATGATTTGAGCTAGTGGTTTGACTTCGACCCACTTGGTGAAGTAGTCAATTGCCACAAGGAAAAATTTCTTCTGCCCAGATGCGGGTGGAAATGGGCCAAGAATATCCATCCCCCACTGAGCAAAAGGCTAGGGAGCTGTCAGCTGGGTCAAGTGACTTGCTGGTTGTCTTTGAATGTTGGCATATCTCTGGCATTGATCACATTTTCGCACGAAGTCGGTCGAGTCCTTTTGGATGGAGGGCCAATAGTATCCTTGGCATATAATTTTATATGCTAAGGACCTGCCCCCAAGTGATCACCACATATCCCCTCGTGGACCTCTCTCAAGGCATAGTCAGCATCTGACGGTCTCAAGCATTTCAATAGAGGCTGAGAGAATGATCTTTTATAGAGAGCTCCGTCTAAGATGACATATTAAGATGCCATCCAGCAGATCTTTTTGGTCTCTACCTTATCTTCTGGCAGTACACCCTCGTTTAAGAACTTGATGATGGGATACATCCAGCTTGGCTCGGTCTCAATTTGGTGCACCTCCATGCTTCTTCAGCTTTACTTGGGGCTTCAAGGTGTTCAATGAAAGTGTGACCGAAAGATACCGGGGTTGTAGTGGCCAGTCGAGATAACGCATTTGCTCGAGAGTTCTCCGATCGAGGAACATGAATGATTTTAAAGTATTCCAGTTGAGAAGATAAGATTTGTACTTTTTTCAAGTACTACACCATGGTGGGGTCTCTGGCTTCATATTCTCCTTTAACTTGATTTACCACCAACTGGGAGTCCGAAAAAGCTTGGAGTCTCCGAACTCCTAAACTCTTGGCGATCCGAAGTCCTGCAAGCAGGGCTTCGTATTCGGCCTGATTATTCGAAGCACGAAAGGAGAACCGGAGTGCGTACTTTACCATGTGGCCATCAGGTTCTACCAGTATAAGGCCAGCTCCACATCCAGCGGAATTGGAAGCTCCGTCCACATGGAGCACCCAAACAGACTCCGTATTCTTTGAATTTCCTTCTTCTGTTGGAAGCGCTTCGTCTTCGGACTTCCAAGTGCACTTAGCCAGGAAATCTGAAAGTACCTAGGCTTTCATAGCCAATCGGGGCTAGAAGCTAATGTCGAACTCGCTTAATTTAATAGCCCACTAGGCTATCCTTCCTGAGATATCAGGGCATCAGAGAACGGCTTTAAGGGACTAATCGGTCAGCACCATGATGGTGTGGGCGTGGAAGTAAGGCCGTAGTTGCTTTGCCATAATTATCAGAGAGTAGATCAGCTTCTACATTTTGAATATTTTGTTTCAGCATCATGCAGAACTTTGTTGATATAGTAGATCGGTTTGTGAGAGCCATCTTCTTCTTTTCAGACAAGGACTGAACTGACTGCTTCGTCCGAGATGGAAAGGTATAAGTAAAGCACCTCCCCCTTTTGAGGTTTGGAAAGTAAAGGCAGGGTCTCTAAGAACTTCTTCAACTCTTCAAAGGCAGTACGGTAGTCTTCAGTCCATTCGAAGCCCCGAGACTGTCGAAGTACCTTGAAGAATGGAAGACATTTCTCAACTGAACGAGAGATAAACCTGCTTAAGGAGGCAATCCTCCTTGTTAGCTATTGGACTTCCTTCTTACAGGATGGATGCCTCATATCTTTAAGGGCCTTAATTTCCTCAAGGTTTGCTTCAATCCCTCGCTTGGTAATGAGGAAACCCAGAAATTTGCCTGAAGTAACCCCAAAGGCACATTTCGTCGGGTTTAACTTCATCGATGACATCGTAGGCGCTGAATAATTCTCCTAAGTCCTAGATGTGATCTTTTTTAAGCAAGCTTTTAACGATCATGTCATCGACATAGGCCTCCAGGTTTCTCCCCAACTATTCCTTGAATACCTTGTTGATCAATCTCTGAAATGTTGCTCCAGCGTTCTTGAGCCCAAATGACATCATCTTGTAGCAATATAGATCTTTATCAGTGATGAAGGCCATTTTCTCCTCATCTCGGGGATCCATTCGGATCTGATTGTAGCCAGAGAAAGCATCCATGAAACTTAGCATTGGTGGCCGGCAGTGGCATTGACCAGTTGGTCAATCTTTGGAAGAGGAAAGCTGTCCTTTGGGCAAGCCTTATTGAGATCTGTGTAGTCGATGCAGATCCTCCACTTGCCATTAGCTTGCTTTACAATTACCACATTGGCCAACCACTCGAGATAGTGGGCTTCCCGGATGAACCCTGCCTTGAGGAGCTTGCTCACCTCTTCATTAATTGCTCTTTGTCTTTCGGGGGTAAAGCTTCTCTTCTTTTGCCGGACTGGCTTATACCAGGAGTAACTACCAGCTGATGAGTGATCACTTCGGTGGGAATCCCTGGCATGTCCGAAGCCGACCAGGCGAAGACATCAGCATTATCTCTGAGGAAGCAGATCAGCTCCATTCTAATTTTTTTATCAAGCATACTTTCAATCTGCACGACCTTGGTGGGGTCCTCTTTAGTTAAAGGTACCAAGATAGTTCTCTCCATAGGTTCACCAGAATCTATAGTCGAATCCCTCGGATCTAGCTGATCCCAAGTTATAGGATCATTAGAGTGCTTGTCCTGGATCATCAGGCATTGTCGCGCCTTCTCTGGTCTCCTCTTACTTCTTCGACACCATTTTTGATGGGAAAGCGTACTAGGAGGTAGTAGGATGACACTACGGTCCGAAATTTGTTCAAGGCAGGCCATCCCAGAATAATGTTGTAGGCCGAAGGGGTTCGGACTACCATGAAATTGATCGGCAGTATCTTTTATCGAGATTCGGTACCGAGGGTTACAGGCAGTACTATTTCTCCCTCGGCATCAACCTGATTACCTACAAAGCCGGTGAGTGGTATAGGGGACCTTCGTAGTTTGTTTCTAGGCAAATACATCCGAGAGAATGCATCGTAGATCAAGACATTGGTCGAACTTCCATTATCAACTAAGATTCGTTGTACATCGTAATTGCCCACAATGGCCAAGATTATAATAGGGTCGTCGTGCGGGAGCCGAACTCCCGTAAGGTCATCATCGGAGAAGAGAATAGCATTGTTGTCCTTGAGTCACTTCGGGACATTGTCTTCGTCTCTTCTCCAATTGACAAGTCGATGTATCATCCCCACGCCTCCATTGGTGGGCCTTTGATTCGACAGTTCAACCTCTTCAGGAGCCAATTGGGGAACAGTAGCTTCTAATCGAAGTCCTTAGCGACCAATGTACCATCCCAAATACCCTCTCTTGATGAGATCCTATTGCATCTCTCAGTTGGATGCATTCTTCGGTATTATGACCGTAGTCCCGGTGTAATCTGCAGTATTTATTCTTGTTCCTTGTGGAAAAGGATACCTTCATGGGACGTGGTACTGGAGATAGTTTTCTTTTTCTATCTCCAAGAGAATCTTTTCATGGGGAATGTTGAGGGGGGTATAGGAGTCGAATCTCCTACCCGTGTTCTAGGCCCGGGAGGACTCCTTCGGCGGTTAGCATACTTGTTGTTGTTGGAAATAGGGGAGCCTTGTCCCCTGTTGCTTTTCTTCTTCAAAGGGGGCTTCCCTTTGATCAGTTGTCGATTCGCCGCCTGCTCTTCGGCATCGGCATATTTCTGAACCCTCGACAGGAGCTCAGCGTAGCTTTTGGGAAACTTCTTATCCAGGAAAAAGGTGAGCCTGGATGTATGAAGTTCCTTCTTCAATACAGACATGGCCATGTACTCGTTGAGATCGAGGATCTTGAGTGTGGCCGCATTAAATCTGAAGATGTAATCTCGCAAACTTTCTCCTTCATTCTGGTGAAGGAGGAATAGTGTATCCGTATTCAGGGGATCTTGCAACAAGTCCTGAAATGCAAGACAAACAATTTTTCTAACTCAGAGAAGGAATCGATGGTACCTGGGCGTATGCTCGAGTACCACATCTGAGCAGCTTTCTTTAAGGTGGCTGGGAACGCGAGGTAGTATATCACATCCGAAGCTCCCTGGATAATCATATGGGCCTTAAAACTACCCAGATGGTCAAGAGGATCGGAGGTGCCATCGTAGGGTTCCATCTGGGGAACCCTGAAGTGCCGAGGGTGACTTCGGCCATGACGCGGTCGGTGAAGGGCGGGCGCAGATCATACATCGTCAAATCATTGTGATCTCTCTACTCCCGCATTTTTGCCATCTTCGATTCAATGGCCTTGAATTTTCCATCGTAATCAGGGAGAGCCTGCTTTGGCACTTTCTCTACGGGAGTAGAGTTTTCAGAGGAGGGTGAGAAAGTTTTCCTAGATCTTTTCCCTCTCTGCGGGAAATCAGTGGGCCTAGGCATTCTTGAACTTCGGCCTTCAAGAGAGGGCCGAGGACGAGGGGAGAGATATGTGGATCTCTCTCGAGGGGCTCTCTTCCTCCGGGATCAAGAGCTATGTCTGGAGGTGGCCGATGGATGTCCTACCTAGAAAGCTCTATTTTGGAAGTCCTGAACCATAGCCATGAGGTTAGTGACCTGGTTCAGGAGGGCTTCGAACTGCTGCTATCCCACGACAATTATGAGAGGTGGAATGTCATTCTCTACCAGGGGTGCACCCCCCTGGGATGGAGCACGACTTCGACTTGCTGAGGCAACCTGAGTCTTCCCTCTTACCATCGAGAATTTTTACTTTCTCTTTGTCAAGGAGGGGAGCTTAACAATGCGAATTTCTCCCTTTCCTGGCATGCCAATCTTTTGGCGTAGAGTCCCTTTTTTGACCGGGCAGAGCTATTGGATCGCAGGCCCGCTCCCTAGTTTACCTGCAAAACAAATCCTTGGCCGGAATTACTCCGGTGGGGGACACTCTAATGCCTAAGTCAGAGACGGGCTCCAGCCACAGAATGGGGAAGATTCTGAGGAGGATTAGATGGAGAAGGGAAAGACTCCGAGATTTTCATGAATATCTTGTGCATTACCTAGAGCATTCCCTTTTACCATTATTTATAAGGAGTTGTCCAGCTTGCGGTTCCGTTCTTCCTCCAGCGGTTACAATGGGGAAGTTAATTCCTTTTCCATAATTTGGAATTGTGGGTAGTTATTAGACGGTTCTGGCAGCCAGACCGGAGGCGTTGCCGCTGGAGTTACGCGCCATGATTGTATTCCGGAGATAGTCGATGATAACCGTTATTTGTCATGTTCGTAGAGACTTGAGACAGATCGAGGATCCGCTTTCAAACTTCCCTTTTAGGGAGATTTCCATAATTGAATCAGGAAATGTCTTCGTCCTCGGACCCTTTCGAGATAGATCGGAGATAATGTCTTTAGCATAGATCGAGAACTTGATCTTTGATGTAGGCCAAAGACTATGTCTTCGACATAAATCGAAGACCGTGTCTTCGGGAGTCAGTGAATGTCACTCCTCAGTCCAGGCTGAGGATCTTGTCTTCGAGGGCCGTAGGCCCATTAAGAATTTTGGTTTGCCCGTTGGTTGCCTGTTTTTTTCGAATATCTTGGTTTGAGGTTTACGGATCGGAAGAAATGTCTCCAACTCGTTGAATCGGTGGCTGGCTCGTACTTGGACCAACATATCCCAATAATACGGATACAAGCAAATACCACATGCTTCGAATAGCAAGCTTGATGCATATTTTTGGCTGCACGGTTTCATCAAAAGTTCAAGCGAACCATCTTCATATGTCAAGACTCAAGATATAAGGATTTTTCTTAGCGTATGCCCTAATGTGGATGATTAGATATACCGGCAATAATCCTATGACGATTGAACATTTTTTAAAAAACCACAACGAAGCGATTTGACTGACTGATCTTGGCCTTATGAAGATACTTTTTTGGAATTCCATTGAAGCAAGAACATGGGAATATTTTTCATTTCTTAAGAAAAATATGCACCATATTTGTTGCAAAGGTTCAATATGGCACAATGAAGCCTTCACCCACTCCAATGGCATTGAACAATGAGAAGCCCTCAAAGAATGATGGCAAGGAGAAAGATGATGCTTCCGTACGTATACTGAAGTCTTGCTGGATCACTGCTCTACTTCACAAAAGAAGGCCTGATGTTGTTCACGTCAATAGCACTGTTTCCAGATTCATGGATGCTCCTAGTATGCTTCATTTTGCAGCAACCAAAAGAATCCTAAGATATGTTCAAGGAACCAAGAGTTTGGCATTCTATCTCAAGCTAAAGAAGACAACCATCTAATGGGCTACAAGTACAGAGATTGGCAGCTTAATGTTGACGACAGAAATTTAAATCAGTCTTTGTCTTTGTCTAGGAACCAAGGTTATTTCTCAGTGATCAAAGAAGCAAAAGATGGTGGCATTATCTTCAGCTGAGATTGAGTATATTTCAACCACTGCCGCAGCTTGTGAAGATTGTTGGCTCAGAAGAATTTTACAGGACATACTGCAAGTGCAGAGGCATCCAACTACCTTCCATTGTGATAACATGTCAGCCATAGCTATGACAAACAGTCCTTTTTTTTAACAACTGCACAAAAAGCATATAAAAATTGGGCATCACTTCATAAGGGATTTAGTTGACAGAGGAGAGAATAAGCTACAATTTTGCAGGATTGGAGAACACCAAAGCAATTCCAGAAGAAAAATTCAGATTTTTTTTTTTTTGTTGTCAGCAGCTTAAAGTTCAAAATTTTCAACATTGAGGGGGAGTGTTGAAAATTAGTTTTAAAATTTAGTCTTTGGTGCCTTTTGAAGTTCTTTAAAACAGATTAATGTCTTGTAGATATTTCAGCTATGTCTAGAGTTCTCTGTTTTGAAGTCCAAGAGGTCTCCCTTCTTTTTTAGTTGATTGTAAGGAAGGCTTAGAGCCACCCAGAACATTATTGAAAGAATAATATTACAAATGAGTGAGAGAGTTACAGGTGAGAATGGATTACAAAGAGGAGTGAACAGCGTTACAGTAAGGAATGAGAATGTGGAAGAGTTTTCCGGATCACTGCTGACAATGGTAACAAGAACTGAAACTAGGTAGGAAGTTGGAATCAAGATAACCTCCTGAGAAGTTTGCTGGCCAATGTGGCCAAACCAGAAAGCTCCTTGTCATTACATATCACAGACCAATCTTTAAACAGCTGCAGCACCTTCCCAACCACCACATCTGTTGTGGAGTTTTTACTGAAGAATATTCTTGTGGTCTCCGTTCTGGTAGTGAGCCACTCCATCCAATAATCAGCACAAGCATCTGTGTTTGTTCATTGGAAAATTTTCACAACTATACCAATAACCCCCTGCTGTACCTACCAATATCTTCAGAGAAAATACAGGTCAAAAACTCCATCAGTGGTGTTTTAATCTCACAGAAATGTTAGCTTGCGCTCCATTTCATGCTACTAAGATCAGAAGAGCTTTGCACCATCCTTTATTAATTTTGATATTATAAGTTCTAATTAAGGTTAAATGTCTGTATTTAAATTCTAATGATCTTTTTAGTTAGTATGAGATTTTAGTGGGACTTCATATCCAATAGATGCTAGATAGTTCTGCAGGTTGTGCCTTCGGGTGGGCCCATAATGTCATGCATCTTTAAAGCTAGCTGTGAATGCAAACATAAATAGACATACCTTTTGTCTGTCACTCTCTAGACATGTTTTTATAAAGAGGAAGATAGAGACAGAAGAGTAATCCATCATATACTGGATGGGAATTTGTTGTTTATCTTTTCATGAGAACCTTGCCTGAGATATAATACCTATCATATAAATGTGTACCTTTCTTGGCACACAGATATGCATGCAATGCAGTGCTGCACTTGAATTCCTTAATTTGACTTCCTATCAAGTGCTAAATTCCAATCCAAGTTAATTTAATCCATTCCCTACTACCTTTTAGGCCTTGGCTTCTACTAACAAACAATATAATCAACAGTTATGGCAAAAAATTCTGGAATTTAGTGGCAGCCAAAGCAAGTTCTCATGGGGCTTGATGAACTAAATCTTATTTGTCACATTTTACAGTTTGGTCTGCTTCCAGAAATCCAAACATTAAACATCATGAAACTTTCATAAAACACCTGATATTGAAGTGACCATGAAATATTAACTCAATGTTCAACCATCCATAAAGAAGTTTTCTAGTCTTTTCCACCTTCTAACTCTCAAAGAAGGAACAAGAGAAGAACTCCTTTCCTACTTGAAATGAAAAGAGATCAATAGCTTATTCTACCTTAACAAAGAGGACACCTTTTCTCCTTTGATCTTATTCTCTATTCCACTGGCAACCAAACAGCAAAGAGAAGCTTAAGAAATGAGACCTGAATCACTTAGCATTTTATGACATTGAAACCCACTTAGCATTTTTTTTTAAAAAAAAAAGCTCGTAGTTTTTTCTTAAACAAAAATCTAGAAGGGAATTGAACTCCTTGATCATATTTTCAAATATTAATAGATCCAAGTACAAAAAGCAGAAACATTAATTAAACCTTGTTGTTTTCTATTTTCATGACTTGTCATATCCATTATTTATGCAAAGGTCTTTCGTTCCCTTGGAAAGAACAAAAACTCTTTGAAACTCTTTGATTGAAAGTATATCTTCCTCTTCTCATGGATGTATCGATGCATTTAATTCGTCTGATTTACCTATTCATACACACACCCACCCACCCACCCCATATGACTTATATATGTAAAAGTTTTTAATTATAACATGCGCCTTAAAAGTTGAAAATTAAAATCAAAGATAAAGGAAAAATAAATTAAATAATTAATGGGAGTGGTAGAGTAAATAAAGGCACGGAGCCAAGGGTGGAGCAGCAGTGAATGAGGGAATCTTTGCCTGAGTGACGACATAAAGGAAAAGCATCTACGTGCATAAATGCCTTCTGTTCTTACTGTTTTGATGTTTACCTGCTCTCATTTATGTACAATTATTCCTCTTCAACTACTCTTTCTCTGCACTCTCCATATAGTAAAATATTTATTTCAACGTTCAAGCATCCACGTACTACTTGATGGAGTTAACCTACTGGTATTTATTTTATATTTGCTGACTTAACTAAATAACCGTAGTAGGCCACAGTGACCTGTGATCATACTATTTGTTGTGAAAGTCCCAGAAGATATCCGTTCATTAAACGTTAGAGATTGTACTTGGCAAGAAAAAGAAGTTAGAGATTGTCACAAAGCTAGAGAAAGCTGGTCCATGAGAACTTCAAATAAGCCATGCATGTGTACTTCAAAAAAAAAAAAAAGTAAAAGAAGAAAAATCCCCCATAGATTGTATTTATATACTCAAGAAAAAAGTCTGTAAAAACTTTTTCTTCGATTGAACAACACTTTGTGGGGATAATTCTCATTTTATCTGTCTGGATCTGGAGATCACTATGATGGTGGGGTTGGTAGTAAGTCTTACCTTCATGTTAGTATGGCCTTGGTTATGGTTTGAAGTACTTTTGTTATATCTGTAGCTTTTCTTGTAATTTCCATGAATAAAAGGAGTTAGATGGAGGGGTAATAGCATGGTTATATATGTTGGGCCAGAAGCCAAGATGTACCTGAAAAAAATCTTTCCTGATGGTGAGCAGCAACACAGGGAGAAAGAGATGAAAGAGCACTAGGATATTGGCACGGCTCAATCAGAACACAGGGTCTAAAGCCAGCCTTCGTGCTGCCCTAGGAGTAGTGCTTTCTGAGTGAACCGGGCCAACATCGTAGTAACTATTTCATTCATACGTGCTTGCTCCTCCTTTCCTTCCAACATGGGGTGTAGGGGGAGAGAGAGAGGTACATATGAAGCACTTGAAAAATAAAAAGGAGCAATGCTGTGGTGACTCAAAATCCCATTCAAAATAAAAAAGACACTCGGATTACAGCTTGAGAGAGAGAGAGAGAGAGAGAGTGCAATGCTGTGGTGATTCAAAAATCTCAGACAAGAAGATCACACGGATTACAGCTTTCACTTTGCTTTATCATGGCACACTTGAAATCAATTCAAGAGGAGAAAAGGTACCGCAACGAAGTAGCCGTGTGATTTTCTGTGACAAAACTTAGTTGCTCAAGCGTTTTTGAAAGGAGGAGACGGGAATCTATCAAAAAAAAAAAGAAGAAGGATACAAGAAATAGAGCTGGCGATCGACTCCGAGTGAGAAGAAGAAAATGAAGGGAATGTTAACAAGATCTCTCTCTCTAGAGAAAAGAAAATGGAAAGCAGTGAAACTTAAAGATGGCAAAAAGATTTCTCATAAAAACAAAATGAACAAGAGACGAAGTGAGAAAGAGGAAGCCAGCATTCCTTCTTCCAAGTGAGAAACAAGGAGGATGAGAATGGATTAAGCCTTAACAAGCTCTCTCTCTTCCTAGCATGCGACATATAGAAGAGGTTGGGGTGGGTGGGGGGGAGAGAGAGAGAGAGCTGGGTGGGGGAGGTGGGGAATGTCTTGGTGGAATATAAGGAGGACGAGGTGTGGGAGAGCATTTAAAACACTCGACTACCAAACAAGAAAGACAGGCTGCAGCATTAATAGAAAACCCCTCCCAACAAATATTCTCTCCATCTCTCGTTCTCTCACGCAGATGAAATTTATAGTTTTCCCACCCCATAAATAAGATCATATTTCATCCAGTTCTGAGGACCAAGAAACCCCATTTATATTCACATATCAGCATCCGAAAGCTATGGTCATCACTCCACCAACACCTTTTGAGATTTAGCTCCCTCGGCCATAACTGCCGACTTCTGAACATATTGGAGGTCATGCCATGTGAAAAGAGAGAGAGAGAGAGAGAGAGAGAGAGAGAGCGAGAGGTGAATAAATGTTACGGATGAGATCGTGACTTGCATTTAAATTGGCTAGGACGATGTGGGATGAACCGATGACCAAGACGGTGGTAAAAGATGGCAGAGAATATTTTTTTAATACAAACACTTGTATGGACATGGGCACTGCTGTCTTAAACCTGACGAATTCGACGTGGTTACTAATATATCCTAATTATATGAAACATTAATAAAAATGTAACTTGGTTCTAGAAAACATATCAAGAAAACCTTAATAAAAAGGCCAGCCTTACTTTTTTTTAAAAAAAGAAAGAAGAAGGGAGTCAGAAAACCAATCAAAATAAGTTCTGCGACACAGATCACCAATATTATTCAGGAAGTCAAAGGTAGATACACTTGGGATATTTCATGTCATATGTCTGGTGATATTATAAGAGGAAGTTCTAGATTGTTAATATATTGGGGAAAAGAATTTTGAAATTGTCATGCATTGAAACACTTTGCATATTATATATTTTGAGGGAAAATGGAGGCAGCGAAATGCTTCCACACCAGCTTTCATGAAGCTTAAAAGTATTTACAAATTTACATGGCTAGCAGGGAACACAGCCAAATGGGGGTAGTACAGCCAGGAAGAACAAACAAAGACATGACCGAAGAGATTATGATGTCTGATTTGGCGACATTGGACTAAGAAGATTTAGGAGGGCTGGATGCATGGCTTCCTTTTGTTTTTTTTATTGCAAAGGTTCTCCCAGTGGATGAAGGTTTGAAGGGCCTGGTGGAGTTCTTTCGAAGAACAATGCGGGAGCTTCTTTCCATGCACACGTGCCAACAAATTGCCATTGATGGTTGATCTCTATCTCTTCTTAATATTCTTTTTAATTTTCCTTCCGGAATATCTCCCAGCCAACCCCTTATCGTGAGCTGAACTTTCATTGTGAACCACAAGCTTCTTGCACAAAGACATTTGACCATATAAGATGCGATGCTGATTCAGAGTTAGCTCCACAGAAAGAACACCCGGTTACTCTTCCGCTGTTTTATTGGCCATGTTAATTTTAGATGTGTGGACGGGCCAAAGAACTCCACCTTGATTAATAAATTTGCTGGAGTTGACAGAAAAGTTACCATTGTTAATGAGCTTCAACGCAGGGGAATTTGCTGTTGGAAGGTGATGAGCTCATTCGCACACAAAAAATGATAAGGAATTTTTTTTTTTGAGAAGTAATTCTTTGATTAATCGAACTCACATATAATTTTTGATACAAATTACATTTTATAGACTCTATTGATGGAACAACATTAAATTCTAACAAAAAAAAAAAAAAACATAGGAGTCCAAGAGACTTCATTCCTATGACTTCTCGGTTTTGACAGTTAATATTGACACATTTCATCAAAACAGTAATAACTTTCTTTAGAAAATTCCAATTCATGCATTGTTTGAAGTGTTGGAAACTAGACTTGAAGAGTTTTCCAACCATGTCCCATTTGACCAGATTTACTGCACAATTCTAAGAGAAAATATTCATAGAAGATACTTTAAAAATTTATCTCTGTAGAATACTAAGAGTCAAGTTTACTTTCCAACATTACTCCCCCTAAACTTGGCTTCTTTTGAACTCCAATCACCATTCTCATTTTTTGGAAATGATCAAAACTAAGTGACTTTGTAAAAATATCAGCAACTTAATCAAGTGGCTTCACATACTTGATCTCCACCTCGTTCTTTGCAATACAATCTCGGATGAAATGAAATCTTGTATCAATGTGTTTGCTCCTCTCATGAAAAACAGGATTCTTTGCCAAGGCTTGAGCTAACTTATTATCAATATTAATCTCAATAGCTTCTTCTTGTGGTTGATGAAGTTCCTTCAATGATCTCTTCAACCAAATTGCATGATAAACACATGAAGTTGCTGCAACATACTCAGATTCACAAGTAGAAATAGTAACAATTGATTACTTCTTTGAACACCATGAAATTGCATTTTCTCCCAGAAAAAATATGAAACCAACGGTACTTTTTCTATCATCAATATCACCGGCAAGATCACTATCACAATAACCCACTAATTTCAATTCTTTAAAAGAATAGAATAATCCATAATTAAGAGTACCTTTGAGATAACGAAGAATTCTCTTGGCCGCCTTCATATGAGAATTTGAAGGATTCTCCATGAACTAACTTACAAGTCTAACAGCAAAAGAAATATCCGGCCTTGTACATGTCAAGTACCTTAAACTTCCTACAAGACTTTTGAATAAAGTCAAATCCACCTCTTTTGGCTCCTTCTTGGATAGTTTTATTCCACATTCCATGGGAGTATTTGTGGGCTTGCAATCAAACATGTTAAACCTTTTGAGTACCTCTTTTGTATAGCTTTCTTGGAAGATGAAAATACCATCTTTAAGTTGATAAATCTCAATGCCAAAATAATAAGACATGAGACCCATATTTGTCATTTCAAATTCTTATGTCATAGCCTTCTTGAATTCTTCATACATACTTGAATTATTTCCAGTATTGATAAGATCATCAACCTAAATGTAAACAAATAAGAAATCATTACTTTGCTTCTTCACATAAAGTGCATATTCATTCATGCATCTAGAGAAACCATGCTTATAGAAGTATTTGTCAATCCGGCTATTCCATGCTCTCGGTGCTTGCTTTAATCCATATAAGGCCTTCTTTAATTTTAGCACCTTGTCTTCTTGTCCTTCCACCACATTCCCATAGGCTGCTCAATATATACCTCTTCTTCAAGATAACCATTGAGAAAAGCCGATTTAACATCCATTTGATATATCTTCTAATGATTATGAGCCGCAAGAGAAATTAGCAATCTAACAGTTACCAATCTTGCAACCGGTGCGAACACTTCATTATACTCAATGCCTTTCTTTTGCTTATACCTCTTGGCCACTAGCCCTGCTTTGTATCTCTCTACTTCTCCATGGACATTCTTCTTTATTTTGAACACCCATTTAACTCCAATAGCTTTTTGACCTTCAGGTAGTATAACCAAGTTCCATGTATTATTCTTTCAATAGCTTGAATTTCTTCATCATCGCTTGCACCCACTTCTTCTCTATTCTAGCTTCTTCAAAACTCAAAGGCTCAATATTAGTCATCTACCTCTTTGGTTTCTTCATAAAGATCAACCAAGCTTTTATATCCCCTTGGTGCTTTACTAGAACTTGAAGATGATGAAGATGGAGTTGTAGATGGTGAAATTTATGGAGTTACTGCTTCTTGAAGAGTTTCTTGAGAGATCTCTTCTTCTTCAAAATAAGGAATAAAATTATAAGATTTCTCCCCTTGATTGCTCCAATCCCATGAAGCTTCTTCATTGAATTCAACATCTCTACTAATCATATTTTTTTCATTGCTTGAATTGAACAACTTGTACCCCTTTGAACTTGAATCATAGCTAATAAAGATAAACTTTTGACTACGATTATCAAGTTTAGACCTTCCTTGTTCTAGAACATGAACTAAGCCTCGGATCCAAAAATCCGTAAGTGTGATACATCAGGCCTCCATCCACTCCAAGCTTCTTGGGGAGTAACATTTTTTAAGCTCTTAGTTGGAGAGTGATTAGAGAGATAGACAGTACATAAAAATGCCTCAGCCCAGAACTCCTTAGGCAAGTTTTTACACTTAAGCGTACACCTTACCATGTTAAGAATTATCCGGTTCTTCATCTCAGAAACACCATTATGTTGTGGTGTTCTGGGAATTGTGAGTGGACACCGAATGCCATGATCTTCACAAAATTTTCTGAATTCATTAGAAGTAAATTCACCTCCTCGATCCGTTCTAAGAGCCTTGATCTCATAGCCACTCTCCTTCTCCATAAGTGCTTTGAAGTTTTTGAATGCTTCAAAAGTATATGATTTCATTTTCAAGAAATACATCCAAGTTTTCTTACTATAATCATCAATAAAAAGCAGAAAATATCCATTTTTACCAAAAGATAGAGGTTTGATAGGACCACATACATCAGCATGAACAAATTGAAGTGGCTTGGTAGCTCTTGATGTAGCTTGCTTAGGGAAGCTCTTCCTTGCATGTTTGCCAAGTAAACATGCTTTACATAGTTGATTCGGATGATCAAACTTTGGAACACATTTCACCATTTTCTTTTCTTCCAACTCTTTGTTCCACCAAAATTTAAATGGCCGAATCTCATATGCCAAAGCCATGATAAGTCTTCCATACAAGTTTTCAAGCACACAGCTTTTGTTGTTTGTAACTTTAATAAAAACATTCTGTTATTGGTCATAAATACTTTGGTAATGAGATTTGCATCTTGATCTCTTAGCCAAAGATTACGACCCTCCATAAAAACTTTATAACCCTTCTCAAGTAATTGTCCCAAACTTAAGATATTACTTCTTAACTTTGGGATGAAATACACATCAGAAAGCATTCTATAGCCACCATCTTTCAATTGAATTAAAACAGTACCTTTTGTTTGCACGAAAAAATTCTATAGAGAAGAACAACAAAAAATAAATAATATCACGCGGAGAAAAAAATATATATTCAAGGAGGAACTGCTCTCTCTTCAATTTTCGTCCGAGAGATACCCTTTTAAATAGGTACAGACTCTTAAAAAAAAATAAAAGACTAGAGTCCTGATACGGCAAACAACTGGAAGACTTTAATCCTGTTTAAAAAATGATCTGTCATTTGAGTTTATCGTTAACAAATTCTTTCCTTAAACTCAAATGTCTTCCGTCCTTTATTCCAATCATCATTTTGCACTTTTCGAATAACTCTTTGGTAGCAGCTTTGTAAAGATATCCGCCACTTGGTCACGACTCGCAATGTGACTCATTCGCACATTTCCTTCCTTCACATGTTCGTGAATAAAATAAAATGAACATCTATGTGTTTCCTTCTCTCATGGTGCACTGGATTCTTTGCCAACTCAATTGCCGATTTATTATCTACTCTGATTTCGATTGCCTCATGTTGCTGAAGTTTTAGCTCATAAAGTAGATTTCTTAGCCATATTGCATGGCATACACACCAAGATGCTGCTACATACTCTGTCTCGCATGTTGACAATATGACTATTGGTTGCTTCTTTGAAAGCCACGTGAAAGCCGTATCTCCCATATAGAATACATATCCAGAGGTGCTTTTCCGATCATTTACATCTCCGCACCAATCACTATCGGAGTAATCCATCAGTTTGTAATCATTTATCTTTGAGTAGAATAATCCGAGTGACTCTGTTCCTTTGATATATAGAAGAATTCTCTTGACAGCCTTCAAATGTGAATATTTTGGTTCCTCCATGAATCGACTTGCTATGCCGACACTATATGCAATATTTGGCCTTGTGCATGTGAGATACCGTAGGCTCCCAATTAAACTTCGGTATTTGCTTGCATCTACTCGATCTCCTCCCTCAAACTTAGAGAGTTTCAAACCAAGTTTCATCGGTGTTGCTACAGGATTGCATTTCTCCATCTTGTTTTTCTTCAAAATATTTTTTGCATACGCCTCTTGTGACACAAATATTCCCGATTTTCTTCTCTAATTTCAAGACCAAAGAAGTATTTCATCAACCCCATATCTATCATCTCGAACTCCCGAGTCATAGCCCTTTTAAAATCTTTTGTTATCTTTTCATCATTTCCCATAAATATAAGATCATCAATGTAAAGAGCAACAAATAACAAGTTACATATTTCTTTCTTTACGTACAATGCATGCTCATATGGACACTGGATAAACCCATTCTTCTTGAAGTAGGTGTCGATACGGGTGTTCTATGCTCGAGGTGCTTGCTTCAGCCCATATAGTGCCTCCTTAACTTCAACACCTTTTGTTATTTCCCGGCTTTCATGTATCCGGGTGGTTGCTCCACATATACTTCCTCTTCAAGCAGACCATTTAAAAACACTGATTTTACATCCATTTGATAGATTGACTACCTGAATTGGGTTGCTTGGGAAATAAGAATCCAGATTATTTTCATTCTTGCAACTGGAGCAAAGACTTCATCATAGTCAATTCCTGCCTTTTGCCTATAGCCCTTTGCAACTAGCCGGGCCTTATACCTTTTTATCTTGCCTTGGGATTTCATCTTTTTCTTATATATCCATTTCACTCCTATAGGCTGATGTCCTTTCGGCAACTCCACCAGCTCCCAAGTTTCATTTCTTTCAATTGCCTTTATCTTTTCATCCATTGCGTCTTGCCATTTCTTATCTCTTATTGCTTCTTCAAAACAAATATCCTTGGTATCTGCTAGAAGACATACCAAGTGAACTTCGCTTGTTGATTCGTATAAATCTTGCAGGCTTCGCATCCTTGATTGTCTTGGTTCTTCATCATCATCAGATGTTGGTGGGCTTGACGGTATGATTATTGGTGCAGTAGTTGAAGATTCTCCTTTTTCTTTCTCTTGTGCTACCTCCTTTTGATTATTCCAATCCCATGCATCTTCTTCATTTACTTGTACATCTCAGCTTATCACCACCTTCTTTTCAATTAGGTCAAATAATTTGAAAGCTTTTATCTTCTCATCATATCCGATGAACACGTACTTTTTGCTCTTAACATCCAGCTTGGTTCTCCTTTGATCTGGTACATGTGTGTAGGCCACACTACCAAATACTTTAAAATGTGATACAGTAGGTTTCAGTCTGCTCCAAGCTTCCTGTGGTGTTTGATCCGCTAATTTTGTATGTGGGCATTGGTTTTGCACATACACAGCACATTTTATCGCTTCTGCCCAAAAATCTTTTGGCATGTCTTTGGTCTTCAACATTGATCGAAACATGTCAAGAATAGTCTGATTTTTTCTCTCGACCACACCATTTTACTGAGGTGAGTAAGATGCGGTTAAGAATCTCTTGATCCTATATTTTTCGTAATAGCTTATGAAGGCAGTTGACGTATACTCTCCGCCTCTATCTGAAGCTTTATCTTCTATGTTGACTTGCAAACACTTTTCTCGGATGTTCCTCAGGTTGAGTTTGAACATCTGATTCTCGGTCATCTTCACATGTGCAAGCAACCGACCTCTTTTGTCCTTCAAGTGCAACATCCGATCTTTCATGAGAACTGAATATCCCTTCTCTAACAATTGACCCATGCTGAGGATATTACTTTTCATATTGGGCACATAATAGACATTTTCAAAAAGACCCTTCTTTCCCTGAAATCGGCTTTGCTTACCACTCTATTTTTTTATTTCGCTCCCAAGGGTGCTTGGATCCGGGGCTGGCTACACTCTCCGCCATCCTGAATGTTGTCAAGGACATCCGGGCCAACGACTCCTCGCCGGGACTCCGCTTGCACTAGGTCTCCCTCCTCCACCTCATTGAGAAGGTCTCTGACGATTGCACCGTCGAGATTAACAAGACCGGAACGAAGCTTAGGTACAAGCCAGGAGTTTTGATTAGAGGAGGAGATCAAGAAGAAAAAAAGAGAAGCACGAAACATGAGGAATCGAAGAGGGAGGAAGGTGGTTTGCTGAGGCGGTTTTCGGCATTTCTAAACTGTTTTTTTGGATAAGCATTGTTAAATCGCTTTTGAGTGTCCCGTTTTGGCTTTGCCTTGCGTGGTCTGGACAAACTCGTGTTGTTTGAGTGTGGGTGATGGTTGTGTAAGCAGGTGGGACTGAGTTGGAGAACAATCCAGGTGATACCGTTTCTTGAGCAATGATGAAGTCCGGGAGTACATCGCTGGGGTAGATGTCGCTGCCACGACTCACGAAGTCAAACTACTACAATTAGAGTATTCAGATGGTGCATTGCTCGGTGCACAAGATGTATAGGATGTAGTCGAGAACGGCTACATAGAGCCGGAAGATACTGAAAGTATGATGGTAAATCAATTAAAGACGTTGAAAGAAATGCGTATGAAAGACAAGACCACTCTCTATTTCTTGTTCCAAGCGATAGATGAGTCGGGTTTCGAGAAGATTGCTGGAGCAATTACTTCAAAGGAAGCATGGGAGATTCTACAAAAGGTCTTCAAAGGCATCGACCGAGTTAAACAAGTGCGACTTCAAACTTTGCGAGGTGAGTTAGAGGCCATGAAGATGAAGGAGTCAGAAGGAGTGTTTGACTATATCACGCGTGTGCAGAATGCGGTAAATCAACTCAAATGCAATGGAAAAATCCTAACCGATGTAAGGGTTGTTGAAAAGATTCTATGGTCATTGACAGAGAATTTTGAAAATGTTGTATGCGCTATCGAGGAATCAAGAAATTTGGAGGAGATGACCATCGATGATCTTGTCGGTTCACTTGAAGTGCATAAACAACGGAAGAAGAAAAAGAAACAAGAGCTACTCGAGGAGGCCTTGCAAACTAAGGCAACTATCAAAGAGGACAAGGCGATGTACGCATATCAAAATCAAGGAAGAGGTCGTGGCCATGGTGGCCGTGGTGGTCGTGGTATTGATCGCAATAGAGGTCGCGGACGTGGAGACAATTTCGAAGAAAAGGGCTAGCCAAGCCAACAGAATTGGTATGGTCGAGGACGCGGCCGTGGTAGAGACGGCCAGTCATATCGTCAAAATGTCGAATGCTATAACTGGGACAAGTATGGACACTATGCAAAAGAGTGCTATTCCAAAAAAAGAGCTGAAGAAAACAAGAATCTAGTCACGGAAGAGGAGACAAGAGATGAAGGTGTTCTCATGATGACCCATAAAGACACTGCTCCTGATAGCGATACGGTATGGTATCTTGATACTGGTACAAGTAATCAAATGAGTGGGCACAAACAAACACCTCTTTGTGGAGATACAAGAAATAGAAGATGGGCACGTATCATTCGGCGACGCATCAAAGGTTCAAGTCAAGGACCGAGGTAAAATTTATTTTTCTGAAAAGAATGGTAAAGTAGGGTCTATTGAAGATGTCTATTATGTGTCCAATATGAAAAGTAATATCCTCAACATGGGGCAATTGTGAGAGAAGGGATATTCAGTTCTCATGAAAGACCGGATGTTGCACTTGAAGGACAAAAGAGGATGGTTGCTTGCACATGTGAAGATGACCAAGAATCAGATGTTCAAACTCAACCTGAGGAACATCTGAGAAAAGTGTTTGCAAGTCAACATAGAAGATAAAGCTTTACTGTGGCACTTACGACTTGGACACTTGCATTACGATGGCCTAAGAAAGTTAGTAAAGAAGAATATTATCCATGGGCTACCAGACATAGACTACACTAGAAAATTTTGTGATGGATGTGTACTTGGCAAGCATGCAAGGAGCATTTTTCCTAAAGGTGCACAATGTTATGCAAGGCATCCTCTTGAATTAGTACACACCGACATATGTGGCCCGATCACACCAAAGTCATTCAGTGAGAAGAGATACTTTCTCATGTTCATTGATGATTTTACAAGAAAAACATGGGTTTATTTTCTGAAAGAGAAGTCCGAGGCACTCGAGACATTCAAGAAATTCAAGGTGTTAGTAGAGAAGATGACGGGTTTTTATATCAAAGCTCTGATACCAATTTGTTTGCACGAAAAAATTCTATAGAGAAGAACGACCAAAAAAAAATTTTGCATGGAAAAATTCTATAGAGAAGAACGACCAAAAAAAAATAATATCACGCAGAGAAAAAAAAAAATATTCAAGGAGGAACTACTGTCTCTTCAATTTTCGTCCAAGAGACACCCTTTTAAATAGGTATAGACTCTTAAAAAAAAACAAAAGACTAGAGTCCTAATACGGCAAACAACTGGAAGACTTTAATCCTGTTTAAAAAATGATCTGTCATTTGAGTTTATCGTTAACACCTTTGCCTTTGATTTCCACCTTAGAGGTATCTCCAAAAGTAACATAACCACTGTAGTCACAATCTAGCTGAACAAATTTATTTTCATCATCAGTCATGTGATTACTTGCACCATTATCAAGATACCACGTGCTTTCAATGGCTTTGTCTTCTTCCTTGATAGCAAGTAAAAGAGCCGATTCCTCCATATCTTCTTTGTTCTCCACTAGATTTGTTTCTCTATCAATCTTTTTACCATGACACTCCCAAGAGAAGTGCCCAATTTTGCTATAAGAGTAGCATTCAACATGAGACTTATCAAATCTTTTTTCATGGCTCCTACCATAGCTTCCTCTGCCTCTTCCTCTACCACGGCCTCTAGAGAAATCTTGGCTATGGTAGAAAGAGTTTTGCTCATCTCTTCCTCTTCAGTGGTTATGACCACGGCCACGACCACGACTATGGCCTCTTCCATGAGGTTGGCTTCTAGCATCTTTATCACGGTCATCTCCTTTGGTTCTGAGAGAGAGCTTTGCTTGTAAAACTTGTTCCACGCTATCTTGCTTGTCTTTGTTCAACCTTTCTTCATGAGCACTTAGGGATCCATTTAATTGATCAATGGACAAGTCATCCAAGTCCTTGGACTCTTCAATGACAACAACAATATGCTCATACTTTGAATAAAGTGAGCAAAGAATCTTCTCCACAACATGAACATCTTGAATATCTTCACCAAGTCTCTTCATGTGATTCACAACCACTAAGACACGTGAGAAATAATCTGACACGGTCTCGGTTGCTTTCATCCGAAGTCCCTCAAACTCAGCCCTTAGAGTTTGAAGATGAACTTTTTTCACTTTATCAACTCCCTTGAAGGAAGTTACAAGAACCTCCCATGCTTGCTTGGCATTGGTTGCATTAGCCACCTTCTCAAACATGTCATCATCCAAACCTTGATGGATAAGATTGAGAGCACTTTGATCCTTCTTCCTCTCCTTTTGTAAGGCTACCTTTTGAGCTTGATCTAACTCTTCTTCATCTTTAGGTACAACATAGCCTTGGTCAACAATCTCCCATACTCCTTGAGAGCCAAGAATTGCTTTCATTCTAATTGCCCAATTCTCATAATTATCTTTGGTAAGACGAGGAAATTGAAAAGGATATGATGTACTCTTTGAAGCTATCTTCTTCAAGAACTTGGCTCTAATTCCACTTTGTCGGAAGGTGGTGAGCTCATTCACACACAAAAAATGATAAGAAGATTTTTTTTTGGAGAAGTAATTCTTTGATTAATTGAACTCACACATAATTCTTGATACAAAGTACATTTTATAGACTCTATTGATGAAACAACATTAAATTCTAACAATAAAAACAACATAGGAGTCTAAAAGACTTCATTCCTATGACTTCTCGATTTTGACAGTCAATATTGACACACTTCACCAAAACAATAATAACTTTCTCTAAAAAATTTCAATTCATGCACTGTTTGAAGTATTGGAAACTAGACTCGAAGAGTTTTTCAATCATATCTCATTTGACTAGATTTACTGCAGAATTCTAAGAGAAATATTCATAGAAGATACTATAAAAATTTATCTCTACAGAATACTAAGAGTCAAGTTTACTTTCCAATATTTGCTACTTGTAAAGCTCTGATTGGCTCTCTAACATAGGAAAAGGGCCTCGTAGTCAGTTGACTCCAGGCGTTTTAAAAGGACCAAGTAGTTTAATGCACCATTTTTGCCTCTTCCAGCTCCAAGACGAGGCAACCAAAGTAATTGTTTTAACCACCCTTCCAAATAGCTCATAAAACCAAAAAGTAAGAGGTTTTTAACAAAAAAAATAAATAAAAAATAAGAGGAATAGGACTACCCATTGCATGGAAAACAAACAAGCACTACGATGATTCTGGTAAAAGGCAAAGCTAAAAAAGACCTTTTCTAATGCTAATAAGCATTGATAAAAGTCATCCATATATTTTAAAAAGCGTCAAAAAAATATCGAGAATATAGACATAGAAACAATTTTTCCTGACACTTTCAAAAAGTGTTGGAAAAAATTCTGAAATTTTAAAGCATCGATAAACTTCACATTATCGATGCTTTAAAATGTCGACAAATGGTCTTTTGCCGACACATTTAAAAAGCATCGATAAAATATTGAAATTTATTAATGCTTTAAAGCATTGGTATGTGAAATTTATCGATGCTTTAAAGCATCATGATTTTTTTTACATGTCGATGCTTTAAAGCATCGATAGATACATTATTTTTTTAAAAAATAAAATAAATATTTTTAAAAATAAAATCTATATAAATTTTTTCTGAACCTGTATAATAAAATCATAACAAATATAAAATCATATTGCATACAATCATCACATCCAAATTAAAATTCTAATATAAAATTAATTACAATCTAATATAAGAAAGTTTGTTACAATCTAAAGTTTAACAATATTAAAAAATATATGAAATAGAAGATATAAAATAAAAGAAAGCTAAGATCAATGATTTGTAGAAGGAAGGTCGTCATCATGTCCATGAGGATCTGATACTCTAAAAAACTATAAGAAATATTTAAAATATTTAAGTTACAGAATTATGAATGATAATATATTATATATCATTGATTTAATATAAGAATATATATTTAATAATATATATTTACCCGACGTGAAATAAACATATGTACGACAGATGTAAGCCGCTCAATATGCTCTTTCATGGTCTCCATCACTGCTTTATCGGTAGCATGGCTCTATCGCATTTTCTCTATCTTTTCCTCAAGTCTACAAACATATGCATCTTGAGCACCATTTGCAGCATCATGAGTATACCTACTCATCGCAAATAACTAAGTAGGGGTGACTCCAACTCCATAACCCCTCACTCGATCATAGCGCTCTGGTCCCATTAGCTCTATGAACACCTCGGTCTTAATGCGATTACTCTGCATAGATACTGTAGACTATCAACATGCTCAGCAATAAGAGCTGTAGCTCTTTTCCATATTAATTTAGAAAAATTAGTTAGATATTAATGACTAACAAAATCAAATTAAAATCATTGCATGAAATAAATTATAATAAATAATTACATATAAGTCTCTCAACTCATTTCTGATAAAAGTACCATCTGATGAGTATGAGTAATCCGGTAAAACTTCACCTCACTGGATTCCCTGCCATACTCATCCATCTACAAGAAAAATTATAATTCTAAGTAAATAATTCAAATAAATTTAAAAATTATTTAAGTATCATGATACATCATCCATGATACATAATATTAGTTTTATTAAAATCTATAAATGCTTTAATATAAAAAATATAAGTTTATAGTTTAAGGAACATACGAACCCTTGTCTGACTCGTGCGTAACTCTTGGATCCCGATGTATAGGGAACATATAGAGCTACTCATGCAGCTCTACCAATATCATAATATGTCTATAAAATCAAATAAATAACTTGTTATATCCTGAAAGTAATATATATATGTATAATATACAACATAAATCAAATATTTTAATAAAGTTTCTTAAAAGATTGAATTAGAAGATACATGTTTTCTCATGGAGAATCAATAATGAACCAACTCCATCCACTTATGAGGGGGTATATCAGGAGGACAAGTACCAACTATCTACTTCTCGATCATACCCGGTAACTTGTACTTCATCTTCAATTATGCTTATATTTTTTCCATTTTTGGTCAAGAAACTTTAGTACAAAATCATGAAAGGATGGAGGGAGTATAAATTTGGATCGTAAAAAAAATAAATGTTAAGTTAAGTAAATATTAGAAATAATCATGTACATACTAAAAAAAATAAAGAAATAAAAAATCTACCAAGCCTCCATCATCTAATATCATGCCAATACAAAATATTATTATTGAAATAATATAAAACATAACATAATATGTTGACCATGCAAAATAAAAAATGTTTAGATTTAATTTTTTACCTGTACAACTCATAGAATCTCAACTTTATACGTTAAAAGAATGTCATTCCACTTTGCATAACTCAGTGGACAAAGCTGATGCCTCTACGCATCTATCCATAAATATAAACTCAATAAGCTAGCGACTTTTTTAATTAGCTACCCTAGCTTATTGCACTCAACCATTATTTTCTCATCCCCATGCATCTGTCACACATCCCGTACTATATGGGCCCACATCTACGTGTAACCCTCACATATTCGTTTGCAAAAAATAGATATATTTAAGTAAACTATAATAAGAAGTGTAATGAAATTTTATCAAATCAAATAAAAAATAAATTATCCTGAATATGTAGCTCATCATCTGCTAAATCGATGGGAGGATCATGCTGCCCCGAGGATGATGGACTTGCAGTAGACTGTTTTGCCGAAGGACTGGCCACAACCTCCAGTATTAAAGAAGGACCCGCATGAACCTGCTATGCCAAAGAAGAAGTACTCGCCTTAGCCTGCTGTGCCGAAGAAGTGCCGACCTTTGTCTATAAGTGCTGGAACTGCACACCATCAAATCATGAAATGTCACCTATCATTTATATCAGAGTCAAAATTAGTGAATATAAATATTAATTTAACATAATAATTACTATAAATTGCATGTATTATAAAAATTTAATACTAATAAGAATCAAGCATTAGCATTTCCTTCAAATTCCATCCTAACAAAGATACTATAGCATGTACATCATCAACTAGTACAAAATTAAATGGCATGGAATCCGTATAAGTATCATTATCTTCATCATCTTCTAGCTACTTTTCCATACATATAAGTTCCTAGGTTTTATTTTAATAATAGTAGTCCAATCTTTATCTTTTGCATCTTGTAAAAAAAAATACTTGACAAGCTTAAGAAGAAATAGATCATCCTTTAATAAGACACCAGTATGTATCAATCTTGTAAAATTTACAAGTGTAGATCCATTTGCATCTTGTTTCAAATCCCTTTATGAGTTTATGTCTATCTAATCACATTTAAATAATATGACTTTAAATATTTCATAGTAATTTAACTCATAAATATCTTTAAGTGCACCATAATAAGTCTTTCCATCTGCTTCGACCATAACACCGCTATTTTATATTTTCTTAAAATTTTCATGATCTTTAGTATGGAATTTAAAATCATTGATTATGAAATCATTATATTTGTTGACAACTTTGTTAGGTACTTGAGCCAGAACTATTAATTCATCTAAATAATTTTTCTTCATCATTGTTAATACCTAAAAATAATAAGAAATATTAACGAGTTGTTCAATATTAAATCTATCAATATATTCTTTAAATATATGTCAAACCTATTTTGAAAGCCATGTAGGACATTACTTGACTAACCATCGCTCCTTAATTCTTAGATTAGGTTGAGTGCTATGATTAGCTTGTCACTGAGACATTAAAAATTTGCTGTATAAAACTTACATTATTTATTTAAAATAAAAAATAAGATATGATATTTAAATTTGAAATATATTAAATATACTAACATATGATAGTCAGATATTATTTTACTATGAAGTAATACATAATGATATGCTTGTGCCATTGATTTCTAATTTAATACAATACTTTCATTTTTTTTCATACTTTACTAGCAGTAGAAAACTTATATAATTCTGTATTGTCTACAAAATTACTATGCCATTGAGGTCTATTAAATACAGTCTTTACACCTTGAAGGTATCATGAATCAAATATCAAACTTCTTTAGTAATATATTTTTTCATAATCAAACCCTTTAGATAGACTCTGTTTTGTACATAATCTTTCAATCATACAAGATACCTACAATAATTAAAAATTTATTTATACATCATTATAATACCACTTTTATTAAAAATATATAAGGATTAAAAATTGATAATAATACCTCTCAATGGATACATCCATCCATAGTGTATCGGTCCACCAAGCTTGACTTCCAAAGCTAAGTGAACGAGTAGATGTACCATAATAGTAAAAAATCTAAGAGACAAATTTTTTTCTATCTAACAAAATGTAATTGTAACATCAGACTTCAACTGATCGAGCTCTCGAAGATCATTAACTTTTGAACATAATGCCTTAAAGAATAATGATAACCGAATTATAGCTACAAGAACTTGTTTAGGTACTGATGATCTTGAAGCTATTGGAAAGATATCTTGCATCAATATGTGACCATTATGACTTTTGAGATTAAAAATTTTTTGATCTTTAAGATGCACACACCTTGAAATGTTTGATACATATCCATCAAGTACTTTAATATTTTTCAATACTGTCAAAAAATTATTTTTTCTTGAGCAAACATTATATAAGATATAGGAGATAAATAAATTCTATCATTAGCAAGTATTTTGGGATGAAGCTCCTACTGGATACCCAATTTTTTTAAATCAAGTCATGCTTTCATGTTATCTTTGGTCTTTCCATCAAGATTCAATAATATTCTAAATAGATTATCATAAACATTCTTCTCTATGTGCATGACATCAAGATTATGCTGAATAAGATTATATTCCTATTAAGGAAAGTCAAAGAAGATATTTCTTTTCTTCCATAAATATTTGCTAGGCTGATTTATAGATGCTATTTGTACATCTTTCTCATTTTTATTTTCAAAAAAATTATCAGGATATTCAAATACATGTATATCCATACTACCAGTATTCACTTCTTCTAAAATCCTTCTTGATCATTTTTTCCTCTTTTTTTAGAAGACTTCGAGAATTTATCATATATGCAACTGATAGAATCTATTTATCTACGAACATTGATAGAATCTATTTGTCTACAAACATTAATTTTAGGTGGAATGGGTGCACATCCCAATTCTATGGTACCATCAAATAAATATTTCTAAAATCAAAATGAATGATTTGGTTCTAACTATCAATGATGTCCCATATAACAAAATCTTTCTCTATGTTTTAACCAAATTGAATATGTCGAATCTGCATAATAAGGACATGCAACTCATCCCTTTATACTCCAGCCAGATAAATTGGCATATGCTTGAAAACCATTAATGGTCCATAACAAAGCTGCCCGTAGTTTAAATATTTCATCATTGAAAGTATCAATTACGTTGACACCTTCCCACAACTATTTTAATTCCTCTATTAAAGGTTATAAAAAAATATCAATATCATTCCCTGGATCCTTATCACATGAAATAACTATTGACAAGATAAGTGAGGGTTGTTTCATGCACAACCATGGTGATAAAATGTATGGTATTGAAATAACCGACCAAGTGCTATATATAAAATTTAGAGCCCAAAAAGGATTGAAACCATCTGAAACTAAACCCAACCGAACATTATAAATATCAGAGATAAAATCAGAATGGCTAGCATTAAATACTTTCCATGCTAAACTATTTGCTGGATGTCTCAACATTCTATCCTTCATATGCCCTTCAATAGGCCATATCATTAATGAAGCTATTTTTGATGATGAATATAGCCTTCTCAATCGAGAAATAAGAGAATAGTAATGCAATACATTTGTCGGTTTCTTTGTATGCCATAGTGTATCTGTTTCGTTCATTCGTCATCCTTATCTTCTTCATGAGTTATTTATTGTGAAGATCCACATACATTGTATGACTCTCGATCAGCATTTTCATCATGATATAACACATAGTCTTTCGGACAACTATGAATCTTTTAATATTCAAGATCTAATTTGTTGACAACTTTCTTTGATTTATAATTGAGGATGGTAAACCAGTGCCTTCTGGAAATGCATCCTTTAATAACTTGAAAAGCAAGGTAAAACTCTTTCCGAACCATCAATTCATATATTTTTTATGGAATAAATGTATAAGAAAAGAGATCTTAGAAAATCTCAAATAACTCGGATATAATTATTCATCTTCATCTTTCATTAAATTATAATACCGAGCTGACTCGGCAGTTGATGGTTGCATCTGCTCCTTGACATATGTTCGTTTTATGAATGTAAACTCTCATATATTTCAGCTGTTTAATGTGTATTACTCGAACCTCCAAAGTTTTCAATACCATGTTAAAAATATCTATAATCAAATCCGTTATATCATCATCTCCTACAGAAATTGTATTAATTATATAGGTCATTTATAGTAATCAAACGATACATAATAAGAGCTTTGAAAAAATTTTGGCAGTATTTCCTTTTAGCTCTTCCTACACGACTAAAGATGTATGAGGAGAACTGGTGTGGACACCAGGACCAAAAAATATCGATAGGTTGAACCCACATCCCTGTGGATCACCGTGAATAAAGCCCTGGATCCAACCCCTTTTATAAGTTGTGTCAAACCCTGTTGGGCCAAACCCTGGTAAATAATCTATTATTTTTGTTATATAAGGTTAAGCCTTTTGATCAATTGATCAATTGAGCTTTAGTTATTTGGTTTGAGTCCTGTAAAAATTAGTCATTGAGTCCTGTATTACAAGGGAGACCCAATTGACAACCCATGTGCATCCATGTGCATCCAATTGAAGACCCATGTGCTAGCCCAAGACAAGCCATGTGCTAGCCCAAGACAAGCCATGTGCTAGGCCAAGACAATTTGTTTATAGCACCTTCTTTGCAAAATTTTTGGACATCACTGCCACATCACTAGGGGACATCAACACATGTCTTATTTGAACATGTCATTTTGAAACAAAATATATGCCATGTCACTTTATTTGGACATCATCACATGACAACACATGCCATTTCATTTTGGTCAGCCACTTAAGAAGGAGTTAGCACCTCTTATTTTTTTAAGAGGAGTAAAGCAGAAGGAGATCTCCAAATTGGCGCCCTCTCACTCCATTCCTTCATGCCAACTTATTTTAAGATGAGTATTTAAGAAGGATTCTTCCAAGTTGGCACCCCATCTCAATATTCCATGCTCAACATTCCAAGAAGTCGGCCAAGCATTCCAATGCCAATATTCAAGGAGTTCCATATCATCTAAAGTGGAGAAGGTTGGAAGGTTTTCTTACTTCAAGAGTTTTGATAAAACAGGTTGGAAGCTGCTTAAGTTCCTCGGACTCAAGAGTCTCACAAAAACTCTTGAGTCTTCTTCAATCCAAACTGAAGAGTCCACTCACATACAGAAGTCCAGAACAGCCCAACAAGCAAGAGTCCAAGACTCCCAGAAGCAAGACTCTAGGAGTTGTATTCCAAGGGAGCACAAGTCTAGTCTTTATATCCCTTACAACACTGGTTATGGGTCTATAAATACCCCATCAACCCCCCTTTGTAATTAATTATTCATTCATCAATAAAAAATTATGCCAAATTTTTCTTCCTTTGCTGTGTGCATCACGGGGTGTGAGGCCATTTTTTCTTTGTTCTTCGGAACATCGCGGGGTGTGGGCCCTACCTATCCAGCCAACAAGAAAATCCAACCATCACTTCCAACCCTTCTCTTTCCTTCTTTTCTTTTCATTGCTAATTCCTAACTTGAATTTTCTTTGTTGAATATTTGCAGGTGATCAGGAATCGAAGTTAGGAGTTCTTGCCTCGGGAACCGACATCTCTCGGAAGATTGAAGCCCAGGATCAAGTTCTTGAAATCCTGCCACGATAATCCTGAGAGTTCTATTAGATCTGGAGAATCGATCTTCGTTAGTAACTTTAAACCTATTCCCCCTCTTTAGTTTCTGATTAGCTGAAAGTTAATCCTAGTTTTGATGGTTTCTTAGCCACCAGATCCTGCTTTCCTAGTTATTTTATTATGTTTACTTGTACGAGTAGTAATTAAATTAGTTTTCTTCACTATCTCCTTCAAGTCTTCTTTTAAAAATTTGAAAAAAATATAAAAATTATTTTCTAATAATCATTATTAATTAGGCTTTTAATATTTGTCCCACATCAATTTTGATATCAGAGCATGTTAAACTAGGGTTTAATCTCTCTTGTGCTGATTTAGTTTCTCTTTAAGTACTCGGATCGAGTGCTTCACCATGGCCGTCCGGTCATAGAAAAAAGTAGGGCTGTAAGACCCTCACCTTCCATTCAAACAGGATTTTCTATGGCATGTAGGGGTGCCACTATGAATTGACCCTTGAAGAAGAAAACAAAGAGATAGGCATCTTTAGGTTTTAATTTCTGCATCTCGGCCATCTTAGTATATGTCTGTTATTTTAATTATTTCTGTTTGTAAGTAATTCATAAAAATCTGATTTTTATTTTGCTAGATTTTTTATAATTGAAAGTATTTTTCAAAATTTTTTATTAAATTATTTCAATCTATAGATTTTCTGCCTGCCGAAATACTACCTAAGAATATTTCTGCCATGTTCTTTAGCAAAGCTAATTTCAGCAAGTTTAGGATTCTTTTGATAAATTTTTTTATATATTTTAATATTTCCTGCATATTATGTACTTATCTACAGAATATATCCTTGTTTAAAAAAAAAATTAATTAATTTTCATTTTCTTCTTTTTTTGCTTATTTGCATATTAGGGTTTCATCTTGTGTGTGCATCATCAAGTAACCTAATCTTAAGGGTACTTGAACATCTAGATCGAGGCAGGATTTCATCACCTATCTTGAGCCCACAATAACTACCTATTGCATCCGAACCTAACCTTAATTAAAATTGATTAGACTTAATTTATTCTAGTGAGCTAGGGACACCAACAGGTTAAGTTCAACCTTTTTGGAAAAACTAGTTACACTCAATTCGGCATTTGTGTATTGAAGCTAGTGTTTAGGCTAGAGATCTAGAGGCAAATGCCTTAAGCGGTTTCATGGTTTTTAATTAGGATCCTGCGAGAGCAGGGGGAGCCTCTCACGACCCCACATCTTACCTGGCTAGTGGACAACATAATTATTGTCTTGGCTATGATTCAGTCGACTCATTTTGTTTGAGCTCTAGGTCTTGGAAACCCTAGTCTGAGTCTTGTGTGTGTGCATAGCATGTCTACTAGATTAGGAACACCATATCATTAGCCTAAACCCAACCTAGCCTGATCATGGAGTACAACTTTGAAACCTTTATGAGGTTCATGAATGATCAGTTTGCCCTGACAAATAATAAGTTTGACCGAGTAGATGACCGATTAGGTAACCTAGAGAAAACCTGTAAGACCAGTCCTGAATCTAGATTTGAAACACACCCTGACCCATTCCTAGAACCCAACCCTAGGATAGCCCCTCACCAGGACCAAATCTGGGAAACTAACCATAGGAGACCCAATTATGATTTCATAGACCAGGATGAGAGAGCCACTAGGAACTTTAGTCTAGCAGCACCTACATTTGGTGGTGATCTTGATCTTGAGGACTACCTTGTTTTGGAAGAAGGTATGGATCTGTATTTTGAGAGGGAGCTAGTATCTGATGAAACAAAGTTTAAGATTGCTAAGCCCAAGTTAGTACGCTAGGCTAGAATTTACTAGGATAATGTTGAAAGAATGATCAGACGAAGAAGAGACATACCTATAACTACCTGGAGTGACATGAAACTTAAACTTAGAGAAAAGTACTTTCCCGGATCCTATGAACCCAACTCCTACGAACCCAGATCCATGACCCATAGATCTGTGCCCATATCCTATGAGCCTAGTATTGTCCACTTCTGTTGACTCTAGTCTTGATTTTGATGATTGACAAAATGTTTAAGTATATATGAGTACTAATTGTATTTTAAGTGTATTTCTTAGATCTTAGTACTCAACCATGTTGAATGAAGAAATGCTTGTATTTCAATTGAAAAAGTCCTTAAATTAATGGAAAATCAAATATATGGACTTTGGAATTAATATGAAAGAATTTAAAGATAGTTCAGCAAAACCGGCACGGCAAAATTTCAGTGGCACGCTTCAGAGGTCGACACCTGAGGTCAACACCTGTCCAGAGGTCGACACCTGAGGTCGACACTTGATCCAGAGGTCGACACCTGTTCAGAGGTCGACACCTGAGGTCAACACCTGTCCAGAGGTCGACACCTGAGGTCAACACCTGTTCAGAGGTCGACACCTGAGGTCAACACCTGTCCAGAGGTCGACACCTGAGGTCAACACCTATCCAGAGGTCGACACCTGAGGTCGACACTTGATCCAGAGGTCGACACCAGAGGTCAACACCTGTTCAGAGGTCAACACCTGAGGTCAACACCTGTTCAGAGGTCGACACCTGAGGTCAACACCTGTCCAGAGGTCGACACCTGAGGTCGACACCTGAGGTCGACACTTGATCCAGAGATCGACTCATGGCATAACGGCTAGTTTTTCTGAACTTCTGATTTGATTTCTAACGGCCATAAACGGCCATATTTTTGTTTCTAACGGTCTTGTGGAGTTATTTCAGCTTGAATGAAGTATTTAACCTCCACCAAACTTCAAAAAAGACATGGAGACAAGGTGAAAAGGATTAGAGTGAAAGTAAAAAGCCTTCAAGCAATTCCAAGCCAAAAAGAGTGAGAAATCCAAGAGATTCCTTAGCCAAAAGCTTTCCATCTTTGAGGAATCCAACTTTCAAGAGTTTGGCATTTAGTGAGGTCAAAGATTCCAAGGGAAAAGGCTTGAAGAGTCTCCATCAAGAGCTTCAACGAATTTCTTATTGCTCAAAAGGAGTTTGTATTGTTTTTATTCATTGTATTCATATTCTTTTGTCTTTGGCTAGTTTCAAGGGAATTTGAAACTAGTGTGAGGTTTGTTGGTGAGCCAATTGATAAAACCAACTAGGGTTCCTTGTAAGCCCGAAGCCAAAACAAGTGAGTGGGGTTTGTTGGTGAGCCAATTGATAAAACCAACTAGGGTTCCTTGTAAGCCCGAAGCCAAAACAAGTGAGTGAGGTTTGTTGGTGAGCCAATTGATAAAACCAACTAGGGTTGCTTGTAAGCCCGAAGCCAAAACAAGTGAGTGAGGTTTGTTGGTGAGCCAATTGATAAAACCAACTAGGGTTGCTTGTTAGCCCGAAGCCAAAACAAGTGTGTAAGGTTTTGACTTGTGAGCCTGGTAAAACAAGTCGGCTGTAATCTAAAGATTATAGTGGAAATTCCCAAGTGGAGCTTGGGGAGTGGATGTAGGTGCTAGATGCACCGAACCACTATACTTCTTGTGTGTTTGCATTGCTCTTCTTTTTGCTCTTTAATTGTTGATTTATTTCATTGCTTCCGTTGCACAATTATTTGAGCACTATCACTCTTCACCTTAAAACTTGATAGCACATATATTGCGTTAAATTTTTTAAATACCCAATTCACCCCCCCTCTTGGGCACCATATCTGGGCAACAAGTGGTATCAGAGCTCGGTGCTCTGATTGAAAATCTAACGATTTTGAGCTAAAGTTCATGGTGACCCTTGTAGGTATTAGTGTTAGACCACCATTTTTCAATGGCATAAATTATATATTTTGGAAAACTCGCATGCGCATCCATATTCAATCTATTAGTTATCATCTTTGGAAAATCATTATTAGTGGTCCTCATATTCCTTCCATTTTGGTTAATGGCATTTCCATTCCAAAGCTTGAAGAGGATTGGAATGAATATGACATTAAACAAATTGAACTCAATGCTAAAGCAATGAACTTGCTTTATTGTGCATTGGACTTAAATGAATTTAATAGAGTTTCTACATGCACATCAACGAAGGAAATATGGGACACACTTGAAGTTACTCATGAGGGTACTCTTCAAGTGAAGAACACTAAAATTAATTTGCTTATACATTCTTTTGAAACTTTTGAAATGATGCATTATGAATCTATATCTGATATGTTTTCAAGATTTATGACTATTATTAATGAATTAAAAAGTCTTGGCAAAATCTATACTAATGCTGATTTGGTGAACAAAATTCTTAGATCCTTGCCAAAATCATGGGATCCAAAGGTGACGGCGATCCAAGAAGCTAAAGATGTAGAAACCTTACCTTTGGAGGAGCTTATCGGTTCACTCATGACCTATGAGTTGAACTTATGGCAAAGGATGGTGGAAGCTGATACAGAAAAGAAAATAATAGCTCTCAAGGTCAAAAGGAAATTCAAGGCAATGATGGCAACTTGGAGCGATAGCGAAGACTCAAGTACGGATGATGAAGTTGCCCATCTTTGTTTCATGGCTAATGAGAAAAAGGTATGTGCTAAAAATAATTATGATTTTACCTTTAAAGAATCACATGATGCATCTAATGATCTTGTGCATGAATACAGTTTGCTAAAAATTGAGCACAAGAAATTAAATAGGCATGTAGATTCATTTTCTCTTGACAACACCAATCTTGCAAATAAAAATAATGATTTAAATGCCAAGATTGATATTTTAAAAAATGAAAAGAATAATTTTTCTAAAGAAAAAGAATTTTTAGAAAAAGAAAATGTTATTTCAAAAGATTTATGTAAAAAAGTTTTTAATGAGAAAAATATTTTGATCGAGGAAAAGAAGCAAAAACTCTTGAAGAACTTCAATTTTCCTGCTTCTTTCAATTCTTCTTATAAATGTGGTTTCAATGCTTATCCTTCTAGAAAAGTTTGGGTTCCAAAAGGAACCATAATTACTAATCATAAAGGACCCAAGAAAGTTTGGGTACCAAAAATGTCCACTTAATTTGTTTTGCAGGAATGTCTTGCAACCCAACATGTAGAAAGGAAGTTCTTGAAAAGAGGTTGTACAAGACAATTTAAAGAAGTGGACAAGCTATATTTTGGACTAAATGGTAAAAGGAAGGATTATGTATATTGGTAAATTCTAAACATCTCCTTCCATAATTAAAATTGTAGATTAATTTTTATTGCATCAATTACTTTGAAAAATTGTTTTAAATAGTTAATTAGAATCAAGTTTGGACTTATCATCATTGGATATGATCATGAACTTTTTGGTGTTGATGAATTTCATGCTATCATGATTAAATTTATGATTGTAAGACCTTCACTTGATTTTGATTAATGTATTTCATGAAAAATACTTTTAAAGATGCATATTGATTTGAAAAATATTTTAATTGATTGATTAGAATCAAGCTTAGACTAATAATCATTTGTTGTGATCATGACCATTTTGATGTTGATGGATTTCAAGCTCTCATGGTCAAACTTGTGATTATTAGATCTTCACTTGATTTTGATTAATATAATTTCTAAATTATTTCAAGTGAAATGCTATGATTTATATGTTTTTATTTTTGGCATCTATGCATAATCTAGAAATGATTTGGATCAAGTATAGAACTAGTAGTTAAGGGTTATTTTTAAGAAGAAGGTATGCTTATTGACAAACCCTTGCTCTAATAGCTAGACTTGATATCATATTACTTCTAGCATTTGTATGGATATCAAATCATCTTAAAATGAATTTGAAATAATGCTAAACATTTTTATGCGATATAAATGTTTTGTATTTTGAAAATCATGAATATCTTGAAAAATTTCAAATCTTGATGCATAAGCTTTCATGTTTTATTCCTGAAATAAATGCATATTTTTAAAGAAGGAATAACATTCAGGGGGAGCATCCAAAGATTTGTTATCATATTTGATGCTTTGAATATCTTGTTGATATCATGCTTTGCTTATATTGCTCTAGTACTCTTCTTGTTTTCAAATCTAATTCTTTGGAGGAGTTACATTCAAATGGTATCATATTCTATTGGCATCAAGATTTTTTTTAATAATTCCTAGTAACCGCTTTGGATTGGGTTAGTCACCATGGCCGTCCGGTCATAGGAGATAAGTAGGGCTTAAAGACCCTCTCTTCCCATTCAACGGGCTCTCTTATGACGTGTAGGGGTGCCGCTGTGACCTTATCCCATGAACAAGTAAGGCGAATGGATAATACACATCAAATCATTTCTTGCATGTGCTTACATTCTTTGGTATCTTGTTCAATTTATATCATATTCAATTGATATCATAAATATTTGATTTCATGCATTGATTTTGATGACCTACTTGCTATTCTTTCCAACTTCATTCCCACTTTGTATTGCCTTTCACCCTTTTTCATGATGTCAAAAAGGGGGAGAAAATTATTAAGTATGAAAAGGGGAAGATTGGATAAACATGAAAAATCTTTTGAGAAATGAAAGAAAATGCAAAAGGGGGAGAAGAATGTTTTTAACTAAAGGAAAGAATTAGTAAGAAGAAATTTAAAAATTTTGCATATTTTGAAAAATATTTTTTTAAGATTTTTTGGATCATATTTTGAGGGGGAGCTTGGTGCTTATTGTTTTGAGCTTACATGTTTATCTTATTGTTAATCTTTTTAAGCTTACCCTATTCATATACTTAAAGGTTTTGTCATCATCAAAAAGGGGGAGATTGTTGACTCTAGTCTTGATTTTGATGATTGACAAAATGTTTAAGTATATATGAGTACTAATTGTATTTTAAGTGTATTTCTTAGATCTTAGTACTCAACCATGTTGAATGAAGAAATGCTTGTATTTCAATTGAAAAAGTCCTTAAATTAATGGAAAATCAAATATATGGACTTTGGAATTAATATGAAAGAATTTGAAGATAGTTCAGCAAAACCGGCACGGCAAAATTTCAGTGGCACGCTTCAGAGGTCGACACCTGAGGTCAACACCTGTCCAGAGGTCGACACCTGAGGTCAACACCTGTCCAGAGGTCGACACCTGAGGTCGACACTTGATCCAGAGGTCGACACCAGAGGTCAACACCTGTTCAGAGGTCGACACCTGAGGTCAACACCTGTTCAGAGGTCGACACCTGAGGTCAACACCTGTCCAGAGGTCGACACCTGAGGTCAACACCTGTCCAGAGGTCGACACCTGAGGTCGACACTTGATCCAGAGGTCGACACCAGAGGTCAACACCTGTTCAGAGGTCGACACCTGAGGTCAACACCTGTTCAGAGGTCGACACCTGAGGTCAACACCTGTCCAGAGGTCGACACCTGAGGTCGACACTTGATCCAGAGGTCGACTCATGGCATAACGGCTAGTTTTTCTGAACTTCTGATTTGATTTCTAACGGCCATAAACGGCCATATTTTTGTTTCTAACGGTCTTGTGGAGTTATTTCAGCTTGAATGAAGTATTTAACCTCCACCAAACTTCAAAAAAGACATGGAGACAAGGTGAAAAGGATTAGAGTGAAAGTAAAAAGCCTTCAAGCAATTCCAAGCCAAAAAGAGTGAGAAATCCAAGAGATTCCTTAGCCAAAAGCTTTCCATCTTTGAGGAATCCAACTTTCAAGAGTTTGGCATTTAGTGAGGTCAAAGATTCCAAGGGAAAAGGCTTGAAGAGTCTCCATCAAGAGCTTCAACGAATTTCTTATTGCTCAAAAGGAGTTTGTATTGTTTTTATTCATTGTATTCATATTCTTTTGTCTTTGGCTAGTTTCAAGGGAATTTGAAACTAGTGTGAGGTTTGTTGGTGAGCCAATTGATAAAACCAACTAGGGTTCCTTGTAAGCCCGAAGCCAAAACAAGTGAGTGGGGTTTGTTGGTGAGCCAATTGATAAAACCAACTAGGGTTCCTTGTAAGCCCGAAGCCAAAACAAGTGAGTGAGGTTTGTTGGTGAGCCAATTGATAAAACCAACTAGGGTTGCTTGTAAGCCCGAAGCCAAAACAAGTGAGTGAGGTTTGTTGGTGAGCCAATTGATAAAACCAACTAGGGTTGCTTGTTAGCCCGAAGCCAAAATAAGTGTGTAAGGTTTTGACTTGTGAGCCTGGTAAAACAAGTCGGCTGTAATCTAAAGATTATAGTGGAAATTCCCAAGTGGAGCTTGGGGAGTGGATGTAGGTGCTAGATGCACCGAACCACTATACTTCTTGTGTGTTTGCATTGCTCTTCTTTTTGCTCTTTAATTGTTGATTTATTTCATTGCTTCCGTTGCACAATTATTTGAGCACTATCACTCTTCACCTTAAAACTTGATAGCACATATATTGCGTTAAATTTTTTAAATACCCAATTCACCCCCCCTCTTGGGCACCATATCTGGGCAACAACTTCCACTTCAATGTCAACCTGAACCTACTAGGTTTAGTGCACCTAGTCAAAACCCTGGAGCCAGCCAGTTGCCCCTTAACTAACCTACTCTTACTACTCCATTAGTCCACCAAGATGCCATTGAGGAAGATGTGCATGAAGCTGAGGTGAACTTAGTGGATGAGTATGAGGAAGAAGAGGAGATACATATGGCTAACCTAGAATTAGCTGACCTTGACCATACCCAAACTAAGGCCAACCCAAAGTTAATTGACCCTGATTGGACTGAAGCTGTACTGGTAGGATCCTTAGAAAATGAAACCCATGAGGAACCTAACCCTACTACTAAGACCTTGCTTGGGAAAACCCTAGAAAAATGTCAAGCTATAGAGCTTAGTCCTAAAGTAATCAGTGAGGACTTGATTTTTCCAAACCAGTAATCTCAGGAAGAATTCACTCCATCAGTCCCCATTGAAGACCTTTTTCCTGAAATTCTTGACTTGTCTTTTCTTCAGGCTGACCCTTTATTCCCTGTAAGTGTGAATCTATGTCTAGCCTTTAAGGTCAACCCCATTAGTCAGGGATTGTTCTATGAACCCTTTTCTTATTTCCTACCCTACCAAGTCATCCTCGAATCTACTTCCCATTTTCTACCTTTTCCTGAAGCTTCCCATGTTTCTAGAACCATTAGATTACATTTTGCAGAGGTTAGTATGTTGCATAAGCCCATTGAACATGTTAGGTTTACAACCTATTTCTGGCAGACTCTATGGCATTTAGTAGGAGTCCATGCACCTTTTTCATCTACATGTCACCTACCAACCAAGGATCAAACTCAGTTATAGTTTAGAGTTTACATGCATGTCAATTAAAAAAAATAAAAAAAGGAAAAAAGGAAAAAAGAGAAAAAGACTTAAAGAATACATTGTAGGAGATTTTGTAATGGTTAGACTACGATCTGAACGGTTCCCATTTAGAACCATAAAAAAATTACATGCCTGTAGTAGTGGACCTTACAAAGTGATTAGAAAAATAGGATCTAATGCCTATGTGCTCGAGTTGCCACTTGAACTAGGCATTAGCAATACTTTCAATGTTTCAGACCTTATCGAGTATAGGGAACCAACGTTGATTCCTAGTGAGCCATTTGGGCCTAATCATGTCCTTGAGAGTGAACCAATCCAAGTGTGTCCACCTGCCATACCACCAGCCTGGAGGGACAAGATTGAGCGAATATTGGATGACAAGATCATTGCTACCCGAGATAAAGAATACCAGTGGTATCTGGTTCGTTAGCAAGGGCGACCTGAGTCTGATGATTCTTGGATCACCAGAGAGGACTTGCTAAGAGTTGACCTGGACTTGCTAGAGCGCTATCATAGCGACGTTGATCCATACTCGACAGTGTCGAGTTTCTCCCATCCGGGAAGAATTAGTGTGGACACCAGGACTAAAAAATATCGACAGTTTGAACCCACATCCCTGTAGATCACTTGTGAATAAAGTCTTAGACCTAACCCCTTTTACCATGTAAATATTTTATTTTATTTTCTATTATTTTGGGTTAGTTAGGGTTAACCCTTTTTACCAACTATAATTAGGGTTTTGTTATTTAGCCTTTTGGACTAAACCCTTTTTACCATATTATTCAAAACCCAATTTACAAGTTATGTCATACCCTGTTGGGCCAAACCCTGGTTACCAATCTGTTCATTTTGTTACATAAGGTTAATCCTTTTGATCAATTGATCAATTGGGCTTTAGTTATTTGGTTTGAATCCTGTAAAAATTAATTATTGAGTCCTATATTACAAGGGGGACCCAATTGATGACCCATGTGCATCCAATTGAAGATCCATGTGCTAGCCCAAGACCACCCATGTGGTAGGCCAATTCAATTTGTTTATGGCACCATCTTTGCAAAATTTTTGGACATCAATGCCACATCACCAAGGGACATCAACACATGTCTTATTTGAACATGTCATTTTGAGACAAAATATATGCCATGTCACTTTATTTGGACATCATCACATGACAACACATGCCATTTCATTTTGGTCAGCCACTTAAGAAAGAGTTAGCGCCTCTTATTTTTTTAAGAGGAGTAAAGCAGAAGGAAATCTCCAAATTGGCACCCTTCCACTCCATTCCATCATGCTAATTTATTTTAAGATGAGTATTTAAGAAGGATTCTTCCAAGTTGGCGCCCCATCTTAATATTCCATGCTCAACATTCCAAGAAGTCGGCCAAGCATTCCAACACCAATATTCAAGTAGTTTTATGTTATCTAAAGTGGAGAAGGTTGGAAGGTTTTTTTACATCAAGAGTTTTGATAAAACAGGTTGGAAGCTGCTTAATTTCCTAGGACTCAAGAGTCTCACCAAATCTATTGAGTCTTCTTCAATCAAAACTGAAGAGTCTACTTACATACAGAAGTCCAGATCAGCCCAACAAGCAAGAGTCCAAGATGCCCATAAGTAGGACTTTAGGAGTTGTATTCCAAAGGAGCACAAGTCTAGTCTTTGTGTCCCTTACAATACTGGTTATGGGTCTATAAATACCCCATCAACCTCCCCTTTGTTATTAATTATTCATTCATCAATAAAGAAATCCTACCAAGTTTTTCTTCCTTTGTTGTGTGCATCGTGGGGTGTGAGGTCCTTTTTCCTTTATTCTTTGAAACATCATGGGGTGCAAGGCCCTACCTATCCAGCCAACAAGAAGATCCAACCATCACTTCCAACCCTTCTCTTTCCTTCTTTTCTTTTCATTGCTAATTCCAAACTTGAATTTTCTTTGTTGAGTATTAGCAGGTGATCAGGAATCGAAGTTAGGAGTTCTTACCTCGAAAACAACATCGCTCGAAAGATTGGAGCCCGGGATCAAGTTCTTGAAACCTTGCCACAACAATCCTGAGAGTTCTGTTAGATCTGGAGAATCGATCTTCGTTGATAACTTTAAACCTATTCCCCCTCTTTAGTTTTTGATTAGTTGAAAGTTATTCCTAGTTTTGGTGGTTTCTTAGCCACCAGATCCTGCTTTCCTAGTTATTTTGTTAGGTTTACTTGTGCGGGTAGTAATTAAATTAATTTCCTTTGCGGTCTCCTTCAAGTCTTCTTTTAAAAATCTGAAAAAAACATAAAAATTATTCTATGATAATCATTATTAATTAGGATTTTAATATTTGTCCCGCATCACTAAAAAAATACTGTCCGTAATATATCTCAAACTCTACCCATACTGCTTGTTTACTATAAGTATCTATACAATTATTTATAATTCTCAAACTATCCAAACTGGACAATCAATTGACCACTGTATATAATTCTCTCATCCATACAAAAAAATATAAATATACAGATGCTATAGAATATATATATTAATCAATTGATGAGTCTATATTTCTATGCAATACAAGTTTTGTAAAAAATATTTAAAAAGGCATAATTGATCATAGCAAAGCTATATATGGTATTGAAATGAAAGATTTGCAATAATGAACAAATACGATGATATTAGTATTATAAAAATATCATAATAATACATAGCACATAACCCAGAATTAAATTGCTCAGATAAATTTTAGATAAATCCCAAAGCTTAATGGAGAGTATGTCTATGATCAATAATATAAATGGTTCACATATCACCTTGTTCATTCCTATTTCTAGACAAATTTCATGTCATTTTTTGAAAATAATTATGATGGTTTTAAAGATGTTTATCTTTGAATATGCTCCTCAGGTCAATATTGTCATCAACTAGTGCCCTTTCTATTGTTCAAGCTTTAGCCAAAACCAAATTATTTTGATTTTTGAAGAAAAATTCAGCTTGAAACTAACCTAGCTTCAGGTTCTAAGCTACAATCAATTGATTATGATTCAGCATTGCTCACAACTAATCGATACAAATTTTTGAAGCAATGTCAGTTTATTACCTAGCTTCTTTGAGTCACTAATTTTTTAAAATTATGTATTATTTATTAGAGCACTTTTTGTTCCCTTTCTATTATTAAATAAAAAGGCACCACCAACCCAACACCACGCACCCTTCTTTCTCGTAAGGCACCTCATCCCCACCCTAGTTGGCTATCAACTGGTCTCCAAAGTCAAACAAAACCTCTAGAATATATGGCAAAGCCATGGAGATATAGTTAGCAAGCATGCAAGGTTTTTCTCACATGTCTTTGCCTATTTGGATTTGAACACTGCTACACTAAACTAATCACTGGTGTTCCAACTTGATCCTAGGATAGCTAATGCCACTAATTTATTACCTAGATATTATGAGGTCTCAAATTTTAGTGTGGAAGTTCGCCCTGACATATATTGATGACCAGAAAACCATCAAAAAGCTGGCAAACTGAGATAATTAAACCATGCATTAAATGGTAATTAGTAATAAAAGACTACCACTTAACAATTTAAACATACACATTCTTCCCTGATTCCCTCTAGAATGGTTTCTTCGTGCTTTTAAAAAGAAAAGTTTTAGATGAATGATTTGAGTGAAGTTTTCATTCCATCTCTAATATATCTACTTTCAGGAAGCAATAGAGGAGTTTGGGTATGAAACCAAGCAGAGGGTTTAGAATAAGTGATTGGATTGTATCAAGAAAATCAATTTAGAGATACGAAGTAAACAAAGCAAACATTTGAAACCAAAAAGTAGAGGATATTTGGTGCCTCTGCATTAAAGCTCTCGCATGAATTTCTCCACATTTGAGGATAAGCTTAGGCTACTTCTTCTCATCCAAACACTTTAAAGCTCTATACTAACAGACACCACACTTGTCTAAAATTTTATTGGACATTGATGTTGCTTGATGTCTTAATTCAAATAAACACCTCCAGGAGACTAGATATAGTTTCTGGTCCTCAATTCATTGGCTAACATTGATCCATATCTTGTAAATGGCATAGGTCAGGGTGAGCTCAAGCCAGATCACTCTAATATGTTAGCAATAATGGACAATAAAAAAGTCAAGCTATTATGAATACTGAAATTATCTCCCAATGCATGATCTTGTCCAATTAACATCCTAAAGAAGTGAAGATTGGATTACAGAGGCTCTAAGATTCCTAAATATAGTTATACATACATGCCTGAGCAAAGACCTGAAGCTAAAATAAATAATGCCACTTCACTATGTACACCTATAATTTAAAAAAAAAAAAAACAATGCATGAAACTAGAATAATGCTTTCCTAACGATCACACACACAGTTGATTCAACTTACTTCAAAACAATCATCCACATTAACATTCTCATCTTTGTCATGCTCATCTCACCTGAATGGGCCTTGGTACAAAGCCCAAAAATCTAATCATGCCATTATTGTACTATTTCTTGTTAACCCAATAAAATCATCCTTCATATCATAATGTGGGACTGGTATGCATGGTGGTTTCAGGCCAAGATATATACCAAAGTTTCTGTTGCTAACATAATTTAAGTTGCACAGATTAAGATATTGTTGATCTCAAAAGTTCCTCCATTTACCCCCCCTCCCCCTTTTTTTAGGGTTGCTCTTGGATTGCGAGGGGGGGTGGGGGGGTTGGATGTAATGCATGCAGGGTAGCTGCACATGCTCTCGCAATCCTAGCTCCTTTTACCTGGATGTATGACCCTAGGTATACTACAAAAACAAGCTCAAACTCTAAACCCTGCAATATAAGCTGCATAATGATAACCACATTTGTCTCCGATTAAATATAGCATAATACCAAAGTTCATAATATTGACATAATATTATATATTAAATGTCTAGAGAGTACCAGTTCCACTTGTTTTTTAAACTATTATTCCATCTTTTCCCCTTCTTCCATCTAATGCTATAATCATACATGCAATTCCTTTTTCACCCCTCCCATTTAAGGATCTCAGAGCAACATATACAGTGTATGAAGTTCAAAAATATATATATATTTGATTTTTTGCACATTTTCAAATTATATGTGCCACGAGTTTTACTAATGAAAGACATTATATATCTATCTGCTAGAAAAAGAAAGTTAAAAGGCTCAAATTTCTTGCTTTTCATCTCTTGTTCCTTGGAATTTCAACATTCCCAGCAGACTATGAGAGATACTTATGGAAATGCTTAGTTTCTTTAAAGGTGAGATCTTCTTTTGGCTTGTGCTCAATAATAAAATCATGACCAAAATAACCAGCATAAATATTGTTAGAATTGCCATCTGATCTGCCCCCTCTACCTTTCTATAGCCAAGTCCGTGAACACTCCTTCGTCCTATGTCCCTTTGTCATGAATATACTATTAAATATGAATCTCTTGAGAAAGGACAAAGGATTCAGTCCCCAATATTGGTTCTGGTGATGGAAGATGGAATCCAATAAAACTGCATCCAAATCCCTCTTTCTGACATGGATCCATTCACAAAATAACTTTGGATGCATAAATTAACTGACAAAAAAAAAGGAATAGAGTTTTTAACATACCTTAGAACTAATGATAGATCAATCTTCTTCGTTCCTTGGATTTAGCAATGGGAAATGACGAAGAAAGAACTTGAATCTATCGAAAATAGGGTTAGGGATTAGAGATTAAAAAATAGGTTTTGTGTCGAGAAGCGGAGGGAGGGAGGGAGGTGCCAATCATGGGAAGCAGTGCCAGAATCGGCCAAGAATGGAGGGAAGGAGGGAGAGGGAGGTACCGGCTATCGAAAATAGGGTTAGGGATCAGAGATAAGAAAATAGATTTTGTGCTGAGAAGAGGTTCCATGCAGGCATTAAGAAAGACCTCTCGATGCTTTAAAACATCGTTAAAATCCAGTTATAGCTTGACATAGGTAAAAAGCATCGACAGATCCTTAAGGTATTTGCTGATGCTTTTAAGCATCGTTATTTGCCAATACTTTTAAGCATCGTTATTTGCCAATGCTGTAAAAAAGTATCGGTAGGCATGCATGAAATCTCGATGCTTCATCCTAGCATCGGGAGAAAAGGGTTGCCTTTTCTTTCTTTTGTTGTAGTGGAGGGTCATTCCTACATTCCATCTTAAAATGCTGATGCTTCATCCTAGCATCGAGAGAAAAGGATCGCCTTTTCTTTCTTTTGTTGTAGTGGAGGGTCATTCCTATGTTCCATCTTAAAATGCCCTAACTCTCCACGTCTAAAGCAAGCACTGATCTTGAACCGAGAAAACATGCTTCGATCTGTGGGAGGAAGATGTTGGTTTATAGCCCGATGAGTTGATGGTCTTCGCCCGCTATCTATTTTGGTAGAAGAAAAATGAATTAGGGGATTTAAACAGATTTGCCTAAGAGCCAAGCATAGTAAAGGAGGTCTCTCGATGGATGGGGAATGGAGTTTGGGGTAGGACTACTTTTGAAGTGCGGGCCAATGGTTCATAGCATTAAAGGAAGGATGAACAATGGATGGTTGGTCATTATTGTGGCAGTTTTCCATGAATAAGATTTGAATACAAAATCATAAAAGAAGTCATGATCAAACCAAGCATTACCTTGAAAGCCTATAGAGTCATTGATGATTGCTGTAGCAGCTCCCCTAGGGAAGAAAAAATAAAATGATAGTCAATGGGATAGGTATCCACTAAAAATGTAGAAAACTTATGTTTTAGGATTTTCACAAGAAAATATACACATACATAAAAATGTAGAAATCTTATGTTTTAAGATTTTCACAAGAAAATATACATAGAAATAGAATAGGAATTTAACCTGGTTAGTAATGCTAATAGGTCTATCAATTAGAGAGCTTATTAACCAAATTAGGCACATACCCATATCTTCTACATCATATGACTATGATAATAGGGTCCAAAATAACAATATGATCATAAGTAATTATGGACTCCTTGACTATTCATTTAGATGACAACTTAGCCTGTATTTCATAATAAATCATAGTAAAAATCAGTTTATAATCAATAAAAGCCTACTTTATATGAATTTTAACATTCTTCCACTTAGACAATATTGAGTAAGATCTATTTTTTAATTCAATAAAACATATTTATTGTATGTATAGTTTGAAAACAACTCTTGGACTAAGCGCACCTCATGTGCTCACATTTGCAAATGTCTTGAGTGAATAATATATTTAGTCAAAAATCTGGCTGGTCCACAAAAATGACTAATACCAAATCATAATAGTTTTTATATTATTTATTGATATAAGACCCCTCTATGTTTATAAATATTAATAATCTCATTGATATGGATTTCAGTAATGTAGTGTAAGTAGTATGAATTTTGTATCCATGTAATCAAACTATTAAAAGCTCATCATCAACCTCCTTATGGTCTCAAATAAAATCTCTTTATACTTTCAAATGAAAGCAGTAATAATTTTAAGCTTACGTTATAATTTCACCATTTGATTCAATACATTTATGCTTAAACAATATCTTTATACTTAAAACTTTCATTCAAACAATATTTAAAAACAATTATATATTCAAAAAGATAAATATAATTTTTTATTATAAAAATAATAAATAAATAACTTTATAATATCCATACAATATTTAACAAAATAATACTCTCACTAACCGGTATATCAAAAGATTCAATAAACCCATGTTTTCCACATGTTTAATAAATGCAGAGAATCTATATTCTTTAGTCAATGGATCAGCTAGCATTGCATTAGTCTCTATGTGTTTAATTATAATATCTCCTATTTTAACCAAATTCCTGATTGCAAGATACTTTATTTCTATATATTTAGAGGTAATAGAACTTTTATTATTCTTTGAAAAGAATATAACTACACTATTATCATAATAAATGTTAAGTAGTTTTGAGATGAAATTTACAATCATAAATTTTAATATAAAATTTATTAACTAAATAGTATTAGTTGTAGCTCTGTAACATGCTACAAACTCTACATACAAGGTAGATAATGCCACGAGTATCTATTTTGAGCTTTTCCAAGAAACAATCCTTTTAGCTATTATAAAAATATAACTAGAATTGAATTTCATATCATCTACATAACCAGCAAAATCAGAATCACAATATCTAATCACATCAAGATGATTAGACCTTCTATAAGTTAACATAAAATCCTTGATTTTCTATAAATACCTTATAACATTTTAGCTGCCTTCCAATGCTTTATATTTGAATTTGTCAAATATCTGCCAAGTACACTAACAACATATGCTATATCCAGTCTTGTACAAACTTGTACATATATTAAACAACCTACAATACTAGAATATGATACTCTTCATGGAGACTCTTTCCACATCATTCTTAAGAATTAGTTTCTACTGAATTTATCTTTTTTGATCACAGGTACGTCTTCAGGTTTGCAGTTATGCTTACCAAATCTATTTAGTACATGGCCAATATAAGTTCTTTAAGATAATCCCAATATACCACAGGCCCTATCCCTATGAATCTCAGTACTAAGTGCAAATGAAGCTTCCCAAAGATCCTTCATATCAATGACCTTAGATGTTATATGTTTAGTTTTATATAACAAGACAATGTTATTACTGGCAAGCAAGATTTTATCAACATATAAGATAAAAAAGATAAACTTACTCCCATCGACTTTTAGATATATGCATTGATCCCATTGATTTTCTACAAATCTAAGAGAATTCATAATATTATCAAACTTAAGATACCAATGCCTCGATAATGGCTTAAGCCTACAGATGGATTTCTTAAGTCTATATATGATATGTTCGTTTTCACTTCTAACAAAACTTTTTGATTGAATCATACAGAGTTCTTCATGAAGATCATTATTTAGAAAAACTATCTTAACATTTATTTGATAAAGCTCTAAGTCAAAATGAACTACCAGTACCATAATTACTCTAAAAAAATCCTTACAAGATCCGGGAGAAAATGTGTCATTGTAATTAATACATTCTTTTCATGTGAATTCATTTGCAACTAGTCTAGCCTTATACCGTTTAATACTACAACTAGAATTTTTCTTGGTTTTTAATACCTATTTACACCTTATAGGTTTAAACCCTTCAGGTGATTTCACCAAATCTTATACTTCATTGTTATCATGGATTGCATCTCATCATGCAAAGCTTCTAGCCACTTATTTGACTCAGAAAATGTGATAACCTGACCATATGAGATTGGATCAACCACATGACCAATGTCAATCATTTTTATCTAAATAAACCATATAATCATTGGGAATGACAGGTCTCCTTTCTCTAAGTGATCTTTTTACTGGTATATCATCAACTAGCTATAGAGGTCCTGTGATTTGTTTGCTTGTCTACTGCTTTCCAACTATCCTTTAAATATGATAAAATATAATATTTTCCTAGACAATAGAAATTGGAATAATAACTTGTCCTTCCTTTGATGTCATATTTTTAGTGTAAGAGTATTCACAATCCTTCATATCAAACTCTAGAAAACCTGGCATGGATAAACTCAACAATCTTTGTACCTCTATTAGGATAATATAATCATTGTCCTTTAGAATAATCTAGATAGCCAATGAAATAATGAGTGCTTCTAGGTCTAGATTTATTTTTTGATAGATTATAAATTTTAACTTCTACGGGACAACTTTAAATATAAAAGTGATTAATACTAGACTTCCTGTCAACCTATAACTCAAAAGACATCTTAAGAATTGTCTTATGGGAAACCCTATTTAAGATATAGATAGTGATTTTTAGGGCCTCACCCCATAGATATATTTGCAAGTTGTATCCATTCATCATATTTCTAACCATATTCTTAAGAGTATGATTATGCCTTTCAGTCAAACTATTTTGCTTAGAAGTTTCAAGCATGGTATATTGAATAACTATCCCACACTCCTACAAGTATTTAGAAAATGATCTCATTTGTTGACTAAATTTATCAAATCAGCCATAATATTTACTACCATGATTAGATCTTACTACTTGAACTATCTTTTCATACTATTTTTCAACTTTAGTTTTGAAAATTTTAAACTTATCAAGTATTTTGGATTTTTTCTTTAGAAAGGTAGATATATCCATAGCAAAAAAAGTTATCAATAAAAGTAATGAAAAAACTACTACCATAAATAGCAAATTCTAGCTAGAGGTCTACTAATAATTGTATGAATGAGTCCTATTCATTACCATGTGTGGACTCTTTTCTTTTAGTTTTAATAAATTTGTCCCTAAGGTAGTCAACACAAGTATAAAAGTCACTAAAATTGAGAGAAAGAAGAATTCCATCATCAATTATCCTTTGAAATCTCTATTGAAAATTGTGACCCAATTGTTAATGCCATAACATAGAGGATTTATCCTTGGCCAATCATCTCTTTGGAACAACACCATGTACATACATGGAAGAAAATTCATTCCTAGAGATAATATTAAGGTGACATAAATCATCACACAAAAGATCTCTATTAACAAATTTAGAGCCAAAAAATAATTCAAATTTTTCATTACCGAAAGTAAATTTAAAACCACCATAATCAAGTTTAGGAAGATAAATCAAATTTTGCCTTATGGACCGTATATAGATTATATTCTCTAAAACAAGTATAAAACTAGAATCTAACTTTAGCCTAGCATCTCTAATAAACTCAACTTGAATTCTAACTCCATTTTCCATGAATACATTGATTTCATTCTCACTTGCCTTCTGCTTATTTATGAACCACTACAAAGTGTTAGCAACATGAATAGATGTCCCATGATCTTACCACCAAGAATGTAGTGTAACATTTATTAAACTAGATTCAAAACAAACAATGGGTAATGAGTAACCTCTATACATGTTCTTCTTCTCTAACCACTTCTTATACTGAAAATATTTATATTTCTTTTGACATTTCTTTTTGCAAAAGAAGAACCTAAAAACTTTCTTAATAGTAGCTTGTCGGCCCCTAGTATTATAATTTCCTCTCTTAGTATTGTGAGGCTAACTGTTTCTTTTGGAATCATTATCCTTTTTTTTTATTTTTAGGTGGAACCCTTAGAACATGGCTGATATACCAAATTAGCACTCTCATTCTTTTTTCTAAGATATATTTCTTCCTCTTGAGCATAAATAGAATTCACGTTCCATTTATCTTTTTGCATATTATAAGTAGTTTAAAGCTAACTAAATTATGCAAAAAGAGAGTTAAGGGCCTAATGAACAATAAAATCATTAGGGATAGGAATCTGAAGATTTCTAAGTTTAGATGTAATACTCTATACTTTCATAATATAAGCCCTAACAATGTTAGGACCATCATATCTTATATTGATTAATTTATCCATCAGCTCTCTAGTCTCAACTTTATCAGATTCTACATAGCTCTTACTTTCGGCATCAAAAAATTATTTAGTATTACCATTGTTAGGTATAGCATTTAAAATAGAATCAAATATGGATTTTTTCATAATCATCAAGCTAAGATGATTCACTCTCTCCCACTTTTTATATATAGCCTTTTGTTTTGGAGTACTCTCACTAGTGATTTCGACAGTAATATATTAGTACCAGAAAGATGGCCAGCTCCAACTTATTTCATTTCAAGGAAGAGCACTTCACCATGAGGCTACAAAGAAGAGCTTCCAATATCTCGTTCCATTCTAATGGTGCATAGCCAAATGATATCTGTCAGGAGGTTAAGGTGTAAGAACCAACACAAGTACCTCCTCCTCATCATCTAGCACCTATGATCACTAGTGACCAATTCAACAACCTTGTCCAATAAGTGCAAGCCTTAACCATTATGGTGTAGGAGATGTAGTAGCCACTATAGCCTAGCCTCTGCCTAAAGTACCTTTACATGATTGAGCTCAACCACTTGGCCATCAATCACCTCGTCATAGTCCTAGGTAGGGACATAGCTAGCATAGCTGACCTAAAAGCCCTACTCAAGGATGATGTAGACACTCACTAACTCCCCAATCGATGAAGGACTCTACCTTGAGCAGCTTCGCTCCTCACCACTGAGATCCTTATGCTATCCAAGATGTTGAGGTTAAGAGAAGATTCTAAGAGATGCAATAGTGCATCGAGGAGTCACAAGGCAGGACCCAATAATAGAACATAGAGCTTGATTTTAATGTAGACCGTCCATTCACCAGGTGGATCATGAGCGAGCCAGTTTTGCCCTATTTCAAAATATCACAGCTGAGCCACATGACAAGACCATGGATCCCATTGATCATCTAAAGAACTTTAAAGATTTAATGCTCTTTTATAAAGCCACCAATGGCATCCTTTGCCATGCCTTCTTGTTCACTCTAAGAAAGGTAGCTCAATATTGATCTTCTAGTCTCTATGTTGGCTCAGTTGGCTCTTTTGAATAATTGAGCCGGTCATTTTTAGCTCATTTTGTCAGCAACTAGAGATAGTGCCATGCCTTAGACTCCTTTGTCAGCATCAAATAGCAAGAAGGTGAGTCTTTCCAGGATTACATCAGCCACTTTAATGTCGTAACCCTTGTGGTTTGTGACTTGGATCAGTCGGTCGCCATGACTATCCCTAAAGGTGGGCTTCTTAAGAATGACTTCCTTTTCTTACTTGAGAAGAGGTATCCAAAAACTTCACTAAATATTAGCGAGAGCCATGAAATATGCAAATATTGAAAAAACCTGGGCTCAGCATGAAGAACCAGTCATTGACAAGTCCTAGGAAAAGAAGGAAGAGGGTGGAAGTAAGAATATGGGGACATAACCATCACAGTTATTGAAATGGCAGGAGAACATATGATCTCGAACCCTACCTTGGTGCAATTGAACAAGAACCCCACCTTGGTATCATCGATCTCGAACTCCAACTCAAAGATACAAAAATTGTACTCTACTCAATGCACCTCAAGCATAAATTCTAATGAAGATTGAATACCAAAGAGATATCTCATGGTTGAGGCAGATGCTCACCCATCTCATAGGTGAGATTCGAGGAAGTATTGTGATACCATCATGACCACGACCATGATATTAAAGAATATTTGTAGCTTAGAAATGAGATTGAGGCATGTTGGCTTTGACTCCTTAGTTTTGATGATTAACAAAAGGTTGAGTATATGTTTGGACTAATGTTTCATCTCTAGATAAAAGTTTCAGGACTTAGGTTATTCAAAAAGAGTATCAAAAGTACATTGATGAAACTAAGTTTACCTGATTTGGAAAAGAGCTCTTCTACCTTGGACAAGATCAGAATTCTCAAAATGGACCTTCTTGTTAAGAAATATTTGACAAAAGAAACAAAGGCTTAAAGAAACTCAAGCATGGCACGCATATCTCAAGAGTTTCAGAAAAATTCAGATCAGAGGTCGACCCCCAGAGGTCGACACCTTGTCAAAGGTCGACCACCAGAGGTCGACTCATGAAGAGAAGAAAAGTTCAGCATGGCCGGCACGGTAAAATCTCAGTGGCACGCTCCAGAGGTCGACCACCAGAGGTCAACACCTGTCCAGAGGTCGACACCAGAGGTCGACTCATAGCCTGAGAATTCAAATGGGCAGAACTATGGTATTCTGAACTTTTGCCTAAATTATACTGGAGGTCGACTCATGAGGTCGACACTTGATCCAGAGGTCGACTCATGAGGTCGACTCATGGCATAACGGCTAGTTTTTCTGAACTTCTGATTTGATTTCTAACGGCCATAAACGGCCATATTTTTGAATCTAACGGTCTTGTGGAGTTGTTTCAGCATGAATGAGGTATTTAACCTCCACCAAACTTCAAAAAAGACAAGGAGACAAAGTGAAAAAGTGTAGGTTCAAAGTACAAAGCCTTCAATCACTTCCAAGCCAAAAGTGTGAGAAAACCAAGAGATTCCCTACCCAAAAGCTTTCCATCCTTGAGGAATCCAACATTCAAGTGTTTGGCATTTAGTGAGGTCCAAGATTCCAAGACAAAAGGCTTGAAGAGTCTCCATCAAGAGCTTCAACAATTTATTATTGCTCAAAAGGAGTTTGTTTAGTTTTCATTAATTGTATTCATACTCTTTTGTCTTTAGCTAGTTTCAAGGAAATTTGAAACTAGAGTGAGGTTTGTTGGTGAGCCAATTGATAAAACCAACTAGGGTTGCTTGTAAACTCGAAGCCAAAACAAGTGAGTGAGGTTTGTTGGTGAGCCAATTGATAAAACCAACTAGGGTTGCTTGTTAGCCCGAAGCCAAAACAAGTGTGTAAGGTTTTGACTTGTGAGCCTGGTAAAACAAGTCGGCTGTAATCTAAAGATTATAGTGAAAATTCCCAAGTGGAGCTTGGGGAGTGGATGTAGGTGCTAGGTGCACCGAACCACTATATTTCTTGTGTGTTTGCATTGGCTTTCTCTTTAACTTCTTTAGCTCTTTAATTGTCATTTTATTTCATTGCTTCCGTTGCACAATTATTAAAGCACTATCACTCTTCACCTTAAAACTTGATAGCACATATATTGCCTTAAGTTTTTAAATACCCAATTCACCCCCCCCTCTTGGGCACCATATCTGGGCAACAAGTGGTATCAGAGCACCGGTACTCTCTTATAGGTCCAACGATCTTGAGTGAAAGATCATGGCCGCCCCAATTGGAATGGGTATAGTTGAAGGACAAGCATCAAATCGTCCTCCTTTCTTTAATGGCACAAACTACACATATTGAAAAACTCGTATGCGTATTTATTTACAAGCTGTAGATTATCATATTTGGAGAGTAATCACTAAAGGGCCTCATCAGTCCACTCACTTGGTTAATGGCATTATCACCCCAAATCTGAAGAAGAATGGGATGACAATGACATCAAACAAGCTGAGTTAAATGCTAAGGCGATGAATTTGTTATTCTGTGCACTTGATCCTAGTGAATTCAACAGAATATCAAATTGTATTTCCGCCAAAAAAATTTGGGATACACTTGAGGTTACCCATGAGGGTACACATCAAGTGAAGACCACTAAGGTGAACATGCTCATTCATACGTATGAGATGTTCAGGATGGAACCAACTGAAAGTATAAGTGAAATGTATACTAGATTTATCAATATAGTAAATGGTATGAGGAGTTTGGGAAAAATTATATCTAATGGTGAACTGGTTAACAAACTTCTCAGGTCTCTTCCAGCTTCATGGGATGCGAAAGTTACAGCCATAGAAGAAGCCAAGGATGTCAACACTCTACCTCTCGAGCAGCTTCTTGGATCACTGATGACCTACGAGCTTTCACTAAAGCAGAAGACAGTGGACAATGACAAGAAAAAGAAAGCCATAGCCTTCAAGTCCACTACAAAAGAAGAGTCAAGTGATGAATCTGAAGAAGAAGCTGATGATGATGAGACAGCCCTAATTACAAGAAAATTTAAAAGATTCATGAGAAAGAAGAAGGGCTTCTACAAGAAAAGGCCACAAAAAGGTGATCACAATAAGGAGAAAGAGAAAGACAAAGAAAGGGATCCATCCATCTGCTTCGAGTGCAAGAAGCCTGGGCATTACAAAACGGATTGCCCTTTGCTTAAAAAGAGTAGAAGGATGTTGAGAAAGAAAGCCATGATGGCTACCTGGAGTGAGAGTGAGGACTCCAGCAGTGAAGAAGAGCAGCAGGTAGTCGCCAACCTATGTTTCATGGCCAATGAAGATAATAAGGTAAATTCTGAACCTGAAACTGAATTTACTTTCAATGAATTGCATGATGCTTTTGATGACTTAGTAATGGAATATGAAAAATTAAAATTGAAAAATAAGAAATTAAGAAAGCAAAATTTTGAGCTTACCAAAAATTCAGAAAAGTTTTCAAGTGAAATTGAAAATTTAACTCAAGAAAACAAGAAATTAAAAGAACATGTAAAGACTTTGACAAATGATAAAGATAATCTTTTTAAAGAAAATAATTCTTTGAAAAATAATAGAAGTCTTAAAACTAATGAGAACATTGAAAAACAAAATAAAGAACTATTGCTTCAAAATAAGAATTACAAGGAAGAGTTAGAAAAAGTAAAACCTTTTGTAGAAAAGTTTACTTTTAGTTCAGAAAAACTAAATATACTTTTAAATAGCCAACATGCAGTGTTTAATAAAGCTGGACTTGGATTTAAACCACACAATCAGCAAAAACTTTACAAAAACTTTTTCATACCTGCATCTTCTAATATTACCTGCTATGCATGTGGTAAAGTAGGTCATAAATCATATGTTTGTAATAGAAGAAAATTAAATACCTTTAAAAAGATTTGGGTTCCAAAAGGAACTAATTTGACTAACCCTAAAGGACCCAAGATGACTTGGGTACCTAAAGTTTCAACTTGATCATTTTTTTGCAGGTGTGCCTTGCAACCAAAATAAAAGAAGAATGTGGTATCTGGATAGTGGTTGCTCAAGGCACATGACTGGGGATGTGAAGCAATTCTCATCACTAGCTGCAATTGATGGTGGAAACGTCACTTTTGGTGATAATGGAAAAGGCAAAATCGTCGGAATTGGTAAAATCCATATCACCCCTAATGCTTATGTAGATAATGTACTATTTGTTGATGGCTTGAAGCATAATCTTTTTAGCATTAGTCAGTTTTGTGATAAAGGTTTTAAAGTAATTTTTGAATCATCTTTGTGCATGGTATCTAGTCTAGATGTCGATGGCATCAAGTTCACTGATCTTAGGCATGGAAACATTTACATGGTTGATCTTGATGATCTAGCCATGGAAAGTGGTCAATGCCTAGTGGCTAAGGAAGCCAAGGCAAGTGAAACTAGTTGGCTTTGGCATCGTAGGCTAGGGCATGCTAGTATGCAGTTGATTTCAAAATTAAGCAAAAAGAATCTTGTAAAAGAATTGCCAAAACTCACTTTTGAAAAAGATAAGATTTGTGCTGCATATCAATTTGGAAAACAAACTAAATCTACTTTCAAACCTAAAGGAGTAGTATCTACTACTAGACCCCTTGAATTATTGCATATGGACCTCTTTGGACCAACCAGAACAACTAGTTTGGGAGGTAAAAAATACGGGCTAGTAATTGTAGATGATTACTCATGATTTACTTGGATAATGTTTTTAGCTCATAAAGATGAAACATTTTCAGCTTTTGTTAAATTTCATAAAAGGGTTTCAAACGAAAAAGATCTCACTATTGTTTCTTTGCGTAGTGATCATGGAACTGAATTTGAAAATCATGATTTTGAAACTTTTTGTAATGAAAATGGTATTAGTCATAATTTCTCTGCACCTAGGACACCTCAACAAAATGGGGTGGTAGAAAGAAAGAATAGGACACTTGAAGAAATGGCACGCACAATGCTTTGCGAAAATGATTTACCTAGATATTTTTGGACAGAAGCCATTAATACTTCCTGTTACATTTTAAATCGTGTTTTAATTCGACCTATTTTGAAGAAACACCATATGAGCTTTGGAAAAATCGAAAACCTAATCTCAAGTATTTTCGTGTATTTGGTTGCCACTGTTTATATTAAACAATGGCAAAGATAATATCAGTAAATTTGATGCCAAGTCAGATGAGGGTATCTTCTTAGGATACTCTACTTCTAGCAAGGCATACAGGGTCTTCAACAGAAGAACACTTCTGGTTGAAGAATCAATTCATGTAGTGTTTGAAGAATCTAACGAAAAATCTTCTAGAAAAGAAGATTCTATTGATGTTGAAACAGGTACAAAGAAACTTGAACAATTGACAATCAATGAAGATGAGCCCAAAGGAGATGATGATCAAGAAAGTCAAGATCAAATTCAAGAAATCAATGCAACTTCACCAAAACCATTACCTAAAGAATGGAGGTATGCACATGGACACCCTAAAGAGCTAATAATAGGTGATCCATCAAAGGGGGTAAGTACACGCTCTTCTATTAGAAATGTTTGTGATTATTTAGCTTTTGTATCTCAGATAGAGCCTAAGTCAATAGAAGAAGCTGAAAAAGATTGTAACTGGATTAATGCTATGCAAGATGAACTAAATCAATTTAAAAGAAATAATGTTTGGACTTTAACTGAAAGACCCCTTAATGTTTCTATAATTGGCACAAAATGGGTTTTTAGAAATAAACTTGATGAACATGGTATTGTAATTAGGAACAAAGCTAGACTTGTTGCTAAAGGCTACAACCAGGAAGAAGGGATCGACTTCGATGAAACCTTTGCTCCTATTGCTAGGCTAGAAGCAATTAGACTTTTACTTGCTTTTGCTTGTTTCATGGATTTCAAGTTATTTCAAATGGATGTAAAGAGTGCCTTTTTAAATAGATTTATTGAAGAGGAGGTTTATGTTGAACAACCTCCTGGTTTTGAAAATCATGAATTTCCTAATCATGTCTTTAAATTGCATAAAGCATTGTATGGTTTAAAGCAAGCTCCTAGAGCTTGGTATGATAGATTAAGTTCATTTTTGATGAAAAATAATTTTTCTAGAGGTAATGTAGATAATACATTGTTTTTGAAAAAGAAAAATGATGATCTCTTAGTAGTACAAATATATGTAGATGATATTATTTTTGGTGCTACTACGAATGTCTTTGTCAAGAATTTGCGAAGTTAATGCAGAGTGAGTTCGAGATGAGCATGATGGGAGAACTCAACTTCTTCCTCGGACTCCAAATTAAGCAAACCAAAGAGGGGATCTCCATCAACCAAGCCAAGTACACAAGAGAAATTTTGAAAAAGTTTGGGATGGAGACTACAAAACCAATAGGTACCCCTATGAGCTCTTCATGTAAATTAGACAAAGATGAATATGGTAAATCAGTAGACCAAAATTATATAGAGGCATGATTGGTTCATTGCTATATTTAACTGCCAGTAGACCAGATATAATGTTTAGTGTTTGTATGTGTGCACGTTTTCAGTCTGCTCCTAAAGAATCACATCTCTTAGCTGTAAAACGTATACTTAGATACTTATCTGGGTCTATCGAAATTGGTCTTTGGTACTCTAGGGAGTCATCATATGAATTAATTGCATATTCTGATGCTGATTTTGCTGGGTGTAAACTTGATCGAAAAAGTACTAGTGAAACTTGTCAATTCCTAGGAGTTAATTTGATTTCATGGAGCAGTAAGAAACAGAATTCGGTTGCTCTATCTACGGCGGAAGCCGAATATATAGCAGCTGGAAGCTGTTGTGCTCAGATTTTATGGATCAAACAACAACTCGAGGACTTTGGCATCAAACTAACTAAGACACCCATAAGATGTGATAATACTAGTGCAATCAATTTAACGAAAAATCCTGTACAACATTCAAGAAGCAAACATATTGAAATAAGACATCACTTCATAAGAGATCATATTCAAAACTCTAATGTGTTGTTAGAATTTATATGTACTGATTATCAATTGGCTGATATATTCACAAAATCATTGAATGAAGATAGATTTTGTATGATTAGAAGAGAACTGGGAGTCATTGATCCTTTTGCTTGAAACTCTTCAATTTTCATCAAAATTCCTCAAAAATATTTATAAATTCTCAAATATGTTTAAAGGTTATTTTTCTAAATTTTATCAACCTTTTAAATTTTACAGAATTTTATTTTGGGTAATTTTTTCGTTGGAGGTCGACACTTGAATTTTCGGAGGTCGACACTTGAGGTCGACACCTAAGTTTTGGAGGTCGACACTTGAGGTCGACCCCTGAAAATTTTCAGAGGTCGACACTTGAACGAAAACCTGCGTTATTAAAACCCGTCCGCAAGCTTTTTTTTCCCATTTTTTCCCTTACCTCTCCTTCGTGTGGTCCCCCTACAACTTCCCTAAACCTCCAAATAGTGGATTTCCACCCTTCTCCTCCATCTTTTTGGGAAATCCTCACCTCCTCTCTTGCTTTTCTTGGAATCAACCCTCTTTTTGACCGTATTCTTGATTTTGGACAATCGAAAGCCCTCGAATCTTTCTACCCTCAAATCTCGGTTGTTTTTCAATTGAAAACACGTATTTCTTTCCTCCGTTTCTTATCTTTTCCTCATTTACTCTCGATTTTCTCCATTCTCACAACCCTATTTCACTATTTCACATTCTTCTCTTTTTCCCAATCCGTGAACCTCTCTTTCCCTCTCTTTCCTCTTAGCCTTACCTCTTTGCATTTCTCCCTAAGTTACCCCTCATCCTTACACATGGGTTCGAGAAAACACCAGGCAGTAAGGAAAAGGAGATTGGAACAGGGGCAGGGTAGTACTGAGCGGCGAAGGAAAGTCAGACATGAGCGTGAGCCGACCCCAGAGCCACCTGCACCAGTGCCAGCCAGCCTAGTCCGGAAGAGCATTGCTAGTGGGAGGCGCGTGGATATTCCATTCTGGGATCAGCATCACTTCTTCATTGGAGATGTACTGAGAGATGCAGGTCTGGTTCATTTTTGTACCATGTCCGAGAGATTCTACCCAGACCTCATCAGAGAGTTTTATGGATCCATGGCCACTGATGGCATTGGATGGTCTGCTACAGTTCGAGGGATTGAGATTCCAGTGACACCTGAGGTCATCAGTCGCATCTGGAGGATTCCACTACATGGCACTGCTGCCACTACGATCAGCGACAGAGAGCACGCCTTCAGGTGTATCCTAGAGCGTGAGGATGTTAGCGGCATTTACCACAGTGTCCGCTAACCAGCTTTCACTGGAGATGAGAGTGCTGCATCACATCATCGCCCGTATCTTGATTCCGAAGAGCGGGAGATTTGATTTTATCACTGAGCGTGAGCTGGTGTTGATGGTGTCCCTGAGTCAGCGGACTCCCATCAACCTCCCCAGGATCATGCTTCAGTAGATGGGTGAGGCAGCTTCTCACAGGAGAGTTGTGCAGCCGTACGGGATGGGACTGACTCAGATCTTTAAAGAGCATGGTGTCTCATTCGACGGCATACCCTTCAGTCAGCTACAGCACACATATACTTATGGAGAGAAATCCCTACATAGGATGGGATTTCGACTGATTAGTGACCGATGGGTACGACGAGAGTCTGGCCAGGAGCCAGATGAGGAGGATGAGATCCGAGCTGCTGAGGCAGGGCCTTCAGAGCCTACTGATCATGGTACACCTCCTCGCCCAGCACCGGAGACAGAGACTGCGGAGCCTGAGCTATTCACGCCACCACCTTCATCAGCTCCAGCACCTACTATACTGCTACACCATGGAGGACTTCAGTGAGGATATCGGACTTCGAGCAGCGAGTGACTCATCAGATTTCAGAGGTCCGGACAGAGATCACTGGTGTACGGCAGGAGCTTCATGATCTGCGGATACACACAGACACACGCAATAGTGCTCTCTCAGCTAGTATGGATACAGGATTCAGGCAGATCCTCAGCTTACTGAGATTAGCACTGCCATCAGGGACTGCAGATCCGACAGTATCTCCTCCACATGATGATGATGATGATGATGATGCTGATGACTCTAGTGGATACAGTGACAGTGATGGAGATCAGCCTGGAGCAGGTAGTTGATGTTCCACCTGCAGAGCCGATTCCAGAGATTCCCCCTTCTGCTGACCCTCCTTCCACTGATCTTCCGAGTTTAGATCCTCTAGCCACAGCTGTGCCAGTTGATATTGAGCCTACAGAGTCACTATTTGAGACTATCACTGGGATTCCGGATGACATAGATGAGCATACAGAGACAGACATCGATGATCCCACAGCTTAGAGCTAGTCAGCAGGCAGACTCCAACTCAGTCTACTCAGCATGCTGATCCGTCCACTCCTTCAGCTACTGCCTCTGTCTCGACTTCTGTGGAGCCCTTACCTAGGACTATAGATCTCGTAGGACTACCCCTAGGACTGGTCCCTCTCTGAGGACTCGGAGTTCCTCTCATAGGACTCCAAAATCCTCATCTAGGATCATGGCTCCTGTATCTTTTGACATACCTTCTGATGAGGAGTAGCCTCATAGATTTACTTATTGTATTTAGTTTGCTTGTATGGTTTGTTGTATCAGTGTTTTATGCCTACTTTGTAAGCAATTTTGTAACTGAATACATTTGCTTTTATCTATATTGTGCCATTTTATCTGATACCAGCTCTTAGCATTTATCTTCTTAAACCCTCAAGTTAGAATATTTTGTTGTATTGAATGCACAAATTGAGGGGGAGCATGTATTTTATACTTTATTGTAATTGAACATAAGTTTCATTAATATATCTTTCACTACAAAAATGACTTTTTGATTCTTGACAAAAGGGGGAGTAGAAAAGTATATATGTATTTATGAGACTCCGTCTTATGAGTAGTAAAGTTTATATGATTCTTATCTTTTGACTTATGAGAATGTTTTCACAAAAAGAAAAAATAAATGAAAAGTAAATCTTTTTGACTCTTGAATATTTCACAAAAGAAGATGAAAAGTAAAATTTTTATGATATACTCTTGCATGAAAGGATTCTTTGAAATTTTTATTATTGCTATATTTTGCTCTTGGACTTAATTGCATATATACTCAAGATTTTGTCATCATCAAAAAGGGGAGATTGTTGGCTTTGACTCCTTAGTTTTAATGATTAACAAAAGGTTGAGTATATGTTTGGACTAATGTTTCATCTCTAGATAAAAGTTTCAGGACTTAGGTTATTCAAAAAGAGTATCAAAAGTACATTGATGAAACTAAGTTTACCTGATTTTGGAAAAGAGCTCTTCTACCTTGGACAAGATCAGAATTCTCAAAATGGACCTTCTTGTTAAGAAATATTGACAAAAGAAACAAAGGCTTAAGAAACTCAAGCATGGCACGCATATCTCAAGAGTTTCAAAAAATTCAGATCAGAGGTCGACCCCCAGAGGTCGACACCTTGTCAAAGGTCGACCACCAGAGGTCGACTCATGAAGAGAAGAAAAGTTCAGCATGGCCGGCACGGTAAAATCTCAGTGGCACGCTCCAGAGGTCGACCACCAGAGGTCAACACCTGTCCAGAGGTCGACACCAGAGGTCGACTCATAGCCTGAGAATTCAAATGGGCAGAACTATGGTATTCTGAACTTTTGCCTAAATTATACTGGAGGTCAACTCATGAGGTCGACACTTGATCCAGAGGTCGACTCATGAGGTCGACTCATGGCATAACGGCTAGTTTTTCTGAACTTCTGATTTGATTTCTAACGGCCATAAACGGCCATATTTTTTAATCTAACGGTCTTGTGGAGTTGTTTCAGCATGAATGAGGTATTTAACCTCTACCAAACTTCAAAAAAGACAAGGAGACAAAGTGAAAAAGTGTAGGTTCAAAGTATAAAGCCTTCAATCACTTCCAAGCCAAAAGTACGAGAAAATCAAGAGATTCCCTATCCAAAAGCTTTCCATCCTTGAGGAATCCAACATTCAAGTGTTTGGCATTTAGTGAGGTCCAAGATTCCAAGACAAAAGGCTTGAAGAGTCTCCATCAAGAGCTTCAACGAATTTATTATTGCTCAATGGAGTTTGTTTAGTTTTCATTAATTGTATTCATACTCTTTTGTCTTTAGCTAGTTTCAAGGGAATTTGAAACTAGAGTGAGGTTTGTTGGTGAGCCAATTGATAAAACCAACTAGGGTTGCTTGTAAGCCCGAAGCCAAAACAAGTGAGTGAGGTTTGTTGGTGAGCCAATTGATAAAACCAACTAGGGTTGCTTGTTAGCCCGAAGCCAAAACAAGTGTGTAAGGTTTTGACTTGTGAGCCTGGTAAAACAAGTCGGCTGTAATCTAAAGATTATAGTGGAAATTCCCAAGTGGAGCTTGGGAGTGGATGTAGGTGCTAGGTGCACCGAACCACTATATTTCTTGTGTGTTTGCATTGCTTTCTCTTTAACTTCTTTAGCTCTTTAATGTCATTTATTTCATTGCTTCCGTTGCACAATTATTAAAGCACTATCACTCTTCACCTTAAACTTGATAGCACATATATTGCCTTAAATTTTTAAATACCCAATTCACCCCCCCCCTTGGGCACCATATCTGGGCAACAAGGCACTTATTAGGCAGGGCTAGCTCAGGCATAGGTGGACTAGTGGTGAACTGGAATGAAGCCAGCTAGAATCACATGGCTCAAAGGTCCCAAGAGGAACAAGGCCCTATAGCTAGGGATTCACTGATTCTCAGGGAGGGCAAACTTAATTCTCCTACTCTGAGTTCAACCAAGGTGAAGGAGATGTTTAGCAAGTAAAAGATTGAAGAAGACGAAGAAATCACCCTCTTAAATATGACTTCCAAGGGCTATGGTGCCTCATAATGATTCTGGTAGAGTCACGCTAAAGATTACAATTATAATGTACCCATATTGTTAAAATATGCTATTTTAAGATTTGCGAAAGAGGTTCGATATCCTTAATTAGCTTTTCTAGAAATGTAGTACTGCTAGAAGAAGCTATTTCCCTCTCATTAACTACAGGCCAAGTATTAAGAAGTAACAGGACCTAGATTAATTTTTTGTCATAAAAGTCCATCCATTTAGCAATGCCCATATTAGTTGACTTGGGCTAACTAAAGGCCCTTCAGTGTGGGTGATATTACTACTATTGGTGGGTTCCTAACTCCGCAGTGAATTGTGGAGATATGAAGAAATAAAGTACTACCTAGGAGTGCTACATGTGCTTGTGGGGAAGAGTCTTGTAGAACCTTTACCTATGGAGGAGCTGGATTGTGATGCAAGAACTGATAGAACAAAGTTTGTGAACCAATGGGAAGGAGCCCTTGTGACTTTATTTGAACTTTCTTAGTATCTTTTCCCCATCTCGATTTGCCATTGAGCTCAAAACGAGGAGTAGCTTCTAAAGGAGCTTAGAATTATCCATCATCTAACTTTAGTCATGCATCTCAGAGCAAATGGCCAGGCTGAGTCATTATAATGAGAATTAAAGATGAAGCTGATTGAGCCAAAATGCTTGTGAAAAAGAAAAGTTCTATCGATACATAGGCTTAATGAATGACAAAGTAGAACCCCACAGAAAAACTCCCTTCAACTTAGCCTTTAGAGCTAAGCTATTTACCATTAAGGTGTGCCTTCTCATCAAAATGGAAAAGTTCGATGAAGAGAGCAACTGGCTAATTTGAAGATGAACTTAGACCTACTAGAAGAGACCCGAGAATTAGCTTGACTTGGATGGCAATATACCAGCAAAAGTTAGCTTAATACTTCAACTCAAGGGTTTAAGGAAAGTTCCATGTATGGGACCTTGTCATATGAAGAGTTGAGGTGTCTCATCTTGGAATTAAGGAAAACTATCACCAAACTAGGAAGAACAATATCAAGTTGATAAGGTGGTATGCCTAGGGGCTTATCAATTCTGTCATTTGGATGGAACCTTGATTTTCTAGACTTGAAATGAAAAAAAATCTTGAAATTACTATCAATGATATAATTGCTTCTCTTTAGAGAAATAAAAAGTCTCTTCTTTCTTGCAGTTCTTGCTTCCTTCCCGACATCATACATGGTTATACATCCTTTTGCAATGGCCTGCTTATTCTCCTCATTCTTGGATGAGTCAAATGTAGGTCAAGGATGAAGATGAAGGAGCTAACCCTCTGGGGATCCCTCGATGGCCAACTTATGATTCTCATCCTCAGATGAGTCGAGAGGACACTTAGGACAAAGACAAAGGGGCTAATCCTCTAGAAACCTCACGATGGCCAGCTTACACTCCTCATCCTTAAATGAGTTAAGTGGAAGTTGAGGATGAAGATGAAGGGAATAACCCTCCGAGAACCACTTGATAGCCAACTTCCACTTTTTGTCCTCGAACGAGTTGAGTAGAGACCAAGGATAAAGATGAAAGAGCTGACCCTCCAAGGGAACCCTTAATTTGCCAACTTGCACTCCTAGTTTTTGACAAGTCGAGTAGAGCCCGAGGATGAATACAAGGAGGCAAATCCTCCAAGATCTCCTTTTACCTACCAACTAGCATTCCTTATCTTTAGATGAGTTGAATATGAACTTTGCCTATTACTGAGCTAAGGGCTAATAATCTTGCCAACCTACACCTAACAAGACTCCTCATCTGCTAACAAGCTCAGAAATTACTGACCTCATTAATCTAGAAAACTCTATTAAAAGCAACATTGGAACCTCAGCCTTCATCGAGAATTTATCGAGCAAGAAAGTACCCATACAATTCTAGCTTCAAGTTATGACATAAGCATGGCAAAGGAAAAAAGATGAGAAAATAAAAGATTAGCAGTAATGAAGAGATTTACATTGAGAAGGTGGGAGGTGAGTACAAAATTAGATTGGCCAAAATCGAAGAATAATAAAAGGCCCTTGATCACAAAATTTTTCTTGTCTTGTACTGAGTCTAAGTACAAAAGAAAAGAAAAATCTTAAGGCTTGTGCAACGGTGAGTGCTTGAGTCTTCTCGATCAGGGCCACTATGATCATAGGCAGAAGCTAGAGGGCAATGTCGGACACCACATTGGTTGGACCATCCTTAGCCATGCCTAACCCTGCCACCTCTTAGGCTATCAAGGCCTCATCTTTATTGAGCCAATTGATGTCAAGGTTGGGAAATAGGGCTTGGCCCTTGGCTCAACAATTTGCAACCCCTACCAAGTAGGTTTCCATGGCGTACTCTGCCATTAGCTCCTGGAACTCGGTTGAGGCCAAGGGAAAGATTTGGTCACCTTCACTTCGACCTAAGCCTTGACATCCTTGAGCTTGGCCTCAACCAACCTAACCTCTGCCTTCAAGGATCTGTTCTCTCCCTTGGCCTCGGCCAAAGCAGCCTTAGTTGCCTCCTCATATTTGGAGGCCTCAGCCACCTTCAATTTTGCCACTACAACCTTGACCTCGGCCTCCTTCGATGTCTTCCAGGTTACTTGTAAGGCTACTACAAAGTAGTCCACATGGTAGATGAGCTAGAAAATATCGATATCAGAACTTGAAAATGAAATAATATAGAGTTGAGTTTTTACTTACCTAAAGCAGAAAATCATATGAATCCTTTACCTAGTAACCTAGGCTTTCACTGTTAATAGCCCAATGTTGTTTGAAAGGATCATTGCCTGAAGTAATTTGCAAGCAACCCTATTATCAAGCAGCCCTAACCTTTGGTCCTGAGCCTCTTACTCGGATTTTGCTAAGGACCAGAGTAAGGCCAGGCTAGTGGAATGGACCAGGGCAAAGTGATCTTAGGAGAGCTCTGGGTTGCCCTAGTACCTCAAAGAGAAGAAAATACTATTGATGGTGGGCGTTAACCTCTTGCTGCAACTGATTGGAGGGGAGGCACATCTTGCACTCTCGAAGGGACTCCCCTCCTCGAAGCACTTCCTTAGGTTGACCCTCGAGGAGAATTAGGAGCTAGCTGGGTGAGAACTACCTCACTATAGGCCTGCTTAGATGCAGGTGTGCTCCACCTAGGGCTTCCTCCTCTTCTATGTGGTGTGGTGCACAGCTTTGAGCTCTTCTTAATTCATAACTGAAAATAGCAAGCCAATCATAGGTCAAAAAAATCCAAGATAAAATAGATTGATAAAGAAATTCTATCTCTTCTAAAGAGTTGGCAAGACCCAAGCCAACCTTGTAGAGTGTTTTCTTAGAAAAAAGCAAATGCAGGGGAGGAGTAGAGTGACTAAAAAAAATCTTAAGGCCAAACTCCTTAGTGTCCCTAAATATTGGCATCTTGTTCTATGACCATCGAGGTCGACCCTAAGGTTGTATTTGGTATGCAGTAATCTATCCAGATCACTGGTAAATTTAAACTGGACACACCAGATTATCATGTTTGGTATTTTTATAAAATGGTAATCTATGTTGCAGTGGTATCTAGATTACCACTCATGTGGCAATCCAGAGTATCTCAGGAAGAGGTGGCTATCCAGATTACCGGAGAAGTGGTAATCTAATTTTTTACAAAAATATCCTATCTTGTTACTTTCTCCGAAAGCAGACCCTCTTCACCTTCATCATCTCTCCCTCCCCGCCCCATCTCCACCTCTCATCGGTGAGCTATCATTGCATCACCTTTGGGAAGATCACCACCGTTCAAGCCATCGCTGGTGACCGGTAAGATTTTTTTTGTAAAACATTCTCCTTCTCCTCCATCGTCAGTGATCAAGAAGAAGGTAGACCCGCATCGGGCCGCTCGCCGCCCCACCTTCGAGCCCCCAATAGCCCCTCCTTCTCCTCCTCATCTCGGAAAGATCGCCAAGGAATCCATTATCGCGCCGCTCGCCACCCCACCTTGAGCCCCCAATAGCCCCTCCTTCTCCTCCTCATCTCAAGAAGATCGCCACCCTTCATTAGGCCAATCGCCGCCCCGCCTTCACCTCACCATCCTCCTCCGCCCATCCACCGACCTTGCATCGAACCGCTCGCCGCCCCACCTCCGACCCCGCAACGACCCCCTCCTCCTCATCTCGGAAAGATTGTCAGGGAATCCATCATCACGCCGCTCACTGCCCCGCTTTATTCATGAATTTTTAATAAATTTGACTTAGATGTATTTTTGAAAATTCGATGTTAGATTACTGATAATCTATTTGTCATGCCAAACACAGTAATCTATCATACTGATAGATTACCTGTATATACCAAACACAGTAATCAACATTACTGGCAATCTATCTATTCATAATCTATCTTACAGGTAATCCAGATTATCATTCATGATTTTCTGGTGATCACCAAACTCAATCTAAGAAGCATCGAAGTCCCAAGTTGCTCGATCAAGATGAAGAATAATTGCTCCTTCCAGTTATGTATTGAACAAGGAGCTCATTGAATGAGGCATCACCTTAGTTGAGGAGAGGTGTACAACCATCTGATCTCCTAGGATGTTCTTTGAAGGAGAAACAAGCTTGAAAGAGATGGATAGTCAGTCAACATTTAGGAGAAGATAATGGGAGAGGAAAGCTATAATAAGTTACCATGGTTCAGCATAATACAGCAAGGGCGATGTTAAAAAGCTTAAAAAGATTTACAACAAAGAAAGGAAGGGGTAATATAAGTCTAGCCTAAAACACTCCTTGTAGAACCCAATCTAGCTAGAAGGAGGGTTAGTTATTTGATCATTGGGACTAGCAAGCTCTAAGAAGAACTCGGAAGGTACTTGGAATGGAGGTGGACAAAGTCCAAGTCCTTATGCATAAGAATGGAAGTAATCTAGAACAAGCCAAAAACTTGACATCCCCTTGACCTTGGAGTCCTCCAAGGAGGACTCACCACTCTAAGGCTAAGAACTCTAATCACTAGGTGGATCCTAGACGGTAGACTAGTTACTTGCAGATGAGTTGATATTACTCATCTATGGAAAAATTTAAAAAAGAAAAAAAGGAAAGGTAGAGAGCTAACCTACAGGTTTGAAAAATGATCAGACAACCTTGGAACCAAATCTCAAAGGGGTTATCTCATTTAGGGTATTGATTCATCTGAGGATGAAATAGGTCATTTCAGGCCAAGGACAGGGCATAGCTAATGATGAAGATGACCACTGGAGGCTTGCTAGAAATCAATCAAGCCTCTACCCCTCCTCTCCTAATAGTGAAATGGTGAAATGGTGAAGGTAAAACTATGAGAGATAGAGTATTTAAAAAGCTCGAATAGCTCTAATCTAGAGGCAGTTTGTCTACCCCTCATTGATGCATGCCAGTTGTAGGTCCCGTTGGCCAAAAATTGACCTCATGTGGATCTTTGTCTCCAACAATCTAAATCAAGAAGAAAGGGCAATCAGATGAGTGAAAACTTTCCACGTGGTAATCTGTAATTGCCCCTTGAGTTCGATCACCAAGATGCACTTATTACAAGGTGAGATGGCCTTAGCCTTAAGATTTACTTTCTTCTCTTGATCTCTAATTGGCCTCAGGCTCAAGTGGGGGTCAAGTTTTGTGGTGTTCACCCTAGCATCAAGAGTGGACCTCTGACATAGCCGAGGAGGATAGGGATCAGTTAAAGCTAATATCATGTTGTCATGACCAGTTGTTATAGCAGACACCCATCTCTGGTGAGTGACCTTCTCCTGAAAACCACAGGGTAGAGTAAGGCAAGTACTGTTGGGACATCCAGTCTAGCTTTGGCTAGCAAGACTTTGGTTTGAGACAATATGGGATAGGGTCGACCATAGCTAACTTGGAATTGGCGAAGAACTGGAGCCTGATTTAGTAGGTTCACCATTTTTGACTTATGACTTCTTTGAGCTCTAGAAAAGATAATTGCAACCATTCAATTGATTGTAGATATGGCAATCCTAGATCGAATCTGCATCACAAACATAGGGTGAGATCCTTGCCAACATGATCCTTTCACCCTTTTCAGAAATAGCCAACAGTCATGATGAAATCACCACAGCTCTCCTCCTACAAATAGTAGGGAAAAGGGGACCTCAGGTAAGTCTCTTGAAAACCCCAAGACACTCCTTTTCTCTACCTTAGCTTTCGCTTGTCTCTCTTTATTGTTCTTCAATTCTCCATTGACTTGAGCATCAAAGGATTTCTGCCAGAAAATCTTTCAACTAGGGACTATTTTGCAGGTCTCAACACCAGCACCTCGGAGGTAGTGGCCTCCTCTCCACCATGACCCTTTTTAAGACAATTAAGCCAACCTCAATGTTAGCCCAAGTTTCGGCAGCAATAAAAGAAAATGGTGTTATGTTCTTTCATGCTTAAAATTAATTTAGATAACTGAAATAAGAAAAGGAATTATGCTAATATGCAACCTTAACTATATTCTATTCATGCAACCTTAAATATATTCTATGTATATAGAATGGTGCACTCAAAAAGAAGATGGAGGTAAAGGAATAGTGAAACAAACAACTCCATGGATTTCATTAACCAGTATCAAAGTCTAACTTTGAAAAAATCTTGGGTTGCCTTATATATATAGAGAAGAAAATAAATTTGTCAAAACAATAAACTTTCATTCCCATGACTCTTGAAGCATAGATTTGGAGGATGATATTTTCCCTAGGAAATTTTAGACTAAGATAGCTACGTTAGTTAAGTTATATATATCAGAGTATTATGTATTGTATATAGTATATATTGTATATATGTAGTGTTAGATGGTAAGCCCACCTCATTGTTATTGTAACCATTATGTGTATGATTCTCTTTTAATACAACAACATACAACATCATTGAAAAAAAACACAACATACGATGTCACCAAAAATATACAACATACAAGAGGGAGAGTTAATTACAATTCAAGCATCTTGGTTCAATCATAACTTGGTATCAAAGCTAACACTTTAGAGAATATTTGGAATTAGGAGAAGTTATATTCTGAAATGGAAATTGAAATGAGTGACTCCCATTCTAACTATTTGATTGGAGGAGTTCCATTTCCATTCCAATTATAATAGACTATGAAAATGCCTTAATCTCCCGAAACATAATCCCTACTCTCTTCTAGGATTCAAATTCCATTCCAATTTTGATTCTAGTCATGAACCAAAGATGTTGGAGGATATGACCATTCTGATTCTTATTTAATGCATTTTAGTTTCGATTCTAGTCACAAACCAAATGTGCTCTTAATGTTTTTTGCTCTTGCTTGAGACTTAATCCCATAAATCTATCCTAATTTGATCATAAGAATGCATTTGATCTTCATGTTCCTTGCCTTCTTATTCAAAAGTTGATTATCCAAACCGAGCCTTGACATTATTGCAAAGAAAAAGGCTATTAAGCTCAAGCTTGGATGCATTGCCTCATATTTTGTGGTCAATAAAGTTTAGTCGATGGCTTGAATCTAAGTTGGTAGCTATTTTCTTTTTCTTTAGCTTTTGCTCATATGAATAATTGCTTGGCAATTAATGTAGACTTGCTCAACTTGTGGGCTATAGGTAAAGCTGTCAATATGGGCTGGCCCGGCCCGGCCTAACCCATATGGGCTTGCATTTGTGGGCCGAGCCGGGCTAGGCCCACTTGTACAAATGGGCCAAAAGAATCCAACCCGGCCGGCCCTATGTGGGCCGTGGGTTAGGGCCGGGCTAGCCCCCTATGTGGGCCGGACTAGGGCCGTGGGCTAGGGTCGTGGGCCATGGGCTAGGACCGTGTTCTAGGGATCCACGTGCTGAAAATATCAAGTAGGAAAAAATGAATCAATTTATACTATTTGTTTCTGCAGATTTTAGGAAAGGTGGCCGGTGGGAGCCAGGAAGCAGGGAAAACCCAAAATCAAACTTTTCCCTCTCCAATCTATACTATTTTCGATGACGGATCAACACGACATCGAGAAAATCTGTGAGCCCTTATGGCAGGCCGGCATGGTGACGGTGGCACCCCCCGACCCGAGCCCCCTCGGACCGTGCCTTACTGGTCACTGCCTCTAATGATCCATTGAGAGAAATCAAAAAAAAAAAAAGATGGAAGAATGACGAGTCCTTACTGTCGAACGGTCGAAGTCCTGGGTTCTAGCCGGCGTCATAGTCTCGCGAAAGAAGAATGGCGGCCGTGGGGTGGGGTTCTTCGTTCTCCCATCTCCGGTTCTCCCAAACAGCCAAACTTGAGACTCCGTTCTCCGGCGGCTCTCCGTGAGTCACTCACGGACTCACCAGTTCTCTCCGATGGAGGGTGGCGGCTTTGACCTAACCCTAATAGAGGGTCCCGAGTTTCGACTCCCGGTCTTCCATCGTCGTCGAGTAAATAAAATCTGTAATGCCTTCAGTCTTCATCCTGTAAGTAGTAATTAGTAAGTCCTAAACTAGTAAACTGTAGGACCGTAGGTGAGTTAACTAACAGTAACAGATTAAGTGAGTTCTGACCCATAAGGCTAAGTTTTTTTTTTATTATTATATCATGGCCCATGGGCTGGCCCAGCCCTAACCCTATTGAGCCGATGGGCTACAGAGGCCGGGCCAAAAAGCCCACTTACATAAATGGGCCAATTTTTTCAGTCCAATCCGGCCCATTTATAGGGCCAAATGGGCTGGGCCATGGGCTCTAGCCCATTTTGATAGGTCTAGCTATAGGCTCAGCCTAAGGTATAGGGATGGTGATGATCAAGTATGGATCAAGTCAGCCAATATATATACCTGACTTATAGTTAAAAATACTATACCCGTACCTATTCTGGGTTGGATAGGGTTAGATTAGGTCAAGTAGATGTACTGATCATGGATAGATAAGGGAGGCCGAATCAGATCGAGTTGGTAAAGTACTTATCATGTAAAAATTATAAAATAATTATAACTTTATAAGAAAAATCTTAAATTAAGGTTATATTGGATCGTATTCGAAATGGGACATATCATTATCCTTACCCAATCTAAGCCTACTTTTTTTTTTTGAAAGCATATATCTCTTATTTTGGAAAATAAATACTCCTTGATAAGGAACCTACAAAAAAGTCCTCTCTCACCATAAAAAAAAGTATTAGAGATTTCTCAATGAGGGACATTCTAATGCTTAAGTCTGTCAGAGTGGTAGGATAGTAAGGAAATTGGAGTGAAAGAATTTTATGGCTTTAGGTATTTTTTACCCTCTCGAAGTTCCCTTATCATGCATGCTGAAAATAAGGGTTTCTAAAACCCTGGTAGAGGAAACTTTCGAAACTTTTTCAAAAATATATATAAATTATTAAAAAAAAAATCTAAGGATCTATTAATATGTTGATTAACATATCATCACATGATATCAAATTTAAAAATAAAATATAATTAGAAAAGGTTCGATCAACTTACCTTGATCACTATCCTTATTCTTCTTGATTCGGGTCAGATTGGTGGATCGTCTGGGTTACTGTCGCAGTCGCATAAGCACCTAGCCTCTGCTGGTATCCATATAGGGATGATGCTGATCAATTTCCTAAGGCCCCTAGAGTGCTAGCTCCTTTCAGGCCTCTCCTTTGGCTTGAATCTCAAACTCCTCGATGATCTCGAAGGACAAGGTTGCAGCCCTTGCAACCTTTGTGCAAATCCTTTGTACAATCAAACAGGACTTCTCTTCAGATACCAGGGAAGGAAGAACCCTTTCTTCTCCCCTTCTTGCTTAACTCCCTTCTCTAAGAGGGTTTTTAGGGCATGGAAACAATCAGAAAAGGGATGGATGGGGCAAAAGAAATAATTAGGCAGCAATATGGAAGAGATACAAGGAATAACCCTCTATTACACACCCCAACCTTTTCTCCTATAAGTGTCACATACCCTCCAATTTCCACTTCACCTTTTAGATAAGTTTCACACCAAATTAGACTCTACATCGATTTAAAATTAGAATTTATCCTAATCTATATGAGGGTCAAATAGTGTGAAGAATATGTGGGAAGGAAAAATAAGATGGACCAAGAGATAGCGCACGCACATTCCAGCCCTTTTTATTTGATATTTGTCACATACAAATTCTCAAAACCCATGCAAAACCAATGGATCATGCCTTATCAAGGTCAGCCATATCAAAAATAGAAATTGATTTAAATCAGGAAGGGAGGTGACAATGAGAAGGATTGTGAAACATCATTACTTATGACTCATGAGCTTACTATGAGGCAAAATGATGAAGAGGTGTCTAAGAAGAAAAAGACCATCACCTTAAAGTCAACAACAAATGAAAATAAAGAAAGCAATAAGTTGGAGGAAAAAGATGATGATGAGATGGCTCTTGTTGCATGAAGATTCTAGAGGATCATGAGAAGAAAGAAACCAAGCTTCAAGAAGAAGCCATACAAGGATGAAGTAAGGATAGGGAGAGAAAAAGAGGAGCAGCCCATTTTTTAATATAAAAAATCTGGATACTTCAAAATGGACTATCCTCAACTCAAGAAGTTTAAAAAGTATAAGAAGAAAGTATTGATGGCTATATAAAATAATAGTAAAGACTCAAGCTTCAAAGAAGAAACTCAAAAAGTGGCCAACCTATATCTTATGGTTCAAGAAAATGAGGTAACTTCTAAAAACTCTTTAGATGATTGTGTTGATCTTTTAGCTAAATTTGAGAAGTTATGCAAGATTAACAAAGACTTGAAAAAAAAAAAAATTGAATTATCACTTAATAAAAGATTTAAAAAATAATGATCATATTTTACAAGAAAATAAGAATTTGAAAAATAAAGTGCAAAAACTAAATTTTTTATTGATAAATTTACTATTAGTTTTGAAACGCTTCAAATGATTTTGAGTGATAAAAGAACTATTTTTAACAAAATTGGTTTAGGCTATAATACTCAAAACAAACAAAAATATATGAAGAATTTTTTTGACAAGGCCCCTCTTAGTTCTACTTCAAATATTATATATTTTTATTATGAAAAAGTAGGGCATAATGCTTATCTTTGTAATTTCAAAAAAAATAATGATAAAATGGTTAAGAAGGAATAGGTTCTAAAAGGAACCGACAAAACTAATCCAAAAGGATCCAAAATGATTTGGATACCTAAGGTTATAACTTGATTCTTTTGTATAGATGTGTCTTGTGGCCTAAGAAGGAAAAGAAAATGATATCTGGATAGTGGAAACTCAAGACATATGAAGGGTGACAAAACTCAATTCATCACTTTTAAAGCTAAAGAAGAAGGAATGATTATCTTTGGAGATAATGAAAATGGACATATACTTAGCATTGATAAAATTTGCATCACCCTTTCAATATTTATTAAAAATATTTTAATAGTAGATGGTTTAAAGCATAATCTTCTTAAATAAGTCAATTATATGATAAAGATTATAATGTAGTTATGAATCATCTAAGTATATTATGTTTTATCCTATTGAGGATAGCATAGTATACATTGGATAGAGATATGGCAGTATCTACGTAGTGGATCAAGATAATCTATCCTTAAAGAATGGTCAATATCTAATTACAATAAATACTAAACATAATGAAATTAGTTGGTCATGGCACCATAAACTAGGACATGCAAGCATTGATTTACTTTCAAAACTTATCAAAAGTGATCTAGTAAAAGATTTACAAAAATAAAAAATTAAAAAGAATAGTGTTTATGATGTATGTCAATTTGGAAAATAATCTAAGAATTCTTTCAAATAAAAAGGTATAGTTTCAACTAGTAAACCTTTAGAACTTCTTTATATGAATTTGTTTGACCTACTAAAACTACTAGTCTTGGAGGTAAATGATACAAATTTATTATTATTATTATTAATTGATCTAAATTTATATGGATTTTATTTTTAGTAAAAAAGATGAAGTATTTTCATCTTTTATAAAGTTTTATCATAAAGTTTCAAATAAAAAGATCTTTTTAATTGTATTTATTTATAATGATCATGGATTAGAGTTTAAAAATCAAAATTTGAAAACTTTTGCAATAAAAAATGAATTGAACATAATTTTTCTACACCTAAGATATCCTAATAAAATAAGATGGTAGAAAGGAAAGTTCATACTTTAGAAAAAATAGCACATACTATATTATGTGAAGGTGACCTTCCTAGATATTTTTGAACAGAAGCAATAAACATGGCTTTTATATTTTAAATCATGTTTTGATTCATCTAATTTTAAAGAAAATCCCATATGAGCTTTGCAAAAATCAAAAACCTAACATTAACTACTTTTATATTTTGGATGTCGATGCTTTATATTGAGTAATGATAAAGATAATCTAGAAAAAATTGATGCCAAGTCAAATAAAAGAATCTTCTTAGGTCACTCTTCATCTAGCAAGATATATAAAGTCTTCAACAAAAGGATACTTGTTGTTGAAGGATCAACTCTTGTTGTATTTAATGAACTAATGTCAATCATTCGAAAAAAGAAGATGGTTTAGATGATGATGCAAAAATCTTAAGCAAAAAGGTGGAGGACCTCATATTAAAAGAGTTATCCCCTAGAAATAAAGATGTAGACTCAAAGTAAGAGAATGATGAAAGCATAACAACTCAACAAAAGTAAGATAAACTATCCAAAAATAAAAGTATGCTAATGGTAATCTACAAGATCTTATTATTAGTGATCCATCTCAAGGGTTAATAACTCAATTATTCTTGAAATACTCTCGCAATTGTTTAGTTTTTGTATCACAAATAGGGCCTAAATCTATAAAAGAAGTAAAAAATATCTCTAAATAGATTAATACAATGCAAGAAGAACTTAATCAATTTGAAATAAATATAGACTCTTGTAGATAAATCTATATACTATCTTATTATTGGAATCAAATAGGTTTTCAAAAATAAATTAGATAAACATGGTATAGTTACAAGAAAAAAAGCTATATTAGTTATAAAAGGATATAGTTAATAATAAGGTATTAATTTTGATAAACTTTTGTACCAATAGCTAGATTAGAAGCTATTAGATTATTACTTGCTTTTGCATATTTTATAGATTTCAAACTTTATTAAATAGATGTTAAAAGTCCATTTCTAAATAGTTTTATTTTTGAAAAAGTGTGTGCAAAATAACTGCCTAATTTTGAAAATTATGATTTTTCAAATCATATTTACAAACTATATAAAACACTATATGGTTTGAAATAAGTCTTCGTGCATGGTTTAAATGATTAAGTAAATTTTGCTTCAAAATAATTTTATTAGAGAAAATGTAGATACTATATTTTTGAAAAAGAAAAGTGATGATTTGTTATTATTCAAATCTATGTAGATGATATTATCTTTGGTTCTATAATGATATTCTTTGTCAAGAATTTGTCAAGTTAATGTAGAGAAAGATCGAAGTGAGCATGATAAAAAAACTTAACTTCTTCCTCAAACTTCAAATGAAGCAAATACATAAGAGAATATTCATCAATCAAACAAAGTACACAAGGAAAATACTCAACAAAGTTTGGGATAGAAAATTTTAAGAAAATTGGCACTCCAATGAGCTCCTCATGTAAATTTGTTAAAGATGAAAAGGTAAGAGCATAGATCAAAAGCTTTATAGAGATATGATTGGATCATTTCTTTACCATACAACTAGTAGACCAGATATAATACTTAGTATATGTATGTGTACAAGATATCAGTCTATCCTAAAAAATCATATATATTATTGTTAAAAGGATCTTTAAATACTTATCTAGCATTATTAATGCTGGTTTATGGTATTCAAAATAGTCCTCTATTGAATTAATTAAATATTCTAATGCTAATTTTGCTGGTCATAAATTAGATAAAAAAAAGTACTAGTAAAATTTGTTAATTTATTGTAGTTAGCTTAATCTCATGGTTTAGTAAGAAATAAAGTTCCATAGTATTATCTATGGTCGAGGTTGAATACATTATAACTAGAAGTTGTTCTACTCAAATTTTGTAGATTAAGTAATAACTTTAAGATTTTGGTATCAAACTAATAACAATCCTATAAAATGTGATAATACTAGTATAATAAACTTAACTAAAAATCCAATTTAGCACTTAAAAATTAAACACATTGAAATAAGATGTCATTTAATAAGAGATCATATTCAAAATAGTGATGTAATGCTTGATTTTATTAGTATCGATAGATAATTAGCCATTATTTTTATCAACCCCTTAAGTAAGGATAGGTTTAGTATGATTAGAAGAAAATTTGGTATTTGTAATCCTTTTGATTAAATCTCTTTTTCACTTCTTAGGACCTACTTCTCTTTTCTAGGAAAATTCTTGTAAGTTTGATCTTCCTAGAATTTTCACAAATCTTTTTGAAATCATCCAAATTTATTTGACTACATTTAGAATTTTATCCCTTACTTGAATCCTAGCTAACTCAAATCCTAAATTTGAGTCTACTCGAGTCTGAGCCAACTTAACAATCCATTCGAGTCAACTTGAGGATGGGTTTTTCATTTTGAAAAGAGGACCTGCAAGCTCTCTTTTTGGTCAAATAGGTCATTTTCTAGTCCTAGAACAATGACCTCTCACATTCCATCCTTTCATCTATCAAAATCTCCTTGATTCGACACTATTGCTCCATTTCCTTTCGAATCCTGTCCATTTCTAAGAAGAAATTAGGAAGTAGCTCGCTCGAAGATTGAAGTGCCCGTGGTCGGAAATGTAGCATGCTACAAGAGAGCGAGAAAGGCAAAAGAGAGAGACTACTAGGGAAGAAACAACTCAATTAACCCAGCCACCAACTGAGCCCATTACCACTGTACCAATATCTTCTCCTTCCCGAGCTCAAATTGAAAGGATGGCCTGTAGGGCAATCACAATAAGAAGATGGGTAATTTTAGATTTTTGGATGATAGTGGATTTCTTTGTGGATTGTGAATTTGAGCCTAGGAATGGGAAGAGTTTTGTAAGACCAATATTTTAACCTACCCTAAGCTAATAAGGGAGTTTTATGAAAATTTGAAAAGAATATCTAGAGGTATTATTTCATCTATTAAAGGGATTGAGATTTCATTATTGATTCTACCCTAGGATAGATCCTTGGTGTCTCCTCTCAAGGTATTGTACTTAAAAGATTGGTTGAGATGAAAAATGGTTTGAGATGCGTTTCAGACCCTGAGAATGTAGGTGAGATTTGAGATATGATGGATAACACTTTATCTACTAATCTAAAACTTCTACATCACATTGTTTAGAAGATTTGTCTTCCTAAGACTAGCCAATTTGAATTTGTTTTGGAGAGGGAGCTAGCCCTTATGTATCATCTGATTCAGGACACTTCGATGAGTTTACTAGGTATGATGTTGATTAGATAAGAGAGGCCATTGAAAGAGTAAAGGCATGTTTACCTTATGGTATAATCTTGACTAGGATGTTTGAGACTTTTGGTATCTCTCTTGAAGGTGAGTCCTTCAAGAAATAATTAAGCCACAGTGAGTACTACGATTGGACCCTCCACAGGATTGGGTATTGGAAGATTAGTGGCCATTGGGTTAGTAAGAAAACTGGTTAGGAGAGACAGGAGAGACCATAATGACCTACTGAGAGAGCTAAGCCATCCTTACCCAAAGCACTTGATGTAGCTCCAGCAACTTCTACAATTCCTGTCTCATCCCCTAAGACTCTCGATACTTTTCACTACTTGAGCAAACTAGCTAATCAAATGGTGTAGAGGATTGCTAAGATTGTCAATTGATATATTGGGATTCAGACATTATCTAACAAAGTCGACAGGCTCTAGATAGAGATGAGACAATCTTTTGAGCAGTAGCCTGGAGGCTCCATAGTACCTACAGATACTGATAAACTCCGACAGAGGCTTGATGATGGATTTTCTGATATTTGGACTACCGTTGATCAGCTTGGTATGTTTTAGCATGTAGGACTGCTTTCTCTTTTGCAAACGCTATCTCACCTTACTGAGATGTTAGTAGAATAGGTAACACAAGCAACATTGACAACTCCAGTAGCATCTCCAACATCTTCTTCTACTATTATATCTTATAGTAGGCTATTTCCTAGGACCTCTCCTTCTCGTACTTCATAGCCTATTCCTAGCAAGCCAGGACCTTCAGCTCTAGTTAGGACCTATCATAGATCCTCTGTAAGGTGACCACCTCCTGTCACAGGACCAGGTACTAGGACTAGGAGCTAGATAGCTCATCCTTCCTCTTTTAAAGTAGGCTCTTCAACCACCTTAAAGATCTGTTCTGAAGACCAGAGCTAGATGTTTAGAATTTTTTAGATATGTTATAAGGTGATATCTATATACTACTTTCTATTTTGTATTTGGCACTATTTTTATCTTATACTTGTATCTTAATGTACTTCTTGGATTGTAACACTTTTATATGAAGTGCGCTCTTTTATAATACAAAACTTCTTACTATTTTATGATATTTTATCATGTTATGAATGGTATCCATAATACTTTATATGATCTGTATTTGTTTTATGAATAGTATCCCTCATAATTATCACATCCATCTTTAGTTTCTCTTGAGAATTTTATATAGGGGGAGCTATTTCACTTATATCTATTGGATGATGATGGCAAAAAGGGAGAGAAAAATATATAAATGAGTCATCATAAGGTAAATAATAAGGCAAATGGTATAATATTAGAAGTATGATATTAGAGATTTTCAAAATTTTTGGCATAATATTAAAGATTTTTGAAATTTTTTTGATACTTATACTTTGATATTTTGATACTATGATAATATGTTCAGAAGCTTTGTACTATGTACTTTGATACTGTCTTTGATACTATGCTTTAGCATTCAATATATATTTACTATAGGTATAGTATACCCAATACTCGAGTATATCAGTGATGCTCTGATAGACACTATAATATACTCTGATACTCGATCTATAATGATGCTCTATGCATAATTCCTTAAGAATTATTCTAATAGCTCCAAAATACTCTAACATCTAAGTAATAAAAATCTATAAGGTAAATGATATCATGAATCTTTGCAAACTTAACATACCTTGAGCTACTTTGATTTATTTTGAAATTTTCAAGAATACTATGTCTATTTTGATATCATTTTCTTATATACTCAAAATTTTGTCATCACCATCAAAAAAGGAGCGATTATAGGTTCCAATGATTGATTTTGATGAATAATAAAATATTTGAGTATATAATATAACTAATAAGTTAACTAAGTTTATATTTCAAGAAATGTTAAAGTACAAAAAAAATGATTAAAGATAATAATTTTAGTTGTAAAAGTATGTCTTTGAAGCTTCAAAGAAAAGGAAAAGTCATTGAATTGCATGCAAAAATAGTGTACTGGGATATGGAATCAAAATTTTTTTGAAAACTCATCTTTTACTTGGTATAAAAAAGTTTTAGCTTGGCATGCAAGAGTTTTAGCTAGCATGCTGTCAAGCCGACTCGAATGAAAATTGAGTTGACTCGATAGGGAGAGATGAAAATTTTAGAAGTTGTATTTTGAAGGTTGACAACCGAGTCAATCCAAATATCAACTGAGCTAACTCGGATGGCAACGAGTAGACCCCAAGAATTTGAGTCGACTCAATAGTGCTCATAGAAGGTTAATTTTTTGATGGAATGGCAACTGAGTTGATTCCAACAATCTGAGCCAACTCGATAATAAAAAATAGAAAGATGGTTTTTACTGAACTAAGATTGAGTCTGCTCATTTGAAGATTGAGCCAACTTGGATGGAATCCAAGTCAACTTGATAGTGATCCGAGTCACCTTGAGAATTATTGATAAGTATAATGACTAGTTCTATAAAAAATTTAGAATGATTCATATTTAAATTTAACGGCTCTATTTTATCCTCTAGTGGCTAGAAATAGTTATTTTGACTTTGAAAATATATTTAAAGCTCACCAAACTCATTGAAGATCAACAATAACTAAGAATATTCCTAAAGCCATTAAGAGAAAATCAAGAACAAAGAAAAAAGCTAAAGAGCATTGATTTTTGAGCTTCCACTCTCAACCACTTGAAAAGTTTTCCAATCATTAGCTTCTCACCAAGAAGACAAGCTTTGAAGATTCCATAGATTCCTAGGAGTCTCCTTTTTAGTGCATTATTACTTTATTTTTTTCTCATTTCAAGAACTTTATATTCATATTCTCCTTTCTTAGTTCTTTTATTGTTTAACTTCAACTGGAGATTGAAGTTAGGTGTTTAGCCAGGGATTGGCTATAAAAGATTTTGAATTGTAAGCCCGGTAAAATAATCTAGCTATAATCTTAGAGAGATTATAGTAAAAGTTTTTAGGGAGTGGCTTAGAAAGTAGATGTAGTTGTTGGGTATACCAAACTAGTATAAAATTTTTATATATTTGTGTATGCTTTCTTATCTTTTTGTTCTAATTTTTAGTACTTCATTTTAGAAAAGCTAAAGTACAAATTTCTGCTCCCCATCACTCCATAAGTTTTCAAAGATACTACATATTTGATTTAAGTTTTAAAAAAAGCTAAATTCACCCATCCTGTTGGATTGTCTAGTTGGGCAACAATGAACCATTATCTCATAGGATTTTGCATCCTTCCAATAGAATAATACTTGGCTAACAAAAAGAAAATTATCAACTTGGCTGATCTATATCAACTAAACAATAACAATTCTAAGCGATCAACTCACACTCGGTTACTAAGAAAAGAATATATATGGAAACTAGTCAGACCAAGTTGGTACCAACCGACTAGGCATCGTCCACCAACATCAGACAAATTTCATAGTTAAAAATATTATACACTTATATTAAGAAGTTGCCCGTCTGACTAGTGGACTATCAATCTAACGAAGTGACTATGAGTTACTTACTCAACCTATATACACTTCTGACTACATTACTTAGAATGTTTCGGCATTCATCAAGTCATTCAACATAGACAACTCATTCAACACAAACAAGATGGAGAAAAAAGAGAAGTGACTTCATTGATATCAAAATGTTATTACAAGATAAAGGGCCAAGCTCGATTACAATAGAAAAAGAAGAAATGAAGAAAAAGTTACAAGGTTTACTCCCGGGGACTAGTCACTGGTTACTCAAGGGCTGTAGTTGAAGTAGCTCTGAAGGCCTTCACTGCAGTGTCAATAATGGCCTCAAAATCAATGATTGCCTCGATAATGGCATCTTCTACAACTTCCCGTTTGGCCTCGGGATTTGCAACCTTCTCGGTGGCTTTCTCAGCTTCCTTGGCTCCACCTTCTTCCTCCTCTTTAGGCTCATTGTCAATGATGCCATTCATATCGAGTATTAGGAAGGCCTTGGCAACCTTCTTCTTGTGCTCTAGAAATTTAAGCTTGTAGGCATCCAAGGAGCCCTTGGAACTTCAGCTTCGAATTCCTTAGACTTCTTGTACTCTTCAATTGCTCGAGCTCTGGCTGAGATAGCTAGCTCCTCAACTAATTGGACTTTGGCTTTGGCAGCCATGACCCTAAGTTTGAAAGCCTAGAGTTAGGCTTCCATGATCATCACCTTCGAGTTAGAGTCGCAAGCTTCTTCTCCAACTCGATAACACAAGCTCACTCTTGGATGATTATTTCTTCCTTCTCTGTTATCAGGCTTTCAATTATCGAGTAACATCCTTGTGTTGGAAATTGTGTCCCAAAATCAATCACCTAGGCTGTAGGCGATTGAGCTGAGTATTGTACTCTTTGTATGAATTAATAAATATTATTTTGGCAGCTCATCGCATTCTGACTTTTTCCTATAATAAACTCTTTTTCATGTGATGAAGTCCTTAGGACTACACTAACTTCGACATAGAGAGGATATATCGAGTGGTCCTTAAAATAGGTTCATGACCAAAGGATACATTGTACTGGATGGCAAAGTATCAAGTGTAGGTTATTGTGGTTCACATCGTTTGGTTGTCCTCTTGACCAAAGGAGTGTGGTGACACTGATGTGATCTGCAAGTGAGATATATGATATCTCATTGAACGTGACTCCGTGTAGCCCCTTTCTGTCAGAGGGATACTCATGATTGGATATGGGTATATGTGTCCCTCCGACCTGAGGTCATCATGGTAGCTTGCAAGCAACTTCCTATGCTTTGGTACCAGACTACCCGGATTTTGGATCCGGTGACATAAGGTTTCTGGGTATAGGCAAGTACTTGTGGAGCAGTGGTGGACCAAAATGGAATTGACCTATCCAAATAGTTTGGATTGAATATCTCGCAGTGTCTCAATTTAGCAAATCCTCGATCGGGGTAGTCATAGTGAGGAGTCACTGGACTTGCGAGGTTGAGATATGTTGTGGATTGACTCAGCTAAGGTTGGCAGTCTAACCCTAGATCATCCTGAGCATTGGAGGTCAAAGGGATGAATTATACAGTAACCATATGCCAGAGGTTCGATTGATTGCTCTCGCATCTTCGACCTATACAGATGCCGAGATCCATTGCTATATGGTATCTTGTACTGGTACTGGAATTATTCCAGTGCTACCGCTTAGGTTCGAACCTATGAGGTCACACATCATAGAGGATTTCTCCCTGATCCAGGTATCGATTTATGATTAAGAATCATTTCGGTAATGATTTGATTGAGCACACATTGGATTGACCCGGTTTTAGATCGATCAAAAATTGTTCGGGTCCACCGGGAATTGTTCCTAGGTAACCAGGACTTGACCAAGCCTTTTATAAATTAGATTTTGAACTAATTGTATTGTGAACCAGTTTAGAACCGGTTTGGGATGTTTGAACCGGTTGTGAACCGGTTTTGACCCATCAACACGCTGATTGAACCCATTCACATGGTAAAAATGGCTTGGGCGAATAGGGGTTATAAGGTATCTTTTTCTCTCCCGTTTCCACTAGTTTTGGCTGGAAATAAATCGTTGTTTAATGGCTCTTCACTACTATGTTGAAAATGAATTCGATTCGTTCTCAAACGTGGTGGCCTCTCGTATTCCCAGAAGGTCTCCTCAGCTCCCAAAATCACCGGTTACATGGTTCACGCTGAATATTATTTCTAGGCTATGAAATGCTCATTGAGTCTTCTTCCTTTGAGAGCTTCTATCATCCTTTCAATCAATGATTTTGGGCCTAGTTTTTTTGAGAGATTGGGAGAGAAAGATGTCCTTGATTCCCTGTTTTGTTAGTGCTCAATCTGTGGAAGAAAGTTTTGTTTTGGAGAAAACAATAACGGAACATGGTGTTCTATTTTTTCTTCCTCCCCTCTCACCGTTTCAAGAGGTTTCCGGCGACTAGCATCGCGCAAGAAGCCGAATCAAAGAAAGCCCAGGCATGTCCCCCCTCTAGAGGGTGTTCTCTTAAGTACCTGTGAGCTGCATCAACCTCCATTGCTGCTATTTTTGTTTCCTCTGTTTTTGGTTGCAGAATTGCTGTTCTGAAATTCTGGGTGAACGGGACTTCAACATTGTTGGAAGAATGATGCATTAGCTCTCCATTGAAGCAAGTTCTATCAAGAAGTTGCCTTGTTGTTGTTGCTGGAGGAGAGACCAAAGTATTGCTAGTTTTGGTTTGGGTTTGCTGCTCTTGGAAAAGAGCTAAAGAACATTCCAAACGGTTGCTGGAAGAAGAAGACTAGAATAAAGTTATTCCAGATATTCCAGCTATTCCAATAGTTATCCCTACTTTATTCCAAGCAGGAATAAGGTAAAATTTCTGGTTTTAATTTTTATGCATGACTAGATCTAGGTTTATTAAATTTTTTATAAATATTACATGCCTATTTCATGCTTTCTTTTGCCTATACATGTATCTTGAAAATGTTAGATCCTGTACGGAGTAGGTTTTTTTCGCTGTTATTTTAAAATTATTTTAAAATACAAACCTGCTCCTTGTGCTATTGCATGCTTAGTGTAGGCACTTGCAACTCGGTTTTGCTTTCAATGGTATCAGAGCCAGGTTCAGGTGTAACATATCTTGATTTCATGTATAGTAAATTAAAATGTTTAACCTATAGAAATGTATCTGTATCTTTATCACAGGGTATGATTTGAGAGTACTTTTAGGAACCTAGTTGAGACCTTCACCATGACCATGTATCTTTGGCATGATGCGGTTCATCTGTGTTGGCCTCTTCAGAAGGATCCTTTAAGGAAATCAAAGGAATTAAAATTATTTTAATTCAGATACATATTTGGCATGTCTTATAAATTTTTTTTGGGTAATGTAATATTTATAAAAGAATAAAACTAGATATGATGCAAGAAATAATATGTAAAAGGAATTTTACATGTTTTAATTAAAATTATTTTAATTAAAATATTGGCTTATATTCAAACAATTTTGAATTGTATGATTAAATTAAATAACAAGTTAATTTAGGATTTATGAAACCTAATGTCATTTAAATAAGCCAACTGGATTAATTGGGTTAGCTGTCTAATTGGGTCCATATTTTGGGTTAGACCTATGTTTAGTTAAGCTGGATAATAAGAAGACTAATCAAAAGTTGATTAAGGTCATTCTTTTAGAACTATCTAATAGTTAGATAAGTTAGTTCATTCATCTAAAATGGATCTAATTAGTGGCTCCATGGAAGCCCGAGTCTTTAGGCTAGTCTGATCGAGTCTGGTAAACCGGTTGGTGTCGAGGCGAGTTTGGCATTGTGATTATGGTTGTATGAGGCTACCTCTTTCCTGGCCAACTTGGTTGGTGTCTAGGAAAGATGGTTAATGGCGGATACTCACCCATGATCTCACCTACCTGGCCAGTCGTGTCGATCAGAACTGATTAGAAAAGCTCATTGACTCGAGTTAACTCATGTCACCCAGGTTGATCAGTCTGACTGATCGGTAGGTGCCCATGGATCAATTGTTGAATTGATTCAATCCTCCTGAAAACTGATTCGTTCAGTGGAAGGATGATCCATGTTTTTCTCTTATTCATCTATCACAACCTGAAATCCTCTAAAATTATTAGGTCCTGAAAAAGACTAAGTCAAAGAGTTGATGGTGTCTTAGCCTCCCATTAAGTGGGTTAGTAATGTGTCCTTTAACTTGGTGTTCATCGGCAGTTCCATAGAACGGGTGTGCATCCGGTTACTGGAATTACTCTCTTATAGATGATGGTTTAGTGCAACCTTCTTAACAGTGATCAAGTGAGTCGGCCATAGTTTGGCTTGGTCATTCGTTGGCTGAAAGTATTGGATTTATCATGTTAATGGTTGGACCTAACTGGAGACCCGCAATAGAAGGCCCCTAGGCCTATTGGGGTGCTCTCTGGGGCAAAATAAATTACTGGAAGTTGCTTAGGGAAGCAATTGGTTGGTGAATCTACCTTTAGGCGCGTATGGGTGAGCTAGCCATAGTCGGGCTCATACGTGGTCTATTGGATTTCAGTACCTACTATGAAATAGTGATTTCACGGATTGGAGTTAGAGGCTCCCAATCTAAAAAATTAGTGGGAGAGACCTTTAGACTAAAGTCCAAGTCTTTTGGTTAATTGATTAATTCATACTCTAATATGGTCTTATTTTTCCTTTCAGATATTTTCAAATATTGCTCTGGTCACTTCTCAATAATGAGAAGTTGAAGGATCACAACTTCGATAGCTGGTATCGAAAGATGAGGATTGTCCTGGAGCATGAATGGATCCTTTATGTGATAACAGATCCGGCACCTGAAATCCCTTCTACCAATGCTCGGAGTTCGATCAGGGACACTTATCAGAAGTGGGGTTTTTTATCAGACTACTATCCGATACATTATGCTAGCGGCAATGAACAACGAATTCAGTCACAAGTTTGAGGAGGCCCAACCAGATGACATCCTTTAAAAGTTGACGGAATATTTCGGCACGCCGGACGATGTAGAGCGGTACAAAGTATCTTATGCCATCTACAATGCCAAGATGCCGAATGGTGGTTTTGTCACTGATCATGTATTGTACATGATCGAGCTGATTGAAAGGTTGGGCAAGCTCGGATATCCCTTGCACGAGCAGCTCAGCAAGGATGCGATCTTGAATTCTCTGCCCTCCTCCTATCTTGACTTTCTCGACATTACAAAATGAACAAGCCTGCAGTCAATTACCATGGTTTGATGGGATTACTGTAGACTTACGAGAAAGACCACCAACTGAACAAGGGAGTGGTGAATTTAGTGGGAGGTTCTAGAGGTCGTCGTCCCTTTAAGAAAGGGAAGGATAAAAGGAAGGGAAAAAAGGTGCTAAATGCTCCTGGCCCGAGTCAGACCAGGAAAGTGAAAGCTGATCAATCTGCTGCAGAGTGCTTCTACTACAAGAAGCATGGACACTGGAAGAGGAAATGTCCTCTTTACCAAGCATCCCTAGACCCGAACAGGCCTAGGAAAGGAAATCAACAGACTGTTGGACAAGGTATTTATATGATAAAACCTTGTAATTTCTCTATTTGTGATACTGCTAACTGGGTATTGGATACTGGTAGTCCTATTCATTTTTGTAATTCGTTATAGGAACTACAGGTTAGCAGGAGATTCGAGGATGGGCAACAGTTTCTGAGCGTCAGGAATGGAAATCATGTTCTAGTACTGGCAGTCAAAGTTCTGAATCTTGTCTTTGAGTCTTGTGCTGTCGAGTTAGTCGACTGTCATTATTGTCCTAGTTTCATTATGTGCATAATCTCTGTAGGCCTTTTGGCCAATTGTGATTTTGAGCTATCAATAAAAGGAGATATTTGCCAAGTTGTTTTGAATAACTCTGTGATAATGAAAGCTAAGTTAAATAAGGGCATTTATGTACTGTCATGGCCTGTTAGTGTAATGTACACATCTAGCAAATACCCAAGATTAGAAAATGTCAGTGATCTGTATCTTTGGCACTGTAGGCTAGGTCATATTAACCAGAATAGGATAAACAAGATGCGAGGAGAAGGCCTCCTCAAGGTTAGCGATTCTGAATCACTGCCTACTTGTGAATCCTGTTTACTTGGTAAAATGACCAAGTCACCTTTTACTAGAAAAAGTGAATGAGCTACAGAACTTCTGAGTCTCATACATACTGATGTATGCGGACCCATGACAGTTAGTGCCAGAGGTGGATACAGATATTTCATTATGTTTACAGACAATCTTTCGAGGTTCGGTTATATCTTTTTGATTAGACATAAATCTGAGTCGTTTGAAATGTTCAAACGATATCGTAATGAAGTAAAGAAATAAATTGGAAAAAGTATTAAAATCCTTCAATCTGATCGAGGCGGTGAATACCTATCTGGTGAGTTTTTGACATACCTTGAGAAGAATGAGATTCTCTCTCAGTGGACTCCTCTAGGAACACCACAGTTCAATGGTGTGTCCAAAAGGAGGAATCGAACCCTGTTGGACATGGTTCAATCCATGATGGGCTTTGCAACTCTGTCACTATCCTTTTGGGGATATGCACTTGAGACAGCTTGTCACTTGTTAAATAATGTTCCGAGTAAGTTTGTTATCTCCACTCCATATAAGATGTGGACTGGACGTAAGCCCTCAATCTTACACCTTCGGGTCTGGGGTTGTCCGGCTTATGTAAAGCATTTAGACTCAGATAAACTTGGTCCTAGGTCTGATCGGTGCCTGTTTATTGGTTACCCTAAGGAAACCAAAGGATATTTCTCCTACTTGGAGGATGAGCAGAAAGTGTTCGTCGCTCTTAGGGCTATTTTTTTGGAAAAAGAGTTCCTTGGAGAAGGGACTATAGCCTCTAAGATTGAACTTGGTGAAGTTCAGCCAGTAGAAGAACCTGCACATTCTAAGGACATCATAGAACCGATTGTGATTGGATCACATGCAAAACCTATTATTAGGAGATCCGGTAGAGTACTACATCAGCCGGACAGATACTATGATTTCTTGGTCCGGGACGGCGATCCCATTGAGCTTGACGAGAATAATGAGGATCCGATCACCTATATGGATGCACTTCAGAGATTTGACTCTGAGGCATGGCTTGGAGCCATGCGATCCGAAATGGAGTCCATAGAGATCAACAATGTATGGACATTGGTTGATCTGCCTGAAGGGATAAAACCCATCGGGTGCAAGTGGATCTTCAAAAGGAAAAGGGACACAGATGGAAAGGTGGAGACCTATAAAGCTCGTCTAGTTGCCAAGGGGTATTGTTAGTGATATGGTATCGATTATGATGAGACTTTCTTCCCTGTGGCAATGCTCAAGTCCATTCGGATCATGCTTGCTTTAGCAGCATATTTTAATTATGAGATCTGGTAGATGGATGTCCGAACCGCTTTCCTAAATGGGAAGCTGGAAGAGGAGGTTTATACGATACAGCCTGAAGGGTTCACATCCTCAGATGAGTCAAAAGTATGAAAGTTGCAGAGGTCCATTTATGGACTCAAGCAAGCTTCTCGAAGTTGGAACTTACGGTTTGATAGGTGTATCAAATCATATGGCTTCGTTAGGAACGGAGAAGAACCGTGCATCTATAAGTGGGTTAATGGTTCTGTGATTGTATTCCTGGTACTGTATGTTGACGACATTCTCTTAATCGGGAATGACGTCGCAGCATTACAAGAAATAAAGGTCTGGTTATCATCTCAGTTCTCCATGAAAGACTTGGGTGAAGCTTCTTACATACTAGGTATGAAGATCTATAGAGATAGATCTAAGAGGCTTCTGGGATTGTCCCAGTCTACGTACATTGATACCGTGCTGAAACGGTTCAGCATGGAAAATTCCAAGAAAGGCTATCTTCTGATAGGTTCTGAAATTACTCTTTCCAAGAAGGATTGTGCGACAACTCCTGAGGAAAGAGAGTGCATGAGTAGAGTACCTTATACTTCTGCAGTAGGCTCTATCATGTATGCTATGACATGTACTAGACCAGACATGGCATACTCACTAGGAGTAGTGAGCATATACCAGTCTGACCCAAGTGAGGCATATTGGAAGGTGGTTAAGTCCATCCTGAAGTATTTAAGAAATACTAATGACCAATAGCTGATTTATGGAGAATCTGACTTGAAACTTGTGGGATATACTGACTCCAGTTTTCAGTCAGACTGAGATGATAGCAAGAGTGTGTTAGGGTTTGTATTTACCCTGAATGGAGGAGCGATATGCTGGAAAGGTTTCAAGTAGACAACAGTTGCAGACTCGATATGCGAGGTAGAGTACCTTGCAGCATCAGAGTAGCGAAGGAAGCCGTGTGGTTGCAGAAGTTCCTTGAAAAGCTAGGGGTGGCATCTTCCCTAGATGGTCTTGTTCCAGTATACTGTGACAGCACTGGAGCCATTGCTTAAGCTAAGGAGCCGAAAGCTCATCACCGCACCAAGCATATTCTACAGTGCTACCACCTCATACGAGAGATCGTAGAACGAGGTGACATCAATCTTATGAAGATCGATGGAAAGGAAAATCTAGCCAACACTTTCACTAAAGCCCTCGGAATAAAAAAGTTTGACTTTTGTAAAAGGGAAATGGGTATTAGATACTGTTTTGATTGGCTTTTGTACAAGTAGAAGTTGTTGGGAATTGTGTCGCAAAGCCAATCACCTAGGCTATAGGCGGTTGAGTTGAGTATTATACTCTTTGTATGAATTAATAAATATTATTTTGGCAGCTCATCACATTCTGACTTTTTCCTATAATGAACTTTTTTTCATGTGATGAAGTCCTTAGGACTACACTGACTTCGATATAGAGAAGATATATCGAGTGGTCCTTAAATCAGGTTCACGACCAAAGGATACATTATACTGGACAATAATGTATCAAGTGTAGGTTGTTGTGGTTCACATCATTTGGCTATCCTCTTGACCAAAGGAGTGTGGTAACACTGATGTGATCTGCAAGTGGGATATATGATATCTCATTGAACGTGACTTCATGTAGCCCCTTTCTACCAGAGGGATATTCACGATTGGATATGGGTATATGTGTCCCTCCGACCTGAGGTCATCATAGTAGCTTGCAAGCAACTCCCTGTGCTTTGGTGCCGGACTATCCAGATTTCTAATCCGATGATGTAAGGTTTCTGGGTACAGGCAAGTACTTGTGGAGCAGTGGTGAACCAAGATGGAATTGACCTGTCCAAATAGTTTGGCTTGAATGTCTCGCAGTGTCTCAAATTAGCAAATCCTCGACCGGGGTAGTCCTAGTGAGGAGTCACTGGACTTGCGAAGTTGAGACATGTTGTGGATTGACTTAGCTAGGGTTGGCAGTCTAACCCTAGGTCATCCTGAGCATTGGAGGTCAAAGGGATGAATTATATGGTAACCATATACCAGAGGTTCGATTGATTGCTCTCGCATCTTCGACCTATCTGGATACCGGGACTCATTGCTAGATGGTATCTTGTGCTGGTACTGGAATTGTTCTAGTGCTACCGCCTAGGTTCGAACCCATGAGGTCACATGCCATAGAGGATTTCTTCCTGATCCATGTACCGATTTATGATTAGGAATCATTTTGGTAACGGTTTGATTGAGCACACATTGGATTGACCCGATTTTGGGTCGATCAAAAATTGTTCGGGTCCACCGGGAATTGTTCCTGGGTGACCAAGACTTGACCAAGCCTTTTATAAATTAGATTTTGATCTAATTGTATTATGAACCGATTTAGAACCGGTTTGGGATGTTTGAACTGGTTGTGAACCGGTTTTAACCCATCAACATGCTGATTGAACCCATTCACACGGTAAAAACGTCTTAGGCGAACAGGGGTTATAAGGTGTCTTTTTCTCTCCCGTTTCCACTGGTTTTGGCTAGAAATAAACCACTGTTTAATGGCTCTTCACTGCTATGTTGAAAACAAATTCGATTCGTTCTCAAACGTGGTGGCCTCTCGTATTCCCAGAAGGTCTCCTCAGCTCCTAAAATCATCGGTTAAATGGTTCACTCTAAATATTATTTCTGGGCTATGAAACGCTCATTGAGTCTTTTTCCTTTGAGAGCTTCTATCATCCTTTCAATCGATGATTTTGGGCCTGGTTTTTTTGAGAGATTGGGAGACAAAGACTTCCTTGATTCCCTGTTTTGTTGGTGCTCAATCGGTGGAAAAAAGTTTTGTTTTGGAGAAAACAATAACAGAACATAGTGTTCTATTTTTTCTTCCTCCCCTCTCACCGTTTCAAGAGGTTTCCGGCGACTAGCATCGCGCAACAAGCTGAATCAGAGGAAGCCCAGGCGTGTCCCCTCTCTAGAGGGTGTTCTCTTAAGCACCTGTGAGCTGCATCAACATCCATTGCTGCTATTTTTGTTTCCTCTGTTTTTGGTTGCATAATTGATGTTTTGAAATTCTGGGTGAACGGGACTTCAACATTGTTGGAAGAATGATGCATTAGCTCTCCATTGAAGCAAGTTCTATCAAGAAGTTGCCTTGCTGTTGTTGCAGGAGGAGAGACCAAAGTATTGCTAGTTTTTGTTTGGGTTTGCTACTCTTGGAGAAGAGGTAAAGAACATTCCAAATGGTTGCTGGAAGAAGGAGACTGGAATAAAGTTATTCCAGATATTCCTGCTATTCCAGTAGTTATCCTTGCTTTATTCCAAGCAGGAATAAGGTAAAATTTCTGGTTTTAATTTTTATGCATGACTAGATCTAGGTTTATTAAATTATTTATAAATATTACATGCCTATTTCATCCTTCTTTTGCCTATACATGCATCTTGAAAATGTTAGATCCTATGCCGAGTAAGTTTTTTTCGCTGTTATTTTAAAATTATTTTAAAATACAAACCTGCTCCTTGCACTGTTGCATGCTTAGTGTAAGCACTTGCAACCCAGTTTTGCTTTCACCTTGAAAGCATATAACTTCTCTTAGAGCTTGGCCTCTTGGGCCTTGCTCACCTTTCTTAGCTCTTTGGATGCTTTGGCTTGTGCCTCGACAGTCCCACCTTGTCTTCGAGGGAGCGGCTTAATTCAGCAAACCCACAAATGCCTCCTGAGTAATAGAGATATCATACGGAAGCTACAAAAGGAAAAGTGTAAGTTAGCTACTTGAGAGTGAAAGAACGTTGTAAAGTAAAGAAGGGAGAGCACTTACCTTGATGAGCTATGGGAAGAAAGAAGCAAAATCTCATCCGTTGGTAGAGATTTTCATTGCTCCAAGTCTCGAGGGATTTCAGCTAGCCCCTTATTCTTTAGTGCTGAGGAGTTCACCCTCACTCGTGCATCCACAAAGATGTACTCTCCTTCTTTTTGAGAAGCCTTTTCAAATTTCGAGGAGGTCACTGAGGCCTTCCCTCATAATGTCTCGACCACTGCTCAGGCCGAGAGGCTTGTTCACCATGATGTTATTGCTGATGATGGAGCAGTTGTTGGTGTTGCTGCTGTTATTGATGGTGCTAGCCTAAGAAAGAAGTTAGCATGATGGAAGTTAGCTCCGGGATGACCACCATGTTAGTGTCAACCATGGTAATTGGAGCCTCCCTTGGATTTGGTGTTGTCACCCTCATCAAAGCCGATGGGCCCTCGACAGAAGGGCTCAATCAGGACTTCATTGCCATGGCTTTCTTCGCCGTCGAGCTTCTTTGCCATGGCTTTCTTCACCTTTGAGGCTCCTCCCTCAACTACAGCCTTTCTCTTCTTAGCGACTTTTAAGCCCTTCAACAAAACCTTCATATTTGCAAAATGCCAAGTAGAAGACTTAGCAAAATTGAAGATAAATAAGAGAAAAATACTTGAATAATCAGAGGAGACAAAAAAAAAACTACTCTTCCAATTGTGTGTGGAAGAGGGAAGACCCTTAAAGAATGTGCAACCCTAGTGAGGACCAATAAACCACCAGCCCTTCACCATCGAGTGCCACTTCAAAAAAGATAATGTTTGGAACAGAGAAACCCTAGGTTCGATTCTGAGCATATAACACAATAATAAAAGAAACAATGATATGAAAGGAATTTGGAGCTAGTTGGGTAGGAACTACTTAGTAGAAGTCAAGCATATTTTTAATAAATGGATAGAAACGAAGTCGGAGCCCTGTACGAAGAAACTCATCATACAGGGCAATTATGCTCAGTGAACCTCATCGGGCCAAAGAGAAAAAACTTGAAACTGACTCGAGAACCGATATTGTTCCAAAGTCAAAGGACATCTGCCTTGGTCATCATCAAGACCATGCTTATCAGACCAAGCAAGGTGGCAGTATCTACACTAGCCGACCGACTAGTTTAGAGAGCTTCCCGGAAAGATGAAGTCCTTGCCTTGCCAAGATTTGGGGAGGCGGCTTCTTTCTAGAAAGACTCCCGAGAACTTTATAGTTGGGAAGCATGACTTACAGAGTGGCTCTCATCCTCGAAAAAAGACATCTCGATGACAAGGAATAAAAGAAGAAGATCAAACAAAAAGAGGGAAAAAGAAAGGAAATGTTAGGAAAATCCTAACTAAAAATGCTTTGAAGATCTTCAAAAAATGATAAAAGCTACCAAGTGCAGCTCTACTGGAAGAACCCTAAGGAGATCCTAAAGCCCTAAGACAAGCCCTAAAAGGGGTCAAAGGAGAAGAGGAACATGAGGAAGGAAGAAGAGGACCTAACCCAGAAGTAGAGAAAGCCCTTGGGGAAAGGGTTTGGAAGCTCGACATCTTGCTCTCTCTCCTCTGCTATTCTGTGAAGAAGATAATCCTTGCAAAGATGGTAGGAGACTCCTATTTATGCCTAGCTGAATGGCCTATATCAAGCCCTCGATTTTGCGGAAGCCCTTGGATCTCAACATGTTGCCCATTCTTAGTTGACTAAGCACCGCATCGTTTCGAAGTCATCACTAGCTGATTAATTCTTAGCATCGAGATCTATGCAAATTATTTAAAAGCCATAGCTACTGGCCATGTGGCACATCCCTATTAGCTAAGGGGGATCGGATGACTTGCTAATTATTTTTGGAGTAATTGTGCAGTCCTTTCAAGTGCTACACCCATGATTCCTCTATCCACCATTACCTAAAACATAATAGCTAGCAATGGTTTCTAAGGAACCAATTAATGCTCAGATGATGAAAAGATTTTCCTAGCTCTCGAGATCGAAAAGGTGACTACTCCATTTGCCTAGAAATGATAAGGTTAAGTAAATTACTCGGCAATATTTTGGACTTGGGAGTGGAGGGTAACTATTATAGCAACTATTTATTTGGTCTCAAGGACTAGCCAAGCATCCAACTATTTACTGGAATATTAACTACTTCATCAACTAGGATGCACTCTGACTACCGATCATGGTACCAAGTTTGAAAGAGATGACTATACCTGCCACTACACCAAGTAATGCAACTAGCCAATTGAGTATTTAATCGATACCGAGTACTTAGTACCAATTATTTATTTGGTATCAATTACCTACTCAAGACCTACTAACTATCTAGGTAGATCTAGTCGGGCCCGTCAACATATAATGCTGGGACTCTATCACTAATAGGTCACTATTCTACCTACTTGGAGTCAGCAATACCTGAGTAAGTGGCTGAAGCTAACAACTTCCACGTGTTCCAACTAAAGATCATGATCGATAAGATCCCAACAAACCACCATCCTTTTAACAGGAAGATCCCAACCTTTCAAAGAAAAGTTGTTATCCATGTCAGTGAAGATCACTTCTCCAACGATATTCAATAACTCTCTAAATAGATAAGAGGGGATCCCTGGTCAGGTATGACACTCTTACTACTTCCATGTGCTTAGTTTTTTCTCTCACTATTCTTAGCTCTAGCTACCATAGTCCATTTCACTCCTCTTGCTGATTCCAGCATTAGGAGTAACATCCCTTCTTTATTGAAGAAGATTGAAAGATTCTCAAACACCATCGAAGTTCCATCAATAAGTAATTTACAAACAATAATTGTTGCCGATCTCGCCACTGTGCCTGTGGCTTCAGAGCCGCTAGTTTAATTAGACTGTCTCGCCCCGAGGTCTCTTGGCTCCCAGTCCTGCAAGATAAGGTCAGAAGCCCTGGCCGGGAATCCCAGCGAGGGAGCTCCGACGGTCAAGTTAGAAAACGGCGAGAGGGAACAAAGTCTCCAAGACGGGCCCCCGAAGGAGTCCCAGACTTAGAGATCGTGCTTAGCAACAAAATTTTCAGGAAGAGTAGAAATATGGCCGAGTTCCTTCACCGGGCTTGCGCCAAGGGTCCCCTTTTTGGGATCTTGGATCTTGCTCCTGGTGCTTTTCCTTTTCTCAGCCTCGGTTTCTCGCTTACTCGGTCGTCTGCTCTTCCCATCCTTTTATCCCATCACGCTGCCTTCTGGTTCCCACCTTCGGGAGGCCCCCTCTTTGCTTTTGCTTCCTTTCCTCCCTCACTTTCTCCTTTCCCTTTTTGGTCAAAGAACCCGGCGGCCTCCGCGCCTTGCTTGCCAGGCCTAGCGAGGAGAGAGTAGAGGGAGGATGCCGGCCAGACCGCCGGCCAGACCGCTGGCCGAGCGTGAGCGCTCTCCTTCCCAAGCACCGACAACACCCACTTCCGGGTCCTGTTTTGTTAGGACTTTGCCTCTCGACTGCAGAACCTGTCGGGCCGATGTAAGCGAGGTTTCGCGTGCCGCCGTCGACCGTACAAGCGCTTCTCTCGGGGTGCTGCGCGCACCGTTCGAGGGGTAGTCTCAGAAATCGTGCTCCTGTTCCTCGGAGGCCTCTCCGTGCAGGTTGGTCAGCTTCGACCGAGGTGGGCCCCTCCTGGATGGACACCTTGCGGGGCAACAGAGAGGTGCTCGACTTTGGCCGAGGTGGACCCGTCTCCGGGCACCACGTGGTGAAGGAGCGAGAAGGCCCGGCTTGACCTCGATCGAGGTGGGACCATCTCAGGGCGCCACCTGGCGACGGAGCAAGGGGCCGCCGGCTTCGACCGAGGTGGGCCCCTTTTGGACGGACACCTGGCAGAGCGGCAGAGAGGTGCTCAACTTCGGTCGAGGTGGACCCGTCTCCGGGCGCCACTTGGTGAAGGAGCGAGAAGGCCCAGCTCGACCTCGACCAAGGTGGGACCGTCTTGGGGCACCACCTGGCGAGGGAGCAAGGTGCAGCCGGCTTCTGCCAAGGTGGGCCCCTCATGGGCGGAAACCTGGCGGAGCGGCAGAGAGGTGCTCGACATCGGCCGAGGTGGACCCGTCTCCGGGCGCCACCTGGCGAAGGAGCGAGAAGGCCCGGCTCGACCTCGATCGAGGTGGGACCATCTCGGGGTGCCACCTGGCGAGGGAGCAAGGGGCCGCCGGCTTCGGCCGAGGTGGGCCCCTCCTGGGCAGATACCTGGCGGAGCGGCAGAGAGGCGCTCGACTTCAGCCGAGGTGGACCCGTCTCCGGGAGCCACCTAGCGAAGGAGCGTGAAGCCCCGGTTCAACCTCGGCCGAGGTGGGACCGTCTCAGGGTGCCACTTGGTGAGGGAGCAAGGGGCCGCCGTCTTCGACTGATGTGGGCCCCTCCTGGGCGGACACCTGGTGGAGCGGCAGAGAGGCGCTCGACTTCGGCCGAGGTGGACCCGTCTCCGGGCACCACCTGGCGAAGGAGCGAGAAGGCCCGGCTCGACCTCGGTCGAGGTGGGACCGTCTCAGGGTGCCACCTGGTGAGGGAGCAAGGGGCCGCCGGCTTCGACCGAGGTGGGCCCCTCCTGGGCAGACACCTGGCGGAGCGGTAGAGAGGCGCTCGAGTTCGGCCGAGGTGGACCCGTCTCCGGGCGCCACCTGGCGAAGGAGCGAGAAGGCCCGGCTCGACCTCGACCGAGGTGGGACCGTCTTAGGGTGCCACCTGGCGAGGGAGCAAGGGGTCGTCTGCTTCGACCGAGGTGGGCCCCTCCTGGGCGGATACCTGGCGGAGCAGCAAAGAGGTGCTCGAGTTTGGCCGAGGTGGACCAGTCTCCGGGCGCCACCTGGCGAAGGAGCGAGAAGGCCCAGACCGACCTCGACTTCGACAGAGGTGGAGCGACATCCGACCTTGCTGGACCGATCCCGTTCTGCCGAAAAACTCCACGTTGCTCGAATCACGTTCGACGGAATCTGAGATACGCCACATCATCGTAACGGCCGTAACAGTTGTCCCCCATCCCCCCGTTCCGTTGAGGCATCATGGCTCGGAACATTGGGATTTAATGCGGAGATGACGTGGGGAAGGCGAAGATCTCGCTCCATGATTGCCACGATCCTCGTCGCCATTCCTCGATGCGCCCAAGGTCCTATAAGAGGCTGCCACGCATCACCTCTCCAGTTGTAATTAATGCGTCGCTTCGAAACTGAGACCATTTCTCTGTAACCGAAGCATCGATGTCGGGCGTGCATCCACGCGGCATCCATCTGGTGGTCCGGAATGGAATGACAGGTACGGTTGCTGTCAATCAAATTTGAAAAGGAGGGGACTTTCCGGAACGAGGCCGTTTCCCTTTCTCACGCTCCGCCGGCGGTTTGTAGTAGGCTATCTTCCACTCCCCCGGGTTGCCGCCTCTTTTGCACAGTGTGTTTCGGTGAGTGCCTTCGTCTGCCTCCGTCCTCTTCCTTTAGTGACCTCTCTTCACCACTTCCTTCCCCATGGCGCGCCGTCGTCATGTTTCGTCTAATCCGGACGAGGCCGGCCCGTCTCGGTCGAGGACTCCGTCGTCTTCCTCCTCGGAAGCGGAGGTGATCCCAGAGGAGGTCCGCAGGTGGCTCCAGCCTAGGGGCATAACCATAGGTATCCCTAGGGGTCCCAAGTCTCCCCCCGTGATCTCCGCCAGTCCTATCTCTTCACTTTCTCCTCCGGCCCTTCCTTCTGTTGGTCCCTCCGGTCACGTCTCAACGATGACCGAAGGTGATCTTTCCTTGCTTCGAGAAGTTTATGGCATCCCGGGGTCGATCCATCTTTCACTCCCATGGCCCGGGGACCACGTCACCTTAAGCGGCCCCGGCCGAATAGCCTTCTACGAGGACTTCCTCCTTGGGGGTCTTCGGTTTCCCCTGCACCCCTTCTTTCTCTCCTTCCTCAGTCACTTCTGCCTAGTCCCGGCCTAGTTGGCTCCCAACGCCATCCGGGTCATCTTCGCCTTCATCGTCTTTTGTCACTTCCACGGGTTCGTTGCCCGTTTCTCTCTCTTCAGGGCTCTTTTCACCCTGAAGCGGCACTCCACTGATGATGGCTGGTGGTACATTTCACCCTGGCCTAGGTGTCTCCGGTTCGACCTCCCTTCCTCCATCAAGGGTTGGAAGAACCGGTTCTTTTTTGCCTCGGTCGAGGACGTCGACTGGGCCTGGAGCGAGCCGGATTGGTCCCCGAACTGGAACTCCCAAGTCGAGCCGGTGGACCAGGAGGCTTATTCCCTGCTATTGAGCGACGTGATCCCCTGCTATTGAGCGACGTGGTCCCTTCGCTCGATGTTCTGCTCTCGGAGCAGAACTTGTTCGAGTCGGGGATCAGTCCCATTCGGGAGCCAGGTGAGGCTCAGCCTTCTTTCCTACTCTGCACTTCTCTCCTTAACTGGGCTGACCGACTTCCATTCTTTTGCAGGTATGAAGTTCTCCCTGGAGAACCTCCTGGAGGGTGCCGCTCAGAGGGACACCACCGAGGGAGATGAGCCCGCGGCGAAGAGGGTTGCACCGAGACGAGCCAGGAGGTCGCGCCGACGCCCGCCCCTGGTCCGATAGCTGTAGTCCCCGCACCCAGGCCACCTCGGGCCCGGGCTGCCGACACTCCCATCATCCGCCTCGACGGGACCACAGAAGAGGGAGGCCCGATTCCCTCCCGGGCAGTGCCCACCTCCACCGCAGCTCCAACGGCACTGCCAGCGACTCCAGCTGCCCCACCGGTGGCAGCTCCCCTCGGGGGGTCGGTCGCTCCTACCGCTGCCGATCTGTCCGCCCCGTCGCCGACCCTCACGAGCCGGTGCTCCGTGATCCACGATCAGGGGCTCGCGGAGAGGGTAATGAAGTTTGCTTGCACCTCCTGGGACCGCCGACTAAGGGGTGGTCGGGACTACGCCGACGCTCTGCTCGGGATCCTTCCGCAGCTCTTCACGGTAAGTCCGGACTCGAAACCCTTTCTTTTTTTTTAAAGTTCCAGTTGGGTTCTAACCGACCGACTCCTCTTTTTGTGTAGATCGGGACCGACGTGCTACTGTTGAGGAATTTCCTCGCAGGGTATGCCAAGAAGGATGCCGAGAAGGAGGAGAAGCTCGGCAAACTCGCAGTCGACGTGAAGGGCCTCATGGAGAAGGGGGTCGAGCTGCGGGGGAGCAACCAGGCCCTTCAATCCAACCTGGTGCATGCTGAGGGACGCATCAAAGAACTGGAGGCCTCTCTGTCCGAGGAGAGGATCTCCAACCAGCGGCGCGTGGAGGAGGACGCAGCGGAGAAGGCTCACCTCTGAGCTTAGTCCCAGTCGCTGGAGCGCCAGGTGGAGGAGGCCCGGAGGGAGGCGAGCGCAGCCAAGGAGCGGAGCTCCTACGTCAATGGGTTGCTAGAGGCTTCAAAGCGGGAGGCACAAGAGGCCATCCCAAAATTCTGGGCCTCCGACGAGTATATCGCGGAGGTCCGGGAGGCCGCCGTGGACTCCTTCCTGAAGGGGTTCCAGGTGTGCCGGGAGAAGGTGGGCTCCTTCTACCCGAGCTCGACCTCAGTGGGGTGGTTCTCAGCAGCAGAAGGCAAGAGCCCACCGGCAAGGCCTCAGTTGCAGCAGGCGATGCGGCTGCAGCTCCAGAGCAGCACCCCGAGCAGCCACCTGCCAACGGCGAAGATGAAGAGCGCGCACCCCTACCCGAGGACCGTGCCACCGCGCCGAACTAGCCCCCACCTGTATTTTTCCCTTCCTTTTTTTTTTTGAGGACTCCCGACCTGTCGAGACTCCTTCACTGTATTACTCTTTCAAATCAATGAAAAATCTACTTTTGTCAAGTCTCGAACTCGTCTTCTTTTTCTTTTTCTCTTCTCTCTCCTCCTTCCTTTTTTTTTTGTCTTGTTGAAATGTTTGCTTCGAGTGCCGAGACTAGGTCTTGTAGTTTGCTCCAGGCTGAGTTCGTGGGTAGACTGAGTCCCGTTCAGCGTTCAAATTGAAGTTCGGAGCTTCCGGGTTGGGCGACGGTAGAGCAGGCCTTGCGCGAGTCCTTCGAGCTTGCCGGGCTGTTCTTCGTGATCGCGTGGGCGAGCATGGATCTGCCCCGCCTTCCAGACCGAAGTCCGGGACTTTCGAACTGAACCTCGGGGCCACAGGCTTTATCCGAGCCTTGCGCGGCTTGCCGAGCTGTTCTCCGTGATCGCGTGGGCGAGCTTGGCTCTGCCCCACCTTCCAGACCGAAGTCTGAGACTTCCAGACTGAACCCCGGGGCTGCAGGCTTTATCCGAGCCTTGTGCAGCTTGCCAAGTTGTTCTCCGTGATCGCGTGGGCGAGCTTGGCTCTGCCCCACCTTCCAGACCAAAGTCCGGGACTTCCAGACTGAACCCCGGGGCTGCAGGCTTTATTCGAGCCTTGCACGGCTTGCCGAGTTGTTCTCCATGATCGCATGGGCGAGCTTGGCTCTGCCCCGCCTTCCAGACCGAAGTCCGGGACTTCCGGACTGAACCCCGGGGCCGCAGGCTTTATCCGAGCCTTGCACGGCTTGCCGAGCTATTCTCCGTGATCGCGTGGGCGAGCTTGGCTCTACCCCGCCTTCCAAACCAAAGTCCAGGACTTCCGGACTGAACCCCGAGGCCGCAGGCTTTATCCGAGCCATGCGCGGCTTGCCGAGCTATTCTCCGTGATCGCGTGGGTGAGCTTGGCTCTGCCCCGCCTTCCAGACCGAAGTCCGGGACTTTCGGACTGAACCCCGGAGCTGCAGGCTTTATCCAAGCCTTGCACGGCTTGCCGAGCTGTTCTCCATGATCGCGTGGGCGAGCTGGGCTCCGCCCCGCCTTCCGGATCGAAGTTCGAGACTTCTCGCTTTCTTGGGTCTTCGACCACTGTCGTGTTTGCCGAACTCAGAGCTAAGCGCCTCTTTTCTTACGAGGCAAGAAAAAGCATTTGAAGTAAAGGAATTTTATTGCAGGAGTTCGAGGAATCTTACATTATTGATAATACATCCTCAGGTTCGAGGCGTTCCAGGTCCGAGAGAATCTGGACCCTCCTAACTCCTCCAGGTAATAGGCCCCGTGAGGGAGGATTTCCGCTACCCTGTACGGGCCCTCCCAGTTCGGGGAGAGCTTCCCACACTCTCGTGGCTGGGAAGCTTCAGCACGCCGGAGCACCAGATCTCCGGGGCGAAAGGACTTTGGTCGCACCCGGATGTTGTAGTACCTGGCCACTCGCTGCCTATACGCCGCCATCTAGACTCAGGCCTTGTCCCTCGTCTCCTCAAGGAGGTCCAGGTTTAGCATCATCATGGGAGGTTCTCCACTTCGTCATACTGCTCCACGCATAGGGTGGGTAGACTGAGCTCGATCGGGATAACCGCCTCGGCTCCGAAGATGAGATTGAATGGGATCTCATCGGTGGCCGTCCTCGGGGTGGTGTGGTACACCCACAGGATGCTCGGGAGCTCTTCTGCCCACTTGTCCTTAGCCTGATCCAGCCTCGTCCGGAGGCCTTGCAAGATGGTCCTATTCGTCACCTCGGCTTCTCCATTTGTCTGCAGGTGCGCCACCGAGGTGAAGCGATGGTGGATGCCGAGGTCACTGCAGAATTCTTCAAACTCCCAGCAGTCAAACTGACGCCCGTTATCGGTGATTACGGTATGGGGGAGGCCGAAACGGTAAATGATTGACTTCCAGAAAAACTTGGCGATGTTTGCCTCCGTGATCCGTGCCAGGGGTTCGGCCTCGACCCACTTCGTGAAGTAGTCAATGGCCACGATCAGGAACTTCCACTGTCCGGACTCCGGGAGAAATGGTCCTAAGAGATCCATCCCCCATTGGGCGAATGGCCACGGAGCCGAGAGCTAGGAAAGCGAAGTGGAGGGCTGCCGCCGCACCACGGTGTGCCGTTGGCACCGATCACATTTCTTTAAAAAGTCGGTGGCATCCTCCTTCATCGTCTCATAGAAATAACCTTGGCGGAGGGCCTTATATGCTAGCGTTCTGCCCCCCACGTGGTCCCCGCAAATGCCCTCGTGGATATCCTGGAGTATGAGTGCGGCCTCCACGGGTCTCAGGCACTTGAGGAGGGGATAGGAGTAGGACCTCCAATACAGCTGCCCATCCATTAGGACGAACCACGCGGCCTTCTTTTTGATAAGACGGGCCGCTGCACGGTCCTCCGGTAAGGTGCCGCCGGTTATGTACTCGACGTACTTGTCCATCCAGCTGGGCTCTTGGCTGACCTGTTGGACCTCCATAGGGGTCTCGTAGCTCGGGGCCTTGAGGCGCTCTACATGAGCGCGACCCAGCAACGAGTCCGGCAGGGTCACCAGCTGGGAGAGAGCGTCCGCACGGGCATTTTCCCCGCGAGGTATATAGGAGATGCTGAAGCGCCAAAATTCGGCCACGCTCGTTTTGACAAGCTCCAGATATTTCACCATTTGAGGGTCGTGCGCATCGTATTCTTCGGAGATTTGTCCGGCTACCAGCTGGGAATCAGTGAAGGCCTTGAGGTTGGCCACGCCCAGCTCGCGGGAAACGCTCAGTCCAGCGAGGAATGCCTCGTATTCCGCCTGGTTGTTAGTCGCGGCGAACTGGAAGCGGAGTGCACATTCGGCGACAACCCCATCGCCGTTGGCGAGAATGAGACCGGCTCCTCTCCAGCCGGAGTTTGAGGCTCCATCCACGTGAAGGATCCACACGTCCTCCTCGGGTCTCGGTTCCAATTGCTGGTGTAGAGGGTCCTCCTCTGTCCCCTTGCCTAGGCCTGCGCACTCGACCAAGAAGTCGACCAGCACTTGCACTTTCATGGCCGACCTTGGCCGATAAGCGATATCGAACTCGCTGAGCTTGAGTGCCCACTTCGCCAATCGCCCTGATGTGTCGGGTCAGCTGAGTATCGCTTTCAGCGGCTGATCAGTCAGGATGGCAATGGGATGTGCTTGGAAATAGGGCTTGAGATGCTGAGCAGACACTATTAACGTAAAAATGAGCTTTTCGGGCCGGGAATACCTGAGCTCCGCATCACGGAGGAGTTTGCTTGTGTAGTACACCGACCTCTGGACTCCCTAGTCATCAGTTTGAACCAGGACCGAGCTGACGACCTCCGAGGTGACCGCCAGGTAGAGGACGAGCTCCTCTCCTTCTTCGGGCCTGGAAAGTAGTGGAGGTGATGCAAGCATCTTTTTCAACTCGTCAAATGCCTCCTGGCACTCCTCGGTCCAGGTGAAGTCGCTCATCTTCCTCAGCACTTTGAAAAAGGGTCGACAATGATCGGCCGACCTCGAGATAAACCGACTCAGAGCGGCTATCCGGCCAGTGAGTCGCTGCACTTGCTTCTTGGAGGCGGGCTGCTCCATGTCCAGGATGGCCTGGACCTTTTCCGGGTTGGCTTCAATCCCTCTTTGGGTCACCATGAACCCTAGGAATTTCCCGGCGGAGACATCGAAGGCGCACTTCGCCGAGTTCAGCTTCATCTGGTGAAGTCGGAGGTTGTTGAAGGTCTCCGCCAGGTCGCCAACATGATCTGAGAGGGGCTTGCTCATCACCAGCATGTCATCCATGTACACCTGCATGTTGCGGCCGATCTGGTCCTTGAAGACTTTGTTGACCAACCGCTGGTACGTGGCCCTGGCATTCTTAAGGCCAAATGGCATCATCTTGTAACAGTAAGTTCCGCGATCGGTGATGAAGGCGGTGTGCTCTTCGTCCTCCGGGTTCATTCGAATCTGGTTGTACCCGGAGAAGACATCCATGAAAAAGAGGAGGCGATGCCCCGAAGTGGTGTCCACCAGCTGGTCAATCTTCGGAAGAGGGAAGCTGTCCTTCGGGCAGGCTCGGTTGAGGTCGGTGTAGTCCACACAGATCCTCCATTTGCCACTACTCTTCTTTACGATGACCACATTCGCCAACCAGCTGGGATATTGGACTTCCCGCACGAAACCAGCAGCGAGGAGCTTTTCTACTTCTTCGTTGATGGCCCTCTGCCTTTCCATGGCGAAACTCCTCTTCTTCTGGCGGACCGGGAGGCACCTCGGATCCACGTTCAGCCTGTGGGTGATGACCTCAGGGGGGATGCCCGGCATGTCGGCCGCGGACCATGCAAACACATCCGCGTTCATGCGGAGGAAATCCAGCAGGCAGGCCGTTCCTCCTCCGGGAGCTGGGCCCCCACCTGCACAGTCTTCTGAGGGTCCGAACCGAGGGGATATGTCAACAGACGCTCCACGGGTCCTCCCCTGGGTTCCTTCTCCCTTAAGTCGAGATCGTCGACATCGGGGTCGAGCCCGGCGCCCCGGGCACCTGGGACCGTCTGAAGGCAATGCTGGACTGGTTGGGTCGTCCCCCTCATTACCCCAGGCCCGGAGGCCGTGGGGAATTGCACTAGCAACCGCCTTGTGGAAATCATGGCGTCCAGCTGGTTGAGCCCCGGACGCCCGAGGATCGCGTTGTAAGGCGAGGGGAGCTTGACGACGATAAACGTCATCATGACTGTTGTCTGCCGAGGTGGGGATCTAGCGATGACAAGGAGTGTAATCTCCCCCTCGACCCCCACCGAGTCTCCGGTAAAGCCCACAAGAGGTGTGTGTACCGGCCTTAGCTGATCATGGGATATGTTCATCTGGGAGAAAGCATCATAAAAACGCACGTCAGCGGAGCTTCCACTATCTACCATAATGCGATGTACAGGATGCTTTGCGATGGTCATCTCGACCACCACGGCATCATTATTTACATTCTTGTTTTCATTCCCCTTCTCAGAAGGGGGTACATCCTCCGGGTCCGCAACCTCCCGGGCTCTCTTTGCCGCACGCCCGATTACACAGGAGATCATGCCCACCGGCTTCTCCGTCGGACGATTGTCGATCGCGGGGACCGGGGGAAGGGTCGCGAGCGGCTGTCCCTCCGTCGAAGCTTCGTTCCTCACGAACTTCCTGATGTAGCCTCTTTTGATTAGCTCCTCGATTTCCCACTTCAGATTGTGACACTCCGTGTCGTGGCCATGCTCACAGTGGAACTGGCAGTACTTTGACTTGTCGCGGGTGCTCCTTCGATTCTGAGAGGGAGGTCAGCGGAGGTAGTGCTTGCCCTCAATTTCCATGAGGATCTTCGTCCTGTGGGCAAGGAGAGGGGTGAAACTTCGCTCCGGGGCAGCTCCACCCTTCAGCTTCGGACTTGGGCGGAGGTCAGTAGGTGGCCCTGGCCTTCGGGTCCCTGGGACATCTCTCGGGGTCGACTTCTTCAGGGTCCTCCCATCCAGATCTCGCCGGGTGCAATCGGCCTCCTCCGCTCGGATGTACTTGTGGACACGGTGGAGGAGCTCGGAGTACGTCCTGGGGGGCTTCTTGTCCAGGGAATAAGTCAGGCGGGACGTCTTGAGCCCGCGCTTTAAAGCCAGCATGGCAACGGGCTCGTCCAGGCTATAGATCTCCAGGGCAGCGGTCTTGAAGCGAGTGATGTAGTCCCGAAGCGGCTCGTAGTCCTGCTGGCGGATGTAGAAGAGGCTGTCCACCTCTCTCGGCACCTTACGACAAGCGTCGAAGTGCGCCACAAACTTTCCTTCCAACTGGTGGAAGGAGCAAATAGATCCGGGCTCGAGGAGGGTGAACCATACTCGAGCAGCCTTCCGGAGGGTAGCGGGGAAGGCAATGCATAAAAGAGCGTCCGTGGCCCCCTGGACCCTCATGAAAGCTTTGTAACTCTCCAGATGGTCCAAGGGGTCGGTGGTCCCATCGTAGGGATCCACCTGCGGCATGCGGCACCGGCTCAGAATCGGCTCCTCTTGGATTTCCTGGGAGAAGGGGGGCCAGGAGTCGTATCCCGCCGGGTCCGCAGATGAGTTCTGTAGGTCGGCAAATCGGCGGGCGAACTCTGCCAGTTTGCGCTCATGCTCCTCTAGGCGCCTCTCGACCTGGTGCCTGATGGCCTCGTCGGTGGAGTCTTCCATCGAGGCCGCTGGTGAAGGGGGCACCGATCGGTCTTTCGGCATCATCGGCCGGGGACTGACTCTCGTGATCCGCTGAACCGGAGTAATTTCTCTTCGCGGGAGTTCGGTGGCTGCCTCGGGGGTTGGAGGTTGCCCGCGGCTGGGATGGCCTGTCATGGATAGAGTGTAGGCTTCCGCGCGACCCCGCAGCTCGAGCCGCGGGGGTCCCTGGCTGGGGCTGCGTGGCCAAGGAGCGCTGCTGATGCTATAGCTGTCGAACTGCCATAGTCAAGGTTTGCAGCTGTTGGAAGAGGAGGGGGAGCAGGGAGCTCCCTCTCCGGGCTGCGTGGCCCCTGAGGAGAGGGGACCTCCCCTACTTGGCTGGTGGATGCTTCGCGTCCATGCGTGACCACCATGGCCGGAGCGCGCTTCGTCCATAGAAAGCTAGCTCCCACTGGGGGTGTTGTCCTGGCCCCCCTACCTGGTGCACCAATCTGTTGCCGATCTCGTCACTGCGCCTGTTGCTTTAGAGCCACTGGTTTAATTAGACTGTCTCGCCCCGAGGTCTCCTGGCTTTCAGTCCTGCAAGACAAGGTCAGAAGCCCTGGCCGAGGTGGGACCGTCTCAGGGCGCCACCTGGCGAGGGAGCAAGGGGCCGCCGGCTTCGGTCGAGATGGGCCCCTCCTGGGCAGACACCTGGCGGAGCGGTAGAGAGGCGCTTGACTTCGGCCGAGGTGGACCTGTCTCCGGGCGCCACCTGGCGAAGGAGCGAGAAGGCCCGGCTCGACCTCGGCCGAGGTGGGACCGTCTCAGGGCGCCACCTGGCGAGGGAGCAAGGGGCCGTTGGCTTCGGCCGAGGTGGGCCCCTCCTGGGCGGACACCTGGCGGAGCGGCAGAGAGGCGCTCGAGTTTGGCCGAGATGGACCCGTCTCCGGGCGCCACCTGGCGAAGGAGCGAGAAGGCCCGGCTCGACCTCGGCCGAGGTGGGACCGTCTCAGGGCACCACCTGGCGAGGGAGCAAGGGACCGCCGGCTTCGGCCGAGGTGGGCCCTCTTGGGCGGACACCTGGCGGAGCGTCAGAGAGGCGCTCGAGTTCGACCGAGGTGGACCCGTCTCCGAGCACCACCTGGCGAAGGAGTGAGAAGGCCCGGCTCGACTTCGGCCGAGGTGGGACCGTCTCAGGGCGCCACCTGGCGAGGGAGCAAGGGGCCGCCGTCTTCGGCCGAGGTGGGCCCCTCCTTGGCGGACACCTGGTGGAGCGGCAGAGAGGTGCTCGAGTTCGGCCGAGGTAGACCCATCTCCGGGCGCCACCTGGCGAAGGAGCGAGAAGGCACGGCTCGACCTCGGCCGAGGTGGGACCGTCTCAGGGCGCCACCTGCCTAGGGAGCAAGGGGCCGTCGGCTTCGGTCGAGGTGGGCCCCTCCTGGGCGGAAACCTGGCGGAGTGGCAGAGAGGCGCTCGACTTCGGCCGAGGTGGACCCGTCTCCGGGCGCCACCTGGTGAAGGAGCGAGAAGGCCCGGCTCGACCTCGGCCGAGGTGGGACCGTCTCGGGGCGCCACCTGACTAGGGAGCAAGGGGCCGCCAGCTTCGGCCGAGGTGGGCCCCTCCTGGGCGGACACCTGGCGGAGCGGCAGAGAGGCGCTCGACTTCGGCCGAGGTGGACCCGTCTTCGGGAGCCACCTAGCGAAGGAGCGAGAAGGCCCGGCTCGACCTCGGCCGAGGTTGGACCGTCTCAGGGCACCACCTGGCGAGGGAGCAAGGGGCCGTCGGCTTCGGCCGAGGTGGGCCCCTCTTGGGCGGACACCTGGTGGAGCGGCAGAGAGGCGCTCGACTTCGGCCAAGGTGGACCCGTCTCCGGGCGCCACCTGGCGAAGGACTGAGAAGGCCCGGCTCGACCTCGGTCGAGGTGGGACCGTCTCAGGGCGCCACCTGGCTAGGGAGCAAGGGGCCGCCGACTTTGGCTGAGGTGGGCCCCTCCTGGGCAGAAACCTGGCGGAGCGGCAGAGAGGCGCTCGACTTCGGCCGAGGTGGACCCGTCTCCGGGCGCCACTTGGCGAAGGAGCGAGAAGGCCCGGCTCGGCCTCGGCCGAGGTGGGACCGTCTTAGGGCGCTACCTAGCGAGGGAGCAAGGGGCCGCCGGCTTCGACCGAGGTGGGCCCCTCCTAGGCGGAAACCTGGCGGAGCGGCAAAGAGGCGCTCGACTTCGACCGAGGTGGACCCGTCTCCGGGCGCCACCTGGCGAAGGAGCGAGAAGGCCCGGCTCAATCTCGGCCGAGGTGGGACCGTCTCGGGGCACCACCTGGTGAGGGAGCAAGGGGCCGCCGGCTTCGACCGAGGTGGGCCCCTCTTGGGCGGACACCTGGCGGAGCGGCAGAGAGGCGCTCGACTTCGGCCAAGGTGGACCCGTCTCCGGGAGCCACCTGGCGAAGGAGCGAGAAGCCCCGGCTCGACCTCGACCGAGGTGGGACCGTCTCAGGGCGCTACCTGGCGAGGGAGCAAAGGGCCACCGGCTTCGACCGAGGTGGGCCCCTCCTGGGCGGACACCTGGCTGAGCGGCAGAGAGGCGCTCGACTTCGGCCGAGGTGGACCCGTCTCCGGGCGCCACCTGGCGAATGAGCGAGAAGGCCCGGCTCGACCTCGACCGAGGTGGGACTGTCTCAGGGCACCACCTGGCGAGGGAGCAAGGGGCCGCCGGCTTCGCCCGAGATGGGCCCCTCCTGGGCAGACACCTGGCGGAGCGGCAGAGAGGCGCTCGAGTTCGGCCGAGGTGGACCCGTCTCCGGGCGCCACCTGGCGAAGGAGCGAGAAGGCCCGGCTCGACCTCGGCCGAGGTGGGACCGTCCCAGGGCGCCACCCGGCGAGGGAGCAAGGGGCCGTCGGCTTCGGCCGAGGTGGGCCCGTCCTGTGTGGACACCTGGCGGAGCGGTAGAGAGGCGCTCGAGTTCGGCCGAGGTGGACCCGTCTCCGGGCGCCACCTGGCGAAGGAGCGAGAAGGCCCAGACCGACCTCGACTTCGGTCGAGGCGGAACGACATCCGACCTTGCTGGACCGATCCCGTTCTGCCGAAAAACTCTACGTGACTCGAATCACGCTCGACGAAATCTAAAATACACCACGTCATCGTAACAGCCGTAACAGTAATTAAGATTTATATCAACATATTTTAATAAAAAATGATAATTCATCGTGCTGTTGTCTCTGGTCTGGAACCCCATTCTCCGAATGAAATGTTTGATCTTTCCTTCTGCACCCTTTCATTCTCCTAGTGAAATGGGCCATTGGATTTTTACCAATCTTTTATGTCAGATCAGTAATATACCGATGACTAGAACGCCCCACGCAATCTCTTGTTTGGCCTGGCACAAGATTTTGTGATCAAAATTTGAATAAAATATTATATTATTTTTAAAAAAATTAAAAATTATTTTTAAAAATAAAAGCATTAAATAGATAGCAGAAGAAAAGCCGTAAAACAGACAAAGCGTGGTTAAAGGAATGGATGCAGTAAATGTTCATGGAGGCATGGGCTGATGGGGGAGTGAATGAGCGGAATCTTTCTCAGACGGAAGAGATGGCAGCAGGCATCGACGTATATAATTGCCTTCGGCCCCCACCACTGGTTAGTACGCCCGGGTGACGCTTACCCTCTCTCACTTAGGACCACTTACTCCAACCCAACAACCACTTGCCCACCTCGGTCCCTCCCTCCCTCCCTCCTGCATAATATTTCACGCGTCGTAGCATTGGGTTCTGGTGCTCCTGGGATGGCAGAAGACCATGAATGTCATGGTCAAGGGCTTGTGGTGGTGCCATTACGTGTTGCAGCTCTGGTTCGGAAGAAGGGGCAAGTCTTAGGGGGTGCATATGGCCATCTGCCATCCGTTGCTGCATCGAAATTCACGCTCAGGGTGGTTGTCGCAACGAGGTATGTCTTCATGGATACCGGTGTGCCATGTATCATGTCTGCATGGGGACCACCGTGCCGGTGGGTGCCGGAAGGGGTGTTAATCGTGCATGGACTCTTAAGCGTGGTGTGCATCCATGATTTTTCAGCAAAATATATCTAATTTTTAAATATATATATATATATGAGAAAAGAGAGAGCTATATTTTTTTTATGAAAGAGAATATATATTATATATATTAATTATAATAATAATATATAAATATATTTTAATATATGATATTAAGAAAAATGTATCAAAATTAATAAGAAAATACTGATCATATTTGAATTAGTACGGTAACAAAATGATAATACATATGTTTAACGTATTTATCTTGTGATCAATCCATTTTGTGCATGAGTTTCTTGACTGGGATTTGCTGTGATCTTTTGTTGTTAAGATTTAGTTGGAGGAAGAAATTCTCATGTCTTTGGGCATGTAAAAGAGTGCTGCTTGTGCCTGATCGATCTTCAAGAACTAGGATAGGCCAAACCCTTGCTTTTTATGGAGTCAAGCCACGAGTTAGCCGCTTGAGGATTGTTCAAATGAGGATAAAGCAGGGATTGAAAAGTCACAACCAGCATAAAGCCAAGACCGATCAAGTGATTGAAGTTTGATGAATGATCAATAAAGAGTAGATGTTGGGATTAAAGAGTACTAAGAAATTGGCATGGCATCATCAATGGCATAAGATTTGATGCTAGATGAGGAATATCTTGTAAGAAGTTTAAGAATAAGCACATATCACTACAAGAATTTAGAATTTTAACGATGAACTTTTAGTGATCAAATACAAGTCTAGTTATCAACATCCTCATATTTAGTGACAAAAATAAAAAGTTATCACAATAAACCATTTTGATCAATATCTCTAATAACAAAATGATATGCCATCATAAAATATATATCTTTTATAACTATTTTTTATTTTATCATTAAAAATTCATCATTAAATAGAGTACTTTAAATATGAAAAAATAATTTTAATCCTAAAATTAATTTTAGTCAATTTACTAATGATAATTTTATACTTCACCCATAAAACTTATATTTTTAATGATGATACTTTAAAATGATTATTGTAGATATATATATTTGACAAAATTTATAGAGTAGTCATTAAAAGTTTATATCTTTAGTGGCAATATATTATGTTGTCATAATTTTGATGCCAAAATTGATATTGATAAAATCACTAATGATAATTTTATAATTCTTCACTAAAATATGTCTTTAGTAATGATAGTTTAAAATGGTCATAATATATATAATACCTTTTAATAATAAGCTGATAAATTGATTAGTAAAACTCTCCATTTTTAAAGATGTTTGTTATGGTAACTACTTACTTAGCCTTGAGAATCAGTTGGATCACTGACCAAGAAGGAAACGACCACTAGACTACCGATCAAGGAGTGACTGGATCACCAACAATGCCACCAACGGAGGAGGAGATAGCTATCAATTGATGATCCACCGAACAATTGATTAAGTGTAAGGTGACTAAACTAGCCACTACATCAACCATCTACAACATCCTATCCGAGAGACTACAATCGGCCAGGCCTGACTGACATCCCTTCATGCGCATCCATCGAATACTTACTTAGCCTAACTAACTTTCAAAGTAGACTTAGTCGGGCATACTAGGGTACAATATCAAGGCCCTCTCTCTCAACAAGGCTTTCTTTCTCGGCAACAAGCAAGCTATCTTGATATTCAAAGTCCATGATGTTCGAGGGAGTGATAACTACGGATCCTAACTATCCTAGTATAGATCATGGTGAATAAGATCGTGGAAGGCAGGTTCTTGACCCCTTGAGTGATTTTGATGATAACAAAATATTGGAGCATGCACTTATGTTACTAACTACTTTTCAAGTGCTTTATAAGTTTTTGTAGGATGATTTCATTGCTCAATTACAATACCTACAATCTTATTATATGTCATGAGTTGTGTTGTAAATGTGTCATGTAAAGAAGAGCCCAAAGAAAAATTATAGAAATATTCTCTAAAATGGGTTACTCCTAAGTGATTTCAAGTTTAAATTCCTTAGAATCAATTATTATTTGGGTTGGGAAGAATCTTGAATGATAAAAATATTGCTGGATGAAATCTGGAGAAGAAACGAAAGCTTCACTGAAAAACTCATCCAAGCCGACTCAAGTAAAGGGAGCCGACTCTAGTTCATGGCACGCATGAAGGATACTAGCACGCAAAAATCCAAGCCGACTCATAGAAACCCGAGCCGACTCGTCCAGTGCATCATTTCCTGAATCAGACGGCAAGCTGACCCGAAGGGAGTCCAAGCCGACTCATCCATTTAGTCAGGCATCCGAGTCGACCCTTCAGAGATCCGAGCTGACTCCTCCAGAGTTCATGAAAATTAGTTCTGAGAGAACAGCTAGGCGAGCCGACTCCTCCAGAGTACAGTTTTGAAGACCTGTGAATCCGAGCCGACTCGAACTAAGACGAGCCGACTCATCCAGAGTAAGAAATCAAGAATACTGTGAAACTGAGCTGACCCGAATGAGGCGAGGCAACTCGACCAAAACTTCTCTGAGAATCCGAGCCGACTCGAGGGATCCAAGCCGACTCGAAGTTCGATTCCAGGCAGGTAACGGCTAGTTCCAGAACTTCATTTTTGAATTTGAAAAGTGCTCCAATGGTCAAATGTTACAACCCAATAGTCTACAATGACTATATCCACCTGAGAATAGTTCAAGACTCTATAAATGAGGGATTAGGATAACTTTTGAAGAGGCTAATGCTTAGTTGAACATTAAATGAGCTTGTGAGCAAGAGAGCACTAGAGAGCATTCAAGTCAGTCTTCAAGACTTCACCAACTCCAATCAGAAGCTTGAAGCATATATTGAAGAAGTTGAAGAAGCCACTGAAGAGTATTAAAGTGCAATTAAGAAGGCTTCTCTCGAGCTACATCGATAATTATCAAACAATATTAGTTTGTCATTTTGTTGCTTATTTTCTTTAACTCTTTTGTAAGTTGTTGGGTTATTGGTAAGCCCGGTTTAAAAGCCAAGTAGGTTCTTGGTTAGCTTGTTCAAAACCAAGTTGGGTTCTTGGTGATCCCGTGTAAAACCAAGTGTTGGGTTTTTGGTGAGCCCAAATGAAAAACCAAGTTAGGTTTGGATTGTAAGCCTGGTAAAACAATCCGACTATATTCCAGTGATGAATATAATGAAAATTCCAAGTGGTATCTTGGATAATGGACGTAAGAGTAAGGATGCTCCGAACCACTATAAATTTGCTATGTTTGCACTGTACTTTTTTTGTTGTGTTTTCTTCCATTATCTGGGTTGCCTCCTAAGAGCACTAAATTTAAAGTCTTCGGCCAGACCAAGTGGATCTTTTAGATTATGTTGGTTGATATATCCACTAAATTATTAGATATAGCTAACCACGACGGATGGTTGGATGAAGTCCAATCAGTAATGTCCCACACGATATCTTTGTTATATGTATCTCCTGATAGTAGGTACCTGGAGATGGCTTGGTTGATGGTTTATCAATAAGTATTTCAGTAGCAGGCTCCCATCTCTGGCTGTGTTTATCATCACCAAATATTTTATCAATATCTTCATACTCATGTGTTGGCCAGATACTAGACTCAAGATCGATTTCCTCTTCGCTAATATCTATGGATTCATAAATTTCATCTTGGATTACACTCATATTAGCATGCTTGGTAGATTCCTATTCCAAATTAAATATATTCAACTCAATAGTCATATTCCTAAAGGATAGCTTCATAAGTCCATTCTGACAATTGATTTTAGTATTAGTAGTAGCTAAGAATGGTCTTTCTAAAATAACTGGGATATGACCTTTAGGATTTGATACTGGTTCAGTCTCCAAAATGATAAAATCAACAGGAAAGATAAAATTTCCAACCTTGATCAAAACATCTTCTACCATTCTTTTAGGGATTTTAAAAGATTGGTCTGCAAATTATAATGTGATACCTGTTGGTTGAAGTTTTCCCAATCCCAATTACTCATAAACTGAATATGGCAAGATATTTATACTAGCCTCTAAATCAAGCAATGCCTTCTCAATATGGGTTTCTCCTATAACACATGAAATTATTGGAGATTCCGGATTCTTATATTTTATAAGCATGTGACTTAACAAGTATGAACTCACACTTGCTACTAAGAAAGCTCTTTTTGGTACATTAGTAGTCCTTTTCTTGGTACAAAGATCTTTTAAGAATTTAGCATAAGTCGAAATATGTTGGATCATGTCTAATAGAGGGATGTTTATTTGAACTTGCTTTAACACCTCTAACATTCTATCTAAATGTTTCGATTGTTTATTAGATCTTAATCGATTTGGAAAAGGAGCTTTAGAAATTATGGTTTCCTGATTTGGTGGACTATTAGTGGTTTCAGTAGCTTGAGTTTGTAAGGTAGGTTGTTCATTAGATGGCTCAGCTAACTCAGTAGTTGAGTCTTCTCTAGTGTCAGATGTATCTACCTAATTATCCACTTGTTTCCCTGATATCAAAGTGTGAATTGCATTAACTTGATTAACTTGATTTTCTTGGGATGGTTGACCATTTTAGTTCCTTAGGTTGGGCTCAGGTTGGCTAGGTAGCCTACCTTGTTCATGTTCACTGATGGTAGATGCTAGCTGACCCACCTGCATTTCCAAGTGAGCTATGGCCTAAGAGTTTGAATTTAAAAGTTATCTCGTGGTTTGCATAAAATTACTCAAAGTGGCACTAGTATCAGTATTGGATTTGACTAGAGCTTCCAGGCTTTTCTTTAAAGAACTCAGTTTCTTTTCATTAATATTGAAGCCTGGTGGTGGTAGGTTGTTCATCACAAGATTAGGCCTTGAGTTTTGTTGATTGAAGCTAGGACCACCTACATTTAGGTTCTGTGACCATGAGAAATTTGGATGATTCCTCCATCCTAGGTTATATGTAGGTGCATAAGGATTGTTCATTGATATCTGATATGTAGCATTTACCTGTGCACATCCATTCTCTATTGAGTTCATCAGGAGTGGACATTCCTTAAGGACATGGTCTGGTGCATTGCACCTATTACACATTGGTGTAGACACTTGGTTCAAACTGGCTGGTCTCTAAAGTTCTAAGGCCTCTAACCTACATGTTAAGGTTGCAATTTTAGCTTCTGCAACTAGAGAAGTCTGTATTTGATGCATTCTACCTCTTGAAGGTGTGGATATTCTGGTTTCCTAGTTATTTTCCATTGTAGATTCTTTTCAGCTAGGTACTCTAAAAATTACCATGCTTCATTGGATTCTTTATACATAAATTGGCCTTGGCACATAGACTCTAGCATTATTCTTGAATTGGAATATAAACCCTCATAAATGATTTGACATAGCCTCCAAGTTTCTATTCCATGGTGTGGACATTGGGTTAAGAGGCTCTTGAAATGGTCAAAGTACTTCTAAAATGACTCACTAGCTAATTAATAAAATTGGTTTATTTCATTTCTAATCTTAGCTGTTTTATGATGGAAAAGTTTTTTTTTAAGAACACTCTTACAAAGCCCTCCCAGGTCGTGACAGATTGATTTGGAAGACTATAAAGCCACTTTTTGGCATTATCCTTAAAGACAAAGTTAATTAGTCTCAGCTTGATTTCGTCTTCTAACAATTATTGTAGACTCATGGTTGCACAAACCTCTTCAAATTTTCTAATAAATATATATGCATTCTCTATTCCTGTGAATTTTGGAAGCATATTAATCATTTGAGGTTTGATTTCAAAATTATTTGCTATGGGTTGAGGCAACCTAATGTAAGAAGGTTGGACGGAACCAACTGGGTAACATAAATCCTTAAGGATTTGGGTTTGATTAGTTAAATCCATTATAGTAAGGGTTGGAGGATCTGAAACAGGAATCAAATCGGTTCTAACAAGTCAATCCAAAATCCTTCTCCACACAGGAGTGGGAGAATTCACTAAATCTACTATGTCTTCAATTTTTAAAATTTTGTATATTTATATTTTTTAGTTTTTTTTAGAAGCTTTTCTTTAAAAAAATCTAAATCAATTCAACCTTTTCATACCCTAGGACAACCATGCAACATAACTTCCAGTTATGCCAGGGCAACCTTATGTCAGGGCAATCAAGATTGAAAATACCTAAAGTAATTTAATTAGTTTTTTTTTAATTTTTTAAAATTTTCAGACAAGTTTCACATAAAATTAATCCTATCCTAGGGTTAACCTTGAACTAGACAGTTCCTAACTATTCTAAGTTAACCTTTGAGCACTCCAAGTTCAATCATTTTACAAAATTAGCCAGGTAAGTATAAGATTGGCGGGAGTCCCCCCGTTACTTTTCTTAGACACCAATTGGATTGGCCAGGTCAGCGAACGGAACCAATTAAGTAATCATGATGCGGGACGACTCTAAGATTGCTAAATATACAGGAAAAATAGTAAACTATATTTTTTATATATTTTTTATAATTTTAATTTATAGGCTAAATCCTCAAAGTTAAGTAAAGACTAGCAGGATATTCAGCAATGCAAAGAATCATCATGATCACAGGCATACTCATGCAAAATAATAAAAGTCAGGACCCGAGAATTGAGAAATTTCTGGCTTAGGAAAGCTAATCTTCATCAAATCAAAAATCAAGAGTAGGGAAGGATATTACCAGTCAGAGATTGTAGAATCAACAGATGAAGAGATCACACATACTTTGATTAGAGCCTGGATGATGAAGCTTCAGTTCCCTTGGATTTGATGGCTGATCTGGGTGGTCCTGAAGACAAGGAAAGTCTCCTCTAGGGAGGTAAAACACCTCGAGGATCCTACAAAACATCAAGGTTAGGTTTGAATCAACAATCAAATGAAATAAGCAAGGTATGAAATAGAAGGGAAAGATTAGGGTTAGGAGTGCTAGCAGCTGGGAGAAGAAGGAGGCTCTTAGCAAGTGGCGGCCTTGGGCTTCTTCTCAAAGGATGAAGGCTGATGCTTGAAGACTTGGAAGGTGCTTGGGCGTGGATGAAGGTTGGAGTTTGGGGTCGGCCAAGTAAAGGAACAAAAAGCAAATCAAACACAACACCAAAACTCAAGGCAATATTTCATCAGAATTTAATTTCATAAGAGTAGAATTGATTACAAGAGGAAGAGGGGTGGGGTATTTATAAAGTCCCATGCCCTCTTCTAAAGGGATTACAAGTCTTCTCCTAGTTAGAATAGATTTACACAATTTAAGTGGGAGAAAGATTTCAAAATAAACCCAGAACTAGGAGTATACAAGTTGAATGAAATAAAAACTCAAACTCCTTTTTTCATTTGAACTCTTCCACCATGTTTGGACTTGGTCAACCATTAAGGATGCCCTCTTGGCATGTTAGGCTTCATGGGGGCAGCAAGGGCCGGCCAAGGGCTTGGGGCACATGAGCTTTGGGTCTCTTGGAAGCTGGGGTGCCTGGACTGGTATATTCCTGGCATCAGACTGGAATCTTGGTTCTTAAAGGCTTGGGCCTGGCACTTAAGCTTGATTTCTCCTAGGCTGGGCGTAGATGGACCTCTGGATTCATGATATGCCTTAGTCTGGGAATATACTCTGGCATCTGGAGAGAATCTGGGCATCTGGAGAGCATTTGGAAGGAATCAGGATATCTGGAAAGGCATCTTGGATCCTGGGGTGTCACACAAAATCCAATAAGTTGATGTAGTGGCCTCTGACTCCTGGATGATGCCTGGTGGAACTCCAAAATAGGGTAACCTCTTCTCTTGTAAAAAACTGGACTCATACTGGACTTATACTGAAATACAGGACTCCATACTGGACTGGGGTTGAGACATAATCAACTAGTCTCAACTTATTACAGGACTCAATCTTACTTTCTTACGAAATTGTGACACATGACAAAGGTTCTAAAACCCTTATCAATAAACCATATGGGATCCAGTAATCTGTGTCTGATCCTGATATCCCCATCAATTCTTCCGGGACAGGAGGAACTCGACCCTGTCGAGTAACGGTCAATTTGGCTCAAGGAGGGTCCGGGTTGAGGCACTACAGATCCGCACCAACATTCCACAAATTCTCAGATTCTGGTCGACCTTGCCACCAGGCCAAATACCACTGACAGTCTCTATCCTGGGTACTAATGGCTTGATCGCCCAGGGTTCTCTCAATCTTTTCCTCACCAAAAGGCCAAATTGTATGTGGACACTCTGGGATGGGTTCTCTCTCAAAGGGAGGGATAGGCTCATGGTGCTCGCTTGGTATCACTGCTGGTTCCCTATGCTCTGCAAGATCTGAGATGATGAAGGTGGAACTAATACCTAAATCAGGTAATATCTCAAGCACATAGGCATTGGATCCAACACTCTTCATTATTTTGAATGGGCCAGCTTCGCAAGCATGAAATTTCTTTATAATCACACAATCCTCTGCAGAAATATCTTTATCTTTCTTTCGGGAATCAGCCAAGTTGTTATTTAGTTCATTACTTATGTTCAGCTTTTGACTAAGTTCCTGATGCATATGTGTTGCCCAGAAATGGAGCCCAATAGGGGGTGAATTGGATTTTTTTAAAAATTTAAAGCAATAATGTGCAAGCCTTGTGGCGTTTGTGAGTTATGAAATTGATGCACTAAGTTATATGCAGCGAAAAGCAATAAATAGAGTGCAATAAGTAAAGAAAAAGAGATAGATGTGACAATCACACACAAATACAAAGTTTATAGTGGTTCGGTGCAAACCTAGCACCTACATCCACTCCCCAAGCCTCCCTTGGAAATTCCACTATAATCTCTCCAAGATTATAGCCGACTTGTTTTTCCAAAGGCTCACAAGTCAAAACCTATGTTGGTTTTGTCACCTAGGCTCACCAACAAACCTTTACACTTATTTTGTCTTCGGGCTCACAAGTTAACCCTAGTTGGTTTTATCACCTTGGCTCACCAACAAACCACAACAACCATCTTTCAAGACACCTTTGAAAGCAAGGTCAAATCAAAAGAGAATTTCATATATACAATTCAAAATAAACAAGACAAACTCTCTTCAAGAGTAGAATGGAAGCTTTGAGGCTCTAATTGATGCTTCTCTTGTCTTCTTCTCCTTGGAATATTCTTCAAGCTCTCTTTTTGGAAAGATAAAAGGATGGGCTTGTAAGCTTTTTCAGGGAATCACTCTTTAAATGGCTCTTGAAGTGAAGTTCTTGAGGGAATATTGGCTTTTGAGCTTTCAATGGACTTCAATGTTTCAAAAAAGAGTTTGGTGAAGCTTAAATACTTCAAAAACTTCTAAAAAATGGTTTGTGACCATTTGAGCTTCGAATCTAGCCATTGGGAGCTTGAAAAGATACTTTTGCAACTCAGAAAAATAGATCCATTATGCCTGTCAGAACTCGAGTGTCGACACTTGGTTTGTCAAGTGTCGACACTTGACTTCCAGGTGTCGACACTTGAACTTTCAAGTATCGACACTTGATTCACGGGTATCGATACTTGACACAAAAACACTCCAATGGCCATGTTATGGATTTTCAAAAAGTCTCAGGCCTTGAGTCGACACTTGGAAACTTAAGTATCGACACTTGAGTTGCAGGTGTCGACACTTGAATTATGGGTGTCGACACTTGGCATGCCAAGGAGTTTTTTTGCATGCCAAGAGATGAAGTGTCGATACTTGACTTCCCAGGTGTCGACACTTGGTTCTGAAAAATTCATAATTAAGTACAAATTAACCCAAAAATACAAATGTTAAATATAAAACTTAAAACCAATGTAAATAATAAATAAATGAACTCTTTTAAGCCCTTTTTGCAAGGTAAAGACTCCTCAAATCGTGAAATATGCTTCGTGTAATTTTGAAAATTTGAGGTGTTTGTTTCCTGAAAACTCATAACTAGAAATAAATATTAGTATACAATATGTACTCAACATTTTGTTATTCATCAAATTACTAGGTGGAGCCAACAATCTCCCCCTTTTTGATGATGACAAAACGGTGAGTATCTCAACATTTAATTTCAATTTTCAGATTTGATAATTCATGAATATGATTTCAAGCTAATACATCCACAACTTGCATAGTTAAGAAGGATGAATCTTCCCCTTAGTTAGACAATTCTAATCAGAACAAGCAGTATGCAATATTGGTATCAAATCTATGTAATATTGGTATCAGATCAAATTTGAAATTTATAAAGATTAATTCTACTCTCCCTTTTTGTCAATCATTAGAAAAGGGAGTAAACTCCCCCTCAAAACGAGCATGGAGACAAAAAGTAGTAGAGTATCAGAGTTGATTCAAGAGTTAATTTTTAAAAGTTAACAGGTATCAGAGCCAAAATGTATATCTATCAAGTAAATGTAAGCAATCAAGCTGTCAAGATCAATCAAGGTGATGCACAAATCGTAAACATTAAGTAATGCATATATATATATCAGTCAAGTAATGTTTTCAATACAAAATTTGCTGACTCATCAGCAATACTGAATAATCAAAATACATCACGAGATATCAATCATAAGTAACATGAGTCATAAATAGCATACAACATAATAAATATCTGTGAGGCTAATCCTCATCAGATGGGATCTCAAAAGATATAGGACCTATAATCATAGACTTATGGGCTAGACCACTAGGAGTCTTCAAAATACCACGACTCCGAGTTCAGTAGAAGGTCCAAAACAGGGTACAACCCTATAAGCTCTAGTAGAGGGAGGTGGAAGAGTCTCAGCAAGAGTGACAAAGACTGGATCAGTGGAGACAGGTGTGCCAGTCGAATCAGCGGGAGGAATGACAGGAGACTGCGGCTCTCGGCTGACTACCTCATATCCATCTGCTCCATCACCACTGTCACTATCACTGTCATCATCAATAACTTCAGTATCTCTGTCCTCAATCCCATCAGCACGGTCACCACCATCAATAGTGTCATCATGTCCATCCTCGTGGTCATCGGCATCATCATCATCACCAGCATCAGGAGGTTGAGCTGCAGGTGCTGCTGGAGGTAGAAGGGATCTCAGTAAGTCCTCGATATGAGCAAAACCCTCCTTCATAGTTTGACGAATCTCAGCATGCTCCATGGTAGTGTGTGCTCGAAGACTCTCAATCTTGATGTGTAACTGGGTTGTGCGGACACCCAGTCCAATCATCTCACTCCAAAGATCTATGAACTGCTGTCTCGCATGCTCCTCAAAGGATAAGTCCATAGAAGGTGGAGGAGGACCCAAAGATGTAGCTGTCGGGGTCATCGGCTCTGCCTCTGATGCATGAGCAGCCTGAGTAGGTGAACTAATTGACTATGCCGGCCCTGCCTCTGCCTCTCGTATCTCATCTTCCTCATCTGGCTCTTGGTCAGACTCTTTCCGAACCCACCGACCTGCGACCAGTCTGTATCCCATGCGATGTAACGACCTCTCATCGTAGACGTCCATATGCAGAATGTCCTTGGGATCTCCCCCACCAAGGATACTCCACAAGCTCTAAATAGTCTGGTCGTCCCATACCGTAGGGTAAACAGTGTCGTCGCTGGGTCGCAGCATCTCTCATCTGTACTAGCATCATGGATGGTATATCGACCTGAGTCCTCTGAGTCAAGCATACTATCAGCATCAGCTCTCTCTCGATGATGAAGTCGAAGCGCCCAGTCTTCGAAAGCGATATCCGAGCTGTGATATGGTGCAGAAGGCATATCTCCACTAAAAGCTAGTTCGCGATTACCACCGTCACTCCACGAACATCCTCATGCTCAAGAATGCACCTAAAGGCAGCCTCTCTATCCTTCACAGAGAAAATACTGATACCACAATGGGGAGTCTGCCAAACCCTGCTCAGAAGCTCCTTAATCAAAAGAATATCTACACCCCTGATAGTAGTCCTCCAAAGCAATCAGCGACAGTCCATAGCGCCATAAAACTCACGTACTATATGAGGGTAATACCTCTCCTGCATGGTGCAGAAGGGTACCAGTCCTGCATCAGTGAGTGTCTGTCTGATCTGAAAATACTGTCGGTCGAAGAACTCGAGGTATATCCATCATCCTGAAGCTACAGCCTTCCCTGCCATCCTCTCAGCAGGAGAACCTGGGGCAGCTGAACTACTGGCCTCTCCTGTATCATGTCTAGTCTTGGTCCTCCTCTCCGATCCCTGACTAGGTCTCCTAACAGCTAATCTCTTTCTTGGACCCATCACAATCAAACTGAACAAGAAAGGAAGAAGATAAATAACCTAGGGGAGTATAGGTTTTAATCAGGTTGAGAACTTAAGCTAAAGGAGACTATGTCTTCCTAAAAGGGGAATACTGGCTTTCAAGAGAAGCTAGAATAGGTTTTGAAAATTGGGATTAACCAAATTTAAGTTGTAAAATATAAGAAATCGAGGGTGAAATACCTTTAACATAAGAAATCAGGGGTAAAATATCTTAAAATACAAGAAATCGAGGATTATAAGGACATTTTAGGGTTATAAAACTAATCCCAATATATATAAAATGTATATAAAATATATTTAGGTTGCAAAAATTATATTCAAAATAAAAAAAATACGTTTTATAAGGCTAGTGAACTAGATTTAGCTGAATATGTGGGATTTGGTTAAAACAAATTATGGTTTTAGATTAAACAACAAAGTAGTGAAAATGAGGGTAAAATGTTACGAAAACATCACAAATACTCTTTCCAAAATAATGAAAATGCAATAAATAGTTTAGAAAATCGGATTTTAGATGAAAACCATGATTATTTCGGCCAAAAATAAATCTAACAGTGATTTTCTAAAAAAAATGGATGGAATAAGTGGGAAATCGGCCAAAAATCCGTGAGAAAACCAGGAGGAATGCATTCAAGCATGATTCCTTCTAAATGGAATCTTCCAAATGGCTAAACACGTCAAAAAATCCGATCAAAATTCATTGAAAACGGACGAAAAACCCTATACCTAGGTTACACAGTTCCAAAACAACAAAAAACGAGAAGGGAAATACTTGATTTTAGTTGGAGCAAACGGGAAATGAGTTAATTTGGATGGAGTGGGGCTTGGGGGACCACTGGAGCTCGAGAGAAAAAGAGGGAAATCAAAATACAAAACCCTCGATCCACCCTAAAAAGACAGAAATTTTCTGTGAGTGTCGACACTTGGGATTTCTCAAGTGTTAACACTTGGTCAGGTGTCGACACTTCGCAAACCCAAGTGTCAACACTTGGCCAAGAAAATCCTAAAAAAAAATTTGTAAAAATCTTCAAAAATTCAAGGATGTTTTTAAAAGCTTTTGGGATTTAACACAAGTGATTTTTTGAGTAAAATAGCTTGGGTAAGATAAAATTTGAGAGAGTTTTAGGAGAATGGATCAATGATACCTAACTCTCTTCTAATCAGACAAAATCTCTCTTCACTCAATGGTTTGGTAAACACATCAACTAATTGATCATCAATACACACAAATTTAAGTACTACATTAGAGTTTTATACATGATCTCTTATGAAATGATGTCTTATTTCAATGTGTTTACTTCTTGAATGTTGCACAGGATTCTTAGTTAGATTGATTGCACTAGTATTGTCACATCTTATGGGTGTCTTAATTAGTTCAATGCCAAAATCTTTGAGTTATTGTTTGATCCATAGAATTTGAGCACAACAGCTTCCAACGGCTATATATTCAGCTTTAGCCATAGATAGAGCAACAGAATTCTGTTTCTTGCTGCTACATGAGATCAAATTTATTCCAAGAAACTGATAAGTTCCACAAGTACTTTTATGATCAAGTTTATACCCAGCAAAGTCAGCATCAGAATAAGCAATCAATTCAAATAAAAAATCTCTACAGTACCAAAGACCAATTTCAATTGAGCCAGATAAATATCTAAGTATGTGTTTAACAGCCAAAAGATGAAACTCTTTAGGATTAGACTGATATCTAGCACACATACAAACACTAAACATGATATCTGGCATACTGGCAGTAAGATATAACAATGAACCAATCATGCCACGATAAAGTTTTTGATCTACATATTTACCTGATTCATCCTTGTCAAGTCTACAAGAGGAGCTCATAGGGCTACCAATGGCTTGGTGCTCTCCATCCCAAACTTCTTGAGTATTTCTTTTATGTACTTGGCTTGGTTGATGAAGATCCCCTCTTTGATTTGCTTTATTTGGAGTCCAAGAAAGAAATTCAATTCTTCCATCATGCTCATCTCGAACTCACCTTGCATTAACTTTGAAAACTCTTGACAAAGATATTCATTAGTAGCACCAAATATGATATCATCTACATATATTTGTACTACTAAAAGATCATCATTCTTTTTCTTCAAAAAATAAAGTTTTGTCAACATTACCTCTAGTAAAATCATTTTTGAGCAAGAAAGAACTTAAATGATCATACCAAGCTCTAGGAGCTTGTTCCAAACCATACAAAGCTTTATAAAGTTTGAAAATATGATTTGAAAATTCATAGTTTTTAAAACCAAGCGATTGTTCAACATAAACCTCTTCTTCAATAAAACCATTTAAAAAGGCACTTTTAACATCCATTTGAAACAATTTAAAATCCATAAAACAAGCAAAAGCCAACAATAGCCTAATTGTCTCAAGTCTAGCCACAGGAGCAAAGGTTTCATCAAAATCAATCCCTTCTTCCTGATTGTATCCTTTGGCAACTAGTCTAGCCTTATTTCTTGTAACAATACCAATTTTATCAAATTTGTTTCTAAAAACCTATTTAGTGCCAATAATTGAAACATTTGAAGGCCTATCTACTAAAGTCCAAACATTGTTTCTTTTAAATTGATTAAGTTCGTCTTGCATAGAATTTATCCAATTACTATCATTTTCAGCTTCTTCAATAGTCTTAAGTTCAATTTGAGATACAAATGCTAAGTAATCACAAATATTTCTAAGAGATGATCGAGTACTTACACCTTTAGATGGATCACCAATGATTAGTTCTTTTGGGTACCCATGAGCATACCTCCATTCTTTAGGTAGTGGATCAACAGTAGATGTGTTTTCATCACCTTGTGCTTGATCTCCTTCATTATTTTGATCAATTTCTTGTTCCTTGGCAGGCTCTTCATTGTTGTTCACTTCTTCAGTTCTTTTATTACCTATTTCATCAGAAGGCACATCTTCTTTTCTAGAAGATTTATGGTCAGACTCATCAAATACTACATGTATGGATTCTTCAACAACAAGTGTTCTTCTGTTGAAGACCCTGTATGCCTTGCTAGATGTAGAGTAGCCTAGAAAGACACCCTCATTTGACTTGGCATCAAATTTGCTTAAGTTGTCTTTACCATTGTTTAAGATGAAACAACAACATCCAAAAATACAAAAATATCGAATTGAGAGTTTTCTACCCTTCCAAAGCTCATACGGTGTTTTCTTTAAAATCGGTCAAATTAAAACACGGTTCAAAACATAGCATGCAGTGTTTATGGCTTCCGTCCAAAATATCTAGGTAGGTCATTTTCACAAAGCATGGTGCGTGCCATTTCTTCAAGAATTCTATTTTTTCATTCTATCACCCCATTTTGTTGAGATATCCTAGGTGCTAAAAAATTGTGATGAATGCCATTTTTAATACAGAATTTGTCAAAATCAGAATTTTCAAATTCGGTTCCATGGTCACTTCTCAAAGATACAATTGAAACATCTTTTTTATTTGAAACTCTTCTATGAAATCTAATGAATTCAGAAAACGTTTCATCTTTGTGTGCTAAAAACATAACCCAAGTAAAACGTGAGAAATCATCTACAATGACTATACCATACTTTTTACCTCTCAAACAGTTGTTCTAGTCGGCCCAAAGAGGTCCATATGAAGCAACTCTAAGGGTCTAGATGTAGAGATTACTCCTTTCGATTTAAAAGATGATTTGGTTTATTTTCCAAGATGGCATGCACTACAAATCTTGTCCTTTTCAAAACTGAGTTTTGGCAAATCTTTTATCAAATTCTTTTTGCTAAGTTTTGAAATCAAATGCATACTAGCATGTCCTAGTCTACGATGCCAAAGCCAACTAGTTTCATTGATTTTGGTTTCTATTGCCACTAGGCATTGACCATTTTGAACAGGAAGATCATCAAGATCAACCATATAGATATTGCCATGTTGGAAAAACCAATGAACTTGATGCCATTATCATTTAAACTAGAAACAATGTACAAAGAAGATTCGAAAATAACTTTGAAATCTTTGTCACAAAACTGACTAATGCTAAGCAAGTTATGTTTCAATCCATCAACATACAATACATTATCAATGTAAGTAGAAGGGGTGATGTGGACTTTACTAATTCCAATAATTTTGCCCTTACCATGATCACCAAATATCACATTACCACCATTTTGATATACAAGTGAAGAGAACTGCTCCACATCTCCGTCATATGCCTTGAGCAATTGCTATCGAGGTACCACATTCTTTTCTTATTGGTTGCAAGGCATACCTGCAATAAAAATCAGGTGGAGACTTTAGGTATCCAAGTCATCTTAGGTCCTTTCAGGTTCATGGTAAAGGTTCCTTTTGGAACCCAGATTTTCTTAACATTACTCAACCTTCTCTTATTGCACATGTAAGATTTATACCATATAGTACCATAAGCATAACAAGTAATGGATGATGATGCAGGCACAAAGAAATTTTTGAAAAACTTTTGTTTCTTTTGAGTTCTAAAACCTAAACCAGCTTTATCAAAAATAGCTCTTTGATTATTTAAAAGCATATTTAATTTTTCAGAACTGTATGTAAATTTATCAACAAAAGGTTTTAACTTATCAATTTCTTCTTTATATTTTTTATTTTCATCCAAAATTTTCTTGTTTTGATTTAAAAAATTTTCATTTGAAACAGAAACATTTTTCTTTTTCAAAACTTCCTTTTCTTTTTCAAGAACAATAATCTTATCATTTAACTTTTTATTTTGAAGAAGTAGATAATCATTTTCATTTGAAAACTTGTCATTAGCTTTGACTAAAACTAGATTTTGTCTTTTTAGTTCTTTATGTTTTGATTTTAGTTTTTGAAATTCAATAACTAACTCATCAAAAGCTTCATGCATTTCATCAAATGTAAATTCATTTTCAGTTTCAGATAGTACCTCATCATGATCCGCCATCAGACAGAAGTTTGCAACTTCTTGCTGTTCTTCTTCGGAGCTGGAGTCTTCGCTGTCACTCCAGGTTGCCATCATGGGCTTCTTTCTTAGTTTTCTCCTACTCTTCTTAAGGGGCAGTCTATCTTGAAGTGGCTCGATTTCTTGCATTCAAAGCATGTGGGCTGCTCCTTGTCTTTCTCCTTTCTTTTTCCTTGCTTGGCTCACCTTTCAGAGGTTTCTTCTTGAAGTTGTACTTCTTCTTTCTCATGAACCTTCTGAACTTTCTTGCCATAAGAGTCGTCTCATCATCTTCATCTTCTTCTTCAGATTTATCGCTTGACTCTTCTCTTGTGGTGGATTTGAAAGCGATGACCTTCTTCTTCTTTTCTACATCCATATTCTTTGTTTCAGGAAAAGCTCATAAGTCATCAATGAGCCTAATAGTTGCTCAAGGGGTAGAGTGTTGACATCCTTGGCTTCCTCTATGCTGTCACCTTGGCATCCCATGAAGCCGGAAGAGACCTGAGAAGTTTATTTACAAGTTCACCATTAGATACAATCTTTCTTAAGCTTTTCATGCCATTCACAATATTTGTGAACCTAGTATACATCTCACTTATAAATTCAGTAGGTTCCATCTTAAATATTTCATATGTGTGAATGAGCATGTTAACCTTAGTTGTTTTCACTTGGTGTGTACCCTCATGGATAATCTCAAGTATGTCCCAAATCTCCTTAATGGAAAGACAGTTAGATATTCTATTGAATTCACTCGGATCAAAAGAGTAAAATAATAGATTCATAGCCTTCGCATTAAGCTCTATTTGCTTAATATCATTCTCATCCCAATTATCTTTCATTTTTGGAGTGAGAATGCCATTAACCAACATAGTAGGCTGATGAGGACCTTTTACGATTGTCCTCCAAAGATTATAATCCATGGCTTGAATGAATATTGTGCATGAGAGTTTTCCAATATGTGTAATTTGTACCATTAAAAGTGGAGGACGGTTTGAAGCTTGACCTTCAACAACATCCATTCCAATTGGGGCTGCCATGATCTTTTACTCAAGATCCTTGGACCTACAAGAGAGTATCGGTGCTCTGATACCACTTGTTGCCCAGAAATGGAGCCCAAGAGGAGGAGTGAATTTGGTCTTTTTAAAAATTTAAATCAATAATGTGCAGGTCTTGTAGTGTTTGTGAATTATGAAATCGATGCACTAAGTTATATACAACGAAAAGCAATAAATATAGTGCAATAAGTAAAGAGGAAGAGATAGAAGCGACAATCACACATAAACACAAAGTTTATAGTGGTTTGGTGCAAACCTAGCACCTACATCCACTTCCCAAGTCATCCTTGGGAATTCTACTATAATCTCTCCAAGATTATAGCTGACTTATTTTTCCAAAGGCTCACAGTCAAAACCTATGTTGGTTTTGTCACCTAGGCTCACCAACAAACCTTTATATTTGTTTTGTCTTCGGGCTCACAAGTTAACCCTAGTTGGTTTTATCATCTTGGCTCACCAACAAACCACAACAACCTTCTTTCAAGACACCCTTGAAAGCAAGGTCAAATCAAAAGAGAATTTCAAATATACAATTCAAAATAAACAAGACAAACTCTCTTTAATAGTAGAATGAAAGCTTTGAGGCTCTAATTGATGTTTTTCTTGTCTTCTTCTCCTTGGAATATTTTTCAAGCTCTCTTTTTGGAAAGATGAAAGGATCGGCTTGTAAGCTTTTTTAGGGAATCACTCTTTAAATGGTTCTTGAAGTGAAGTTCTCGAGGGAATATTGGCTTTTGAGCTTTCGATGGACTTCAATGCTTCAAGAATGAGTTTGGTGAAGTTTAAATACTTCAAAAACTTCTAAAAAATAGTTTGTGATCGTTTGAGCTTTGAATCTAGTCATTGGAAGCTTGAAAAGATACTTCTGCAACTCAGAAAAATAGATCCGTTAGGCTTGTCAGAACCCGAGTGTCGACACTTGGTTTGTCAGGTATCGACACTTGGCTATCAGGTGTCGATACTTGACTTCCAGGTGTCGACACTTAAACTTTCAAGTGTCGATACTTGATTCACAGGCGTCGACACTTGATACAAAAACACTCCAATGGCCCTGTTCTGGATTTTCGAAAAAGTCTCAAGCCTTGAGTTGACACTTGGAAACTTAAGTGTCAACACTTGAGTTACAGGTGTCAATACTTGAATTCTGGGTATCGACACTTGGCATGCCAAGGAGTTTTTCTGCATGCCAAGAGCTGAAGTGTCGACACTTGACTTCCCAGGTGTCGACACTTGGTTCTGAAATTCAGATTAAGTATAACATTAACCAAAAAATAAAGTGTTGAATATAAAACTTAAAACTAATGTAAATAAAAATAAATGAACTCTTTTAAGCCCTTTTTGCATGGTGAAGACTCCTCAAATGAAATATGCTTCATGCAATTTGAGAATTTGAGGTGATTGTTTCCTGAAAAATCACAACTAGAAATAAACATTAGTACATAATATGTACTCAACATTTTGTTATTCATCAAAATCACTAGGTGAAGCTATAATATGCTGTGTAGAGGCTAGTGTAGGTGCGAACAGATGAATTAGGGTTGTGGGTTTATTAGACTCAACTAACACCTAATAGACTGACTAGGCATCCCTATCAAAGGAAATTTATTAGACTCTTTGGGTCTAAGCTAACACACTATAGACTTTCTAGGTTTGATCCTAGCATGGTATGCACATGAAAATTTACTATGGACTCCTACTAGGTGCCATAGGGTTCTCCAGAAATAAAATACAAACAGACATGCTCAATGAATGAATGCAACATACAAACTCCTATAAAATGCAATCTAATAGTGAAAGAAACAGAAGAAGTTTCAGGAAAGGGTAGAAAATAAGATGTGGGTTCAGGGTTAGTCTGGTAAGGTAGAAAGTAAGAAAAGGGTTCGGGTTAATCGAATATAGTAGGATGTAAGAAGGGGCTTCAGGAATTAGTCTAGACTAATGAGGTTACCTTATGGGTTGAGGTAGTCCTACCGGGTCTGTATTATAGAAGAATGGGTCATTAATTTCAGGGAAGAGATCAATTGGAGTCAATGGAGTGACTTCATTTTTAGGGTATTGGTTTAAAGAGATCAAGTCCTTAATAAACTCTTATGGCTCATGAAATTCAAAACTAGGCTCTACAATTGGGTCCTCTTCTAAAGTCTCCTCTAATTGCTCTTCCATTATAGCTTGGGTGTGATCAAGGTTAGCTAACTCTTGGTTGGCTACTAACTGGTTATGGTCAAGGTTAGCTAAATCTAGATTGGCTACTACTTGGGTATGGTCAGGGTCAACTGATTCTAGGGTGGCTTCTACCGTGGTATCTATTGATTCAACTAACTCTAAGTCTTCTATGGGGAACTCTTCTTCTTCTTCCTCATACTCCTCTACTAGGCTCACATCAGCTTCATATATTTCCTCTTCAGGGTCATCCTGGCAAACAATAGGTGGTTAAAAGGGGGTTGACTAAAGAAAAATTGACTAAGACTTGGTTCTGACTATGGGAATTGATCCTAGTATGTTCAGGTTGCCTAAGGGGTAGTGGTTTACTACTGGGTTCCTGGGGCTCATAGGGCAAGGTTTCAGCTCTATGAGTCTTGTCTAGGGTTCCTCACCGATCTCCTACTTGGTCAAACCTATCAGTGAATTGGTCAATCCTATGGTTGCCTGGTTATTGGTTGGGTTATTTGGTCAAATATTTGGTCTATTTGGTCGAATCTATGATTCATTTGGTTTTGGGATTGGGTCAATTGGTTTTGGAATTGGGTCAATTGGGTCATCTAGGTATTGGTTTGGTCAAGTTTATGGTTCAATTATTCATTCATTGTTCTTATGAGTGCTTCAAGACTGGACTCCATGGTTGAACTGGGTTGAGGTTTAGACTTCTGGTATTGGGTTCCTAATCTCATGGTCATACAATCAATTAATCAATCAAAATGAGATGGTGCAGCTAATCATTCCACTTACACTTAACCCAGCAGCTAATTCTAGGATTTCCTAGACCTAGAATCAAAACTGAATGGGTCAGCTCAACTTACACTTAACCCAGCAGCTAATCCTTCCACTGGCCAGGTAGGGAGTGGGGTGGTGGGAGGCTCCCCCTTCTTATCACAGGATCCTAATTAAAAATCACCAGTCCACTTAGGTTGTTTGACTCTGGACCCCCAGCCTTAGGCACCAGTTTTTAGTAATAGCTACAGGATTAAATGCACTAGTTGGCCCACATGGTTCGGACCTGACCTGTTGGGTGTCACCTAGCCCTCTAGGATAAATTAAGTCTAATTAATTTTAACTTAGGCTTGGGTTAGTATGATGATGGTTGTTTTGGGCCCAAGACAGGTGATGAAATCCTGCCCTGATGTTAGATAGCAATTGCCCTTAAGATTAGGTTAAAAATATGTTGGCAATCGATGGTCCTGATGCAATCTAAAACAATCAGAAAAATAAAAATATTTATGTGTATTTTATGATGTGGCAAGTTAGGTTTGAGTTGATTAGGTTAGCAAACAAATTGGGCTTGGGATTGGGGGGGTTGGGAAGTTGGTTAGGTTAGGTTGAGTCAAGTATGCGGAGTTCACAGAATTATGAAAATTAGGATTTGGTTTGATATAGATTTGGCAAAGATTTTAATATAGAAAAAATTTATAAAAGTTCCAGAATAGAGGATCGATGGTGATGATGACGTCTACCAAATTTAATGCAAAACAAAAATCAAATGATGATGCAAATCCTAGGGTTCTCGGACTAATGCAGAATTATCAGGATTTTAGTTAGGATTTCTAATATGCCAAGTTTTAAGACTTTTAATTTTCTATAAAATTAATTAAAAATTATGATAAAATAGAAGACAAGACATTGAATGCAGCATGCAAATTTCACAAAAAAATAAAATTCCTAGGTGATCAAATCAGATAAAAAATAGATACCTAATGCAGCTAACAGGATGCAGAAATTAGGGTTTGTGATCCTAATGCAGATGAATGCTATCCTAAACCCGCTCTGATACCAAATTGATACGGGATGACTCTAAGATTGCTAAATATGCAGAAAAAATAATAAACAAATTTTTATATATTTTTTATAATTTTAATTTGCAGGCTAAATTCTCAAAGTTAAGTAAAGACTAGCATGATATTCAGCAATGCAAAGAATCATCATGATCGCAGGCATACTCATGCAAAATAATAAAAGTCAGGACCCGAGAATTGAGAAACTCTCGACTTAGGATAGCTAATCTTCATCAAATCAGAAATCAAGAGTAGGGAAGGATATTACCAGTCAGAGATTGTAAAATCAACAGATGAAGAGATCACACACACTCTGATTGGAGCCTTGATGATGAAGCTTCAGTTTCCTTGAATTTGATGGCTGATCTGGGCAGTCCTGGAGGCAAGGAAAGCCTCCTCTGGAGAGGTAAAACACCTCAAGGATCCTGCAAAGTGTCAAGGTTAGGTTTGAATCAACAATCAAATGAAATAAGCAAGGTATGAAATAGAAGGGAAAGATTAGGGTTAGGAGTGCTGGTGGCTGGGAGAAGAAGGAGGCTCTTAGCAGGTGGCGGCCTTGGGCTTCTTCTCAAAGGATGAAGGCTGATGCTTGAAGACTTGGAAGGTGCTTGGACGTGGATGAAGGTTGGAGTTTGGGGTCAGCCAAGTAAAGGAACAAAAAGCAAATCAAGCACAACACCAAAACTCAAGACAATATTTCACCAGAATTTAATTTCATAAGAGTAGAATTGATTACAAGAGGAGGAGGGGTGGGGTATTTATAGAGTCCCATGCCCTCTCCTAAAGGGATTACAAGTCTTCTCCTAGTTAAATTAGGTTTACACAATTTAAGTGGGAGAAAGATTTCAAAATAAACCTAAAACTAGGAGTATACAAGTTGAATGAAATAAAAACTCAAACTCCTTCTTTCATTTGAACTCTTCCACTATGTTTGGACTTGGTCAACCATTAAGGATGCCCCTCTTGGCGTGTTGGGCTTCATGGGGGGCAGCAAGGGCCGGCCAAGGGCTTGGGGCACATGGGCTTTGGGCCTCCTGGAAGCTGGGGTGCTTGGGTTGGTATATTCCTGGCATCATACTGGAATCTTGGTTCTTAAAGGCTTGGGCCTGGCACTTAAGCTTGATTTCTCCTGGGCTGGGCATAGATGGACCTCTGGATTCATGATATGCCCTGGTCTGGGAATATACTTTGGATCTGGAGAGAATCTGGGTATTTGGAGAGCATCTGGAAGGAATCAGGGTATCTGGAAAGGCATCTTGGATCCTGGGGTGTCACATAAAATTCAATAAGCTGATATAGTGGCCTCTGACTCCTGGATGAGGCCTGGTGGAACTCCAAAATAAGGTAACCTCTTCTCTTGTAAAAAAATTAGACTCATACTGGACTTATACTGAAATACAGGACTCGATACTGGACTGGGGTTGAGACACAATCAACTAGTCTCAACTTATTACAGGACTCAATCTTACTTGCTTACAAAATTGTGACACGTGACTAAGATTCTAAAATCCTAATCAGTAAACCATATGGGATCCAGTGATCTGTGTCTGATCCTAGTGTCCCCACCAAACTGCCTTTCTTTGGAACTTAATCCCTAAACCACTTTCCAAGACACCAATTCAAGGATTGAATCTAGCTTGGTATAACTCTTAGGTCTTTTTGTCCTAATGAGCTTGGATGTCCCTAGGGTCAGGGTCTAATTAATTTTATTTAGAGGCTTGGGTTAATACTAATTAATTTTATTTGGAGGCTTGGGTTAGTGCAAATGAAGGAGTCTTGTTTGTGGGCTGAGGAAAGGTGATGAAATCCCCACCTTATCATGTTTAGATTTGTGCCCTTAAAATAATTTAAAAATGCTATGCATAAATAAAAAGATAAAACAAGTTTAAATTAAAAACTAAACTAAACGAAGATCAAGATAAAAATAAAATTTGCTGAAAGAAAAAAGAATAATTTAAAATTTGTACCTGCTTCCAGCACTCACTAACTTAAAAAAAATGATAGACAAATCAAATTAAAGTAATAATTTAAAACACAATCTAAAACAAACCAATTCCCCGGCAACGGTGCCAAAAACTTGATGTGAACTTAAGTTATAATTGCAAGTGCATGGTGTACAGAGTAGCACGTCCAGCGAGTACGGGTCGATCCCATGAGAAATTTGTGTCTGAATTGTGTTCAAACCCTTACTTAGATAAGTTGACAAGAATGAGCAAAAGTAAATTAAATCGATGAAATAAATAATTTAAACATCTAGGGCTTTTGAATCCACTAGACCAATGATTTTAAAAACTTTTCTAAGGATCTCTTCTATAAAATCTTTCAACTTCTCCTTTGTAAGGACCAAGTATGGATTATGAAGAGATTTAACTTAACTATAACCCATCAAGATTTTACAAGAAAAGAAAGAAAGAAATGAAAATAAAGTATTGAACTATCTACCTTTCGTCCTTTTTGCACCGAATCAAGCATGAACTATGAAGGGATTAAAACCCAACTATAGCTCATCAAGTCTCTTGGTAAGATGTTTAAAAAGGGAAGATAAACTCTTAAAAATTAAAACCCGAAAAGAAATCCAAAGAAGGACTTCTAATTATGGTTTAGCTTCATCACCAATCCCAGAAAGTATGCTTAGCCAGATATTATTAAAATAAAACTTTAAAAATTAAAATAAAATAAAATGATATAAAATCGATTATACTATTGCAGAAATATAAATTATAGAATTTAAATGCAAAAATAAAAACTATCATAATTGCAGAAATTTAAATAGCATAAAATAAATTATAAGAATGTAATCTATCTTAATACTGAAATTAAAAATTATAAAAAAAATAATTTAAAAAAAAAAAATATTTTTTTTATTTTTAATTAAATTATAAAATATTTAACTACTAAGTTATTAATAAGACTTGGAGTTAAAATAAAAATAAAAATAAAATAATTATAGGGGAGAAGAAGGGGAAAAAAAATGATGGGCTCTGGCTTCTTTGCTTCTCCTCCGGCCCCCGATCGATGGACCTTTATTTATAACAGAGTCAGAGTCGGAAATTTTCGTTGGTCTCTGGCATCAGTTTCTTCCAGTTCCCTGTCTTCGTTCCCGTAACCACCACACAATCCCATCTTTAAACTTCTTCGGTGTTATCCTTCTCTGTTCTTCAGTGTTATCCTTCGATCCTTCTGCTCCTTTGGACATCTAGGATCCCGACAACAGGACTGATGTGGTGCTCGGTGTAGAAGAACACGGTGGCAGTGATCCGGAAGAAGAGAATAGACCTGGTTGAGATCCACGAAGTGGTTGTCACGGGCGTCATGCGGTGGACTGATCTTGAACAGGGGAAGAGGTAGCAAGCTTGGTGGAGAACTCGGACTGTGCTTCGGCAAGTGGTAGCGGCAAGATTAGGAAGAAGGACAGAAAACTAGGATTGTTTGGATTCTCAAACGGCCATGGGAGTGAAAACGGCTCGACGATTGGTGGCGTGGCGAGTCGCAGGGACAGAGAACAGCGATAGAAAATGGGGTGGCCAAGATGTGGAAGAAGGTCGTGGTCGGTGACGCTGGGTTTTCCGATGGCTTGGGCGGATGGTGGTGGACGTGGCAGAAATCGACGACTTAAGGTGGTGTCCGGTGAAGAAGATGATGCAGCAGATTGAGAATATGGTGGAGAAGAAGACCGTGGCTTTAGACGGTGATTTCTTTGATTTGTTTGGCCATCAACGGCCTTTCCAGCCGTGAGGAGGGTCCCAGCGGTGAGAGACGGATTTCCGGCAACTTCTCCGGCGAGTTCAGAGCTTGGTTTGGCCTGTGGTCCATGGATCTCTTCCATGGACCAACAATCATGGACGATGGTGGACCGACTCGCGTTCGTGGTCCGGGCGGCTGGACTACAGTGAGCCAATTGCTCTAAAAGTCGTGCAACATCTTAATAATTCCTTTAAAAATCCCTTTTTCAGCTCAATTGAAGTCTAAATTGTACACGATTTACGCTGTTGGATCCCATAAATCATGCTTCTTACATTAGTGATATTCTTTCATTAAAACACTACATAAAAATATTAATTTTAATAAAATAATATGAATTTGATTAATAAATTAATACATTTATTACTAATTTTTATGCACTTATCAAAAATCAAAGTGAAAAGCCGAGTGAACTCATGTAAGTAAGAAGTTGACTCTAGCATATTCTAGAATTGGCACGCAGCTTTAGCACATAGATGAATTGACTCCTTGGACAAGTAAGCCAATTCTCTTAGTAGAATAGAAAAGATATTTTCTATCTTGGCCAGATGAGTCGACTCTTTAGACTGGCGAGTCGACTCTATCAGGAAAAATAGAAGGCTAAATGTTTAGACTACACAGACAAGTAGACTCTTGGAATAGGCAAGCTGGCTCTTTTGGTGGATACAGAAAGATATTTTTTCTAGACAAACAGATGAGTTGACTCCTAAACCAGGCAAGCTGACTCTCTTAGAGGAAACAGAAAATAGATTTTTTAAGACATGCAGATGAGTTGACTCTTGGCCTAAATAAGCCAACTCATGGGCTTTTGATAAACTATAATGGTTAGTTCTGCAGCTATCCTATTTTGTCCAAAATTATCTCCAATGGCTATTTTCTTGGTTCTAATGGTCATAAATGGTCAAATAGACTTCCAAAGTAATGGAAACTCTAGGAAATCTCTACAAAATAAAGATATAAGTTTAGAATGAAAATAATTTTTGAAAAATAGAGTGAAGAACCTATACACAAGAGAGTTCAACCACTTCCAAACCTACTTCTTTTGAGATTTAATAGAGCATTCAAAGGGAGCATTTGGTAGCTAGCAATCTATTTAGATTGCTAGTAATTTAAAAGGATCCCACAACATTATTTTATTTGATAAGACTGTTTGGATGGTAATCCAAATTGCCAAACAATCTGGATTACCTCCTATGAGGTAATCTAGATAGCCTTGAAAAGGGTAGCTATTCAGATTACTACTTTTTTGATAATCTTGCAATTAAAATTTTAGACTAAATTACCCTTCAAAATAATTTTATATAAGCCCTCTAAGCTATCCTTTCTTCTTTTTTCCACCAACAAACCCTAGCCATAAGAGACTCTACCTCTCGTGCCAGTCATTCTCGTCGACATTTTAGTCATTGCCGGTGATCTCTTTTCTATGGCCGGTAATTCATAGATTTAGTTAATGGATTTATTCCTTTTGTGATATTTGATTTTTTTTACTATACTTGTTTGATGTTTTATGATGAGTATATAAATTTTAATCAATTTGACTTAAAGATATTTTGAGAATTTGATTCCAATAACTAGTAATTCAATTGTTATACCGAATATGTCAATCAAGATTCTTAGTAATTTTACTGTAACATTATCTATGGTACCAAATATAGTAATCAATATTATTGGTAATTCATATTACTAGCAATCTATATTACTAGCAATCTAGGAATGCCTAGCGATGCATCACATCAAACACAACCAAAGAGTGACCAAAGAGCATTCAAGAGATCTTTGGAGAAGCTTCAATGGCAACCAACTAGCTCATTAAAGGAGCATCTTTTTTGTGTTGCAAACTTTGTTTTTTAGTTTCTAGTTTCAGTAGGACGGAAACTTGAAAAATTTGTTGAGTTGTTTTATAAGTTGTAAAGGTTTTGATTAGCTATCTTAGATTATTTGTGAGCAGGTTAAAATAAATATACTACATTTAAAATGAATATAGTGAAAATTTTTAATAAAGACTTGGAAAGTGAATGTAGGTTTTTGGAGTGCATTGAACCATTATAAATTCTCTTGAATTGCGTGTGCTATTATCTTTTCTTTCTTGTACTTAGTTTGTCTTCTCTTATACTTAAATCAGTTATTTACTATTTGCAACGGTGCACATACTTGCTTTAAATTTTAAAAACCTAATTCATCCCCCTCTTAGATTATCTAATTGGGCAACAAGTGGTATCAAAGCCCAGATTCTCAATTAGAATTTGATCTCATGAACAAGAGATAATGATCACAATAACTCGCTTGGATAGTTCACTTATTGAATGGCAATCTAGCAATAGGTCATCGCTTTTCAGTGGAACTAATTATTCCTATCGGAAGGCTCATACACGCATCTACATTCAAAGTCCTTGGTTACCAACTATGAAAAGTTATAATCAAAGGTTTGCACACACCCACAATCAAAGTAAATAGCTTTGATATCTCTAAACCTGAAGAGGATTGAGATGAGCATGATATAAAATTGTTGGAATTGAATACCAAAGCAATGAATTTTATGTATTATGCCTTGAATCCTAATGAGTTTAATTGAATTTTTACTTATAATTCTAAAAAAAATTAGAATAGACTTGAGATGACTCATAAAGGCACAAACCAAGTCAAGGAATCTAAAATAAACATGCTTGTGCATAATTATGAGTTGTTCAAAATGGAACTTATTGAACGTATCACTTAAATGTTTACTCACTTTACTGACATTATTAATGTTTGAAAAGTCTCAATAGATCATACTCGAATGGTGATTTGGTAACACAATTCTTAGATTTTTGCCTAAATCATGGCAATCCAAAGTCATTACCATCCAAGAAGTCAAGGATTTGAACAATTTACCTCTTGAGGACCTTCTTGGATCATTAATGATGTATGAATTGGTCATGAAGCAATACAATGAAGAGGAAGGCAGAAAAAAAAAAATAATAGCTCTCAAATCAATGGCAAATGATAAAGATGAAAATCCATCCTGTGAAGATGAGTTGGGGATGAAAATATAGCCTTAGACATCAAAAAATTCAAAAGATTTATGGAAGGAAGAAAGCCTAAATTCAAGAGGAGGAACTTGACTAAGGAGAACCTAGCAAAGAAAAGAAAAAGAAAAGGAAAATGATCAACCTCTTTGAGTGCAAGAAGCCAAGGCACTTTAAAGCCAACTGCATAGCTTTAAACAAATCCTTCAAAAGAAGCAAAAAGGAAGTTATTGTTGCTACTTGGAGCGATAGTAAAGACTCAAGATCCAAAAAAGAAGAGGAAAAGATAGCCAATTTTTGCCTCATGGCTCTAGAGAATGAGGTAACTTCTAAACCCAACTTAGATTTTACATTTGATGAGCTACAAAGTGTTTTTTATGACTTGCTAAATGAATTTAAAAAACTTGAATTGAAAAATAAGAACTTGAAGCATGTTCATGATTCTTTAATCAAAGAAAAGGATGAAGTTTTGCAAAATAACAAACTTTTGAAACAACAAAATGAATCTTTACAAAAAAGAAATCAATAGATTAAAATTTTTGGTTGATAAGCTTACATATAGTTTTAGCAAGCTTGAACTAATTTTGAACAACCAAAGAAGAGTTTTGACAAAGCGGGTATTGATTTTAATCCTACAAACAAATAAAAGTTTCTAAAAAGCTTTTTTACAGCTTCATCATCTCAAAATTCTCTATCACATGCTACTACTATAGAATAACATGACACAAAGCTTATTCTTGTAATTTTAGAAAAATAAATGTTAAAACAATAAAAAAAGTTTGGATTTCTAAGTGAACCATAGTTGCTAATTCCAAAGAATCCAAGAAAGTTGGGATACTTAGAAAATTACTTGATTGTTTTATAGAAATATCTTGTAGCCAATGGATCAAAAGGAGATGGTATGTAGACAGTGGATGTTCAAGATATATAATAGATGACAAGGAAAAATTTTTCATCCTTGAGATGAAGAAAGGGGGAATAGTAACCTTTGGTAATAATGGCAAAAAAAATAATAGGTATTAGTAAAATCAAGATTACTCCTTCCACTTTTATTGATAATTTTTTATTAATAGATAGCTTAAAACATAACTTATTAGCATTAACCAACTTTATGATAAAGGTTTCAAAGTTATTTTTGAATCTTCCATGTGCATGTCTCTAATTCCTTTAATACAAGCATTAAATTCATTAGACATAGGCTTGGTAATATCTATATAGTAAATCTTAATGATCTAGTAATGAAAAGTGGTACAAGTGTTATAGCTATGAATACTAAAATGAAAAAGACTAGTTGGTTATGGCATCATAGACTAGGTCATGCTAGCATAAATACTATTTCAAAATTGATTTTAAAAGATATAATTAGAGTTTCGTCAATGATGAATTTTGTATTTATGATGCATGCCAACTTAGAAAACAAACTAGGAGATTTTTTTTAACTAAAAATATAGTTTCAACTTCAAGATCTTTGAAACTACTACACATGGACTTATTGGACCTACTAGAACCATAAAACTAAGAGAGAAGAATAATATACTTGTGATAGTAGATGATTTCTCTCAATTTACATGGATTTTATTTTTAGCTAATAAAGATGAAGCATTTATTTTATTTCTGAAGTTTTATTAGAAAGTTTTGAATTAAAAGAATTTATCCATTATTTCAATTCGAAGTGACCATAGAACTAAATTTAAGAACCAAAAACTTGCAAACTTTTATAATAAAAATAGTATTGAATATAATTTTTCTATCCCAAGAACACTGTAGCAAAATGGTGTTGTTGAAGAAAAAATAAAATCTTAGAAGAAATGGTTAAACTATATTATGTGAAGATAATCTTCCGAAATACTTTTGGATTGAAGATATTAATGTTGCTTAATATATTTTGAATAGAGTTTTGATCCATTCTATTTTAAAGAAAACTTTCTATAAACTTTACAAAGGTAGGAAACTAAACATTAGCTGCTTTTATATTTTTGGATGCCATTATTTTGTTTTGAGTAATAAAAAAAGTTTATTTGAAAAAATTTGATCCCAAATCAAATGAGAGTATCTTTTCAGAATACTCCACATCTAGCAAGTTATATATAGTCTTCAATAAATAGATTTTAATTGTTGAAAAATTAATTCATACAATTTTTGATAAGACTAATAATTTATCCTCAAGAAAAGAGGATTTAATTGATGAAGATGCATGAATACTAAACAACGAAAAATGAGAGAGCTCAACCTGAAGGATAAACCAAATCAAGAAAAGTAAGTATCAATAAAGACCATGGTGATATGCCTAAAGAATGGAGGTATGCACATCATCATCCTAAAGATCTCATAATTGGTGATCCTTCATAAAGGATAAGAAATAGAGCTTCTTTAAGAGATATATTTAATTATCTTGCTTTTTTTTCAAATTAAACTTAATTATATAGAAGAAGCTGAAAATGATCAAATTGGATACTAGCTATGCAAGAGGGGTTGAATTAATTTGCAAGAAGTGATGTTTAGACTTTAATAAATAGACCTAACGAATATCCAGTTATTGGTACTAAATGGATTTTTAGAAATAAACTTGATGAAAAAGATAATATAGTTAAGAATAAAGCAAGATTAGTAGCTATGAGATATAATCAAGAAGGAATAGATTTTAATAAAACATATACTTCTATAGCTAGACTACAAGTAATTAGATTATTACTTATATTTGCTTAGTACATAAATTGCAGACTATTTCAAATAGATGTGAAAAGTGATTTTTTAAATAATTTTATTTTAGAAAAAAAAAATTTATAGTATAACTATTTGGTTTTGAAAGCCATGCTTTTTCAACTCATATTTTCAAACCTAACAAAGCACTATATGATTTAAAATAAGCACCTAGACCTTGGTATGAAAGATTGAGTAAATTTTTGCTTAAAAATGATTTTACTAAAGGTAGTGTAAATACAACTTATTTTTTGAGAAGAAAAGAAGATAATCTCTTGATAGTGCATATATATATATATATATATATATGATATCATCTTTGATGCTAATAATAAGGATCTTTGTTAAGAATTTACTGAGCTAATACAGAGAGAATTTGAAATGAACATAATGAGAGAGCTAACTTCTTTTTAGACTTCAAATCAAATAAACAAATAAATAAATATTTATCAACCAAATTAAGTTCATCCAATAAATACTCAAGAAGTTTGGGATAGAAAATACAAAGAAAATTAGCACACTGATGAGTCCCACTTGCAAACTTGATAAAGATGAAAATGATAATAATTTATATCAAAAGCTCTATTAAGATCTGAATAGATATTTACTATACCTAATTGCCAATAGGCCTAATATATTATTTAGTATATGCATATGTGCTAGATTTCAATTAAATCCAAAAAAATCCCATATACTTGCAATTAAGAGAATAACAAATACTTAAAAGGAACACAAAACTTAGGTTGTGATATTCTAAACACTCTATTGATTTAATTAGTTACTTGGATGCCGATTTTGGTGGATCTAAAATTAGTTATTTTGATGGATGCAAAATTGACAAAAAAAGGTACTAGTGATACATGCTAATTTTTAGGATTGAACTTAATCTCTTGGTATAGCAAGAAACAAAACTCTATAGTACTATCTATAGCTGAGGCTAAATATGTTGCTGTAAAAAGTTGTCGTACTCAAGTACTTTGGATTAAGTAATAACTTGAAGACTTTAATATTAAACAAAACAAAATTTCTATCAAATGTAATAACATAGGTGCTATAAACTTAACAAAGATTTTAATTCAGCACTCAAGAACCAAACACATAAAGAGTAGACATTATTTTATTAAAGATCATGTTTAAAACAATTATATTATGCTTGAATTAATTAGTGCTGATAAGCAATTAGCAGATATTTTTATCAAATCCCTTAATGAAGATAAATTTCCAATGATTAGAGGTGAACTTAGTATGTTTGATCTTTTCTAGTTTGACAAACATCAAAATCCCTTTTGATTGACTTAATTTTTTTAATTTTCTCTATCTCTCATGCTCAAATTCTTTCAACTTTAGCTAATTAGAAGTCTCCTAAAATGCCCAAATTCTTCTCTAGCTAAATTTTTTCATTTCTCAATTTTTGTTTGGGGACGAGTTGACTCGTATCTGCCCATTGTCCCCAAGTGTTGACTTGTGCAATTGGAACCCAATTTTTTAAAGGGGTCCAAACCTTCATTGTTTCTTAGTATTTCTCAAATCTCTCAAGTTGTATCCCCTAATCCACTTAATTGAACCTTCCTTCAACACTAGGAACCCATTTCCCACTATTTTTCCATGATTTTTGATAAGATCCATGTGCTATGGGACCCCAAAAGGCAACAGTCTCCAAACAAAAAAAGATCTAGGATTGATTCTTCAGTTGAGCGGCTATCCAAAAGAAGGAATGATGCCTAAGGATAGCCCATAGCTCATCCTTCTCCCCTCCCTTACCTTTCTATGGCAAATAAAGCAGTCATTATGGAAAGAAAGGTGAACTTTGGGTTTCTTGAAGGAGAGTACTTTCGGATTGGGAGTTGGATACATGGGCAAGGTTAGGAGAAGCTATGCTCCCTTGAGGTTCAAACCTATCCCAAGCTAGTATAGGAATTTTTGAAAACCTAAGGATAGGGACTAGTTCTATTGAGTTTACTATTAAAAGAACCCTCATAGTCTTGGATGAAAGGCGGATTGGAGGCTTGCTTGAAATGCCTATGGTAGGATGTTGCGTGCCCAAGTTAGAAAAGAAGCAAGATGGTTTGAAGGTCATATTAGAGAGGGAAAAAGTAATTGATTTGGAAAATTTATTTGCTAATCAACTTTCAGTAGAGATGAGACTTCTCCACAATATAGTCAGTAGGATCTTCTTTCCAAGATAAGCTTCAGAGTAATCATTAACTTCCTCCTTCTTTGTGACATGGTTAAGATAGAGCCAAGATATTCTTTGTTACGAGCCATCTTTATGTTAAAATCACATCCATATGATAAGAAGTTGTACTATTTTGCCCACGGACAATCATATAAACTGGTAGAGAGCCTCCTATCTTCCATCCATGAATGGAAGAATAGGTTATCCTGATCTCTATGGATCAACCTTTAGGTATCCTCCTGGGGCTGGACTTGGACTTAGCTTAATTATAATAAAATTTTCTTAAAATATCATAAACTGCTCGAGATTTATGTTCCATAGTTCAGTTTTTTCTTGATTGATCAGGCCTTGTATGATGTGGGCATCATCCTGGCTTGTCCTCAAAATATGTCCAACCATTTTGGATCTATTTTCTTTTCTTTCTTTGTTTTTGCATAGTTATCGGATTTGACCGATCTCTTAATCACTATTTGGATTTTTTTTGTTTGCAAAAATGAAGCTTGGTTTGGAGATACTACAAAAGGTGGCTAAGAGGAAGAAATAGGATAATGACCAATAAGAGACCAAGAGAAAGAAGTTTGGTGAATCTTTGTTACTAATGTCTTCCTTGAGCATGCCTATGTTGGGGGAGTAGCCAATCTCCTGCTCCCACGGAGGTGCCAATACCAACCCCTCTGTTGACCAGTCTGACTGGGTCATCGATTATTGTTTGACCACTTACGATGACCAATTCGACCAAGTCATCGAATAGCCAACCACTTTCGATGACTAGTCCGATTAGGTCATCAGAGGGTTGACCAACTATTGCCCTGTAAGCAACCCAAGAGGAGGGGTGAATTGGATTTCTAAAAATTTCCAATTCAATAAACAACTTAAGTGCAATGAGATGCAAGAGTAAAGTGCTCTTAAAGAGTATGCAGCGGAAATTTAAATGCAATAAATGTAAGAACAAGAGAGAGAGACAAATAATCACAAACACAATCCAAGTATAGTGATTCGGTGCTTTCCAATGCACCTACATTCACTCCCCAAGGTCCACTTGGGAATTCACTATAATCTCCATCGATTACAGTTGATTAGTTTTCTGGGCTCACTAATCAAAATCCCTTTTGATTTTTACAAGGCTCACCAAAAGAAATCTCTTGGTTTTCAAAGGTTAACCAATAACCTCCTTGGTTTTCAACTATACTTACCAAGAACCTCCTTGGTTTTCCAATAGGCTAACCAAAAACCTTCTTGGTTTTCCAATATGCTAACCAAAAACCTTTACAACAAAGATAGAGTTAAAGTAAAGCAACAAGAAAAGCTTTCTTAATAAAAGCAGATATCTCTTTGAAGCTTTGAGGAATTACTTGTCTTCAACTTGATGAAGCCTCAATCAATGCTCAAGAATGTTGGACTTGAATGCTCTTGAAGGCTTTGAATACTTTGAGACTTTTTTTGCATGAAGGTGGTTGCTCTCAATAAATGGGAGTGAATGCACTTGCTTTTCTTTTTCTATTGTTGATCCTCTTATGTTCCAATTCAATTTGAATCACTTGAATACCATCCCAAGGCCTCAAAGTTAGTTTATGACCGTTAGATATGAAAAACTAGCCATTGGAAGCCAAGAGGGCCGAGTTCTGTGTTTGAAAAACTAGCCATTACTGTTTCCAGAACTTCAAGTATCGATACCTTAAGCTGTGAGTCGACACTTAGGGTCAACACTTAAGTTCCATGAGTCGACACCAAGTTTAAATTTCTTCATTGAAGCTCTTTGAAATTCTCAGGTGAGTCAACACTTCTTCTGGTGAGTTGACACTTGACATCTATGAGTCAACACTTCAGGCAAGTCTTCAATTTTAGCAAGTTATGTATCAAGATTTTCTCAGGCCTTGAGCCGATACTTGAGTCGATATATTGAGTCGGTACTTGACTGGCATGAGTCAACACTTTAGCTGTGTTATCTGAAACTCTTTCTGCATATCGGCTTGAGTCGACACTTCCACTGTCATGAGTCAACACTTGAGTTGTGAGTCGACACTTTAAGTCAACATTTGCTAAGATTTCCTTAAAAACCATTGAATCTCTACTGAAACCAATTTGTGATGCACTATCTAAGTCCTTTGAAGCAAACTTCAAGTACTTAAGTCCATTTAAAACTAATCTTTCATTCATGGAAGGGACATCTTCATTTTTTGACAAGCAATCAAATCTTGTTGAGTTGATGAGTACATTTTTCTATGAAAACATACTTTAAAGAAATAGTTAGTACTCAACTTATACTTAAATATTTTGTTTATCATCAAAATCAATAATGGAGTCAACACCAACTCCCTGACTTGTTACTATTAGCCAGTCCTTGAGTACTCAATAAGAGCATATTATTTTGTAGAAGAGGTTGAGGGCAAGCGATGCTAGCTATAGGGATCCAAGGCTAGCTCAAGAGCTATTAGAGCTGATTCTCCTTCTTACTGACAGAGTGGAGCAAGAAATTCATACTCTTTTCCAAGCCCTCGGTGATAGCTATCTTAGGATCTTTCATATAATTACTTCTTTGCCTTGCTGCTTTCTCTCTTTCTCCTTTCTATTTCTTTTCACTTTCTTTTGAATTGATCTCTTTATTTTCCGTTCCACCTTCAATGTCAGTCACCTCAAAAACTTCCTTATCACATATGATGAGGTGAATAACAACTTGAGGAGAAAGCTATCGAGTATTGTCAGCCAAAGAGGTAGCAAAAAAGATGACCAGCCAGGTTGAAGCCACCGATGCTCGGGCTAATACTGTAGAAATCTAGAGGGATGCTACTGAGACCTAGAGGGATTATGTTGATGACTAGAAGACCATAGCTGAGGCCTAGAGGACCAAATTGGAGATCGCAACCTCTATAGAAATAAATCATCTAAAGATCGACCTCTCCAATATTAATAAAGAGGTCGAAATAACTCAAGCTTCCATCCAAGAATTTTGAGAGGAGGAGAGATTAGAGAAGGAGCTTGAAGAGGCCAAGAAGAAAGCCATAGAAGAATACAAGTCATCCGGGAACTTTTTGGATGATGTAGCTGAAGGGTTGGTGAACACCTTTCACAAGGGGTTCAAGGATTGCAAGAGCAAAGTGAAGGAAATCTTTCTAGATATCAATGTTGCTCTTCTAATCCTAAACATCGTTGACCTAGTAGAAGAGAAGGCATGTGGGGTGCAAGTTGACACTAGTGCACCTATTGAAGCCCCTCATTCGGCCACTCCAGAATAAGCTTCTCAGGTCTCTACCAGCTTCGTGGGATGCAAAGGTCACTGCTATTGAAGAAGCTAAGGATGTCAACACTCTCCTGCTGGAATAACTGTTGGGTTCTTTAATGACTTATGAGCTCTCCCTCAAACAAAAGAATGGAGAGGTCGACAAAAAGAAGAAGGCAATCACGTTCAAATATACTGCTAGAGAGGACTCAAGCGAAGACTCCGAAGAAGATGATGAAGAAGATGAGACAGCTCTGTTAGCAAGAAAATTCAGAAGGTTCATGAGGAAGAAAAAGTTTAACTACAAAAAGAAATCTCTGAAATGTGAACCGAGTAAAGAGAAGGACAAAGAAAAGGAGAAGGAGCAGCCTACGTGTTTTGAGTGCAAAAAACCCGGGCATTTTAAGGTAGACTGCCCCTTGTTAAAGAAAAGCAGAAGAAAGCTAAGAAAGAAAGCCATGATGGCAACATGGAGTGAAAGTGAAGACTCCAGTTCTGAGGAAGAACAACAGGATGTAGCAAACTTCTGTCTGATGGCCGATCATGATGAGGTATGTTCCGAAACCAAAAATGAATTTACTTTTAATGAGCTTCATGAAGTTTTTGACGAACTAGTCATAGAATTTTAAAAGTTAAAATCAAAACATAAAGATTTAAAGAAGCAAAATTTGGATCTAGCCAAAACAAATAACAACATTTCAAATAAAAATGAATGCCTTTTTATACAAAATAAAAAATTAAATGATAAGATTATGGCACTTGAAAAAGAAAGGATATCTTTAAAAAGAAAAGTGACTTACTTTCAAATGAAGATTTGTCAAAACAAAGCAAAGAAATTTTAAATGAAAACAAAAGATATAAAGAAGAAATTGAAAAACTAAAACCTTTTGTAGAAAAATTTACTTACAGTTCTGAAAAATTGAATTTACTCTTAAATAACCAAAGAGCAGTATCTGACAAAGCAGGTTTAGGATTCAGAACTCATAAGAAATAGAAACTCTTTAAAAATTTCTTTGTGTCTACATCTTCATCCATTACTTACTATGCTTGTGGTATCGAAGGACACAAATCTTATATGTGCAACAAAAGAAAGTTAAATAACACTAAGAAAGTTTGGGTTCCGAAAGGAACCAATGCCACTAACCAAAAAGGACCCAAGATGGCTTGGGTACCTAAAGTCTTCACTTGATCTTTATTGCAGGTATGCCTTGCAACCAATAAGAAAATGATGTGGTACCTTGATAGCGGTTGCTCAAGGCATATGACAGGAGATGTGGAGCAGTTCTCATCACTCACATATCAAAATGGTGGCAATGTAACTTTTGGTGATAATGGAAAGGGCAAAATTATCGGTATTGGTAAAATCCATCTCACCCCTACCTCTTATATTGATAATGTATTATATGTTGATGGTTTAAAACATAACTTGCTTAGCATTAGTCAGTTTTGTGACAAAAATTTTAAAGTTATTTTTGAATCTTCTTTGTGCATTGTTTCTAGTCTAGATGACAATGGCATTAAGTTCATTGGTCATAGGCATGGCAATATTTATATGGTTGATCTTGATGATCTCCCTATTCAGAAAGGTCAATGTCTAGTGGCAATGGAAGCCAAGATTGATGAAACTAGTTAGCTTTGGCATCGTAGACTAGGACATGCAAGCATGCATTTAATTTCAAAACTTAGCAAAAAGAACTTGGTAAAGGATTTGCCTAAACTCAATTTTGAAAAAGATAAGATTTGCAGTGCATGTCAACTTGGAAAACAAACAAAATCCTCTTTCAAACCAAAATGAGTAATCTCTACATCTAGACCTTTGGAATTGCTTCACATGGACCTCTTTGGGCCAACTAGAACATCTAGTTTGGGAGGTAAGAAGTATGGTCTAGTCATTGTAGATGATTTCTCATGATTTACATGGGTCATGTTTTTAGCACATAAAGATGAAACTTTTTCTGAATTTATTAGATTTCATAAAAGAGTTTTGAATGAAAAAGGTGTTTCAGTAGTATCTTTGAGAAGTGATCATGGAATCGAATTTGAAAATGTCGATTTTGATAAATTTTGTATTGAAAATGGAATTTATCATCATTTTTCTGTACCTAGGACACCTCAACAAAATGGGGTAGTAGAAAGAAAAAATAGAACTCTTGAAGAAATGTCATGCACCATGCTTTGTGAAAATGATTTACCTAGATATTTTTGGGCGGAAGCCATAAATACTGCATGCTATATTTTAAATCAAGTTTTAATTCGACCGATTTTAAAGAAAACACCTTATGAGCTTTGGAAGGGTAAAAAACCCTCAATTCATTATTTTCATGTTTTTGGATGCCATTGTTTCATCTTAAACAATGGTAAAGATAATTTGAGTAAATTTGATGCCAAATCAGATGAGGGAGTCTTTCTAGGCTACTCCACTCTAGTAAGGCATACAGGGTCTTCAACAGAAGAACACTTATTGTTGAAGAATCCATACATGTGGTATTTGATGAAACTAACAAAAAATCTTCAAGAAAAGAAGATGTACTTTCTGATGAAACAGGTAGCAAGAAAACTGAAGAAATAAACAACAATGAAGGGCTTACCAAGGAACATAACAATGATCAAAACACTGAAGGAGATCAAGCACAAGGTGATGAAAATACATCAACTGTTGATTCATTACCAAAAGAATGGAGATATGCTCATAGACATCCAAAAGAACTAATTATAGGTGATCCATCTAAAGGTGTAAGTACTCGATCATCCCTTAGAAATATCTGTGATTACTTAGCTTTTGTGTCTCAAATTGAACCTAAAACTATTGAGGAAGCTGAATGTGATAGTAATTGGATAAATGCTATGCAAGATGAATTTAATCAATTTAAAAGGAACAATGTTTGGACATTAGTAGATAGGCCTTCAAACACTTCAATTATTGGTACAAATGGGTTTTTTGAAATAAACTTGATGAAAATGGAGTAGTAACTAGAAATAAGGCTAGACTAGTTGCCAAAGGATACAATCAGGAGAAAGGGATAGATTTTGATGAAACCTTTGCTCCTGTAGCTAGACTTGAGGCAATTAGGCTATTGTTGGCTTTTGCTTTCTTCATGAGTTTTAAACTATATCAAATGGATGTTAAAAGTGCCTTTTTAAATGGATTAATTGAAGAAGAAGTTTACATTGAGCAACCCCCTGGTTTTGAAAATTCTGAATTTCCAAATCATGTTTATAAACTTCATAAAGTTTTATATGGATTGAAACAAGCTCTAAGAGCTTGGTATGATCGTTTAAGCTCATTTTTGCTGAAAAATGATTTTACTAGAGGTAATGTAGATAAAACTTTGTTTTTAAAGAAAAAGGATGATGATCTCTTAGTAGTACAAATCTATGTAGATGATATAATATTTGGTGCTACTAATGAATTTTTTTGTCAAGATTTTGCAAAGTTAATGCAGGGTGAGTTCGAGATAAGCATGATGGGAGAATTGAATTTCTTCCTCGGACTCCAAATAAGGCAAACCAAAGAGGGGATCTTCATCAACCAAACAAAATACACAAAAGAAATACTCAAGAAGTTTGGGATGGAGAACACTAAGCCTTTAGGTACCCCTATGAGCTCTACATGTAGACTTGACAAGGATGAATCAGGTAAGTCTATAGACCAAAAATTATATCGTGGCATGATCGGTTCATTGTTATATCTTACTGCTAGTAGGCCAGATATCATGTTTAGTGTCTGTATGTGTGCTAGATATCAATCTAATCCTAAAGAGTCTCATCTTTTGGCTGTTAAACGCATACTTAGATATCTATCTGGCTCAATTGAAATTGGTTTATGGTACTCTAGAGATTCTTCATTTGAATTGATTGCTTATTCTGATACTGACTTTGCTGGGTGTAAACTTGATTGTAAAAGTACTAGTGGAACCTGTCAGTTTCTTGGAGTAAATTTGATCTCTTGGAGTAGCAAGAAACTGAACTCAGTTGCTCTATCTACGGCAGAAGCCGAATATATAGCAGCTGGAAGCTATTGTGCTCAAATCCTCTGGATCAAACAACAACTTGAAGATTTTGGCATTAAACTAACTAAGACACCCATAAGATGTGACAATACTAGTGCAATCAACCTATCTAAAAATCCTGTGCAACATTCAAGAAGTAAACACACTGAAATAAGACATCATTTCATAAGAGATCATGTACAAAACTCTAATGTTATTCTTGATTTTGTATGTACTGATGATCAGTTAGCAGATGTGTTTACCAAGCCTTTGAGTGAGGATAGGTTATGTCTGATTAAAAGAGAGTTAGGTGTCATTGATTCATTCTCCTAGAACTCTCTTAGTATTAATTATACCTAAATCCTAGAGCTCAAAACATCTTGATTAAAGCCCCAAAAACCTTATCAAAATATTTCCTATTTTTCAAATTTTTTTGGATTTTCTCAATTTTTTGGGCCAAGTGTCGACACTTGGAAATTGTCAAGTGTCGACACCTGACCAAGTGTCAACACTTGACACATTCGAAGTGTCGACACTTGCGAAACATAAATTATTTTTAAAAAGGCCGACCGAGGGTTTTGTAATTTTCTTTCCCCCGTCGATTTCTTGCAACAGTGGTTCCCTCTATCCAAATCCATCCTCTTACTCTTTAATCCATCACAAATCAGGTATTTCCCCCTTCCATTTTTATTTTATTTTTCCTCGTTTTTGATTTTGACGTTTTCGAACCAAACAACCGTGAATGGGGTTTTCCGAGTGTTTTTCATGAATCTAACCAGATTTCTACGTGTTTTAGTGGATTTCTAAAACTCCATTTGAGGGAATAGTGATTTAAACGTATTTTTCTCGGATTTCCCTCGTCTTTTGGTCATTTTCACCCACTTTTTGCAAAAAATACTGTTTTATTGATTTTAGCCGAAATAATTTGGATTTTCATCTAAATTAAACATACTAAATCCATTTATTGTTGATTTGGAAAGGTTTTTTTTTGATACATTTGCGACATTTTTTTCTATTTGCTTAAACCCTAAGTGTTTAGACCCAAATCCCATGAGTTTTGATTTTTAGGCCTTACAAAAATTATTTTCCAAAGGTTCAAATATGTTTTAACGAACAAAAATATGTTCGAAATATTGTCATTTGATCAAAGTTGTAAAAATCCCACTTTAAACTGATTTACGATTTTTTTCAAATGTTGTTGGTTTAAATTCTAGTTTCCAAAACCTATCTGAATATTTTTTTAAGAAATGAAACTCTTTTTATCTCAACCTGTAGCCAAAGTTCTAAACCTCTCTTCCTTCTTCCCTGGTCAGTTTACTGTAATGGGTCCTAGGAAGAGACTTGCAGTTAGGGAGAGGCCTAGTCGTGGTGTTGAGAGGAGGTCGAAGGCCATATTTGATATAGCATAGCCTAGCAGTATAGCCACACCGATTTCCCCCCTTGCAGAGAGGATGGCAGGGAAGTTAGTAGCCTCAGGGAGGAGAGTCGACTTGGAGTGTTTCGACAAGCACCACTTAGGTATTCGACAGGTACTCACTGATGCAGGTTTAGTACCATTCTGCACTATGCAGGAGAGGTACTATCCTCACCTAGTGAGAGAGTTTTATGGTGCATTAGATTGTCGACGACTTCTGTGGACTACTTCAGTCAGGGGCATTCAGATTTCACTGACAGATGAGCTTCTGGGTAGAGTTTGGGAGATCCCCCGGAGGGGAGTCTGTGTCTTTTCGGTAGATGACAGAGAGGCTGCGTTTAGGTGCATTCTTGAGAGAGAGGACGTTCGCGATATATCCGTAGTTATCACGAACCAGTTGTCATTGGAGATGCGCCTATTGCACCACATCGCTGAACAGATTCTACTACCGAAGACTGAGAGATTTGACTTCATCACCGAGAGGGAGTTGTTGGTGATGATGAGCCTGATTGATAGGAGATAGATTGATCTTCCATCCCTGATGCTCACTCAGATGCATGATGCTGCGACACAGCGCTGACACTGTTTACCGTATGGCATAGCACTGACCAGACTATTCAGAGCGTGTGGAGTATCATTGGAGGGGGAGATCCCCAAGGAGATACTACACACAGATGTGTACGACGAGAGATCTTTGCACCGCATGGGATACAGGTTAGTTGGAGGTCGATGGGTTCGCAGAGAGTCTAGCCAAGAGCCAGATGAGAAGGATGAGATTCGAGAGGCAGAGGCTGGACCATCTGAGCCAGTAGTTTTTCCTCTAGTAGATATCCCATTGACACAGATAGAGCATTTGTCTCCTGACACTTCAGCTCCTCCGCCACCTTCTACAGGACTATCTTTTGAGGAGCATGCCAGAGAGAAGTTCACAGAGATCAGGGGTGAGATGATTCAGCTACGTAGCGAGGTTGAGCTTCTACGAGCACATACTATCTCGGAGTATGCTGAGATTCGCAGATCTATGGAGGAGGGTTTCTCTTGCATTGAGGGTCTGTTGAGATCCCTTATACCTCCTGCAGCCCCTGCAGTTGCACGATCAGATGATGATGATGATGACGATGATGATGATGATGGCGGCGATCACCAGAGCGACCATGCTGATTCTGTTAAGGGTGGTGATCAGGATGGAGACCGAGCTACAGAGGTTATGGGCGGTGACAGTGACAGTGATGGCAATGCTGATGATTATGAGGTGGTCAGTCGAGATCCTCCCACTACACCAGATCCTACTACTGCCTTGGCGATTCCACACCGGACCTTGTTACGCCAGCTGATCTTCTTTCACCCCCTTCCACTAGATCATCTAGGATTCTACCCGCCTTTGGTCCTTCCGGCCGTACTAGGAGTCGTCGAGCTTTAGCACCTCCTAGGGCATTAGCCACTAGATCTAGGATCTGTGCTCCATTCAGTCTTGATGTTCCATTTGATGAGGATTAGCCTCACAGATGTATGTTATAGCTCTTATGTTGTATGTTTGATACTTATATGACTTTGATGATATCTGTATGTTTCAGCTCTTGCTGATGACTCAGCAAATTTTGTACTGACAACTTATCTATTATATATATTTCAATTCAGTACTCATTATTTGTGTTTTAATGAATCAATTTACTATTTTTTGGCTCTGATACTCTTTTATCTTGGTATATTTTTAGCTCTGATACTCTTTTATATTAGTATATTTTTGGCTCTGATATCTATGATTTTTGATTCTCTACTATCTTTTTGTCTCCATGCTCATTATGAGGGGGAGGTTATTCCCCTTTCTAATGATTGACAAAAAGGGGGAGAAAAAGGTGTTAATTCATAAATTTGTTAAGAAATTGTATTGATTGTGTTGATTTTTCACCTTGTAAGAATCTTTGAAGTTTACCTTAATAAGAAGTATCTAATTAAGGGGGAGATTGATTCTTCCTAACTATGAAGTTTTTGACTCTCTTATGGACTTAAATTCATATTCATAAATTATAATGGTTAAAGTTTGAAATATATTGCCTTTTTACTCAAGGTTTTGTCATCATCAAAAAGGGAAAGATTGTTGGCTCCACCCAGTGATTTTGTTGAATAACAAAATATTGAGTGCATATTGTATTCTAATAAGGATTTCAAGTTGTGAGTTTTCAGGAAGAAAGCACCTCAAAATCTCAAAAACCTATGGTTTATGGCACGTAATGGCACGTAGCAATTCTCACAAATCCAGGCATCCTCTTCATTGAAAAAGGGCATCTAAATGTTTAAATATTATGTGTTTATGTTTTCTAGAATTATATTTATGTTTTCGAGGCATTTACACTTGAATCTGAGATTTTTCAGTCTCAAGTGTCGACACCTGGACAGTCAAGTGTCGACACTTCAGCATTTGGCACAGACAAAAATCCTTGGCACGCCAAGTGTCGACACCTATATCCAAGTATCGACACCAAGTGTCGACACTTAGGTTTGAAGTGTCGACTCAAGACCTGAGAATTTTGAAAATACAGAACTTTGTAATTTGAGGATTTTTGTGTCAAGTGTCGACACCTGTGCATCAAGTGTCGATACTTGAATGTTCAAGTGTCGATACCTGACAGCCAAGTGTCGACACTTGCAGCCTGACAGCTCTAACGGATCTATTTTTCTGGCTTGCAGAACTTGCTTTTCAAGCTCCAAACGGCTATTTCCAAGGTACCAACGGTCACAAACCATTTTTTGGAAGGTTCTTGGTGTATTTAACCTCCACCAACCTCATTTTAAAGAGATGCAAGTGTATGGAAGTATATTGAAGTGCATTCAAGTCTACTCAAAAGCCAAAAAGCCAATATTCTCTCAAATACATCACATCAAAAGCCTCTTATAGTTTGATTCCTTGAAAAGCCTACAAGCTCATCCTTATTTCATTCCAAAAAGAGGCACTTTGAAGGAGATTCCAAGGAAGAGTGAAGACAAAGCATCTACTTGAGCTTCAAAGATTCCAATCTACTCTTGAAAAGAGTTTGTTTTAGTTTTAAATTGTATATCTGTTTTATTGTGTTTTGACCTTGCTTTCAAGGGTGTCTTGAAAGAAGGTTATTGTGGTTTGTTGGTGAGCCAAAGGGATAAAACAAACTAGGGTTAACTTGTGAGCCCGAAGACAAAACAAGTGTTAAGGTTTGTTGGTAAGCCTAAGTGATAAAACCAACTTAGGTTTTGACTTGTGAGCCTTATGAAAAACAAGTCAACTGTAATCTAGTTTGGATTATAGTGAAATTCCCAAGGGTGGCTTGGAGAGTGGATGTAGGTGCTAGGTTTGCACCGAACCACTATAAACCTTGTGTTTGTGTGTGATTACTCTCTTCCTCTCTTGCTCTTTAATTATTGCTAACATCTTGCATTGAATTCATCATTGTTCAAAAGCACCACTAGTCCCTCTCATTATTGTCTTAAATTTTTTTAATTAAAAAGATCCAATTCACCCCCCCTCTTGGGCTCCATGGCTGTTGTTGCAAACAAAGTGGTTAAGGTTTTGCCAAGACCTAGGAGGCAGTTTAGAATTCACCTCGAGGACTTAAGAAAAGAGGTCGGTGGCCCTTCAGGGATAGTAGATTTGACAAAGAGTCCACCTGAAGAAGTGGTCCGTGATCCTCCAAGGTATTCTACTGAGAGCAAGTTAGGAAGAAGGGAACCATCATTGAAGTAACAAGGATGGCTCCAGAGATATCAAGGGCTGATACAATAAGATATAAAGTAATTGCCGAGAACACTTGTGTTTTCTTTTTTGCCTTTGACTTAGATTTTAATAGGTGCATTCGAAAGGCAAAGAAAATTTTCTCTAATACAGATATAAATTCTTTATTTTAACAGACCTAGATGCTCAATCCTTAATAGAAGAGGTGTTAAGGGAGACTTGTAGTCTTTCATAGTCACTGCTAGCGATGCATTGGATGTTGGATTGGAGATAGCAACTTCTAGCCCATAGTCGAAGATGATCCTCTCTTAGAACATGCTGGAGTTGCATGCAATGAGAAAGATAAAGGTCACAGCCCTCCATTTGCCAAGCCTCCAAAGCTCCAAGGTCAAAAAGAAGAACTCGTACGCTTTCATGGTCACTGCTAGCAATACATTGGATGTTAGATTGGAGATAGCAACTTCAAGCCCATAGTCGAAGATGATCCTCTCTTAGCACATGATGGAGTTGCAAGCAATGAGAAAGATAAAGGTCACAGCCCTCCATTTGCCAAGCCTCCAAAGCTCCAAGGTCAAAAAGAAGAACAAGATAAATGTATTTTTTCTTTCTTCTTTTTTTGCTGATGTAATTTACAAGAATTTTTCTCAAAGATCAATAAAAAGAAAATCTTTTGCACCAATGTCTTTGCATAGAGCTCTTTGACTTTTAATACATCTATCTAGATTTTGTTGATGTTCCTTTGATTAGAATAGATAAGCTATACGAAACTTAAGCTTCTTAAGCAAATAAATTTTGAGAGCACATTGGCTATCCATGCCTTCTATTCGATCACTTTAGAGTAGGCAATAGCTTCTTGAGCATGATCGAAAGTTTGAGCAATTCCTGTACCCTCTACCTGCTCACTTTATAAAAGACGATGGCTTCCTAAGGCTAATCGAAAGTTTAGACAATCCCAATGCTCTCTACCCGATCACTTTAAAGTAGACAATGGCTACCTGAGCCTGATCGAAAGTTTGAACAATATCCATATGCTCTATCTGATCATTTTAAAATAATATGATCAGAAGTTTGGACAATGCTTGTGCCCTCTACCTAATCATTGTGGAGTAGATGATGGCTTTCTAATCATAATCAAAAATTTGAATAATGCATGTGCGCTCTATCCGATCATTTTAGAACAATCTGATCAAAAGTTAGGGCAATGTATGTACTCTCTACCTGATCACTTTAGAATAAGTGATGGCTTTCTAAGTTTGATTGAAAGTTTAGAAAATGCTTGTACTCTTTATCCAGTTATTTTAGAGTAGATGATGGCTTCCTAAGCCTGATCGAAAGTTGGATAATGCATGTGCTCTCTAACTGATCACTTTAGAGTAGATGATAACTTCCTAAGTCTGATCAAAAGTTTGGACAATGCCTGTGCCCTCTACCTAATCACTTTAGAAATAATCTGATCAATACTTTGGATAATGCCTATGCTCTCTATCCTATCACTTTAAAGTAGGCGATGTCTTCCTGAGCCTTATCAAAGGTTTGGATAATGCCTATGCCCTCTATCCAATCATTTTAAAGTAGATGATGGCTTCCTGAACCTAATCGAAAGTTTGGACAATGCTATACCCTCTATTTAATTACTTTAGAATAATTTGATCGAAAGTTTGAGCAATACATATACCCTCTACTTGATCATTTTAGAGTAGATGATTGCTTCCTGAGCCTGATCAAAAGTTTGGACAATACTTATGATAATTCCTATAAATATATTTATAAAAGCATCAATTTATAAATTAATAAATCTTTGTTTCCTTAGAATTTGATGATTTTATCTATGTTTTGTAGAAAATATGTTCACCATCATAAAGAGCCCGATGTACAGGTCGAGATGATGAAAACTGGATCCAAATCAGAGTTCAAATGGGATTAGAATTGACTAAAAACCAAGAATAGCATAATTTTTAGAGCAGCCAGTCCATCATCGACCAGTTGCTCGATCCATAGACCTTCTCCCATGGACCATCTTTCCTGTTCCAAGCTGCTCGTTGCCTGACACCATCCTTCCTGTTGCCAGCCATCTTCCTCCCTCTCAAGATTCCCATTGCTGACTCGAGGAGATGTTGCAACTACCTTGCCGCCCACCATCGATGCTTGCTACCGCCCCGATGCCTTCACCCTCTCCATCGTAGTTTGCCATAACCCAAGGAGATGCCATCGCCGACATGCCCACCAATGCCCATCGATCCATGCCTATCATCGTTATCTCTATTCCAAGCCATTAAGCCACCATTGTCGTAGCCCATGCTCCCTGTCCATTATCAATGCCTCTGCCCATCACCATAGCTACCCTCTACCCTGTCCATATTGTCAAGACCCTGACACCACTACATCCTTTCCATGATCTACTCATCGCTGCTTCTTGCCATCATTGCTGCCTCCTCCATTCAATCATTGATGCTTCACTGCCATTGTCGCAGCTTTCACCATCCCTAGATGATCGCCGCTCCCATGTCACTGCACCACCCTTCTCTTTCCTATTACAGTGCCCATCAAGCCATTGCCTCCTCCCTATCACCTTCCTCTCCAAGTTAGCAATCTAACGACAAAAAGGAGCTGTCAATCGAAGGAAGAAGAGGACTAGGTACCGAAGGTTGATCCAATGATCACAGGTTGATTTTGAAGGATTTTGGGCTTTAATGAGTATGATTCATGACAGATTTTGGACTTTCATCAAGTATCTACGATAGGTTGTAGAGAGTTCCTGTGATCTAATGCAGTTGGAAAAAGATTTTAGTCAAATTCGACTAGGATTCAAGCCCCAAGCTTGCTTCTTTGCCTTTATATCCTACTTTGACTACCTTCCCATCTAACCATCTATCTCTTAGCTAATAAATCCTAGCCATGATCTCTTCCTTTAGTCCCATATCGAGAAATCACAAAGGCCTCTCCCCTCCTAATGCCTATAAAAAGGCTTCCATACTTCCACCTTGGATATTAATCCCTGGAATTCCTTTAGAACCTTGCATAAATGGAGAAGAAGGGAAGATCATGTGTGGCTAAAAAGTTTTATCTTCAGGGAGTAGACAAAGTTTTAGGTATTTATATTTTGTAATTTTTCTTTACGTAGTTAGTACTTGATTGTAATGGTTTGCTTTCCATGAATAAAATTCTTTTTTCATTACTTTAAGTTGTGTTGTTCATGTCTAGACTATAATTAGATTTTAGAATAGTCTATGACTACATAGAGATGAGTCTTGATCCTAGGATATAATTTGTGCCCAGTAAGATAGGATATGTTTGGAATCTGATTATAGAATTTTTTTTTATGACTAGAGACTTTGAATAGCCTATGGCTATATAGGAGTAGATCAAGATCTGTATCTAGTGAGATATGCTATGCTCGGGATCAATCATAGTTAAATAATTATATATTGAAGAAATACATAATATAATACTAAAAACTGAATCAAAATTCAAGACATCTTTCATACTCTTGTTAATCTCTTATTATTTAATTTAATCTTATTTCTAGCTACAATCATATTCCTACTTTTATTTATTTTTAGATTCTACAATCTAATTAAAATTCTAATCAAATCCTGATTAAAAATGAACATAATCCCAACTGATCTTCAAGGATACGATTTTGACTCACCATAGCTATAGTTTAAGTTGATGAATTATTTTTGACTGCCTATGATAGTAATCAAATTTTAGCACCATTGTTTGAGATCATTAGAAAAATTAGTTTACAAAAAACTCACTAAATTAAAAAATATAATTTATTAGGATTTTTTAGAGACCTGGAATACTAAACTAACTTGTTTTGATATTTGTTTGCATTGCATTATATCTATATAAATTATCTTAAGGGTACTAACCCTTGAATAACATAAGATGAAGATTTCATCACCCTTCCTTGACCCATAAATCATCACCCTCATGTTGTATTGTCCTAAGCATATAATCAAAATTTATTAGACATTGTCCCCTAGACTTTTCGAACCACTAAGATAAGGCATCTGAAAGAGTTGAACTGGATCAGGATTGACTGGTTGACTAGTATTTTGGAAAGGGATTCAAAGATGACGTAGTCCTAAAAGAAGGTGGTTCTTATATTAGTTTCATTGACTGACCTGATTAATTTATTTGATATCTAAGAAAAGCAACAGGGGGACCCCCACCGACCTTTATCCTTATCTAGCTAGTTGGCAAGTTTGTTTTTGACTTGGAGGGCTCCAAGGTGGCCTTGACAGTTAGGAGCTATCTAGAATTCAGTAAATCCAAGGATCAAAAGTCCAATGTATGCTAACATGATTTTAATTAACATAAAACTATAACTAATTCTTCTTTTCTCTATCTCTCTTAGCTCTAGGATTTCTTAAGCCCTCATTTTTAAAACTCTTCTCTCTCTTTCTTATTTCTTCTTCTCTCTTCTCTTCTCTAAAAAAAATTAAGTACATCAATCAGGGTTAGATTATGGATGCACATAGTGAGACCAACCCACCATGCCAATTGAGGAAGTACTTTACTCCATCATATACATATTCCCCGTATATTCAAGTGTCCCTTATAAAGGCGACCTAATATAAGATTCCCAATGTAAAATTAAGTTCAGTGTCATCCAAATGCTACCATCCTTCTATGGACTTAGTCAAAAGGACCTGTATAGATATCTAGAGAATTTCTTGAGATATACTTTATAGTTAGAATTCAAAATCTACCTGATGAGGTCACTAGGTTAAAATTATTCCCTTCTTCACTTAAAGATAAGGCCAAATACTGGCTAAATTCATTAGATTCAACAACCATTTCAACCTGGAAATAATTATGATGAGAACTTTTTAAGAAATATTTTTCAATTGGAAAAACAAACCATATCCGAAAAGCCATGACTAGTTTTTCTTAATTGGATAGAAAAATATTCCATGAAACCTGGAAGAGGTTCAAAGAACTTATCCGCAAGTGTCCATACCATACCATACCAAAATGGCAACTGGTCTGATACTTTTATGATGGATTATCAGAGAAGCACATGCAAATAGTTGATTCTTTCTATGGTGGGACAATCTAGCACAGAAGCGAGCATGAGGCCTAGCAATTATTCGAGACTTTGAGTAAAAATTCTTTACATTATATGTCTGCTATGTCTAGAAAAACTTCCAAGTTAATTCCTATAAGAGATAGAATGTATGAGATAAGCCACTCCATAGATATCCACAGTAAGATGGATACACTATCCTAGATTGTGGGGTACTGTTGTAGAGATTTAACCGATTCTTGCAAGTAGGCACACCTTTTCTCCATGTGCATAGTCCCAAGATATTTGTATAATTTGTTTGAGTCCTACTCATACTATAAGTGATTGCCCAGCAACACATTAATTTTCTGAGCTTGTATAGGAGTAAGCCTACTAGGCCCAAACCTATACTATTCCTAGACCAGGAAATGACCCATACTACAACATGCATAATATAGGCTAGAGGAATCACCCAACCTTCTCATGGAAACAACAACCTGACCTAGTTTCTCATAGACCTAATCACCAGTTCAAAAACACATCCTATCCTCAAGATCAGGATGCCCCATAACCTTCTCTTAGCAACTATATTTCTAAGTTTAAGAAAAAAGTTTTACAAGCTTTGGCTAGTCTAGAAACCAACTCTCAAATCCTTGACTTCCACACATAATATATAGCCAGGCTAGATACCTGAATCAACCAACTAGCTACAACCATTAGTGGAAGGGAAGAAGGAAAACTACTTAGCTAACATATTAGTAATCCAAAGGTACAATCCATGGATGAAAGCTCCAAAGCCCATGAAACCTTTCCTGAGCATGCTAAATCTGTAATTATCGTAAGAAGTGGAAAGGTCTTAGAACAACCACAGAGGGCTAATACGTCAAGAATCCTAACTCAAACTAAATCCAAATTACTTGATGATAAGAAAGATCCTAAGGAGAAGATTGAACCAATTTCTCCAACACCTGCAATTAGAGTTCCATATCCTAGTGCTCTAGAAAAATCTCTATCTTCAGACAAAATGGGATCAAGATAAATGAAATACTTGAATTATTCAAATAAGTCCATATCAATATTCCACTTTTAGATGTCAATCTTCTCCCAAGTTTAGTATATAAACTTTTTGGGTTTGAAAAGCTTTAACCCATGTCGATAACTCTATAACTAGCTGATAGATCTCTTAAGGTACCACTTGAGATAATTGAGGATGTATTAGTTAAGGTGGACGAGTTTTACTTTCCTGATAAGATTATTAAATATCCCAATTTAAATATTAAAATAAATATTAATTAATCTATATTTATTAAAAATTAATACTTTTGTTAGTATTTTATAAAAAATACTTATAGATGGAAAGAGCTCGATTTTTGAAAACTAATGATGTAAACAGTACTCAAATCAAAGTTCAAACGAGCCTGGAATCGAAGTTTGAAAATTATTAATAATTTGCATAAATTTTAAAGCAGTTGGTCCACTATGAACCAACTGGCTGGTTCACAAAGCGACCAAATAGTCTATGACCACCATGGTTATCAGTCCATGGCATAGAGTCATGGACCATGGATAGATTTCTTGCTAGTTTTCGATTGCCCATCATTGCCCATGGCTAGAGGAGATGCCAAGAGCCTATTACCTACCAAAGAAGCCATGATCCGACCATTCCCAAGCCCCTTGCTTCTCTGACATCACATCTTTCCATTTTTTTGTTTTCTTCTCCATTCGGCCATACAGGCCATCGCCATCCCCCTCATCCTCAAGAGCTCCCTCATAGTTGGAGAAGCTACCGAAGAAACTCATCATTGCACTTCTCTTTCCCTACTGTCACCGATCCATTTTCTGCCACATGAGATGCTTCCGAGATGCCATCAACATTCCCCTGGCTGAGAGCCCCTGCTCGTCACCAACATCGTTAGTCGTCGACTATCCAATAATCGCCCGCAGCCATCATCTTCCTACCAAGCCACCATCGAGCCACCGTCTCTTCTCTCTGTTGGGTTGCTTGCACCAGTCCAAGCCATTTTCCCCTTCTTCCTTCCATGTTGTTGCCATCCGTAGCTCGCCGCTGTCCATCTGCTCATCGTAGTCTATCATGGACTAGGATTGATCACCAGTCAAAGATTGAATGCAACTTGGAGAAGGAGATTAGAGTGTTGATGGACAAGACTCGGGTGCCTATGAAGGAAAGAAAGCATCAATCACCCCATCAAGCTACTGATCGGATGGCTGAGACTGCTCCACATGATATATGGCTAATTTTGATCCATATTAACTCTAGATTTGATCAGGAGAAAGCTCTTGATGAGCTCTATAAAAGGAGGACCCCGGGTAATAGTCCAGGCATCAGTTTTCACAGTAATTTTGTACTAATTTATTTTCTTACTCTCTTGTTAGATCAATGTATTAGGCTTGGAAAAAAGGAAAATCTTGGAGGGGATGCTGGTGGCAGTGATGTGTGGCTAGACTCCTTCAACCTGAGATGAAGATGAAGTCTGTAATCGAGTCTTATTTCTTTTTTTGTACTTGATTCATATGCAATAAAAATCATGCTTTTCCTTTATACATCTTTTGATTTATTTTTCTAATTAAGATCTTGATCTAGCATACATGGCCTATATTGTCATCAATGTGCCATGATCTTAGGATACAGTACGTGCCTAAGAGAGGTAGATCGTAATATGGTAGATTAAATCCCTAACCTTGCAATTAAATTAGATACTTTATACTCTAAGTAGATACATCGTGATCTTAGGATATGGCTCATGCCTAATAAAAGATAAATGATCTAATACTTAATTTGTAGTGCCATTATTATTACAACATAAAGAAAAAAATAAAATCTATTTGCATGGTGGATTCAGTTCGAGGTTACTTCTCCTGCTATCTTGAATAATTAATTAGTTGCTTCTTTCAAAAAATACTATTAATAATATAATCTTTTATAAATAATGTTCTTTGCTCTTTTCTATAAAATAATTATCCATGATCCCCGAGGATACGATCCCTAATCATCCTAGCTATAGTAGTGAGTTAGGTTTTCATTTTGACCACCTATGACAGTGATCATTTCCCATGAAATTATTATATGGATGTAAAATTGGGAAGCAATCTTAGTCAAATTCTAATTATTTAGGCCAACCCTTGCAATAGCTATTGCTTGCATCAGTTGTAAGACAGGAGCCGTGGACATATCATTTGGGAATAAAATGCTAAGGTTGAATGCGTTAATGCTATCATGGGATCGCCAAAGTGATGAGTTTAGTGAAAAAATGTGTTAGAGAAATTTATAGAAGAAGCCATCACTGCCATACCCTCACAAGACTTTTGCAAGCTTGTCTATCGCATTTGATATGGATAGCTTTGATATAGATGGGTACATGGATAAAGTGAATGCATTGTTAGAGCCACCCATTCCACTCCTCCATGGACCACGAAGTATGAGTAAATACCCCTCCACCAATAGCTTCATTATTAGAGACCCCACCTATATTAGAACGAAAGCCACTCCTAGGTATGTTACTAGGTCCATTTCTAGAACCTGATATAACCTCTAACCAAGGATCCACATTGTAGATATACCAAACGAAGATTAGAGGGATAATCATCGACCCACCAATGGACTGCCCAACCCAAATATTATCTCAAAAACAAGTATGCAGTCCTGAAGCAAGATAGTCATAAAAATTTTACTAAGGATCCTTCACAAAAATTTTTGAATTGTATTGGAATTGACAGCGAAGAGAATGAGTGATCTATTAGACCCACCATGGATCATACAACATGAGCAATTTATAAAGTCCTCAGGTATTAACCTGGCCCCTACACTAGAATCAATACTTACTTGCAACCTAAGCCACCTCCTATCATCATATGGTCAACAAATAGCTTATCCAAGAAATTTAGTATAGAATATTACTGATTGGACTTCATCAAATAATTACCATGGCTTGGTGAACCTAGCAAGTAAGTGGACAAATCAACTAGAACAATCTAAAAATTTACTTAGTCTAGCTGAAGACTTTAAACTTAGTACTCTTGGGAGGCAACCTAATTTTTGAATTTAATTTATCTTTTTAGTTTGTTTACTTTCTTATTAGGATAGGTAGATAGGTTGGAAGGGAGAATTAAATATTCAAGGATATTTGAAGCACCCTGCTAGACTGAAGATACATTGAGTTAAGTGTATTCTTTCCTATCTCTTGTTGCATCCTTTATTTTCATTTCTCCATTGAGGATAATGTCGATTAAGTTGGGAGAAGGAAAACTAATTTAATTAAGTCCTCTATTATGATCAGAAATAATTAGTTTTATATATTTGAAGTTAAGTAGGCACCATAATCAATGATTGATTAATAGTTTAGATGATTTTAGAGATATTGAGGGTTAAATTATTAAAAAAATTTCAATAAATGATAGAGTTTAGATCAAAAAAAAAAATTTAAGCGATTCTATAACCTTCTATCATTGATCTCGATGAAGAATCTACTTTATGGGATATGGGTGGAAAGATCGAGATATGCAGAAGTTTATTAAAAAGAATGGGATTTTGGCATTATCTCACTAAGTAATCGGGTCCCTTCGTCTAAGTAAGTATTGTGGTTCGCATCAAAAGATGAAGATATCAAGAGACCTTTAAAAGGTCAGTCTCACCTTACAGCAATTCTTGGACTCTCATTGAGTAACCAGGCTTCTTCGTCTAAGTAAGCATTGTGATTCGCGTCAAAAGGTTAGGATGCCAAGAAATCTATAAAGAATAATGCCTCACTAAGTAACTAGGCTTCTTTGCCTAGGCAAGCATTGTGGTTCTTGTTAAAAGGTGAGGATGCAAATGCTTGAGAGGTTAGGATATTACACTAGACTCTTTAAAAAAATAAAAAATAGAAGAATAAGAAGAAGAATGGGATTAAACTGCAAAAAAACTTTATACCAAATCTGTAGCAAGTTAAAGGACTTAAAGATTGAGATGGAAAGTTGGCAAAAAAAATTCTAGAAATTTCTATGGATTTCACTTAATCATTAACTAAGTTGAATAATAATAATCCAAGGAAGTACAACTTTAAAATCTAGCCTGGTATTAGCTACCTTAAGGACTGCTTAGACTAACTTTCAATTCATGGACATGTTTGTATACACTGCTGATTTATCTGCTTTACTCGAGGACAAGCAAAGTTCAAGTTAGAGAGTATGATAAGTCCTATAAATATATTTATAAAGCATCAATTTATAAATTAATTAATCTTTGTTTCCTTAAAAATGATGATTTATCTATATTTTGCAAGAAATATGTTTACCATCATAAAGAGCTCGATGTATAGGTCGAGAGGACACAAACCAGACCCAAAATGGAGTTCAAATAGGCCCAAAATTGATTAAAACCAAGAACAACATAGTTTTAAAGTAGTCGGTCAACATGGACTGGCTGCTTGGTCCACAAACCTTCTCCCATGGACCATCTTCCCTATTCTAAGCTGCTCGCTACCCGACACCATCCTTCTCATCACCAGCTATCTTCCTCCCTCCCGAGATGCCCATCATTGACTTGAGGAGATGTTGCCGCCGCCTTGCCACCCACCATCGATGCTTGTTGCTACCCCAACACCATCGCCCTCTTATCACAGTCCACCATAACCGAGGAGATGCCACCACCAGCACAACCACCTGCTTCCCATCTACTGATGCCTATTCGCTGTCATCTCTATTCCAACCTATCAAGCCACTATCATCGCAGCCCATGCTCTCTATCCATTACCAATGCCTCCACCCATCGCCATGGCTGCCCTCTACCCTATCCACACTATTGAGACCCTGATGCCAATGCATCCTTCCCATGATCTGCTCGTCGTTGCTTCTTCCCATCACTGCTGCCTCCTCCATTTAGTCATTGCTGCTTCGTTGTCATCGCCGTAGCTTTCACCATCCCAAGATGTGTGCCACTCCCATGTCACTACTATCACCTTCTCTTCTCCATTGCAGTGCCCATCGAGCTATCGCCTCCCCCCTATCACCTTCCTTTCCAGTCAAGTTCCAACAACAAAAGGAGCTGTCAATGTGAGGAAGAAGAGGATTGGAAATGGAAGGTTGATCCAATGGTCACAAGTGATTTTGAAGGATTTTGGGCTTTGATGAGCAGTTTCATGGCAAATTTTAGACTTTGATCAAGTATCTGCGATAGGTGATAGAGAGTTCCATGTAGTCTAATGTAGCTGGGAAATGAGTTTAGTAGAATTTGACTGGGATTTAGACCCCAAGCTTCCTTCTTTGCCTTATGTCCTACTTTGACAACCATCCCATCTAACCATCTATTTTTTAGCCAATAAATCCTAGCCATTTCTATGAACTAATCATCTAGTCCCTTATAAGAAAATCACAAAGGCCTCTCTCCTCCTAACACTTATAAAAAGGCTCCCATACCTCCACCTTGGACATCAATCTCTGAAATTCCTTTAGAGCTTGTATATAGAGAGAGGAAGGGAAGATCATGTGTTGCCGCCAAGATCGTCGTGACCTGTAGCTGCTGTCGATGTCGGATCGCTCATCGTCCTCTTGGGTCAACCCGTGCGGCTGGACCTGCAAAACAGGAGTTAGTGACCCAGGCCAGGGATTCTGGTGGGGGTACTCCGACGTTCAAGTTAGTGATGACCCAGGAAAACATATCCTCCTGGTCGATCCCCTCTTGATGGACTCCATGCTAGGAGGAGTAAGTGGTGTGAGAATGGGGGTGCGAGAGTGCCGGGAGAGGTAGTAGCCAAGGTGGGCTAGCCCTCCTATGAGGGATTCTTCTCCCTTACTCGCTTGAATGATGCTCTGTGGTTGAGTTTACACTTGCATACCTTTTTTTTTCTTTTTTTCCTTATGGGGGTGTCGAATGTTCTTTTAAGTCCAGGTGACCGTTGAGCACCTACCTTGGGATCTTTTCCATGCTGTCAGGCACGTGCAGCGGTGTTCCGTGTCATGGACGGGACGTCTTTCCCGATTCGTTATAAGAGAGACTGTAATATACTCTGACATTCCTTTTGATCACCCCATTTCGGGAAGCCTGGCAATGTTTCGATCGGGGGGCTACCACCCCCGGGATTCGAATCTCCTGGTTGACTTCCTCTTTTGGGTGGTGCAGGTGGTTGGTGGAGAGCGTGGCACCTTGGTAGGGAGCTTCTTGTCCTTCTGGTGTAAGCAGTGGCCGCGGAGAGTTATTATGGCTTGATAGGTGCTTCCTCATGGTCTTCAGGTCGCTTGTCGGTGTCTCAGGGAGGTGGCCGTCCCCTTGTTGGCCGGTGGTGCTGTCCGAGTTAGTTGCCAAACTGGAGAGCTGGGACTCAGCTCCGACCCGGGAGGCTCGACCTGGTGGAGGAGGGCTGAGCTCGACTCCGGCTCAGGGGGCTCAACCTCAGAGGGGCTCGACCCGGTGAAGGAGGACTCGACTCCTGCCCAAAGGGCTCAACCTCGGAGGGGCTCGACTTGGAAGAGGAGGGCTGGGCTCGACTCCGGTCCAGGGGTCTCAGCCTCGGAGGGGCTTGATCCAGTGAAGGAGGTCGACACGCGACTCCAGCTCAGAGAGCTCGACCTCGGAGGGGCTCGACCTGGTGGAGGAGGATTGAGCTTGACTCTGGCTCAAGGGGCTCAGCCTCGGAAGGGCTTGATCTGGTGAAGGAAGTCGCTCAGCTCCGGCCTAGGTGCCCTGAGCTTGTGGGTGCCGACCTGGCAAAGGACGGAGCTCAGCTTTGACGGGCCGCCTCATTGGTTTGGGGAGCTCGGCCTGGCCAAAGGAGTCCGAGGTGGGGTGTCCACCGTGGTAAATTTCTTGACATGGCATCTTACAGGGATTACATGTCAGCACGCCGGCTTCCAGCCACATTATTTACCCCCCACTCCCAAGTCCCGTTAGCACGAGGCACTCGGGGCGAAGGGAGTAAATGCACTGCTGACATGGAAAGGTAGGGATCCGGCGCAATGATGACCGCGATTGGCGGTGTCTTGGGAAGCGGCTTCTTTGGCCTACCCGAGGGAACCACGTGGCCATGTTCGAGGAGCAGTTATTGCAGGCATGGAATCTGGAGCGGCCGCAGTCGGAGCCAGATGCAAGTCCTGCCGATGAGTGACACGTGGCATAGATCCAGTGGCAGGGACTTGTAATGGTACGATCAGGCATCGGTCATTTCGAAAGGAAAAGTTACCTTTCTCGAAATACGTCTTCTTTCAAATCTTTCGTGCCTACCACTATACCGAAGCTCCTCTTTCATCCATTCAGCCATTCTTGTCCATCCAAAGCTCTCGGCATGTCAGTCCTCTTTCTCCTCGTCCAGGTTTAGTAGGGTCTCCTTCCTCTCCCCTCGATCTTCTTAGGGCTAGGTAGGCCTCAGGACCTTCACCTGCTTTCCTCTTCTTCTTCCTCTGAACTTCTTCATCATGTCCCATTTTGGACCGAGTTTTCATCCTTCGACCAATCAGGGTGAAGCCAGGCCTTCTAGGTCGAGGTCACCATCATCTTCTTCTTCTGATGAGGAGGGAGATGGGACACACTTCGAGCTTAGGGGGAGGCATCGCCCTAGTGGCATAGTTATTAGGGAGTCCGGTCTTAACCCTTCCTGTCCTTCTCATCCTCCTCTCCCGTCTGAACCCATCTCCGAGCCTGTCCGATCAACAGGTCCCAGCGGGATCGCTTCGACAATCTCTACTGATGAATTGGGGGCCATCCGGGATGTGTGTGGCATCCTATACTCCATCCAGCTTTTAATCCTCCGACGGGGGGACCGGGTCACTTCCAGTAGCCTGGGCCGAATTGCTTTATATGAGGAGACCTTCTTAGGAGGGCTCTGCTTCCCTTTTCATCCCTTCCTTTTGTCTGTGCTGAGCAACTACCGCTGGTTCCTGCTCAGCTAGTCCTCAATGCCATAAGGAATATTTTATGCTTCATTATACTCTGCCACTTTCACGGGATCGTTGCTTGTTTTTCCCTCTTCAGAGCCTTCTTCACTCTGAAGCGCTACCCCACCGAAGATGGTGTGTGGTCCCTCTCTTCATGTCCGAGGGGGATTAGATTTGAACTTCCCTCTTTCATCAAAGGATGGAAGAGCAAGTTCTTCTTCGCCACAGTAGAGGGGATCGACTGGGTGTGGAGTGACCCAGATCGATCTCCCAATAAAAACTCTGCAGTCGAGGCAACCGACTAGGAAGTTTATAAGCTGCTCCGAACTGTGCAGATTCCCTCTCTCGAGGTTCTGTTATTAAAGCAGAACCTCACCGAGGGGGGTCAGCCCAACAGGAGAGTTGGGTGAGTTCGGCTCGGGTCCTTTTCTGCTCCTTTGACTTGTCTTTTTTGAATTAGAGCTAACATAGCATTTTTTTTATCTTCTTCCTGCAGGTATGAGGTTCTTTGTGGAAGATCTGCTCTCAATCACCTAGAAGAGGCCTCCGGAAGGATTGACACAGGAACCTTCTCCGAAGAGATCTCGTGGTGAGGGTGCATCGGCAGCCACCCCCATCGAGCAGATCGAGCCAAGGAGGCGAGGGTCCAAGGCTGCCCCCGCATAAGCAAGGAAAGCAGAGGTTGCAGCATCCGAGCCAAAGCGGAGGGTTGCCGAGCCTGTGGTGGAGCAGACGAGGCGACGAGAGCTGACCTCCGCTCCGGAACCCAAGGTGGTTGTCCGGGCCAGGGCCACCACAGCAGCTGCCACCGTCATGTCACCCCCTCCTCTAGAGCTCGTTGTCCTCGAGAAGGAGGTGCCGGAAGGAGTGGATATGGTGTCGGTGGTGCCACCGGGGGAGGCGCTGAGCTCCCAACGGCCCCCGAGGCCTCTACTGGTGGTGGAGTGGGTGACTCCGCCTCGGGGGTAAGTAGGAGAGAAAGAGACTATCATCGGGTCCCATTCAGAATGGGGCCCAATGTGTAATTGCTCTGAGACTGGAAACTGGTCGAGCCATGATGTACTTCTCCATCCAAGCATGCAACAGCGGGGAGATGGCCGGTAAGGTACCGGGGGACGCGATCAGCAGCATATTCCCCCTACTCTTCATGGTAAGCGAGTCTAACCTTCTGGAGCTCCCTTTCTTTTCCTTTTCTCCTTTTGACATCTTGTTTGGTGCAGGTCAGAGCCGAGACGCTCCTCATCAAGGATTGCTGCCAGAACTGGTTGAAGAATGACCAGTAACGTGCAGCCGAGGTCGATGCTCTGAAGGTCGAGCTGAAGGACAAGTCTGATGCCTCCCGAGAGCTCGATCTGAAGAACGAGGAGCTCGAAAGGGTGCTCGCAGGCACTGAGAGGCGATCGAAGGAGCTTCAGGAGGAGCTCGACCGGGAGTGGGGTCGGTTGAAGAGTAAGGCCGAGGAGCTCGCGGCCATTGAGAAAAGGCTAAGCTCATTCATGTCGAGGCATCCAGTAGAAGGGGATCGTCCAGTCCCTTCAGGCTGAGCTGGACGCGGCGAAGAAGAAACTGACCACGATCGAGAGGGAGGCAACGGAGGCAGCCAGGTTGGCAGAGGCGGAAAGGGAACAAGCCATCGAGGCGAGGAAGGAGGCTGAAGGGGCCATGGAAAGGTTCAAGACCTCGGAGGAGTTCACCGCCGAATTCTATCAGACGATGTCAAACTCTTTCTATAAGGGTTTTATGTACCTACATGACCGAGTCGAGGGGTTTGTCCCCGACGAGGGCCGCAGCCGACTTAGAATTCCTTGAGCTCTGGGCATGGAGCTGGGTGATGCAGAGGGGTCAGCCACCGTCCCTGAACTTCTCCCGCCGGTGGCGGCTGTCGAAGCCGAAGTTGAATAGCCTGAAGCCACCAGGGATGGAGCTCCACTGCCGCACAGCCCTGCCGACTGGGCTACTCGAGTAGGCTAGGTCTTTACTCCCTTGTTTTCCAACATTGGCTCAGGTCGCCTGGCATGTCGAGGACTTGAGAACATCTGTAAATGAACAGTAGGTTTTTAATGGAATGAGTTCTCTTAACTGCTTTGGTTTGAGTACCTCTGGCCTCAACCTCTTCCTCTTCTCCCTTCCTTTCTCTTTTATTCTTCTTTTCTTCTTCTCTCTTTCTTTCTTTTTTTTTTTTACATATGTATACATGCAATGGGGTGAGAAGAGAGGTTTACGCCTTATTGCTGGATGTCCTGGACTCCAGTGCCATAGAGCTAAACTCTGGGCTTCAGCATCTCGGAGCTGGGCTCAGAGACTTAGCGGCTGGAGATCTGAGCTCCAGGTCTTCGTGTCTCAGAGTTGGCTCAGAGGTTTGGTGGTCGGAGGTATGAGCTCGGGCTTTGAGGTCTCGGTGCTGGGCTCTGGGACCTAGTAGCCGGACAGCTTGGCTTCGGGCCTTGATGTCTTGGAGCTAGGCTCGAAGACTTGGTAGCCGGAGATCTAAGCTTCAGGCTTTGAGGTCTCGGTGCTTGGCTCTGGGACTTGGAGGCTGGACAACTTGGTTTCGGGCTTTGATATCTTGGAGCTGGGCTCGAAGACTTGGCGATCGGAGATCTCAGCTCTGGGCTTTGAGGTCTCGGTGCTTGGCTCTGGGACCTAGTGGCCGGACAGCTTGGTTCTAGGCTTTGATGTCTTGGAGCTGGGCTCGAAGACTTGGTGGCCGGAGATCTGAGCTCCGGGCTTTGAGGTCTCGGTGCTTGGCTCTGGGACCTGGTGGCCGGACAACTTGGTTTCGGGCTTTGATGTCTTGGAGCTGGGCTCGAAGACTTGGTGGTCGGAGAGCTTGGCTCCGGGCTTGGATGTCCTAGAGCTGGGCTCGAAGACTCGGCGGCTGGAGATCTAAGCTCGGGCTTGGATGTCCTGGAGCTCGGCTCAAATACTTGGTGGCCGAAGAGCTTGGCTCCGGGCTTAGATGTCCTGGAGCTGGGCTCGAAGACTTGGTGGTCGGAGAGCTTGGCTTTAGGCTTGGATATCCTGGGGCTAGGCTCGAAGACTTGGTAGCCGGAGAGCTGGGCTCCGGGCTTGGATGTCCTGGAGCTGGGCTCAAAGACTTGGTAATCGGAGAGCTGGGCTCCATGCTTGATGTCCTGGAGCTGGGCTCAAAGACTTGGTGGTCGGAGAGCTTGGCTCCGGATTTGGATGTCCTGGAGCTGGGCTCAAAGACTTGGTGATCGGAGAGCTTGGCTCCGGGCTTGGATGTCCTGGAGCTGGGCTCAAAGACTTGGTGGCTAGAGAGCTTGGCTTCGGGCTTGATGTCCTAGAGCTGGGCTCGAAGACTTGGTGGCCGGAGAGCTAGGCTTTGGGCTTGGATGTCCTGGAGCTGGGCTCGAAGACTTGGTGGACAGAGAGCTTGGCTCCAGGTTGGATGTCTTGGAGTTAGGCTCGAAGACTTGGTGGAGGTTCTCCTGCAAGGCAAGAAACGTTTGCACAAGGAGAACCTTAACTATCGATGAGAAAGAACCTTATGTTATTGATGCCGGAGAATCGGGCCCCGTGTTTTAATGTCGAGGAGTTGGCCTCCGATTTTTGGGCGTGCCAGGCCTTGGGCGGGGTAGCGATATTCCTGCAAGGTGAAAAGCAATCTATGCAAAAGAAGACCTTTATTATATTAAAGGATAAGCCTTACATTACTGATAATACTTTCTCAGATTGTAGGCATTCCATATTCGCTGAAATCTGGCACCGCCGAGATCCGTGAAGTAGTAGGCTCCATGCGGAAGAGCTTCGACCACCTTACAGGGACATTCCCGGTTTGGCGAGAGCTTGCCGCACTCCCGGGGTTGAGACGCTTCAGCTCGACGGAGAACTAGGTCGCCAGTTCGGAAGACCTTGGGCCTCACTTGGGCATTGTAGTATCGGGCGACCCATTGCCGGTATGCTGCCATCCTGAGTCGAGCTTTGTCTCTGGTCTCTTCGAGGAGGTCCAAGTTGAGCAGGAGGTGCATCGAGTTCTACGCTTCATCATATTGCTGCACCCGCGGTATGGGCAAGCCGAGCTCGACTAGGACCACGGCCTCGACACTGAAGACAAGGTTGAAGGGTGTCTCGTCGATCGCTATCCTGGGCATTGTGTGGTAGGCCCAGAGAACGCTTGGGAGTTCTTTGGCCCACCTGCCCTTGGCCTGGTCCAGTCAGGTCCTGAGTCCTGAAGGATGGTTCAGTTGGTTACTTCGGCTTCTCCATTTGTCTGGGGGTGAGCGATGGAGGTGAAACGGTGCTGGATGCCATGCTCGGTGCAGAAACCTTCAAACTCCGGTTGTCAAACTGCCATCCATTATCGGTGATGATATAGCGGAGGAGTCCAAAATGGCATATTATCGACTTCCAGAAGAATTGACGGACCTTAGCTTCCGTAATCCATGCCAGTGGCTCCGCCTCCACCCATTTGGTGAAATAGTCGATGGCCACCAGCAAGAACCTCCGTTGTCCCAGTACAGGGGGAAACAGCCCCAAGATGTCCATTCCCCATTGAACGAAGGGCCAAGGGGTGGAGAGCTATGAGATCAGCGTCGCCGCTGACGTTGTATGTGAGCATGGCACTGGCATTTGTCGCACCTCTTCACGAAGTCGACGGCATCCTTCCTTATGGTCTCCCAGAAGTATCCCTGGTGGAGAGCTTTGTACGCCAACATCCTTCCTCCGATGTGGTTCCCGCACAGGCTTTCGTGTATCTCCTGGAGAACGAAGGCTGCCTTTGCGGGTCTCAGGCACTTCAAGAGCGGGTAGGAGTAGGATCGGCGGTAGAGCTATCCTTCCATCAGGACAAACTGAGAGGCTTTTTTTTTGACGAGGTCGGCCTCCGCGCAGTCCTTAGGCAAGGTGCCATCGGTGATGTATCTGATGTACCTATCCATCCAGCTCAGCTCCAGGGTGACTTGCTGCACCTCCTCGGGAGCTTCGTTGCTTGGGTTTTCGAGGTACTCAATGTATGCACGCCCCAGCGATGAGTCTGATAAGGTTGCGAGTCTCGACAGTGCATCCGCATAAGTATTCTTCCCATGGGGGATATGGAAGATATTTAAGCATCGGAAGCTTGTCGTGCATGAGCGGACTCGTTCCAGGTAGTTCATCATCTAGGGATCTTTAGCTTCATATTATCTAGAAACGTGTCCGGCCACCAGTTGGGAGTCAGTGAAGACCTTCACGTTCTGGATGCTTAACTCGCGTGAGACCTTTAGGCCCGTGAGGAGCGCCTCGTACTGCGCTTGGTTATTTGTCGCAGCAAATTTGAAGCGGAGGGCACATTCCGCCATAATCTCGTCGCTGTTGGCGAGGACGAGGCCCGCCCCGCTCCTGACGGAATTGGATGCGCCATCCACGTGGAGGATCCACGGTTCCTTTTCCATGCCGGGCTAGATCTAGGGCTCCATGGAAGTTTGCTCTGGCTCCTTGGCGAGTCCCATGCACTCGACTAGAAAGTCTGCTAAGACCTGGGCCTTCTGTGATGACCTCGACGATACGCGATGTCGAACTTGCTCAGCATCAGGGATCATTTGGCCAACCACCTGGATGTTTCGGGGTGGCTGAGTATGGTCCTTAGGGGCTGGTCCATCACCACCATGATGGGATGCGCTTGGAAGTAGGGCCTGAGGTGCTTAGCAGACATTATTAGAGCAAAAATAAGTTTTACGGAGTGGGTATACTTGATCTCCGCATCACGAAGGATTTTGCTGGTGAAATATACTGGCTTCTAAGATCCATCCTTGTCCGTGCAGATGAGGACCAAGCTGATAGCTCTGGGTGTGACCGCCAGATAGAGCAACAGTTCCTCTCCTTCCTCGGCCTGGAGAGCAGCGGGGGAGAAGCCAGGAACTCCTTTAGCTCTTCAAAGGCTGCCCTGCACTCCTCTGTCCAAGTGAATTCATGCATCTTGTGTAGCACCTTGAAGAAGGGAAGACAGTGATCGGCTGACCTCGAGATGAACCGGCTCAGGGCTGTAATACGCCCCGTCAGGTGCTGGACCTGCTTCTTGGATGTTGGGTGCTCCATGTCGACGATTGCCTGGACCTTCTTTGGGTTCGCTTCAATGCCCCTCTGAGTGATCATGAAGTCCAGGAACTTCCCTGTCGCCACTCCGAAGGTGCACTTTGCTGGGTTCAGCTTCATTTGGTACTTTCGAAGATTGTTGAAGGCTTCGACAATGTCGGCGACGTGGTTCAAGCTTGGCTTGCTCATGACAAGCATATCATCCACGTACACCTGCATATTCCGACCGATTTGATCTTTGAAGACCCTATTGATCAGACGCTCGTATGTGGCCCCAGCATTCTTCAGATCGAAGGGCATCATTTTGTAGCAGTATGTCCCTTAGTCGTTGATGAAGGCGGTGTGCTCCTCGTCCTTTGGGAGCATTTGGATTTGATTATACCCAAGAATGCATCCATAAAGGAGAGAAGTTGGTGACCCGAAGTGGCATCCACCAGTTGATCAATCTTTGGCAGGGGAAGCTGTCCTTCAGGCATGCCTTGTTTAGGTCGGTGTAGTCCACACAGATCCTCCACTTGCCGTTGCTTTTCTTCACCATCACCACATTCACCAGCCAGCTTGGGTATTGTACCTCCTGGACGAAGCTGACGGCGAGGAGTTTGTAGACTTTCTCATTGATTACCGCCTGCCTCTTGAGGGCGAAACTCCTCTTCTTCTGCTAGACTAGCCTGCACTTCGAGTCAATGCTCAGCTTGTGGGTGATGATGTCGGAGGAAATACCTGGCATGTCGGTCACTGTCCAGGCGAACACATCTGCGTTCACCTGTAAAAACTCTAATAGGTGGGCTCTTTCCTCCTCTTGTAGCTGGGCCCCAATCTGCACCGTCTTCTCCTGATCGGTTCTGAGCAGAAAAGATAATAGGTGCTCGGTCGGGCCACCCCTGGGGTCCTGCACCCTTTGGTCGAGCTCGTCCGCCTTGGGATCTTCTTCGGAAACTTTGGTACCTATGAGGGTTTGGAAACAGTGTTGGATTGGCTGAGGTGCACCTCTCATTTCACCAACTCTATAGGGAGTTGGGAACTGCACCAGCAATCGCTTCATGGAGATGACGGCATTGAGCAGATTGAGTCCGGGTCGGTCGAGGATCACATTGTAGACAGAAAGGAGTCTAACTACTGTAAAGGTTGTCATGACAGTGCTCTACCGAGGTAGGGTCCCGACAGTGACTGGGAGAGTGATTTCTCCCTCAACCCTCACAGAGTTTCCTGTGAAACCGATAAGGGATGTATGCACATGTCTGAGTTGTGCAGGAGACAAGTTTATTCTGGAGAAGGCATCATAAAAAAGCATATCTGTTGAGCTTCCACTATCAACCATGATGCATTTTATAGGATGCTTCGTGATCATCATCTTGACGACCATGGCATCGTTATTTATATTTTCCCCCCAACCTTCCCCTCCCGCATAAAGAGAAGTACATTTTAGATTGCCCTACCCCTAGGCCTTCTTGGATGCGCGCTCGGCTCCCCAACTTATCATTCCCACCGGCTTCTCGATAGAGCAGTTATCTACCATAGGAACTGGCAGGAGAGCGACGAGCGCTTGAGGTTCTAATTGAGCTCTGCCCCCCACGTACCTCCTGAGGTAGCCTCTCTTAATAAGTTCTTTGACCTCCTTCTTGAGGTTGTGGCATTCCTCGGTGTCATGGCTGTGGTCGGTTGGGGTAGCAACAGTACATCTTGTCACGGCTTAAGGATGGCCTCATCGAAGGTGGGCGCTTTAAGTAGGGCTCACTTCGATCTCCATCAGGATTTCGTCCTCGGGGCGAGTAGGGGAGTAAGTGTCTCCCCTGGGACTAGAGCGCACTTCGGTCTCGGTCCCTGGCAGAAGTTCGAAGCGAGGGACCTGGCTTCCGCATCCCGGACATCTCGGTGGGAGTCGGCTTCTTCGATGGCTTCCCATCAAGCTCCCTCCTCGTACGGTCTGCCTCCTCGGTGCGGATGTACTTTTGAGCTCGGAGGAGGAGCTGGAGTAGCTTATGGGGGGCTTCTTGTCCAGCGAGTCAGTCAGGCGGGAGGTCCTGAGCCCTCGCTTCAGGGCCAGTATGGAGACTGGCTTTTCAAGGTTGTAAATCTCCAAAGCGATGACTTTGAAGCGGGCCACGTAGTCTCGTAGTGGCTCGCGGTCCTGTTGCCAGATGGAGAAGAGGTTGTTTGCCTCTCGCGGCACCTTCCGACAGGCGTCAAAGTGGGCCACGAACTTTCACTCCAGCTGAGCAAAAGAACCAATGCTTTCGGGCTAGAGGGCGGGTGAACCAGACTCGAGTCGCCTTCCGGAGGGTTGCCAGGAAGGTGATGCAAAGAAGGGCGTCGGTGGCCTCCTGGACCCTCATGAGGGTCTTATAGCTTTTCAAGTTGTCTAGGGGGTCGGTGGTCCCATCATAGGGATCCACCCACGGCATCCGGAATCGGCTAGGAATCGGTTCCTCTTGGATCTCTCGGGGAAAGAAGGACGGGCATCATAGCTCGCTGGCTCATCAACAGAGCACTGTATGTTCGCGAATCGGCGGGATAGTTCTATCAGCTTGCGCTCGTGCTCCTCCAGGCACTTTTCAGCTACGCACCTGATAGCCTCATCAGTAGAACCTTCCATTGAGAGGGACGCAGAAGGTGACATGAGTGCACGGTGCTCATGAAGGGGGGACTTGCCTCTTCGGCCTCGGTGGGGCTTGGATACCACCTGCTTGAGGGCAGGAGACCGGCTCTCCCCATCGGGTGACCTGGCATTGTCTCTTTGCTGAAGTCAAATGACTGCCCCGGCCCGCGGTTGTGAAGGCCTTCCTTGGAAGGATCACAGGCTGTCGCGGGATGCTGCGACATGGACCACGGGGGTCCCTAGCTGTTGGTAGGTAGCCAAGGACCATTGCTAGTACTGGAGCTGGCGCACTGCCATAGTGAGGATTTGCATCTGTTGGGCGAGAGCAGCCAGCTGGACGTCCGTTGGAGGTGGTTGAGTGAGATCGGGGAGCTCCCCTTCCAAACTGTGGGTCCCCTTTGGAAGGGGGGTCTCCCGCATGACTGGTGAAGACTTCTCTCACCCGTGTCGTCACCATCCTCCCGGTGGACCGCTTGCAGGGGGCTTGTGTGAGATCAAAACACGTCAGCTTCCCCCTACCTGGCATGCCAATCTGTTGCCACCAAGATCATCGTGGCCCATAGCTGCTGTCGATGTTAGATCGCTCCTCGTCCTCTCGGGGTCGGCCTGTGTGGCTGGACCTGCAAAACAGGAGTTAGTGATCCGGGCCGGGGATTTCGGCAGGGGCACTCCGATGCTCAAGTCAATGACGACCCAGGGGAACAGATCCCCCTAGTCGAGCCCCTCTTAATGGACTCCACGCTAGGAGGAGTGAGTGGTGTGAGAATGGGGGTGCGAGAGTGCCAGGAGAGGTAGTAGCCGAGGTGGGCTGGCCCTCCTGTGAGGCTTCTTCTCCCTTACTCACTTAGATGATGCTTTGTGGTTGAGTTTGCACTTGCATACCTTTTTTTTTTCTTTTTTTCCTTCTGGGGGTATCAAATGTTCTTTTAAGTCCAGGGACCATTGAGCGCCTACCTTGGGATCTTCCCCATGCTATCAAGCACGTGTAGCGGTGTTCCGTACCGTGGATGGGACGTGTTTCCCGATTCATGATAAGGGAGACTGTCATATGCTCTGACATTCCTTCCGATCACCCTATTCCAGGAAGCCTGGCAGTGTCTCGAGGGGGGCCACCACCCCCGAGATTCAAATCTCTTGGTTGACTTCCTCTTTCGGGTGGTGTAGGTGGTTGGTGGAGAGCGTGGCACCTTGGTCAGGGAGCTTCTTGCCCTTCTGGTATAAGTGGTAGCCACGGAGAGTTATTATGGCTTGACAGGTGCTTCCTCGCAGTCTTCAGGTTGCTCGCCGGTGTCTTGAGGAAGTGGCCTCGCCTCCTTGTTGGTCGGTGGTGCTGTCTGAGTTAGTTGCCGAACTGGAGAGCTGGGACTCGACTCCAACCCAGGAGGCTCGACCTCCGAAGGGCTCGACCTGGTGGAGGAGGGCTGAGCTCGACTCTGGCTCAGGGGGCTCGACCTCGGAGGGGCTCAACTTGGTGAAGGAGGACTCGACTCCTGCCCGAAGGCTCGACTTTGGAGGGGCTCGACTTGGTGGAGGAGGGCTGGGCTCGACTTCAGTCCAGGGGTCTTAGCCTCGAATGGGCTCGATCCAGCAGAGGAGGTCGGCATGCGACTCCAGCTCAGAGAGCTCGACCTCGGAGGGGCTCGACCTGGTGGAGGAGGACTGAGCTCGACTCCGGCTCAGGGGGCTCAGCCTCGAAGGGCTCGATCTGGCGAAGGAAGTCGCTCGGCTCCGGCCTAGGTGCCCCGAGCTTGCGGCTGTCGACTTGGTAGAGGACGGAGCTCGGCTTTGATGGCCCACCTCGTTGGTCTAGGGGAGCTCGGCCCGACCAAAGGAGTCCGAGGTGGGGTGTCCACCGTGGCAGATTTTCTGACGTGGCATCTTACAGGGATTACACATCAGCACGCCGGCTTCCAGCCATGTCATCATGTGTGGCTAAGAAGTTTTATCTTCAAGGAGTAGATAAAGTTTTTGGTATTTATATTTATAATTTTTTATATGTAATTAGTGCTTATTGTAATGGTTTACTTTTCATGAATAAAATTATTTTTCATTACTTCAAGTATGTTCTTCATGTCTAGACTATAATTAGATTTATAATAGTCTATGACTACTATATAGAGATGAATCATGATCCTAAGATATGATTCATGCTCAGCAAGATAGGTTATGCTTGAAATTTGATTATAGAAAATTTTATTTTTGTGATTCAAGACTTTGAATAGCCTATCACTATGTATGAGCAGATCAAGATCCGTATCCAGCAAGATATCCATTGCTTGGAGATTAATCATAGTTAAATAATTACATATTGAAGAAATATAATATAATACTAAAAACTGAATTGAAATTCAAGACATCTTTCATACTATTGTAATCTCTTTCCTATTAGCTTAATTATTTCTTATTTCTAGTTACAATCATATTCCTACTTTTATTTATTTAGTTTTTTATAATCTAATTAAAATTTAACCATATCCTAATTAAAAAGTGAGCATAACCCCAACTGATTCCTAAGGATACAATCTAGACTCACTCTAGCTATAGTTTGAGTTGGTGAATTATTTTTGATCATTTATGATAGTGAACAGCCTATTCCCTCGATTACTTTAGAATAACCTAATCAGAAATCTAGACAATACTTATGCCCTCTACCTGATCACTTTAGAGTAGACAATGACTTTCTAAGTCTGATCAAAAGATTGAGCAATGTCTATACCCCTCTACCGATTATTTTAGAGTAGACAATGACTTCCTAAGCCTGGTCAAAAGTTTGGATAATGCCTATACCCTCTATCCAATTATTTTAAAATAACTTAATCGAAAGTTTGGATAATGCCTATGCCTTCTACTTTATCACTTTAGAGTAGACGATGGTTCGTATGCCTATTCGAAAGTTTGGATAATGTTTATGCCTTCTATCTAATTACTTTATTAAAATAATGGAGAGATATCTTCTTGAAAAAAAGAATTTATTGTTAATTTTTTAAAAAAATTATCAAAATTCCAAGATCTTAGGATTGGAGTTCCATCCAAGTTTTTCAAGTTATATACCTAGGTTTAATAACTTTTGATATATTGTAGGGCCCTTCCCCATTGCATGCGAGTTATCCTTGCTTTGTAGGCTTTGAAACTTTAGCTCGCCAAAGAACAAGATCTCCTTACTGGAAGACTTTGATTTTTATTCTAGAGTTATAGTATCAGGTAACCTTCTATTTATAAGCTGCCATCATGAAATATGTTTTGCCCCAGACTTTTTCCAAAGGTTGAGACTCACTTGCAAGTTTTTTTCATTAGTATATCATCATACTCTTTTATTCAATTAAATCTAAGTTGATTTTCAAAGGGATGACTGCTTCTATCCCAAAAATTAATTTAAAAAATGTTTAATCAGTTGGGACATGAGAAGTTGTTCGATATGACCAAAAAATATTATCCAACTCATCAATCTAAAGGCCTTTCACCCTATCAAGTCTGGATTTCAAGCCTTGAAGAATGATATGATTTGCCATTTTTGCTTTTCTATTGGAATGTGGGTTCTCCACTGATGTAAACCTTTGTTCAAATATAGATTTGAGCAAAATTTTTAAAATCTTCTGCTATCAAACTGCCTTCCATTATCGAAGATGATGAACCTAGACAATCCAAATCAACAGATGATAGACTTCTAGATGAAGTTAGGAACTTTTTTCTCATTTATTTAGGCCAAGGGTTTAGCTTTCATCCATTTGGTGAAGTAATGATCACTACTAACAAAATTTTTTTTGCCCAGTTACCATTAAAAATAGTCCGAGGATATCAATTCTCCACATATCAATTGGCCATGGAACTAGAATCTAAGTGATTGGCATCAAAGGCTTTCTCTGGATGTTAACAAATTTCTGGTATCGAAAATATTTTTAGACAAAGTCTATAGTATTTTGTTGCATAGTAAGCCAGTAAAATCATTATTTGAGGATTTTATAAGCAAGGGTTCTTCTTCTTATGTGGCTGTTATAGATACCTTCATGAGTTTCTTGAAGAACATAATCAATTTCAGAAGGATGCATACATTAGAATAGAGGTATTAAAAAGGATTTTTTATAAAGTTCATTGTTAAGGAGGATGTACCATAAGGCTTGTCTTCTAATTCCTCGGCTTCTCTTTCATTTGTTGGAAGATCTTCTTTGTCAAGGAATATGACTAATGGATTAATCTAGCCTAGCTTTTATTCTAATTACATAATAATAAAGGCTTCTTTGAAGCTGGAAGTTTCCAAGTATTCGATGAAGACCCCTTTTTGAAGACTTAAATATTCTGATGTGGTAAGATGTGACAAAGCATTTGCCTGAGCATTTTTCGATCTAGGAATCTGCTAGATTTCTAGAATTTTAAAATTTGAAATATTTTTTTAATATTTTGAAGGTATTTGACCATGGTTGGCTTTTTGGCTCCATACTCTTCCTACACTTGTCCAATGATTAGTTAGAGTCACAAAAAAACTTTAATTCGATCAATTTTGATCTCTTTAGTTATTTTTAAACTAGCAATTAATGCTTCATATTTAGCCTCCTTATTGGTGGTGTTGAAGCCAAATCTTAAAGCAAACTTAATCACTACCCCATCAGGTTTTATGAGGATTAATCCAACTCCACTTCCTTAAGAGTATGAGGCACCATCGACATGTAGAACCCAAGAAAGTGTATTGGTTCTTCTTTCGATCCTTTTCTTCTCTTTCTTTATCAAAAAGGTACATTCCATGATGAAGTCTATAATGACCAGAGCTTTCATGCTACGGCGAGGTTTGTATTCAATATCAAATTCTTCCAATTCAATTATCCACTTCGCTAGATGATGCGATATATCTGGCCTTCGAAGTATGGATTTTAAAGGTTGATCTATCAAGACAATAATAAAATAGGACTGAAAATATGGCTGAAGTTTTTCGATATGATAACAAGAGTATAGATCATCTTCTCTGCCTTGGTATATCTTACTTCCATGTCCCTTAGTATTTTGTTAGTATAATAGATAGGCTTTGTGTATATCTATATCTTCTCTGACCAAAATAGAGTTAATGATATTAGAAGAAATAGATAAGTAAAGATAAAGTTGCTCTCTTTCTTTAGCCTTGATAGTAGTAAAGTAAAGCCAAGATATTTTTTCAATCTTCGAAGGCTATTTGGTAATTTTTCGACCACCCAAAGTTATTGATATGTCTTAGGACTTTAAAAAATGGTAGGTATTTTTTGACTGATCAAAAAATAAATCAGCTAAACGAAGCTATTTAACCAGTTAACCATTAAACCTCCTTCTTATTCCAGGGGTGCCTCATCTCAAGAAGTGCTCAAATTTTTTCAAGGTCGAATTCAATTTCTCTATGAGTCACCATGAAGCCCAAAAGCTTTATTGATGTAACATTGATAAGTTTATCAAATATTCTAATTTAACCATTAAAATAAATATAATTAATTAGTATTTAGTAAGAATTGATATTTTTTATTAATGTTTTATAAAAAAGGAGTCCATGGATGGAAATAGCTTGATTTTTAAAGTCCAATAGCATAAATGGTACTCAAATCAAAGTTCGAACGAGCCTAGGATTCAAGTTTTAAAATCATTAATGAATTGCATGCTTTTTAGAGTAGCGGTCCACCATGGACCGACCGCTCGGTCTATAGAAATCTAGACAGTCCACAAGCAGCCACTGCTGCCAGTCCACAGACCCTGTCCACAGACCATCTTCCCCATTTTGAGTCGTTGATCGCCAAAGACATCGCTGGTCGTTGCTTGGGGCCGGAGGAGATGTAGGACAGCTGGTTTCCAATCGAGAGGAGCCACCAAGGACCACCTCCATGTTTTTTCCCTCTTCTTCATTCTTCACTATCATGGACCACCACCACCATCCTCCACGCCGCCCATTGCCATCTACTACCCGCCACCTCTTCCTTCGCCAGCCACCATCCAAAGCCATCGACCAGCATCAGCCCACGGGAGAAACCCATCATCCCTATGTTCAGTCACCTTGCCACCGTGCAAACCAGCTCACCGCCACTCGCCACCGTCCCATCGCTGTCCACGGCCTACTGATCACTTTTTCCCACTAGGCACCATCCAATGGTTAGCCTTACTATTCATCCTCTTTTGTTTTTGTTCCCTGGGCCACCACCACTGTCGGCCACCATGTCTGCCACCTCACGCCGCCAACCATCCACTATGATGGGGAGAAGCACAATCCCAGTGGGAGACCAGGGGATCAGGGATTTGAGAATCCAGTTCAGACTCTGGATAGCCAAGAAGGAAGGAACAGCGACTCATGATGCACATAAAATGGCCTAGATTTTTCCATACGATATTTAACCGATTTGGAGCCCGATTGAGTTTAAATTTGACCGGGAGGAAGCTCTAGACAAGCTTTATTTAAAGGACCCGTAGACTAAGAAGAAATCATTCTGGAGAGAGGGTACGGTATAGATAGAGGGTATAGTTTGGATTACGAGTTGGCCTCTAAAAGTGAGTTTCTTAGAGGAGAGTTCTGCCTCCTACACCATCTTCAAGCCTATTCCATCTTCAAGATCAAGATCCAAAGACAAAGAATAAGAGGAAGCCCAATTCACTCTACGGAGTACAATGGAAGAAGGCGAAGTGGCATCAACCAACTTCTTAACAAGGCTGTGGCGAATCAACTTCAATTGCTTTGTTACCGCTTTCCTTTGTTTCTTTAGTTGTTATTTTCTTGTGATTAGATTTTAATTAATATAAATTTATTTTTATATAATTTAAATTCTTGTCTTCTTTCTCTCATAAGTAGATGCTAAGATCCGACTTGCTGATCGAACGTACTGGCTTTTATTTTTGTTGTTGCACTTTGAACATCTATTTTTTTGCAACTTGAAATCATTTTTTTCTTTTCCTATTAAAATCAAAGTTTTCAATTTCTTTTACACATTGCCTTCTCCATGAATTCAACCCAACTTACTTTTTCAATGTATTTTTATTTTAATTTAGAAGTCGGTTAATTAAACCGATAGCCGCGGTGTCTTAACAATAATATAGTAGTCTATCAAGTTTTGGCACAATTACCGGGAAGCTACAAGCGCTAATATTTTTGATCTCTTTGATTTTTTATAAATTCAATATACTACTTTTTTCTCTTTTTTTTGTAGATCAAAAAAATCTAAAAAAACAAAGAAAAAAAAAGAGGAGAAAGAAATTTCTACGATTTTGGTGAGATCAATCTTAATCCTGGATTAATTTTCTTTTTTAGTTACTTTCAATAATTTTTGCCTTTTCATATTAACCAAAAAATTCTTTTTTTGTTCCTTTTGTTAGTCTCCTTTTTTAAAAAACCTACCTAATTTTTAGATTTGTTTTTTTTTTATTGCTATCCTCCTTTTCAAATTAACATAAAAAATCTTTTTTAGCTTCTTCCCTTTAATTAGTTTCTTTCTTTACAACCAACCAAGAAGAAAAAAAAATTATTTTTTAAATTAACCAAAAAAATACTTAACTTTTTAATTAACTACCTTAGATATTGATTTAATTTCTTGCCCTAATTATGAGATCCATAGTTTCTTCATTTGCTTAACCTAATTTTAATTATTTTCTCAAACATAATTAATCAAGATTAAAAATTACCTTTTATCTTTCTTGCTTGAAATAATATAACATAAAAATAAAACAAAAACACCACATAATACTTAACTAAAATAGAGTAACTAACTAAAACTTAAAAGCTTACTACTTGTTGGGATATCTTCCTATTTTACATAGCATATTTTTATAAAATATCTTAAGGGCATTACCCCATAAACAACATAAGATAGGGAGTTGATAACCCTTCCTTGACCCATAAACCACCATCCTGCATCTTACATTGACCCAAGCCTATTAATTAAAATTAACTAAACGTTAGCCCCTAAGAACTCGAGCTCAATAAGACAAGGCACCTAAAAGAGTTGGATCGAGTCAGGATTGGCTGATTAACTGGTATCTAAGAAAGGGATTCAAGGATGATGTAGCCCTGAAAAAAGGTAGTTTTAATTGGTTTCATTAACTGACCTGGCCAATTTAATTGGTATCTAAGGAAAGTAATAGGGAGACCCTCATCGATCTTATCCTTACTTGGCTAGTTGATTAGTTAGTTTCTGACTTGGAGGGCTCCAAGGCTGCCTTAGAAGTTATGAGCTATATAGAATTAGCATAACCCTAGGATAGAGAGTCCATGTTATGCTAACTTATTTGTAAATAACATCAAATCCTAATTAATTCTTCTTCTCTCTCTTAGCTCTAGGACTCCTTAAGCACTTTTCTTTAGAACTCTTCTTCTTCTACATCTCACCACTCTTCTTTAAAAAATAGTAGTAATAATAATAATAAATATATATATAAATAAATAAGGATTGCCCTAATCCAAAATCTTGATTGTATATCCAAATAATCAGAATAAGCTGATAGACTGAATCAGTACCAAGAGAATAAATCCTTATAGTAGAGTACCCTTTCTCCCAGCATACCAAGTCTATTTGAGTCCCACTCACTGTAAGAGTGAGTTTCTAACCATGTACCAACCTCTTGAGTCTATACATGATCAAGTTTATCAAGATCAAATCCAAATGGCCTACAGCTCAGGGGTAATCTATACCTTAATGCTTATAATTCAGGTTGGGGGGCTCAACCAGATTTTTCATGGCAACCACACCTAGTAGTTAGCCTGGCAACCCAATGATCTATGTTCATAGAGACATCATATATGATCAGCCCTATCCCCATTATCAACCTTCTCTAATTAATTATAGCCCATTATTTGAAGAAAATATTTAGCAAGCATCATACCCATCTCCTCTACAGACCAACCTAGATATCGATAGGTTTGCCCAATTTTAATAAATGATTATAGCCCAACAGCAATATATCGATAAGCTAATGGATCAAATTGATTAATGATTAATCGAGCTTAATAGAGAAGAAAGAGGTGAACTGCCTAGTCAACCCACGAGTAACCCAGAGGGATCATACCTAGCTTAAAACCTTAATGACCCTCTATCTTTTCTTAATAATCAGTTTTGACTCCCGGGAACAAACTGGTCTTAGAACAACTTTGTGCAACCATAAAGACCAATATAGATAACTTGGCTAAGGCAAAAAAAAATGGAGAAATAAACTTGTGGGATGAACCAATTTTACCATTACCCCACTCACCTATGGCCCCAGTCTCAAGTGCCCTAGAATTATCCATGCCATTTGATGAGATGGGAGAACAATAAATAAAATGATGAAATTAGTAGAGACCTCCCAATAGAGGAGGCCACCCGTACAATTCTTTCCTAGGATTTGTTAGATCCCTGTCTGGCTCAACTCAAGATAGATGATTTTATATAAATGGGTATACCTCAAAGTGAATATTCCAATACAAATATCCTACTTTAAAACTATCCTACTTTTGATTGATAAATAATAAGAGCCATCACTGAACCCACCAATAGCTTCCTTATTAGAATCACCACTTGATCTAGAACTACAAAATCACTTCTTGATGTACCCATTGAATTTTTTCCAATAAACCTTACCTAGGAAGCCCAACTCAGTAGTATTCTATAAGAATATAAAGAAGCTATCGGATAGGATATTACTAAAATGAGGGATCAAGATTTAAAAATTTTATTATTGATTTCTTCATTTTCAGCGCTAATTTTGAGAACTATCTCAAACTCTTTTCATAATATTAAAATAATGTATGGGGATAGGTCTAATATTGATCAAAAAAAAGTATCTAAATTTAAAATGAAAATTGATATTGACAAAACACATTATATCCGAGAAGGAGAGTAGGGTAGAGCAACCCATAATTGAAAAAAAATTTTAAACTACCACCTCCAATCTCGGCCCAACAAGCATAACCCCTTCCTAATGATCATATAAACTATACTATATTTTTAAATCCTTGAATAACATGCTTATCCAGTGTATTTTATTAATTCAAGCTAATCATCATAGGGTACTCTATGAACGATTTTCTGCCATGATGATAGGCCTCTTGATTGGCCTTGTCCTTTTGATGTTATGAAAGATACATGAAAGTTAATTATCTATTGGACTCCCTCATAAAGTTCGACTGAAGACGTTAAACTTAGCACTTATTGGAAGGCAACCCAATCTTTATTTTTATATCCTTAAAAATAAAATAAAATTAAAAATAATACAAAAAATCTAATCCAAGTTGATAGTGTAGCCTTTATCTTGTGTAGCTCCTCTTCTCAGGTAATCTCTATCCTTATATATATTTTTTTATCTTTATGGTTTGAATTTATTTCTTGAACTAGTTTATACCATTAGGAACAATGGTATTTAAGTTGGGAAGTAGGGATAAACTTTTAAAATATTTAAAGAATTTTGAAAACTATTTTTAAAAGCTCTTTTTAAAAAATTAAAAAAAATTATGAAGAATTTTTTAATCATGTGCCATGAAAATTCTTATACTAAATAGACTAGGAAAAGGATAATAGAGTTCAAAAGCCTTCACTAATAACCGTAATGAGTCAAGAAGTAGACTAGCTGGTCAAATTTTTAGCAGCTTATTTAGGTCATCCAAAGGCTATTAGCACTTCATCGCACATGTAAGTATTAGTTGTAAGGTCAATTAAAGATTCAATTATTACTGAAAAATTGATAATTGATATACACCTCCTATTTAAACTTGAATTTGAGGAAATAGCTACCTGCCTAAAAAGTGAAAAAAAGAAAGAAGAGAAAAAAGAGAAGAAAAAGGGACAAGTTCTAAAATTGATTTTCCACCGAGTAACCGGATACCTTCGTCTAAGTAAGTATTATTGTTCCATTAAAAAGTGAGCAGTGTGAAGACATCGCTATGTAAAAAAAATTCAGGTAGTGTGAAAGCTACCTTAGCCTATGTGAAAGCTACCTTAGCCTATGTGCTTAAGTTGGGGGGTGTATAGAAAATAATCAGAAGTAGGTGATAAGCGAAGAGACAATTATTCTTTTAATCTAGCACTGAAATACTAAATTAGCCATCATAAACACAAGTACAGTAGACCTTTGGGTGAATATTAGGAAATTTTTGATAGTTCTGACTATGAAATTTACTTTGAAACTCAATACCTAGTTAATGATGCTAGCTAATTTCTTTTGACCTTAAGCCTAGATCTAAAGGAAAATTTTAATGACACATGGTTATAAATTAATACTTATATCTTAATTGCATTGCTAAGAGATTAGCAATGACTAAGTTGGGGGGTGTGATAAGCCTATCAATTATTCTAATTTAACCATTAAAATAAGTATTAATTAATTAATATTTAATAAAATTGATATTTTTTATTAGTGTTTTATAGAAAGAAGTCTATGGATAGAAAGAGTTTGATTTTTAGAGTCCAACAATGCAAACGACATTCAAATCGGAGTTCGAACGAGCCCTAAATTTAAGTTTTAAATTTATTAATGAATTGCATGCTTTTTGGAGTAGCTGATCCATCATGGACCGCTACTCGGTCTATAGAAATCTAGGTGGTCCACAGATAGCCATTGTTATCGGTCCACAAACCCTGTCCATGGACCATCTTTCCTATTTTGAGCTGCCGATCGTCGAAGACACCATCGATCGTTGCCTGGGGCCGAACGAGATGCTGGGAGCTAGTTTATGGTCGAGAGGAGCCACCCAAGCACCACCTCCATGTTTTTTCCCTCTTTTCATTCTTTACTATCGTGGACCACCACCACCATCCTCCACGCTGCCCATCACCATCTACCGCCCGTCACCTCTTCCTCCACCAGCTACCATGCCGAGCCACTGACCAGCATCCGCCCATTAGAGAAACCCATTATCCTTGTGTTCGGTCACCTTGCCACCATGCAAACCAGCTCACCGCCATCCCACCACTATCTTTTGCCACCATCCACCACCGCCGATCATCCTCGGCACCATCTCCTTCATTACAAGTCATTCGACCACCATCCACTACCGCCTATAGCTTGCTGATTGCTTTTTCCCACTGAGCATCATCCAATGGTCTACTTTGCTGTTCATCTCTTTGTTTTATGTTCCCTAGGTCGCCACCACCACCGGCCACCATGTCTGCCACCTCACACCACCAACCATCCATTGTAATGGGGAGAAGCACAATCCCAGTGGGAGACCAAGGGATCGGGGATTCGAGAGTCCAATCCAGACTCTGGGTAGTCAAGAAGGAAGGAATAGTGACCAACCCATCATGATGCACATCGGATGGCCCGATTTTTTGTATGATATTTAACCGATTTAGAGCCTGATTGAGTCCAAATTTGACCGAGAGGAAGCCCTAGATGAGCTCTATTCAAAGGATCCCTAGACTAAGAAGAAATCATCCTAGAGAGATGATACGGTGCAGAATAGAGGTCATAGCTTTGGATTGTAGGTTGGCCTCTAAAAGTGAGATTTCTTAGAGAAGAGTTTTGTCCCCTACACCATCTTCAAGCCTATTCCATCTCCAAGATCAAAATTCAAAGACTGAGAAGAAGGGAAAGCCCAATTCACTCCATGGAGTACGACAAAAGAAAGCAAAGTGACATCAACCAACTTCCCGATAAGGATATGGTGAATCAACTTCAAATGCTTTGTTTCTGCTTTCCTTTGTTTCTTTAGTTGTTATTTTTTGTGATTAGATTTAAATTAATATACAATTTATTTTTATATAATTTAAATTCTTATCTTTTTCTTCTCTCGTAAGTAGATGCTAAGATCCAACTAGCAGATCGAACATACCGTGTTTTAATTCTTTGTTGCACTTTGAACATCTATTTTTTGTGACTTCAAATCATTTTTTTTGTTTTTCTATTAAAATAAAAGATTTTAATTTCTTTTATGCACTACCTTTTTCATGGATTTGAGTTGACTCACTTTTTCTATATGTTCTTAATTTAATTTAAAAGTCGGTTAATTAAATCGATAGCCATGGTATCTTAATGATAACATCACGACCTATCAAACATCAAATGCATACTTGTTTAGATTAAGTTTCATCTGGTATCATTTCAATTCATTGAATGCTTATTTCAGGTTAGCTATATGATGATCAACCCTTGTACTTTTAATGAGCATATATCTACATAGACTTTTATATTTCTTCAAGTCTAATTTTTGAAGACTTTGTTGACCAAATGTTAGTAAGTAGCTCTAGCATTCTTTTATTCAAAAGGTATCATTTATAATAGTAGAGTCCTCTTTTGATCATGAAAGCTATCTTCTTTTCATCCTTTTCTACCATTCAAATTTGAGTATATCCTGAAAAAGTATCTATAGGGCTTATTAATTCATGTTCGAAAGTGGCATCAATAAGTTGGTCAATTCTTGATAAGGGATAGTTATCTTTTGGACATGCTTTCTTAAGATCAGTATAATCGATACAGATTCTCCATTTATCATTTGCCTTCTTGATTATAACCACGTTGGCTATCCAATCTGGATAGTGAGTCTTCCTGATAAAGCTTGCTTTTAAAAGTTTATCCACTTACTCCTCAATGGCTTTTTATCTTTCAGAAGTAAAACTTCTTTTTTTGGTTTGACAAAGAGTAGAGGGGGTACACACTAAGTTTGTGAACAATGACATCAGGAGGTATACTTGGCATGTCGGTGGCTAACCAAGTAAAGACATCGACATTGGCTCGAAGAAATATAATCAGCTATTCTCTAACTTTAGGTGCTAGAAGATATCCGATTTGTACAGTCTTACTTGGATCATCTCCTAGATAGATGTCTATCAATTACTTAGTAGGCTCCCCTTTATCGATAGTATTTTCCTTGATATCTAGCTCATTTCCTGCAGGATCCCAATTTGTTCTAGGATCATAATAATTGCAAGAAAACACTATCTTGCTATCATTTGAGCTCCTCTAATGTTTCAAACTTCATGCCTGATCGAGAAATAAATGACCAAGTAGTAGGTGGAGATACTGCCATTAATGTATTTAACCCTAGTTGCCTTAGAATAGTGTTATAAGCTGATAGTATTTGGATGACCAGGAAATTTAATGAGACAGTTGTTGGTCTAGGTGGTTGACTTGCAGCCACCAACAAGAAGATTTTCCTTCTATAATAATTGAGTTCCTAGAGAATCCGATGGATAGGGTATTTACCTTTTTCGGCTTCTCAAGAGGCATTTATTTTCTGAAAAGCATCATAAAGCAAGATATTGGTAGAGCTTCCGTTATCAACTAGAATTCTTTTTATATCATATTTGGCCACCATTATAGAGATAATGATCGCATCATTATGTGAGATTTGAATCCCCTTTACATCTTCATTAGAAAAGAAATAATGTTCTCAAATTGAAAATGGTCGGCTCTACCTTCTGCTTCTTTTTTGATGGTTCTTCATCCATATTCCTATCCCTCTATCTATGGAGGGGCCTAAAATCATGTCAACCATTCCTGTAGTTTGTAGATTACTTAGCTTAGCTTTATGCTCAGGATGCATCCAGGGATTTCTTCTTTCTTCTGGCTATTGATATGCTTATTAAGGTAACCCGTATGAATCAGATTTTTAATTTTTTGCTTCAACTACGATAATCTTCTGTATTATAACCATGGTCCCTATGAAAGTGACAGTATTTATTTTTCTCTCTTCTCTAGCGAACTCATCATGGGTAGCGACCGGTACAGAAAATCTTTGTTCTCGATCTCTATCAGAATTTAAGACCGAGAAGCAGTCAGGGGGTATAGTTGGTGAATTATCTAGCTGGGTGATTTGGCTTTGAACTCTTTGGGGGCTTGGCAGCTTTCTATTGAATGTGAGTTTCTTCCTCGTGACTTTGCTTCTTCTTGCTTTCTTTTTTTCTTCTCTTTCCAATGGAGAAAATAGTTTTTCTTTGCTTTGGCATATTTTCTTGCATGCATGAGAAGATCAGTATAATTCTTTGAAAAATTTTATCTAAAGAAAAACTTGGGTGACCATTTCGGAGTCGTTGCTTTAAGGTAGACATAGTGACGGACTTGTTGAGATTTTTGACCTCTAGCATGGCTGCATTAAAGTATACTATATAGCTTTAAAATGTCTCTCATTCTTCTTATTTGATGGAGAAGAGATTATTATTATTCTTTGACTACGGTCGATGATTACCGAAATAAGTCATTAGCTGGCTGCTCAGCTGATGGAAGGAGTAGATAGATTCAAGTAGCAGACTTGAAAACCATATCTTGGTGGCTTTATTTAAAGTTGTTAGGAATGCCAGCCATAATAAGGCGTTAGATATGCTTTGGAGCCTTATGAGAGCCTTGTATCCCTCCAAGTGATTAACGGGATCAGTAGAATCATCATAGGATTCAAATGATGGCATCTTGAATTGATGATGAATCAGTCATTCATTCTCTTAAAAAAAAGGATTGAGTGTTTAAGTCATGAAAGTTACTTTGGTGGCAGTCCATATAAATTTCATCGAGTATAGCTTCCAACTCTCATACTTTCTTTTTGATATCACTCTCTTGCTAAGGGTAATGATTTGAAGGTCGTACTGGGGTCAAGTTTTCCTAGGAATCCTCCAAGGGGGGTGGCGATGGTTCTTTCCTTCCCGAGGTGGAATCGATTGCCAAATTTCTTTCTCCTTGGAAGGAAGTTGGTGACTCTTACCCCCTCCACCAGACAGGTGCTGGTGGTTCCATTGGCATGATTTAGCTGGTGGGATAGGAGGTCAAATGATAATTTGTTGAAGGAGATGGATGCTGATTGTGAGTAGCTAGACCTATCAATCAGAATATCTAGCCATTGATTAGCAGCAAGAGTAGATTGAGGATTCCTTACCTCAACTTCTACCATACTGGGATCATTTCGAGAAGTTCGCCTCAAGGGGTGGTGTTGATTAGAGATCTTTCTCTCGCCATTTTCTTGAAAGACTTGGGCATGATCCTTCTTCCAGCACCAATCTATTACTGCATCTCTTCAAGCTAGATTAACTAGATATGTTGGAATGGCTTTGAGCTTCTGGGCTTCTAAAGGTCCCTTAGGAAACTAGTTGATGACTTCAGAAGTGAACTCGATCATCTCTAAGACCTATAAAAGAAATCCTTGTCGTTAAAAAAAATTAGTAGAAGTTCTTCAATAGGGAACCCTCTAATGCTTAAGTTGGCTTAGAAAGGGAGAATAGTGAGAAGAAAATGGAGAGTGTTCCAGAAGTTCCTTGGAGATCTCTTAATATTTTATTTATAGAGGTGTGGGATCGAGTTAGTTAGGCAATTATAACCATATGTAAGGCAGTTATACCTTTAGAAAAGTTGTTGGTCAATTAGGCCATTAGCAGGTTAGTTTGAGGTACAGTTTATTAAGTGATCTATTACACTTCTTGATAACTAGTTTACCCATCTTGTCGTAATAGCTCTAATAGCTTAAAAAGATATGTTCCATGTTAAATAAAGTTATAGAACTTTGTATTTAGCTTAGGTAAGTGATCGGTACCTATTCGATAAGTTGTTTAGCATCTTGTACTTAATAAGAAATCAGCTCTTGGTTGATAGACATCCTGCGCCTTGAAAAGAGATTAGTTCCTAGCTAATAGGCATCTTGCATCTTAGAAAGAGATTGGCTCCTAGCTGATAGATATCCTGTACCCTAGAAAGAGATTAGAGACTGATCAAATACTTTTTTACTTGTCAAAAATTGATTATAACTTATCTAGAGAAGATTTTGACAGTTGTCTATCTTGTAACATATGTCATTTTTAACTTTTAAGAGATAACACAAATGAAAAAAAAACTTCCATACCTCCCTCACACAAGATGTGATCAAACCCAGATACGTTAAAGTAACATAATAAACTATAGATAAGTTGTGCATAAAATAGATCTATTATCCGAACAAATATAAAAAAGTATAACTTGATGTGGCTAGGCGCTGATGCGGCACCTGCATGGCCAACGCGGTGCATGTATCTAATATGGCAGGCTACTAATATGGCACTCGCGGTCAGCGTTCCTAGTCAAGTAGAGCTCCTAGCTGAGTAGAGCTCCTGGCAGAGTAGAGCTCCTGGTAGAGTAGAGCTCCTGGCCAAGTAGAACTCCTGGTCGAGTAGAGCTCCTGGTAAAGTAGAGCTCTTGATCGAGTAGAGCTCCAAGCCAGCCTGAACCTTGACCGTGAAAGGAAGTGGCCCCCACACGTCGAGGGAGGAAGGAAAGATTGAAGGATGCCACTATCCCAGGTAGGTACGTATGCCCCGATTGGCCCCTACGAGGCCAGATGGTGACCAGAGAGGGCGGGGTCACTATCTATGCTGGACTTGTTGTGACACACCATGGAGGAGGAATAGCACCTCGCCTGCCTTGTGCCCCCACAGAGGCATGCATTGTCCGAATAGGGAACCATGCGGCATTCCATCCCTCTCCCATGTAGAGGATCTTGCTGGGGCTCCGAGCCTCGCGAGTTCTGCACCCTTCACAAGGAAGCAAATCCTGCAGTACATGGCCTACACCCGTCATAGAAGGGGTCCTATTAGGACTCCAGTTCCTATCCAGTGGATCCTACTGGGCATGACTCTCCCCTAAGAGGATGCGCCACAGCATGCTACCTGCATCCACTACAGAGGAAACCCTGCTAGGACTTCAGTTTCTATCCCATGAGACCTGCACCCCTCTTAGGAAGGGGCACGCGGCTCGGATACCTCATCAACCCTACAAGCATTGGCTACCATATATATCGGTAAGAGGGGCCTCTGACGAAGGTAAGTAAGAAAAGAAGAGTAAACCCAATAGAAAGTAGTGGCAAGCAATCCCAGAAAGTTCATCCTTTTTCAAAAAGATCTCTTCATGGTGGTCACCAAGGCCTCCATGGTAGAGGATCCGTTACCCTCGACACCTTACTAACTTGACCGTTGGAGTGTCCCTGCAGAGATCCCCAACCTGGGTCTCCACTTTTTGCAGGATCATCTAGCGACCAAGAGCATGCACTGACGAGAATCTGATGGTGCCCGGAGTGAGCTACGTGGCCCCAAGACCCACCAAGCTATAGGCTTAAGGCAGTCATGGTGGTAACAAATTGGCATGCCAGGTAGGGGATCTCGATAGATCACCACCTCGTTACAATGACCCGATGGTTGTGATGCACGTGCACGAGGCTTTCGCTAGCCACATCAGAAATCCATCCTGCCACGAAGACTGATGTAGTCAGGAGGTGGAGCCTCTAACCCCACCACCTCCACCACTGGTGGACTAGCTAGTGCAAGTCACTGTGCTAGCATAGCAGGTCCAATTCTTGACTATAGCAGTGCGGCATCTGCAGTACTATCATCGTTCTAAGTGACGTAGCAGCAACCGGGGACCCTTGTAGCCCCTGCCATAGTGGCCTCCACAAGCCCATGAGCCACCTCATAACCATGCTCCCTGCATCACCCGTGAAAAGGCCAGTGTGCCTTAGGCGACGGGCATTGGAATAGTTCGACCATCCAGGAGCATCTCTCCCTGGACTCGAACTATGGCAGCCCCTTGCACCGATGATGGAGACACGGTCGAGGGCTCAAGCAAGAGCTTTCTCGATCTCCACCTTCTTTTTTGTTGATGATGGATCCACCGATGAGACCATCCGACGGCAGGCTGAGGAGCACTTGGAGGAGCATGAGCATAGGCTGGCTGACCTTACCACTAGTTCGTTGACCTCCAGGGTGCTTCCCATGAGTCGACGGGCTACAACACCCATTATCCTCTTTCCCGCCGGATCTAGGAGGAACCGATCCCCCGTCGGTTCTGCATGCCCGAGCTAGATCCCTATAATAGGACCACAGACCTCCTAGATCATCTTGAGAGCTATAAGGCCCTCATGCATATCCAAGGGGTGACTGATGCCCTCCTCTGTACTACCTTCCCAGCTACGCTCCACAAGGTGGCTCAAGTTTGGTACTCCCATCTCGAACCGGGGAGCATCAACTCCTTTAAATAGCTAGAGAGGAAGTTTGTGGCATATTTTGATGCTTGTCGCAAGGTGCCATAAGAAGTGACAGTCTCTTTCAGTCCGTTAGCATGATCACGAGTCTCTCGGGAACTATATGACCCGTTTCAAGGTGGTCGCCCTAGAAATCTATAACTTGGATGGGTCTGTTGCCATGTTGGCCCTAAAGAGAAAACTTAGGACCTCTCGTTCACTTATTTCCTCGATAAGAAACCCCCCAAGTCTACTCGGAGCTTCTGCTTCACACCCAGAAGTACATTCGCATGGAAGAAGCCGACCGCACTCGGAGAGAGTTGACGGGAGGCCTTTGAAGAGGTAAGCTCGTGTGGAGTTGAGCAGGTCTCGAGAGCAGAAAGTTTACTCCAACTCCTCGGACCAGCTCCAAGCTAAAGAACACTTCTAATAAGGACAAGGGGTATACTCCTCTCCTTGCCCCAAAAGCTAAGATCCTAATGGAGATCAAGGATGAATGCTTTCTGCATCATCCACCCCTGCTGAGGGCGTCCAACGATCATGACAAGTCCAAGTATTGTCAGTTTCACAGGGACCATGGCCATGACACCGAGGACTGCCATCACTTGAAGAGAGAGATCGAGGAATTGACTCAGCGGGGCTACCTCGGAAAGTATGTTGGGGGATGGTCTCCACCCAGGGATCAGGGGGCAAGGCCCACCATGCTTCCATAGACAACCAGTCCATGGAGAAGCTAGTGGGGATGATTACCTGGGGGTAGGGAAAAGGCCAAAGAGAACTAGAAGCCGGGAGAGGGATACTGATATAACCCCTTTGATGGGGAAATATCTAGTGGGGGAAGCGAACCCCAATAATGATGCTGTTGTCGTAGAAATGAAATAGCAAAACATCCTGTAAAAATGATTATGGCCGATAATGGAAGCTCCTATGATATCTTTTTTTACGATACTTTTGCAAGGATGAACCTGCCTCCTCACTTGCTCAAGCCAATGTTCACACCCTTGATTGGCTTTATCGAAGACTCTACTGAGGTTGAGGGGAAGATTACACTCCCAGTCACAACTAGGTCGCCACCCTGGCAAAGCCTGATCTTGATGACTTTTACTATGGTCAAGCTCCCTTCGGTCTATAACATGATCCTAGGGTGGCCCAGGCTGAACCAGCTTGACACGGTCATCTTGACCTGGCACCTCCTTGTGCAATTCCTGACCCTGTATGGGATCGGGAAAATAAGAGATGACTGGCAGACAGTCTGGTATTGCTTGCAGATTATTCTTGGAGTTCAGAAGGTTGAGGAGAGCCCTGATGTGGACCAGCTAGATCAGAGGGAACATGAGGTAAGAGGGGGACCCATTAAGCACATGCTATCATTCCCCTCAGTGAAGACCCCATAAAGACAATGCAAGTGGGAGCCCTCCTATCCAAGGGAGAAAGAGCTCGGCTGCTGGACTTTTTATGGGTGAACGTGGATGTCTGCACCTAGTCCACCTCAGATATGCCGAGGATTTTCCCTGATGTGATTACCCACAAGCTAAATATCGACCCCAAGTGTCGGCTGGTCTAGCAGAAGAAGAGGAGTTTTGCACTAGAATGACAGAGGGCGATAAGTGAGGAGGTCGAGAAGCTGCTTACTGTGGGCTTCGTTTGGGAGGTACATTACCCTCGATGGCTCGTAAATATAGTTATGGTCAAGAAGGCAAGCAGGAAGGGAGAATCTATGGACTACACTGACCTCAATTAGACATGTCCAAAAGATAATTTTTCATTGCCTAAGATCGACCAGCTTGTGGGTGCAATATCGGGACACCGACTGCTCAGCTTCATGGATGCATTCTTAGGGTACAACTAGATTTGCATGGACCCGAGGATGAGGAGCACTCTACGTTCATGACCAACAGTGGAATGTTTGCTACAAGGTGATGCCGTTCGAGAAGAAGTAGTCGAGTTTGTGTGGAGGTGCGATCGTTGTCAACGGCATGCACATATCCAATGGCAATTGGCTTCACCGCTGTGCCAACATTCCTCTTCTGGCTATTACCTAATGGGAAATGGATATATTAGGACCATTTTCCTCAGTGGAGGTATCTGATCGTGTCATCGACTACTTCACCAAATAGGTGGAGGCCAAGCCCCTAGCATGGATCACCGAGGCCAAAGCTAGAGCCTTCCTCTAGAAGTCGGTCATCTGCCATTTCAGTCTCCCCCTTATTGTCATCTCCTATAACGGCGACAGTTCGACAACCAAGCATTCAAAGAGTTCTGTGCCGAGCTGGGCATTTGCCACTGCTTCATATTGGTGGGCCACCCATAGACTAACAGGGAGGCCTGGTGTGGGAACCAGAATCAGGAAAGACTCCAACCTATTCAATTCAAGTCTGAGTCCTTATGGTGGATTAGTCCTGTAATTAGTCCTGTAATTCTCTTTCAATTTTGAGTCCAAATAATCTTGTAATTATTCGAGTCCATATGGGGTCTGGTCCAGTTGAAGTCAAAGTCTTAGTCTAATTAATTTTCGAGTCCATGCTGGGTCGGGTCCAATTTGAAGCCTTAGTCCAGTTGAAAGTCAGATTTTGAAGCATCAAGACAAGTCCAAAGCCAAGTGGTGCCACATGCCACTTGCCACCTCAGTGCCACATCAGCTACCACTTGCCACCTCAGCACCATCTCAGCTAGAAGCCACCTTATCAAGTGGTCCCCACTTTGGTGCCACTTGTCATGGGTTGAAGGAACTCCAAGAGGGTGCCCAAGAAGAAAGTTTGAATTCAAAATGATGGTTGGCCATCCTCTTCCACAAATCAAGCATCAAGGCCTACAAATCCTCTAACTCTCCTTGTAATCCTCCATATTTTAGGGATTTTCAAATTTTAAAGATTTACCCTCTTCCACAAATCAAGCATCAAGGCCTACAAATCCTCTAACTCTCTTGTAATCCTCCATATTTTAGGGATTTTCAAATTTTAAAGATTTGTAAGGCTCCTATTAAAGACTTTAGGATGCCCCATTGTAAGGGTAATGGATGAATAAATTTTTGGCTTGGATTATTCTTCTATGTGATTGTCTTTGTGTCTATGTGTTTAGTCTTTCTCCTCTTCCACGCCCACTCTAGTTCCTCCTTCTTCCATCTCCCATGCCCAAGGACTCCTTTCTTCCTCTCCAATCTCAAGTGAGCCTTCAACATGCAATGGTGAATCAAGAGGATCAACACAAGGAGACCAACATGTTCCATCTCAAGCACTCCACCATGGCGCCAAGAAGGATCCCCATCAATGCTTCATCCACCTCTCTTCCCTTTCTCCATTTCATGTTTTGTTAAGTTCTTTCATCTTAGGGATTCTTTGTTGCAGGGTTCTCTGGAATTCCGACTTCAAGAGGAAGGATCTCTTGCCACCAATCCAGAAAACAAGAAGAGTCTCCAACCTGTAGCATGGCCTGGTCATCTGGAAGATCCCCTCAAGAGTGATCTTATTCTTATTGGAAAATCAATGCCAGGTAAGTCAGTATCAATTAGGTATGAGACATTAATCTGATTAGCATGATTGGTGGTTTTAATTCTATCCTATTTCTTTATTATTTCGAAGTCTCGGTAATTAGGGTTATGCATGATCATTCAAGTTTGCTTCATTAACTTATCTTTGATAAATTATGCTGAACTCTTCATATGTCGATAGAACTTGCCAATTAATCTTCGCTAATCTCCTTTAAAGTTGCATAGTTTCATCTTCACTTTGCATCCCCTACAAGGCCAAAAATAACCAACCGCACCATCCTCCAGGAACTTCGCACTTGTCTAAATAAAGTGAAGGGTCGGTGGATGGAAGAGCTCCCAGCATGCCGTGGGGCTACCATATTACCTCTCGAGCTGTGACAAATCAGACATCATTCAATCTAGTCTTTGGCACTAAGGTGGTGCAACTAGTGGAAGTCGGTCATCGACATTGAGGGTGGACCAGTTCGATGAGTTGAGCAATCCAGCACATCTCCTGTTCAACCTCGATCTGCAAGATGAGACGAGGGATAAAGCCTGACTCCGCATGACCGCGTATCATCAGTAGGTGGCCTAGTACTATAACTCCTGAGTGAAACTGAAAGCCTTTCACCTGAGAGACCTCGTCCTGAGGTGAGCAGAAGTGTCGTAGCTTGGCGAGGGTGGGAAGCTGTTACCTAATTAGGAAGGCCCTTAAAAAGTGGTCGAGGCCTTGCACTAAAGAACTTACAGGATAGCTAAGCTCAATGGCACCAGATCCCGTGAACGTGGAATGCGAGGAATCTGAGGATGTATTACCAGTAATGTATGCCCCTACTCAAAGATAGAATAAAACACCCTTTGGTGGCACGGTTTGGCTTCACCCTTTCAAAAAGCAGTTATTCGTCGGACCCTAGGTCGAACGAAGAAAGCCGAGAGCTCCAAAGCCTTGCACTCATCCATCGGATCCCAGGTTCGGTGAAGAAAGCTAGGAGCTCCAAAGCCCCGCTGAAGGGAGACGAATTTGATGAAATGGGTGTGTGGAGATGTGATCTACTTACCTAGCAACAACATACTAGCATTAGAGCTCCAGATATGGCCAGATTCATGGATGGAGGGGATGAAGAATTTCGAGCTAGGAACTAGGTGAGCAGAAAATCTGACAACCTTGTGCAAGCTTCCTTTCAAAAAAATAAAAGAGAGGATCTAAGGGCATAGAAACCCTCAAACCATGCTAAGCAACCTTTAAGAACCTCATATCTAAGGATCAAGAGGGTCTTTTTCCAACAATGAAGAGAAATCAAAGCTCAAGTGGAAGGGAATCACTCATCACTCAAAAATTGAAGGCTAGAGACAAAATCTACACTCCCTTCTTGGATTCACCATTGGAGCTTTGATCCATGGCATGGAGCCTTCATTATCATCTTCAAATCACCAAGAAAAACCTGCAAAGAGTCAAGGTAAGGTCGAGATTCAAAGAAATTAATGAAAAAATGAAGGAATCAACAAGAGAAGTGAAGAGAGTTGCTAGAATTTTTGGGCAGCACTTCCTCTTCTTCTTGGACTATTTGGATCTTATGTATAAGAACTTGGAAATGGAATTATGGCTCTTCAAACTCAAAGCACCCACTCCAATTTAAGATCAAACTCAACACTCCAACTCAAACTCAAAGAAAACACTCAAAATTCTAGGAATAACTCAAGAGAACTTGGCAAGATGGAAGAGAACTCAAACAAGAAAATATTCATTCACTCAAATCATTCATTCATTCATTCATTCATTGCCTTACAAGAGGAGGCCTTGGTCCTATTTATAGGCCAAGGGCAGCCATAATAGGTGGGTTAAGGAGCCAACAAATTCATATTTAGTTGGTAATTAATTACATGATTAGTTCCTAGTCTAACTAATCCTAACAAGAGAAAGTCCAAGAAGCTCCATGTGGCGCCATCTTCTTGCAACACTTGTCTTCATCTAATCCTTCCACATGTTCTTTAAGGTTTGATCTTTCAATTAAGCTTCAAGGTAGAAGATTTCTTCATAGCTTGGTCGGTCCATGGGCTTGGAAAAGGAATTTTCACTTGATTTTGGCTTTGAACAATTCAATCTTGCTTCATGAAATTAGGAGTCTTCAAGAGGTGCTTCATACATTTGTGGGAACCTGAAAAAAAGGAAAGATCGGACTACAACTAAAGATTATTAGTTTGTAATTTCTTCCTCTTGCCAATGTCCTCATTACCCGCACTCTTCCATCAGACCATAGGTCCAGCGAAGAAAGCCGGGAGCTCCAAAGCCCCACACTCATCCATCGGTCCCTAGGTTCAGCGAAGAAAGCCTGGAGCTTCAAAGCCCCGGACTCATCCGTCGGATCCCAGGTTCGACGAAGAAAGCTGGGAACTCCAAAGCCTTGTACTCATCTATCGGACCTCAGGTTTGACGAAAAAAGCCGGGAGCTCCAAAGTCCCACACTCATCCGTCGGATCCCAGGTTTGGCTAAGAGTGCCTGGAGCTCCAAGGCCCCGCACTCATTCATGGGATCCCAGGTTCGATGAAGAAAGTCAAGAGCTCCAAAGCGTCGCACTCATCCATCGGATCCCAGGTTCGGCGAAGAAAGCTGGGAGCTCCAAAGCCCCGAACTCATTCATCGGACTCTAGATTCGACGAAGAAAGTTGGGAGCTTCAAAGCCCCGCACTCATCCGTCGGACCCCAGCCCTGATAAAAAAAGTCGGGAGGCTCGTAGCCCCATACTTATCCAACGATCCCCGGATCCATGGCGACCTACATGGCTCTGGGACCTACCAAGCTACAAGTCAAAAAGATGATCGTGGTGGCAACATAACCCATCTGAATTTGACCTATGAAAAGGTAGAACAACAATAGGCAAATAATGAGAGGCGAGAGCTATTAGCCAACCGTATAAGAAAACTGAACAATTTCTAAAATAAAAACACAAACCCACCAAACTTTGCTTAGGAAACGGAAAAGGACATTCCCATGCCATACAACGAGAGACAGCTTAGAAACTCATTTATCATATAATCTGAATTCATCAACCCAAGTCTCACCATTTAATCAAAACCAAAGCCTCAATCGTTACAACACAACCACAAAGATATAACAACAAAAGCATTAGAAAAAAAGGACAGGTTGTAAAATTAAGTAAGAAATAGAGCCCCTGATTGTAACTCACAAATTTTCAACATTTTCCATGCTTGTGCCGGCACAGGAGCATCACCACACTTCTCCTAATAATGTAAAACCTATGCGAGGCAACTGATCTTCTCCGACGTTGCACCATTCTTCCAACCCTCGTGGCCTCTCCTCCTCGCCGACGATGTGTACTAGCCCATCACACCCAATCCAAAATTCAATCCTCTTGTTCTCATGTTTAGTCTCTTGGAAGGAGGTGGAGAAATTTTTTCTCTGGTACTGGATCAAGGAGAGGAGGAGGACAGAGGGAAAACAGAGATATGGAGGCCAAACGGCCGCTGTAATCTCCTCGCTCGCCCTGGCGCGGCCTTAGCTTTCTTTTGCGGGAGGATCATTTGAACTGTTATTTCGCCAATGTACGGCTATGATGGGCTACACGTCGGGTGGTGAGCCGGCTGATTTTGGATTTTGCGATGTATACGTTGAAAACGACTACGATTGCATCCTTTCGCGCATAGAAATATTAAATATTCTGCGCACTCTCGACCGTCGGATTGAGAGTGGAGATTTATGACCCGTGCGTCGTGGTAAAAGATGACGGAGTGGATGCGCACGACCGTTCGGACCCGACGCCGCCTCCGTCGATTCCATTCTTCTCGCGTCCGGAGGAAGTGGCCGAAGGAGAGTGAGAGGGGAAGCCCTCGGCCTCGCCGTCCCCGGGCTCCTCTCCGTCTTCCCGGAGCTCTCCTCCATCCTCGCCCTTGCTGACATTAAGATACGGCCTCCATGGCTCTCCGACCTTAGCCCTTGTCGCCGTGTTCCAATCCGACCTCTGAGAAGCTCTGCTACTCTCCGTCTATCTATCCCCACCTCCGGCCAGGCCCCCTCCCGGATCTCTCTTCCATCCTCTCCGTAGGTTTCTTGAGCTCTCTCATTTTCTAATCTGAGCTCCTAGGTTTTAAATATTTGATCAATTTTTTCCTTGATTTTACAGGTGAGAGGAGGTCGGGGCTGGCGACTAGTGATTCGGTTGCTATTAGAGGTCATCAATTAAAATTCTGGACGTGCATCCAACCGGTTCAGATAGGTAACACATCAGATTTTTTTTATTTTTTTGGGTATCTCTGATAGTATCTCAAGTGCTAGCTCAAATTATCTGGATCTATAGCAACATCGTGTAATTGTTGTATCACGACATTTGGAAGCGGATCATTCTTGCTTCACTCTGCCAAATAGACATACAGAGCTGATTAATAATCAAATTACAAGACACCAATGATTTCAATTTGCAACATCTCTTCAAAAAGAATCTAGGACTGGGAGTTTGTTGAAGACAACAATGAGCAACCTCATCAATCAAGGTGTTTCAAGTCATGACAACAAGTCTTACACCTGCCTCCCTAATACTGTACAGAATTGAGTATACTCCATCTACTCCAACAGTTATATGCAGCAATCCACGTACTGTGCGTTACAACATCTGGAAGACAACCAACCAAGTCTTCTTCCATCAAAATATAACTGCATCTGTCTTCAGTGATGAACTAGATTTAAACAAGAAGCTATGCAAACATTCAACAGTTAGTTGCATATTTGCAAACTTTCTCAATTTGACGGGTTCCCCATCCTTTCATATGTTTTTTTAAAGTAACAGGCAAAATTTTCCTTAGTAATAGAAAAGAAGATAAACTGGATAGTCCCACAATGTGCAGAAGAGAAGGGCATGCATAAAGATGTGTTAGAGAAAACAATAAAAAAAAAAACGTATATAATTCCAGCTTGAAAGCTTAGTATGATTAGATTTAAAATTAAATACGATAACGACTAAATATTGTCTGATTTAAAAATAAAATGCATGAAAAAATTTTTGGAATTATATACGTTTTACTCATCATGTGATCACATTTTACTGTTAGTTTTTGTGTATGTACTCTGTGAGGGGTAGAGAAAAGGGAAGTGACCCATCCAAATTTGAGTTTGCTTCAGGCAAAGCGTGGTATTCTAAGCAGACCTCAAAATATCTAGCCAATTAAATCAACTAGCTCACATCCCTATAAGGGGGAAAAAGAAGAATGACATAGCACTTCATGCTTGTTATCATGGTGCTTCCTTGATTCTTTTCAAAAGAAACCACCAGAAACCTTGGAAGAGCCATCACAATACGACAGACAATTGTTCTTATTAAACATGCTCTTTCATGAGAATGATTTTGGACTTAAACAGTTATGTGACCATCTTCGTCCATCTAAATGCTTGTCATGTGTCTATCGATGAGATCTTAAAATTCCAACAATCAATATACTGTGATATACAGTTGACTTCTAACATCTTAAGATCAATGATCAACATGCATGAGAGCCACCATCATGTGTCATTTTGAAGGTCTAGAAGATGATTTCAATGCAACAAAAGTGTCATATAGCATAGGTTTAAGTAACACCTTCAAGATAAGTCCTCAGGGTTAGAAATAGAATTTGATTTTCCCCTCCTTTCTTGTTTTGGATTTAGATACAACAATATGTTTTGTGGCCCTGTAATTGAAGATCCAAATATCTGTTTTAAGTAAATCATATATCATTTTGGGGTCTCTCAGGGAGGACAACCAGACCCATTTTAATCAGGGTATCGTGGTTTTAAAGGGATAAAATGAATTTTGTGACATGAATGCCATCTTTGAATGTTTTAGTCACAAGCAGATGGGTTTCAATTTCAAAGGATGGGTTAACTTCATGCCTTGTTTTAATGTTTTGATCAGTAATCTTGCCATGCTCATACTGCATGACCTTTCTTTCATACTTCCTTTCTTGTTTGCCCGCTTGCTTTTTTTCTTTTTGGAATTTGTCTATGCTTATATCCCTTTTGAAAGTATTTCATGCATATCTGTTTTTGTTGATAAGTGGTATCTTGTTATTTTGTCTTATTTAATCTATAGCATTAGGTGTTTCTATTGTGGCGTGTCTTTCTATTTCTTTGCATGCTTGAATCTTTTCTTTTAGATTATAACTTGAGTAATATGAGTTATTTATGTAAAACTTCTTATCATGGCCGAATCTATTCTTAGCAATATGTCCATTATACAATAACCAAGGAAGTTGAAAATGATAGCATATATGAGTTTAAGAGAAGCAGGAATTGGTTGAGAATTTTAAAGCTAATTGCTATTTTTTTTGGAAACTTTGGGAATAGGAGGAGAGGAACCACATGCTGAGAAGTTATTTGAGAATTTGTTTATATCCTGGCCTACCTAAAAGAAGAGAGAAGAGGAAGGGGGGTGGGGACAGGGAGCGAGAGAGAGCTTGATGCAGACAACAACTTCTGATAGGCAAGAACAAAGATGATGTGGCATCAGTAATTGAACACTATGAGATCAATCAATAATTATATTTACATTCTTGCTGGTTGATCATTATTTATTTTTTTGTTTAGAATATTTATCAGAATCTTCTTCTATAGGCTATATCAAGGATTTAAATCTAGGTATAGTATGGTACCAGGTAGGGATGATATGGTTAAAACACATTGAAACAAACAACAATAGTAAGAAGTATGAGAAAAATTTGCATCTTGGTTCATCCTGGTTTGTCCTGTTGTCTTGTGCATCCTGAAGGTTGGGATGAATTGGGACAAAAGGAACATCCTAGTTAAAGAGAATCAGTGTCCTGGGTCCTGGTTTCTTGTTGGAATAGTATAGTCAAGATACGTTGTCTTGGTATTAGTAGCTAGTACCACCCTGTTATTATGGTGGTATGCTCAGTTGGAGAGCCGGTTTGGCCTACCAAGTATCAGTACCAAGATTTTTTTGAACCCGTACGGTATGGTACCTCTCTAGTACCATGCTAACACAAGGTACGGGAAGGTGTTCCAGTCAAATTAGTGCACCATTTTTTTTTTATTTTGTGTTTTTCAAAATTTTTGATTTCTTAGGATATATGGAGATAATTTAGGATTTCTTGAATGATTTTAAGTTCAAATTGATGTTTATTGATATTAATTGACATTTGTATCACTTTGATACATCTTTAATCGCATCTAACGCCAATTTGAATCGGACATGACATTGTTTAGAATCCAAAATAATTAATACATGTATTAGATATCGTTGAATTCTGAAATAGTCAATCAATTAAAAAATATAAAAATAAATAATTAATGTATATCAGTATTTAGAATCTTGTCGAACATTGATGTTTGTAAATGTTAGGATCGTTTATATAATCAGGAGGAACATTAGTCCATCCTTCTAACCAAGTAGTATTGTAACCCTTTGTCTTCATTCGATAAGGTAGGAATGTTAGATCGTAACTTGTTGCAGATCCCTTGTTGAAATCCTGGCTTTGAGAGGTGTCTTGGAGTTGATAGTATGGCTGTAAAGGGATCCATCCAAATATGCCAGTGGCAAAAATCTAATTAAGGAGATGCTCTAGGCTACATAGATTAGTAGTTATTGAAAGATGATGTCTTGGATGCATTATATCCATATCCGTATGAATCATAAGCTGCTGGTGCCTGTGAGTAAGAGGATCTGGAATATGATGATGAACCTGATATATCCATGAATCTTACTTTACGTGCGAGATCATTTGCGGCTACATTATATCCTGAATGATCTCATGCAGCCTTCACTTGTATGAAATTGTATCATCTAGTAGTTTGTATACTGTGATCCCTATTCAGTGTGGCATGCATAAACTGGGACTCACCAGTGAATCAAAGACCACCAACCGGCTGTATCTCCTATCTTCTAGTTCTTTATCATCATATTTTTGACTATTAGAAGAACAACTAGCATTGCTCTTTCTAGTATTTCAATCTAAGTGAACTGACTGCTTCACCCTCTCCACCAAGGTTGCAACTATCTTTCCTTTTTCTTTGTCTTTGTGCTGGGCAATTGCTTACCCTCTCGTTCTATCTCGCTCTAACTGCCTAGGCTGCAAGGGTGGATGCTATAGTGTATTGGCTAGAGCCCTATATAGAATGTTGCTGCTTGTCCATTCTTGGCATCCATCCTAGCCTTGCTATGAAAATAGCTGGTATAGAGGATACGGGTGCTAGAAAGCCGATCCAAGTCAAGTAGTTCGAAGCTCGAGCTCGACTCGATTCATGATTATCGGACTTGAAACTTGGCTCGAGATCAATCGAGCCTTGGTTCAATGAAAAATAGGTAAGACTTGAGATCGACTCGACTTGACTAGAATATTAATTGAGCCATACTCAAGCTCGAGTTTGAGTTCGAAATTGAGCTTTAATATACTAATAATATATATTAATATATATTATAAATAAAAATAATATTATTAAAAATATATATAAACTTGAATAGGCTTGCGAGCTTTTGAGCCAAGTATTTTGTTACCTGAGTTCAATTCGAAAAACTAATCAAGCTACTCGAGCTTGACTCGAGCTCAATAATAACTGAGTCAAGTCAAGCTTGGACTCCAATCGAGCTCGAGTAGCTTGTAGGCAACTCGACTCATTTGCATTCCCAGTGGAAGCGATTCTAACTCATCAAGCTCTACTCCTGCTACTGACTCACAATCTATCTGATCATTGGATATTTATCTTCATTAATAAAATCACTTGTAATAGGATCTGATTACTTCAGCTTAACTTTCTCGTGAATGCATTTGAGCCTTAATCTCAAATCGTAGTGAATATATACAAGATCATTGAGGTATTTCTATTTTAAACGGTTCTTCTATATGTTATGGATAAGGGTGAAGGTCGACCAGTTACACTTATATCCACTTGATAAAACCGTTTGGGAGGATTTTGATTGTAAGATCTTTCAGTTTTTTTGCCGATCCACCAAAATAAGCCCACCATTGAGCTACAAAAGTATTGAGATTCCACAAAATCAAAAAGAAGATTGAATGTGATATTAGACTTTTTAGTACTTGGGTTCATCCTTGTTTTGCTTTTGACTACCATAGTGGATCCAAATGATTTGGTACCCTCTTTAAATAATTTTATCCATAAAAAAACATTTGTTATAATATGTTACTTGTCGAAGATATAGCTAAATAAACAAAAATCACTCAACCTAGCTTACTTGTTTTAGGCATATATATGTGATATCTAGACCGGGCTCCATTTTGCCTATTACATTTTGTAGGGTGGATGTAAACTCCTTATCCATGGCATTTTGTAGGGTGGATGTAAACTCCTTATCCATGGCAATCCTTAGTATGGAATATTGGAATCTCAGGTTTATATAGTAAGTTATACATAGATTTCATAATTGGTTAAGTTTATTCGTACAAATGCAAGAGCAATCAAATTTTTAGAGTATTTTCGATATGTTGCTTACCTGCCAAATGCAACTCCCTATCCATTTGATAATTCCATAATTCATCGATGATATGGACGTACTTATGGGTATGTGTTGGATCTGCCACCTTTATTTGTTTTTGTCCTCTCTATCATGTAATACAAGAAGCCCATTTGAGGTTATTGTTCACCATCCATTGCCCGAACATCTCATATAAAGGCTTGGTAGCCTGCACTATCTTCTCGGCCTATGACCAAAATATTTGTCTTGCCGTTGAGTTTTCCACATTGTTTCCCTCATTGCTTGTCTTGGCATATCTGCTCTGTTGTCACTTAGGATTGACAAATATTGATGTAATTATACTTTCTTATCAATAAGGTTTTCAAGTGCTATATAATTGATAGTGAACCGTTTGATACCTGCTCTCAATATATCTTTCCTTGTATAGCTTCGTATCAATGATAGGATCCATATGTATAGATGAATATAGTGATGCTCTGTGCTGAGTCCACTATCTTCCACACCTTACAAATCATTCCAATATTTATTAAAATGAGATCGATACAATATGCAACACACAAGATTTAGAAAATATACGGTCATCGCTCCTTCAGGATTTTTCCTGTAACATTATATTGTGCTCCATTATCTATAATAGCCTGCACAATATTTTGCTTTTCTACCTGATCAATTATCTCCATCAATCTGAGGATGTAGCTAGCATTGTGCACCTGATCTAAAGTATTAATAGATTTTTAATAAAATACTTTTCCATCACAATATATTAAAATATTGATTTTGCTTCATCTAGAAAGACCAGTCCAACCATCACACATCACTGTAAGTCTATACACGGGCTACTTGCTTTGATACGATGCAATCCATGCTTGTAGCTCCTTATTGTTGCCAAGAAGTTCATTATGGGTATCCTTCAATTCTGGAGGATTTATACCTTGACTGACAACCTGTATGGATGCATTGGTAGAGTGATAATATGGGTTGCCTACTCCGTGTATTGGAATGTTTCTGAAGTGAAACTAGGATCCAATAGCTTGTCACATATCCTTCTTATTTTTTCAGCATACTATCAATCCTTTGTTGCTTGGAATTTTTACTAGAAAAGGCATGTTGATCCAAGTCATGAATGGTGGTTCTTGGTGGAATCTTTCTAGAGGACTTATTGCTACCAAAAGCTTTCAACATAGATGCAATATAGGAGGTGCCTCTATTGATGGGCTCTTTAATTGAGATCTTTCTAAACTGACTCTATCGCAATTCCTAGAGTCCGATCCCGACTCATAAGCTAATGGTTCGAATTAAGCTCTATGCTTGGCCACCTCCTTTAGCTATCATTGATCATCTAAGCTCGCTTGAATGACAGTTTTGATCTGCGCCTCATCATCTAGAAGGGATGCTCCATCTGACTTCCTAGAGTGATAGAAAGGTGGCTTTGCGGCTCGATGGTCTACCTTTGCCTTTTTTAAATTTCTCTCTTTTGCTGCTTTAAAATCGATGAAGTACTTTATCAACTGACAGATTTCTTGTGAACTTTTGATATATAAATACATTTGGATAACCGTCAACTAAGTATTACTTTAATCTTGTTACCCTTTTCTTTAATTCTATGTTGCATCATTTATATCTCTAATGATGCCTACTCGAGAGCATCTCTCTGTGATCCCAACCAATACTATACTTCGACTTCTTTGTTAGTAGATCTATTTTTGAAGATTGAACAAGCACATTAGCTTAATATTTATGTAAAAATAATATATTTCATTCACATTTTTTAATATTTTTTAAATTTAATTTATATTTTTAATTTTTTTGAATTTAAAAAAATATTAAAATTTAAAAATTATAAAAAACTGATTTGATCTTGGATCTATATAGAATCTTATTATGGATATTACACATATTTTTTTAAAATAGTAGGCATCTATGAAATGTTACTTTTTTATTAAATTTAAGCCTATGCTACTATGCACATGATGTGTCAAAACTTTGGTAAATGGATACTAAATTTATGTTAAAAGTAGCTTGCAAGCTTTTAAACAACAATTTTTATAGTTATTTTTTAAAATTTTTAAATTAAAAATATATTTTTAATTTAAAAAACTATATACTTAACAAAAATGAATGATTTTAGTATTATTGTATAGATCATTTATAGATCTACAACATATCTTAAAATCATACTACAATATTAAATTTTGACATGGTTTTTCCTTGTTTTTTGATTTTCGGTCAATTTTTAAAAAAGATAGGTAAAGAGGGCAAAGAGAGATGGAGAGAACAATGGACACCTTTAATCCTTAATTTCTTTGTGTTTTTCCCATGTTTTTCTCTTTTCCTCCCTGATTTTAGTCTACACTCAACTTGAAAGATGCAAGGCATCATGGCAGATTTTTCCTTCCATCAGAATCACTTAAAAGAGGGTGAAGAGACTAAACTGTGCCAAACCACCCGATTTAGTTTGGAACCGTGTCAAACTGTCTGGTTCAGCCTGATTTCTGTTGGTTTGATGGCAGAACTAAAAGCCATCACTGAATCGACCCGGTTCAAACCTAGTACGGTTTGGTACGGACCAAACTAGGCAGTTTGACACGGTTCTGAAAATCATGATCGGTATACTCCCTGTACCATATACCGGTATCGAATCGATATGGTATGGTATGCTTCATACCATCTAGTTCGGTACAGTATGGCATACCTTGAGTATTATCTCAATTTGGAGGGACTTAAACCCTTCATCGAAATTGTTGTCAAACAACACCGTAGCTAGATTGTTTAAAAGATAAACAATATTGGACAATATGCATTTTGTAAACTGCTAGGCATGCTTCCTACCAGGTTTGTACTTCGTCAAAATATGCAGACTGTGGGAGTTGCGGAAGGATATTTTGTTGTGCACTTGTCACTTTGATGATGGTGAGTGAGGTATTTTAAAGATTTGGACTTTCTAAATGCACCAAAAAAAAAAATCTGAAACAAAACTAAGTTGTTGTATGACTGTAAACATTGATGGAAAGCCTTTTAATTACTTTGAATAATGGTTCCACTGATGATGTACAGATTCTAGAGCATTTAAAAGTTCTGCATTTTTTTTGTCCCTATGTGTTGTTTAGGATGGTTTGGAACCTCTTTGTGGGGTTATTCCTAATGTGTGTGCAATGGTGAAATATATTGAATCCTTACAAGCAAGATTTCAGAGGTTTCAGCAGAAGAGCACATCAAAGCCCGAGTCCCATGGAAATCATTTGTTTTGTGATGTTCTAACCATATGGAATTTTTTAGTTTAAATTCTTGCACATGCCTTCAGATTGCGGTACTTTTGCATGTTACTGGAATGTGTCAAGAAGCATGCATAGCTCCAACTCTTGAAGAACTGCAAAATGTGAATCACACAGTTAACTGTTTGAGGGTACTAGAACCAACAAAAAGGTCACAAGGGAGAGCGACATTAAGTTGAATATATCTGTTTATAAAAGCTGAAATTAAACCTTGGTCCACAATTTTTCCACCAAGTGTTTAAGGAAAATATATCAGAAATACATATTTGATGTGGGATGACAGAAATCCTTTGTTTCACATCATAAAACACGTTCGAACAGTCAATCACAGCCATCACATGTTCCCATCCTTCAAAGGATAGTGCTTCTTGTTGTCATATTTTTTGTTGTCATGTTCCTGCTAAGCAAGAGAACATCTCGAAACTTGAAGAAATTTGAGTATTCAAAATGCATAGTTTCACCTAGGTGGAACTTCATAAAATAATAAGTCACATACGGCTTAAACTTGATGCACTATTATGTTCATTCTCTCAGATTTTGCTTTTGAGGAAATTATATACATCGGTCTCACCCACATTAAGATTAAACTTGTTAATAGGAAGTTATCCATCTATTTTGTTGATACATATTTTTGTGCATTAAACATGTTAGCTATCATCATCAATTCAACTTCTGCTATTTTCTCTCAAAAATTGCCACCCAAAAAAAAGTGGGAAAAATTTCAGTCCTTGTGAAGGCTGTTAATTTCTGCTTGTTTTTCACTCACTAGATTTTCCAATAATTGCGAAATATTGGACAGAAAAATTCTCCTATAACTTTCTCCTGTACCTTTCTCAGTGACCCAACAAACTCATAGTGCTAAGTGGTAACTTTAGCTGTAGTACTGTGGTGCTGTCTTTCAACTAGTGACCCCTTTCTCACCTTTCCATCCATGTGAATGAGGTCACTAGTTTGTTTTCCTTGACTCTGTTCTACAGAGTATGAAAGAAATTTTAAGTATGCTTTCTATAGCTGCATCATTTCTTTTAGACTGTCTAAACTTGCATGCAATTCTTATCCATCTTAGTTTATTTGTCTAACTCAATACTGCTGCTGTATAATTTACTGAAATATGGAATATCTTTGTTTTATTTGAGCTATGATGGTATTTTGGTTCTAATTTTATTATTCCCCTATGTGAACTTTGTAGCAAGTGGGAACTCTGTGATGAACTGCATTTCGTACGTATCTTCTGCAGTTCTATTTTCACACAGGAGTCATGTCATCATGAGGAGTTCTTTATATGGCTTTTCGAGTACATCATGGAAAAGCAGCATACGGCATGATGGCATTAAAGTACTTAAATTAGATTTCATCTTGATGGGATTTCGTGTTCAGTGCTTCTCTGCTCAGCGGTCACAGACATCCCGGTTGCCAAAGGTGAAGCCACAACCCTTGATGCAGGAAGAAAGTAATGCATTCTACGTGGTTCGGAAAGGGGATATCATTGGTGTCTACAATAGTTTAAGTGATTGTCAAGCTCAAGTTAGCTCATTGGTACTATCTATAGCACTCCAGATAATTTTAATGTTTTTGTCTGCTGCATTTAAGTTTTTCCATTTAAAATATTACCTTCATACTTGTAACCAGTGTATAATTTAAATTTTTGTTTGGACATGTTACTTCTTGAATTTATGCTTCACAATATTTCAATTTTCTTAATTATTTTGTCTTTTCACTAGTCACATGCATGATGAACTACCAGACAAGTTATTATAACTGATGCTTGTAGAGAACATATGGTGTACGGTGGTTGATTCTGCAGCTTGAAGAATAAGTCAGAAATGAATACATTCCTTCACATGTTCAGTTGTTATGGGGCTTCTCCCTGTGTTCTCATTGAAGTGGTTGAAATGCTCTGAAGAACTTACTGCAAGCAGAATTTATAAAATCAATTCTCTTTTGATGTCTTTCAAAGCTTTGGCTGGCATGATAGTAATTAATGCTGATTTTTCCTGGTTAAAGCTTGAGACTTCTCTCTCTCTTCTTCAAATTTGTAGCATCATGCTTGTTTGCAATTTGCTCTTCATTGTTTCACTCTTTATGTTATTTTTTTTTGTGCACTGACTGTTTTACTTAAATTCTCCTTATTATGTTTGAATCTCTATTTCCTCTTCATTTTTACACTTCAACCGTTCCTGAATTATTGTTAGAGAATGTTTTGGGCCCATGTAATGGATCAGCTTTATGTTAGCATTTTGTTTGTTCATGATGGTCCTTATAATATAACTGCAGTTCCACATATATAATGGGAGCATCTTCCCTACCTATAAAGTGCAAGCAGCCATTGATCACTTTGTGATGGTATTCTAGTTAGTCTTTTTTCCATCCTAATTGGCCACCCCAATTAATAGCTTACAGGAAAATGCCACTTGGGCCACTCATTCTGTTCAGCATCTCTTCACTTCATTTATTTTCCTCTCTCTTTCTTTTCTCAACACTCAGTCTCTACATTTATTTTTCACATTCCATTTCCCTTCTGTATTTTGTATTTATTATAATCTAGAACCCATGAATGGATTATGAAGACTGTTTTGTAAAAACACAAAGAATGCCAAGGGTCACTTCATTTTTATCTTTTTGAATCAAAGGGCTGGCTTGTGAGAGATTGAATTGTTTTGACTTTTGAAAGAATGTGATGGGTATTCTGATGCTTAAAATTAGGTGTTGCAGTTTTATTTTTCGTATTAGGTAGATAAAGTATATGTGGGCTTAATCACATCTCTACTTTTAGTGAGCATGTGTATGATTTCTTTCTTTATCTTGCTTCTTTTATTATAAATGTTGATTCTTTATGCATGTGGTTTATGGTGGGCAAATGAAAGCTATAGACCACTGTGTTAATGTCTATCAAGTTCCATAGCTTTGTGGAGTAAGCACTTAAAATTAGGGTTTGCCGTACCATCCGGTACGGGGCGTACCATACCGTACCGGCCAAGAGCCGTACGGTTCATGCATATAAAACGGTCTGGCACTCGGACCGTTAAAAAAATTAAAAAAAATAAATTATGTATGGTACGGTACTGTAGCACACCATACCGTACCGCCCGGTTCAGCCTGGTTCGGGTTTATTTCATGTTTTAAACAGAAATCTTTGCTTGAGAGGAGAGAGAAAGATTATTATTTTTTTAAAAAAAATACTGGCATGCATGTCGGTACTGTATGGTACGGACTGTACCGTACCGGCCGCTGACTGGTACGGGTCCCGGTACCGGTTCAGCGATCCTTGCTTAAAATAATATGGAATAATTACAATTTAGGCTATATATGGTTTGGAACTTTGGATCCATGAGATATTTGTATGTAAGGTACAAGGATATGATAGGATTCAAATAAGGAGGTGACAAAAACTATGGGTCTAAGCTTGGATTTGAGATTGCATCCTGATTATAGTTTTCGTTCTTGGGTTTGTCTGTTATCAGAGAACAAGCTGGGTGCAGGGTAAAGGATATATGCTTGAGGATTGGGAGCTGAGGAGGAGGGTGCAGGAAGTGATATGTTGTCAGTAGTGGGAGTGAGGCAGAGGCTAGAGGAAGGGGATCTGGGTGGGGGAAGTGGAAGCATTTGTTAGATATGGGATAGGTTAGTGATGGAAGGGGATACATGTTGGAGATTGGATGAAGGGGAGGGCAGGTGATGGAAGAGGAAGCATATGGAGGACAAAGGCGAAGGTAAGTGGAGGGAGAGGAACATGGAGGAAGAGCAAGGCAGGGTTGCAGAGGTAAGTGGAAGCATTTGTTGGATATGAGAAAGGTCAGCGATGGAAGGGGATACATGTTGGAGAATGGATGAAGGGGAGGGCAGGTGATGGAAGAGGAAGCATATGGAGGAAAGAGGCGAAGGTAAATCAAGGGAGAGGAACATGGAGGAAGGAAGAGTGAGGCAGGGTTGCAGAGGTTGATCAGATGGGTTCACAGATAGACTACCATTTTTGTGGTGGTTGGAGTTTTTTTTTTTTCCCCTTTTTTAGGTGGGAGTTGTGGGGGGTGGGGGGGGTGTTGTGCTGGAGTGGAAAGGGGAAGTGGCAGAAGCTGGTGTCAGGTGGAAGTAAGATGGGGCTTGAGGAGACATAATAGAGCAGGGAATGTGAAGGAAGAGGAAGAACTGAGAGTTCTAGACATCCCTATTTCTAGTTATATTTTATGTCAACGATAGGTATCTTCCTTGTCTAGAACATAATAATCAGTATGTAGGGTGTGAAACTATCTGTTTCCAACTAAAAATATAAGATTATAGTGAAGGCTCTAGACATCCAATACTAAAAGGTGAGCACTCATCATATGAATTCAGAATAAACCCATTTTTGTTTCAAAGTTGCATAAGGATTAGATGATTAATAGTTTTGTAATTCCACTTATCCCACCCAAGTGTTTTTCACTTTTTTGGTTATCATCAATTGATACCTGAGAATTAGTATCTCTCTGCAATGTAATGGATGGAATAATGAATGCTTCATTTTTATTGCTAATGTATTCATGTAATCATAGGTATTACAGCTATGAGCAATCCTCCCAATTTCTATAAATGAAGCTTGTTTTCTTGGCAAGTTAGTGATTTGTTCATCATGCAAATTAGATGTAACCTGTCTCTAGAGATATATGATGACCAGAAACTGTTGCAATTAATTCACACAGTAGTATATCTAATGCCACCAGGTACTTAAAAGCTCCTAATGTGTGTTGGTGATTTTTTTTTTTTCATATAGGTATCTGATCCTTCTGTCAGTGTGTACAAAGGTTACTCTCTCCGTAAAGAAACAGAGGAGTATCTTGCTTCTCGCGGGCTGAGAAATGCTTTATACTCCATGAATGCAGTCAACTTGAAAGACGATCTGTTTGGAACCCTAATGCCTTGTCCATTTCAGGTAAGATACCAATACACTCATTCCTATTGTATCTTCATCTTCTAGCTTGCTGTAAGAAGTTCTTGCAATAAATATTTGGGTCATTAGTTCTTTTGAAGATTTATCATATCCTGTTCTTAGAGCTCTTTCACTTTGGATTTTGAATATGTTAAACTAGTTAATGGGAAAATAAGATTATTTTCATATGCCTTTTGCCTCTTCTTATCTTAACACTATAACTTGATAGAAATATAAATTACGTATAATATATAATATATTATTAAAAATAAATATATAATCATCTTAATAATTTGCTAGCAATAAAGGAATACCGAACCGGTACTGGGCCCCGTACTGGTCACCGACTGGTATGGTACGGTATGGTACGATACCGTACCATACTGGATCCCGTACCGGGTTCACAAAATCTTAAAAAACTCCTTTCCTATCCATGAAAAAATTATTTGACCTGAATCGGGTACGAACCGGACGGTACGTATAGTACGGTATCATACCATACCATATTGGTATGGAATATAATTTTTTTTATTTTTTTCAACAATCCATCGCTCCGGACCGTTTTTTTATAGTTGAACTGTACTGGCTCTTGGCTGGTACGATACGGTATGCCTTGTACCGAGCGATACTGGATGGTATCGCAACTGGATGGTATCGCAAACCCTGCTATCAATATTATTTAAGTTATATTATTTATAATCATACAATATTATGTAATAATATTATTGATATTAGTACTAATTAGTAATTACTAAAACTAAGATTGTTATGATAAAAAAATAATACAATTAGAAGCAATATAATAAATAACCTAATCATATTGATATTATAACAAAATAACTATAAAAATATTTAATAGTAAAATAATTATAATAATATTAACTCAACTCAAGTCAATTAAGCTTTGTAATTCTAAACTAGTAGGGATTGGCTACATGAATTCTTTTCCTCCATTCCGCTCAGTTTATGACCATAATTTTTGAAAGATGTTAAGATATCAAGTTTTTTCTTACCACTTCATCCTATGTAGTTTTTGGTCTACCTATATCCTTCTTGCTTTTGACATGTCAAATTACCTTTTGTACTAGTGCATCTGTGGTGATTATATTAATATCAATTATAAAAAATATAGTTGGACAATATATAAGATATAGTACAAATATATTATGGTAAGATAATAGATTATTGCTACAATATGAAATACTAATATTAATAATATGATAATAACATAATATCAATATATTATATTATGAATTTATTATATATAATATTAATATATGATTTAATATTATAAATAATATTAATACAATATAATATATGTAATATCATATTATCTAATAGATAATAAATTATCATAATATTTTTTTAATAATAATTAATAATAATATAATATATAACATCTTTTTTTTTGGGGTTATGCAGGCACGTATCTACGACTAGACAAAATGGTATCCAAGCCCTCCTGTGTATGGCTTTGCCCTTTTTTTATGGCAATGCAATACCCATGGGAATTAGCATTCTCATGTCCAAATGAGTTACCAAACATGAGAGAGGCTGGAAGGGGATTTGATAACCATTCCTATCTCCCAGTTCCTGTCAACCAAACATGGCCTAAATGTAGGTGTTACATAAAGTGAGGAACTATACTTTGTCCGAGTTTGAGATGGCTAAGCTGGACTATTCTAAGCCCCCATGAGGATGAGCTATGCCTAGGTGCACAGGCTTGTCCATCTTCTATGCTGAAAGATGCTGAGAGTGCAAGGGCTGTATTTTCATTTAGAAAGATTATTTTCTCTGTCTCCCTTATCTCTCTTATTAACCGAAGCCTAATATAGTTAACCGGCAAACCTCAGTGGAACAAAAGTTAACCAAACAGAAAAGCACCTGATCCCAGGGTACAAAAGTTCTAGATGGGGATAAATTTCCATCTCAGAGATAAAATTCTTTCAACAAAACTTGGCCTAAAGGAACTGCATGAATATGGAGAACATAAAGTTGAAGACGTTTATTATGAATGAAATCTAATTGTTCTGATTATGATCCTATTTTGTACACGCACATATGTTTGTAATCTTCAAAGTTAATGCCTTCTTTGCTTTCAGCAACCAGATGGACTTGCCTCCTTAGTTGATAAAACACCCAAAAAGTTGTCTTCTCAGAAAGATCAAAGGATATGCTGAATAACTTAGTAAGTTATTTTCACTCAGTATGTAGCATTAGTTTTTTTTGGTGCATGAATTGTAGCAGGTTCGTCTGCTTGCTATAAATACTTGATTCCACTTACAAATATTGTGTTATACCAAGCTTGCAAATTTAGCATGTTTTCATCTTTTTCTTCTTTCTGTTTCCTTTTTCTTTATATGCTTGAATAATTATTGTGTGCACAAAGTGTTTATGAATTGGGTCATCTTATATGGATGCATTTTTGCTGCAGGGGATGATAGACTCATGGGAGTGGTATAAGACACCAATTATGTCCAGTAAAAAGTTGATTGCCTGAGATTTTTTAATAGTGTACATTCACAGAATGAACTCGTTATTAGCCTTGTGTTTCTTGTGCATGGTTAGGCATTTTCTCTGACTAGTTACTTTGAGAAGTGAAACAAAATTGAAGCTGTGTTTAAGTTTGTTGAAGAATTGTAAATCCTTCAGAAAGTTTAGGTCCAAGCATGATTATGTAGAGTAATTATGACACTTCAAGAAAGTATAATTTATTAATATAAATTAAATCTGGTTTGAAATTTAGTTAAAAATTTTGTCAGTGTGAAGGATGCTCTAATAGCACATATAATTCATTGATATAATTTATAGCAATATGTGAAAATTTTTAGGCGCTAGAACACCATGCTTGATAAGATAAACGTGAAAGCGGTTGCTTCTTTTTTAATCAATTAATTGATAGTGAAACCTCGGCTTGGAAGCAATTCTTGATTGTTCTACAAGTGAGAAATTGTGGGGTGTGTGGTGGGGGGGGGGGGATAGGTTGGCTGATGTGTGAAATAATCATGATCGTGTGGTTAGCATTTATATCATAAATAACCATATGAATTATGAAGACATGGGCCTTCAAGCACAATGAAACATAATTAAAGTGGATATTCAGAAACTCATTCCACTTATAAAGAATTAATGATCTTGATTTGAAGTTGAGTTTGTGGAGAATTTAATCCTTAGCTATAAATCTCAGGCCCTAAATCAATCAAACCTGTGTCTATCTTGTGACCAAGGATCGCTAAACTGGTGCCAGTTGCTGATCGGTATAGTACGGTACCGTATAATGTTGGGACTTATACTGATTGCTTTGAAAGTCACATTAAAATCTCCTCCCCAGATGGCTATAGTGTTCGACCTGAACCGTGCCTGAACCCAAGGTTTTAGATCCCGTGAGACGGGGTTGTCCCGGTTTTTACATGGAACGGGACGCACCGGCATCCCGTCTTGTCCCGATACTCGGGACAGGGGATGTTCCAAGGTGTCCCGATTGGGATGCTGGGATGTTGGTGGGGCATCCCGTCCCAACACATGGGATGGTACCCCTTCCAGGTGTTCCACGGGATGTCTCATCGGAACCTGAATCCTTGCCCGAACCAAATTGAACTGGGCCGAAACACACGGTTCAGGGCTGAACCATACCATTTCAGTTCGGTTCAGGACTTTTTCAGACGGCTTGAGATCTGGACCGTTTTTCATGGTCGAATCATGCCAGTTCTTAGCTAGTACGTCCCGAACTGGACGATTCAGTCATGTTCGGGAAACCTTGCTTGTGACACTATATTGTGATAGCCTAAAAAATTGTGGCTTTGTAATTTAACTTCATGCATTCTTCTTGAAGGATTGAGGTTCTAGAAGGCATCTTTGTTTCTTATTTTTTATTGATTTGGAGTTTGTTAAAGTTAATGAATCCTGCATTGATCTTTATAATATGATGTGGTCCACATTAATAAATTCTTGTATCCATTTTCTTTTCTTTTCTTTTCTTTTTTAACTTTGGCCACTTATACATCACAATAATGCATCATTTACTTTGATCTTTGTGTAATGTATTAGAAGGATCAGCATCCTTTCCAAGATTTGACTTTGACTGTCAATGGATTGCCATTTGCTTTATATACCTTTCACCTATATGGTGGTGCAATTCTTTACCTTCTCCTGCCCATCATTGTCTCCCTAAACTATTCTTTTGCTTATCTACGTGTAATATTCCTATTTCTATCACATGCTTTCAGTGGCATCTTTTTTTTTTTTTGATATAGAAAAGGGATAGGGGGATGAACCCAGTGTAGCTACCCCTGCAGGCTCCCACCTCACTGGGAAATGTTTGATGCAAGGTGCTAAATTTTTACAGCCTTTCCCATTCGAGGGTGAGTACGTTAACCCGACACCACCAAGGTGCCAGCTGGTTAGAACGGAAAACTAGTAGAGAAGACTCTGACCTCTCACTCTACCCAACCGTCACGGGCCTCAGGGGATAACCCCTGGATTTAATCAAGTCCTTTGCAAAGTCATGTCTCGAACCCATGACTAGTTGGTTGTGAGGTGAGGCCCCAACCAACTAGGCTATTGCCTTGGCTATTTAGTGGCATCTTTCAACTGCTATCTCCATTGCCTATTGCTCACCTCTTTCTCTTTTCTCTCACCTGCTTGCTGCTTGTACTCTCCCTTACTAAGTGTGAATCATCTTTTGTACCCTGTGCAACCTCTTGCTTAACTCCTCCTTTGGCAGTGCTTCTCATGGCTGATTCAAAAAGATTCTTAAGAGGAGATGTTATCACCAAAAAGGGCAAATGGCCTGAAGAGTCCGAAATGGTGCATCAAGGATGTGGATTTCTAGGTATGCAGTGCACATTGTTTTCATTGATTTTAGATTTCTGTCTGGGTTCAGTTCTTTGTTTAAGTTTCCAATCCCAGCTCCCCATAGCCTGCAAACCCCCCCCCCCCCCCCTCCCCCCCAAACGACCTACCCACCCACTCCCAAAGAAAAAAATTAGTTTGAGCTTGGGATGGTAAAAGTTAGATGGTTAGAGTTTGACTACTATTATTCTAGATTTGTTTTGTTTAAGATTTTAGTCGGGTACCGGGTACCAATTTATATGATTTCACATGTTGATCATATCGTTCTCATTATATCCCTGTGAACATGATTGTGGGATACTCAGGTAACAATTTTTTTCATCTCTAATTTTGTGAGAAAATCACCTTACCCCCCTGAGATGAGCCTTCTTTGATGCCTTCTTTATGTCCTTTTTTGTTTCTTTTTTGGAGAAAAAAATGTCCTTTTCTTGCATGGTGATCAGAATTTGTTCACCAGACCCAAACACGTGGTAGGACCCCACCCCCCCTCCTCCCCTCCCCAAAACAAAAAACGACCCACCCAAGCCCGCGAACGCACACTTGGGTTTGTGAATGCTTACATGATACTTGTTGTTTCGAACTTCTTAAAGTGCTTCATTCTGGATGTCTTAAGTATCTTAAGGCATGAACTGAAACATGGACTGGCTGGCCAGCTTCTCTTTCGTAATGATCTAAATCCTTTTCTGGAAGTCACTGTTAATTATGGTATATGTATTGGGTAGTACTTGGCAATTTGGTTCTATGCAATATGGCTATGAGGTTATCATAGGAATCCAAGTTGGGTTGGGAATTCACATGTAACAAATTGATGCTAATTATGGCAGATTTGTATGGTGTGCAAATTATTGATGGATGAATGCATTCATTGCTCATCTATGCTAAACTCTTGTTTACCTCTAGATTGTGAGAAACTAAAAGAATCTTATCTATTTTTAATGGCCTAATAGAACTTGCTTGGTACATTTTGTTTTTCTTTATTAATTTTTTGTAACAAGGGATGGCAATGGGTTGGGTAGGCCAATGCCTATACCTATCCCACAATTGCGAATCGCATACTTATACTCAAGGTCCCAAGGAATACCAAACCGGTACCGGGCCCCGTACCGGTACGGTATGGTATAGTATTGTACCGTACAGGATCCTGTACCGGGTCCATAAAATCTTAAAAAATTTCTTTTCTATCCATGAAAAAACTGTTTGACTTGAATCAAATACAAACCGGACCCGAACTGGGCTAAACCGAGCTCGAACTGGGTGGTACGCATTGGTACGGTACCGGTATGGAATATATATTTTTTTATTTTTTTCAATGATCCGGCATTCGAACCGTTTTTTATAGATGAATTGTACCAGCTCTTGGCCGGTATGGTACGGTACTCCCTGTATTGGACGGTACGGGATGGTACCGCAAACCCTGCTCATACTTGCTTTGAGGCGGGGCAGATTGGGTAGAATTAGATGAGATGGGTTGGATGGGTTAGGTTGAGTAAAACTACAAAATCTTTTGTTTTTGCATCCAAATCAAACAAATAAAAGAGTATAAAAGTAAACCTTAGAACTTCATATAACATTAAACAAAAATAAGAGTTTAAGACAGAACATAATAAACCAAAATTTCAACAATAATAGAAACACAACAAAAAAAATATTGTTCTCTAGGAAGTCAAAATCGATAAAAGAACAAATTGAAGTAGCTCAAAGCCGTGGGAATTGAAGCTCTGTAATCATATCAAGAAATTGTGGGAACTAAAGCAAGAACTTGTGATGTAGCATAGAAAGCAAAACAAAGCAAAAAAATATTAAAGGATCAAACTATTACTGAATTGGTGGACAGTGGATTAGCTGGCATCTGATCAGCTTGAGAAGGAGAGTGGGTGCAATAAGGCAGCTAGGATTTGGTTGGACAGAGAGGGATGGCCGGACAATGGATCACAGGATGAGTGAGTAGAGCAACTAGGGCAAAGGGTGGGGAGGGGATTAGTGCAATTATATTTATTCAGGTTGGGTTTGGGGTGGGTTTTAGCATTTCCCACACCCACCCTGGATATGCATTGGGTTTTAAAATCAAGACCCATACCTGCCATTTACTCTAAAGGGGTCAGGTAAAACCTGCCCCATCAGGGTTAGGTTGGGCTGCGTACTTGATGAGGCGGAGTAAATTGCCACCCCTATCTGTAACATCTATGAAGCCAACCATGTGATGGATTTCTGTCTGCTTCTTTAGCACCATAGGCATGCACTATTTTGAATTTTTAGGAGAAGGCTTTCTATGTTATCACCTATGACATTATTGTGTATTCTCATTCTTCCACGGTTGTCTCATTCCAGATGCTGTGTCCTACAGGGTACGGTTAGATCTACATCAACTGAACAGGCAAATAAACATCTCCAACTAGGGCATTCTAATGAGGTACAACCAATTTCTCGTAATTATGTGAGTTGCTGCATGGTTAAAGATTGATGTCTGGAATTCTGCGGCTGTCTGTGCTCCGGAAAATATCTTCTTTACCACACAGCATCAGTGTTCCATCATTTATATGGAGATGCTTTGTCATGCTTACATTTTCGCAAACTCGTATTATTTTGTGTGGTAAGATTGTTGGCTGGATGTGTTTCAAAAAACTTATTTGGATGCAAGTTTCATGCAAACTGAATTTGATGATGTAAGATGATATAAGTTGATGGATTTTTTGAATGTGGACACTTATATGTCCTTTCTTTTCTTCTTTTTTTAAATAGATTGAGACCTCAAGTTGTTGTTTTATTCTTATTGTATTTAGTAGCCTAAGTTGGCTTGTAACTTTATGCAGTGCCAATCCCAGGTAGAGTGCGTGTTTTGTTCTTGGTAGTTGGTATTGTGATTATCTAAGGATTTATGCCTTATACATGTTTGACCCAGTATGTTTAAGACCAGTCTGGTTGAATGTGGTCTGGAAACGAAATATATTTCAATCTTGTCAGGAATCAGGTAGGGAGTCCTTTAAAAATGCTTGTTCCATATGCTTCTGCTCTCAAACTAGTCAAACCAATTAAACTGGTTACCCTTTCGATGAAAATACTAGTCACTTAGAAGCTATGGAAATGCTCATATGCATTAAGAAATTAATGACAATGTCTTTTAGAAATGGAATTCAATTCTTCATCACATTAATATACTAAAATAACCTTGATCCCTCTGGGAAGTCTTTGTATAAGCACTTTAGCAAAACAACACATTGAGCTAATCATTATTTTACCAGATAGTATTGTCTAATAAAATTTTGTTAAGCATAAGCACATACATACCATGATATCATCTGGTTCATAGAAAATTCAAGCTCAGTGCATTTATTTGGGCTGTCCCAGATAGCCTTGATTCAAAATCTCGTGTGATTGTGATGGGTCCTTAAGCAACCTACAAAGAACAACCTTCAATCCCAGAAAGCAGCATATTGATATGGAAAGCACATGTATAAGCTTTGAAATTTTATACAATGCTTATCTTTTTCCTTCCTTTTCTTTTCTTTTTTTAATTTCCTCATGGGCATTGTGATGGGGGGCAAAAAGAAGAATAAAATAAAAATTAAAGAAGAAAGAAAGAAAAATCAAATAGCTATGGTATTCAATTCTAATATTCAAGTTTGATCTTCTCCATACAACTGGAGTTCTTAAATAGAGCAACAAATCGTATCCGAACGGAAGTCAAATTGCAAAATCCTAATAGACTTAAAATTCTAATAAAGGTAACATGAAAATAAAGAAAATCCTAAGTAAATCCTCGTAGAATAGAATTAGGATTATGATTCTTCAAAGTACACGACGTTTCCTTTTGAAATATGTGTAAATTTTTTGATTTTCATCATTCTCTCCTGGTTGGAAAGAACTCAACTCTGGCAAGAGCTTGAGGTAGGCTTCTAATAGATCTAGATCAGTACAGCGCACTCTTTCTCAGGAATCCAAGTAGCATTTGAATCTGGACGGCTTTGCCACTTAATCAGAAATCTTTAAAATCTTCCATCAGCAAGAGAAATGACTTCGTCAGTGATAATGTATTCAATATGATCTGATGAAGATGATGGAAGGAAGGAAGAACTGGAACTGGCATTAGAGGAGACTGAGTACACTTCTTGGGACCACTTGCATGCATAGGAGGCTCGAACGTGCCCTGATGAGGTAGCGGATTTTTGATATTGAAAATTGGACTAAATTTTAAATTAGGGGGTAATTCTATATAATAAGCATTAGGTCTAAGTTTACGAAGGATGCGAATAGGCCAGTGGCTCGAGCATGTAACTTTTTGAATGAATGTCGAGGATAACATTCTGGACGGATACGAACTACCACATAGTCACTCGTTAAATTCTGCATTTCTATGGGAGCATCGATAGTGAGCTTATATTTTTTGATATTTAGCAATCTTTTGCCTAATATCAGTATGAATGTCATGAATGTATTTAGCAAAAGTAGCCGGTTCAGAAATATGGTTACTCATAGATAGGAGAACAAGATCAATGGGTTGGCGAGAGTTAAAACCATAAACAATTTCAAAGGGAATCTTGCCAATAATCGATTCACTGAGCTATTATATGCAAATTCCGTAGTAGGCAATAACAAATCTCATAGACCAGGTCTATCACCAATCAAACACCTAAGTAAATCACTAAGACTACGATTCAAGTGAATAACCATGACTTGGTCTATAGACAAATCCCATAGACCGTGCGGTCCATAGACTGGTCCATAGACCACGTGGCCTACAGATAGGTCCGTGGACCCGGTCCACAGACTGCAAACAAGATAAAAGAAAAAAAGAGAAAAAGAAAAAAAAGAAAAAAGGAAAAAAACTTGAAGTTCTTACCTTATCATCGGTTTGCAAGCAACCGCAAGAAAGTTTTCGAGACCGTTTCATAAAAGATATGATCCCTTCATTAAAATTTGGATTATTTTTAAATTATTGGATAATTTTAGGGTTTTGATGCCTTGATGCTTCGAGGAGCTTGGAGCATCGATTAGACCTATCAAAATGGGCTAGAGCCCATGGGCCAGCCCATTTAGCCCTATAAATGGGCCCGGCCGGGCTGAAAAAAATTGGCCCATTTATGTAAGTGGGCTTTTTGGCCCGGCCCCTGTAGCCCATGGGCTCAACAGGGTTAGGGCCGGGCCAGCCCATGGGTCATGATATAATAATAATAAAAAAAAAAACTTAGCCTTACGGGTCAAGGCTCACTTAATCTGTTACTGTTAGTCAACTCACCTACGGTCCTACAGTTTACTGATTTAGGACTTACTAATTACTACTTACAGGATGAAGACCGAAGGCATTACGGATTTTATTTACTCAACGACGACGGGAGACCGGGAGTCGGGACTCAGGTCCCTCTATTAAGGTTAGGTCAAAGCCGCCGCCCTCCACCGGAGAGAACTAGTAAGTCCGTGAGTGACTCACGGAGAGCCGCTGGAGAACAGAGTCTCAAGTTTGGCTGTTTAGGAGAACCGGCGACGGGAGAACGAAGAACCCCACCCCACGGCCGCCATTCTTCTTCCGCGAGACCGTGATGCCGGCCGGAACCCAGGACTTCGGCCATTCGGTGGTGAGAACTCGTCATTCTTCCATCTTTTTTTTTTTGATTTCTCTCAATGGATCATTAGAGGCACGGGTCCGAGGGGGCTCGGGGTTGGGGGGTGCCACCGTCGCCGTGCCGGCCTGCCGTGAGGGCTCATAGGCTTTCCCCGATGTCGTGTCGATCCATCATCGAAAATAGTGTATATTGGAGAGGGGGAAGTTCGATCTCCGGGTTTCTCCTGGTTCCTGGCTCTCACCGGCCACCAGCCATCGTTTCGGCCTCCGGGACTAGGAGACCTCCGTGCGACCGTTCCGGCTTATGATTGATAGTTCTAGACTTCTAGTCCAGCCTCTTCTTTTTCTTGTTAGATTTACCTGTTGTAACACGCTTCAAAGATGCCTCTTATCATTGCATCTCCTATCATAGTATCAGCACATATTTCCAGTCCCAAAATCTACAGAAACGAATACTATAAATTGATTCATTTTTTTCCTACTTGATATTTTCAGCACGTGGATCCCTAGCCCAGGCCCTAGCCCACGACCCTGGCCCACGGCCCTAGCCCACGACCCTGGCCCACGGCCCTAGCCCACGACCCTGGCCCACGGCCCTAGCCTACGGTCCACATAGGGGGCTGGCCCGGCCCTAGCCCACGGCCCACATAGGGCTGGGGCCGGGTTGGATTTTTTTGGCCCATTTGTACAAGCGGGCCTAGCCCGGCCCGGCCCACAAAATGCAAGCCCAAATGGGTTAGGGCCGGGCCGGGCCAGCCCATATTGACAGCTCTAGCACCGATGATCTTAAGTTTGGAGGAATGACGTCCATGTAGAAGAAGCTAGGAGATTGGGAGCCGGCTCGCCTCTCCTCCATCTGCTATCGATGAACTCCTTTATCTTCTTAATCAAACTGAGAGTTTTTTAGTAAGAGTGAAACAATCACCATCTGATTCAATATCCAATGCACTTTGTCCCGCAAGGAAGGCTCTGGTTACTAAAGAGTTATCAAGACATTTAGATATAGGTGTGAAAGTCCTAGTCTCGTGTATCAATGAAATTACAAGAATAATAGCTCTAGATACTCCATATGATGATTTAATGAAGGAGATATTTCAAAGATTGTTAAAGCCTTTGAGAAATTGGATGAGATATCTAGTCGCTCCTATTACAAGAGGACATCAATTCTTAAAATTATTGCCAAGGTCCGATCATGTATTATGATGTTGGATCTTGAATATGATACTCTGATTCTTGAGATATTTTTTCATTTTCTGTGTACCATAAGGTCATATCATTCAAAAAATGTTTTTCATTCGATGGAGATCATTATGATACTTGTATTAAAAGAGAGTGACAATATTTTTACAGAGCTTCTCACATGCCTCTTAGATATTGTAAAAAAAGGATAACGAAGATATATCACCTAGTGGTCGCACACTTGGAGAGAAAGTGATGAATAATTGTATAATGAAGCTTAAGCCTTATATGAAAGGATTAGCTGATCCCATGAGTGCCTCTTTCAGTCAAAACAGTGAAATTGTTGGCTTGATATGCCAAGAAAATTCTGATAGCATGGAGCAGAAAAATATAAATATTTCTAGTGAGGTTATGGTGGATGACAATAAACAACATGAGAGGATCGTTTCTGATGAGTTACGTCAGAGTTCTGTAAAGATGGAGCGAGAGATAGGTTGTACTAAAGAAGATAATACTACGTAATTTGATGGTTCATCTGGAAAAGAAGCAGATTTAGCTGAGATGAAAGCTGAGGTATTATCCTTGAAAGTTGTTGATTCCAAGGAGTTGAAGTGTAGTGGTGATTTAGAAGGAATAAACACTGTACCAATAGTGGAAAAAGCACTTCAGCTATCAAGAAAAGATAGAGAAATGTTGTAGAGAAGTGAGTATGATCTTCAAGTTTGGTGTATACTTCTTAATGATAAAGTCCCATTTTGGATGCAATGGCCAAGGTATGCAGATTTGCGAGTCAAGGGTGTTCTAGTGTGACTAGTAGGTAGACTGGGCTCACAGTTTTTGGGAATCAATGGCCAGGATGATGGTCTGGTGTTCACCAAACGCAGCAAAGAAGGAATTAATGAGATTGTTTATTATGGTGTGATTCTCGCATATTCTGTTTTGGAATCAGAATAGCAAAGGGGCTGACAGTTCAACAGGTCCTCAACTTGGTACCAAAGGGAGCAGATGATGAGCATCTCAAATTATGTGCAGATAGTGACCGTTTGTTGAAGGTATTTGAAATGCTTACAGAGATCTTTCGGAGAACTGTAATGAATGCTCACAAGTCAAAGTTTGGTTAGTTTGTGATGTTCCATGCCTGTTCATTAGATCCTAAAATCCGTGGTCTGAAATTTGTTGTTATGACAGATTTTTATTTCAAAAATAGTCTAATGTCCAAAATGAGTGATGTTTCATATCTTGCAAGTTATTTGTCGAGCGCTAAGTTTATTTCATCTATCATGGTTGCAAGCACACTTAACAGATTGGTGGACTAGTATTTTGAGTATTGCCAACTACACAACATTCATGTAAAAACATTCAAGCTTGAAGCTCATCGTGTCTTCTATTCTGGAGTTTAGGTTGTAATGTATATCCTCTACTCTTGCATGCGATCGATATTGGATGTTCCCAATCTCAAATCATTGCCTTTTTATATGCCTCTAAGTTTGATCTTGTGTCATCTCTTGGATCCTCTAAAGCAGGGTTTTCGGAATCATCTGAACCATCAGTTTGGAACGTATCGAACCGTACCGGCCAAGAATCGGAATGGTTCGGCCCTGAAAAATGGTTCGGGACCCTGGACCATCTAAAACACCCGAACCGGACCAGTAGGTACGGTATGGTATCGTACTGGTGTGTTTTGCCTGGTTCAGTCCGGTTCAGGTCGGTTCAGCCCGGTTCGAGTCCGAGTCGGATCCGGTTTGGGTTGAACAATATAGCCATGGGGGAGGAAGATTTTGTCTCACTTTCATTAAGGTCGGTACATCTACCGGTATCCAGTACCTGTTCAGCGATCCTTGCTTTAAAGATATGCTTGCAATAGTGCAAGAATTCTTGTGGCAGGCCGAAGTTGCTAGATTGATTGGCAAGTCAGTGCCTTCCATCTATGGCAACTTGAATTTGAATTCTCGAAGGCTTTTGGAAGAATCGAGAGGTTGAACATGTTCTTCCCATTTGATCCTGGTGATATCAAGGAGTATACTTAGTCTCCTCCAATATCAATTCCAGTTTTTCCTTCGCTTCTGTCGTCTTTGTCAGGCCATATTAATCTAGATTTTTTAAGAGCCTACTTCAATTTCTTACTAGAGTCGAGTTCTTTCCAACCAGGAGGGGTTGATGGGAATCAGGAAATTAATATTTATTTCAAAAGGAAACATTGTGTGCTTTGAGAAATCCTAATCCTAATTCTATTCAATAAGGAGGGTTTATTTAGGATTTTCTTTATTTTAGGGTTCATTTATTTTCATTGTTACCTTTATTAGACCTTTTAATTCTATTAGGATTTAGTAATTTGGCTTTCGTTTGGATATGATTTGTTGCTCTATTTAAGGGCTCTAATTCTATGAAAAATGTCAAACTTGAATATTGGAATTAAATCCTAGAGTTATTTTGATATTTTTTCTTGTTTTGATTTTTAATTTAATTTGATTTGATTTTTTGTTCATGTTTCGCATCAAGAATGATGGGAATAAGAAAATTTACATATATTTAAGAAGGAAACGTTTTGTGCTTTGAGAAATCATAACCCTAATTCTATTCTAGAATGAGGGTTTATTTAGGATTTCCTTTATTTTCATGTTACCTTTACTAAAATTTTAATCTATTAGGATTTTGTAATTTGACTTTCTTTTGGAGATAATTTGTTGCTTTATTTAAGGGCTCCAATTGTACGAAGAAGGTCAAACTTGAATATTGAAATTGAGTACCATAGTTATTTGATTTTTCTTTCTTCTTTCATTTTTTTTTTTTTTTCTTTTTTTGGTCTGTGAACTAGGTCTATGGACTGGTTTGTAGGCCATGCAGTTTATGGGCCATTCTGTGGATCATGCGGTGTGTAGATTGCTTGTGGACCGCGATTAAACAAAAAGAAGATGGGGTTTTTGAGGGCTTTTCTTCTACCGGCCTCTCGTTCGTGGGCAACGTTGCTCTGGTGATGGGGAAGGCAATGTCGGTGACGAGCGATGCCATGGGGGAAGGCAGCGTTGGCGATTTGGCAATGGCTTCAGCAAAGGGCGCTGACTTTGGCGATGGCTTGGCAGCAACGGAGCCCCCGAGCATGGAGTTTGGAATGATGATGAAGATGATGATAATGGTAGATGACGACGAAGGAAGCAGGGTTCTCGGTGGCAGACCTTGTGGCAGTACTTCGGACGGGTGGCGATGGTAGAGTTAACAGACCTTGTGGCAGTGCTTTGGACGAGTAGTGATGGCGGAGGCAACAAAGAGGAAGTTGCACTTGGCCTAGTGGTCAGTGATTTGGCAGGCGGCGACTGAGTGGGTGGGGATGGTGGATAGGAGGGCAAAGACAAGAGAAGCAGGAGGAGGGCAGCAGTGGCGAGAAGGAAGAGTTGGATGGTGGTGGGAGCCACCATCATGGGTGGCAGACGGTGGTGGTGGCTTCCCCGGTCTTCTCTTTTGTTTATTGTCGTCAAGAGTCCCGGGTGGGAGGCTCGGTGGGTTTTCCCCTGTTTTCCATTTTTAGGAATCTGGGTGGGAGGCTTGACAAGGAGTCCCAATTGGGTGGGAGGCTTGGAGCGGCCGAATAGAGAGAGAGCTTTGATCAGATGGGAAAGGCTTAAAGTGACCAAACAGGAAGAAGTAAATACCACGATACAAACAATGATTAGGGATTATAGTTTGTTCTGATACGAATTTGATGCGGGATGAAAAGAAGAATAAAATAAAAATAAAATAAAAATTAAAGAAGAAAGAAAGAAAATCTATTAATTATGATATTCAATTCTAATATTCAAGTCTGACCTTCTTCATATAACTGGAACTCTTAAATAGAATAACAAATCGTATCCGAACAGAAGTCAAATTACAAAGTTCTATTAGAATTAAAATTCTAATTAAGGTAATATGAAAATAAAGAAAACCCTAAATAAACTCTCTTCTAGAACATAATTAGGGTTAAGATTTCTCAAAGCACATGAAATTCTCTTCTGAAATATATGCAAATTTTCTGATTCCCAGCACATTGGTGTACTTTTTTTTTATACTTTGGCAGGCTCATTATTAAAGAGCATAAACATAACATTATGAAGGCATAAGCATGTTTTATTTATGCATACCTTTTTTCTGAGTTTCGTTATGTATTATATGCCTATTATATCCATAAACTGTATACATTAATGGGAGAATCCTTGCATAAATTATATCATTAGTGGATGCCTCCAATGTTACTTGTATCTTTCATCAATCTAAACCTGTCATATTTTACATTGTTTCTTGGAATTTGGACAATGTTTCATAAACTTTATGGTCTGAAAAACAGATATGGATCAGGCTTCAGAGGATCCTTTTGATTCTCTGATCTTTACATTGGTCTTATGGTTCAAAATAGATGAAATCTTTCATCATATTATCAAGTAATACATGATTATGAATGTAGATGAAATATTTCTATGGGGCATGATTCACGTTCACCCTGTTCATGAACAATAATATTTATTTTTACATAATTGGTTTTATATGCCTGGCCTGCCATTTTCAGTATTGTTTTGTATTTTTCTCATTGAATATCCACCATGAGATAAGATTTGTCTAATATATGCAGATGTCTTGTGTTCTTGAGTATGATGGTTCTTCAAAAGGGAATCCTGGAACTTCTGGTGCTGGAGCAATACTTCGAACTGAGGATGGAACTGTGGTAGAGAATGCACCAAACTCTTGCCTATGCATCTTTCTATTTTAGACGAGCTATTGTTTCCTTGACAACTTAGTTTGCTTGTTGCTTGAATGAAGATTTCTCAGCTTCGTGAAGGCTTGGGTGTTGCGACCTGCAATGTTGCAGAATACCGAGCCTTGATCTTAGGAATGAAATATGCTCTTAGGAAAGGATTTAAGCAAATTCGTGTGCAAGGTGACTCTAAGCTTGTCTATATGCAGGTACGTAGTTCAGTTAATGTTATTACGTCATTAACTTTGTTTATTACAGCTTTTCATATTTCACATTTTCATGAAAACATATGAAGGCAGCACATTGCACTGATAAGGAAGGGTTTCAGAACTTTAAATACCCATAGCAAAACCCCTTTCTGATCTCATATTATACCTTGGTTGGCAAAGCTGGCAAAACACTTGTTTTTTTCTACTTTTCTCTTAATTAGAAACAAGGACTTTGCCGTTTCAGTTTAAGTTCACTTTTGATTTGGTAATTCCACCACCTGGCTTCTATAGACAATCTTCTTTGTTGTGTGAGGGATGGTTCTAATGCTTTAGTCAAGTCTATCTTGTATACCTTCAGTATGATGCTTGTAGGATTCTATTATTAGCACTTCACAGTTCGCACTAAAGTTGTCAAGATAAGTTTTAAACTCTCTCTGGTTCTCACACATCTGAATAGCCTTATATGTATTAATTAGCGATCAAATGGTTATGCAGTTAAAAAAAACTGCATTTCCTAAGCTACTCTATAGAAAATATTATAGATAAAAGGTTATTAAAAAGAGAGAGAGAGCGAGGAGGAGAAAGAGTGCAGCTGTAAATTGGGTAATTGTAAGGAGGGAAGGTCTTGGAATTTGGTTCATCTTACATCTTATGTCCAACACATGTTATGTTTTGCATTTAAATGAGGCAACATTGTAAGAAATACAAATTGGTACATCATCATACATGGATATCATTTTCCAACAATTGCATCAATTATTCTGTTTGTGTGGGCGTTTGTGCTGCATGCATGTCTGTTTTTGTGATATTGCATGATAGAATTTCATATTACACGAGTGCTTACATGTTTAAGCAGAGATTTAGATGGCTATGCTGAGAGACCAGAAACTTTTATAAAGGGCATGACTTAAGTAATTCAACATGTATTGGAGCAGCCAATTTTTAATTTTTTGGTGGAAACCATTTTTGCTAAATAATCAAACCTGTCCTTCAGCAGCCCGAAATTTCTACTCTAGGTGTGGCATTGCTTCTAAAGATCTGTCCACCTTGATGACAGTAGCTAGTCTCTCTCTTTTGGTTTACTCCTCTAGGAAACTTCCTTAGTAGTAACTCGACAATGATGTGCCTTATGTTGGTATTGGAGAGAATATCTCATCACTTGTAAATTATCTATTTTTTAATCTAATTTTGACAGAATTTTTTTATCATTCTACTTAATAAGCAACACTTCCTCCTTTCTTCTTAATTAGTATATTGCCTTAGAAATGGTTTTGTTCATGTTCTATTTGCTAATTGGCATCTTTACATCTTTAGTTCTACCTCCTTGACCTAGACATCATCCGCAAGCCTTAGTCTGCATACATAGGATTGGCTTTATTGACCAACGGTGAGATCCATTGTTATTGGCTTTCAACCTTATGTAAACCCTTCGGCTTTTCATCATGCTTGCTCAAACAAGGCTTTGTTGTGCATCACAAGGCTTCAGTTTAGCACCTCCTTTTGAATATAGGTGTGCTCTTCTGTTCATTTTGACATAAAGACAATTGTTATCATGATTTCTCTATTTGGGCGTTTGTAGTCTTAGTATTTCCCTGTTGAGTGACCAATTTGCTACTGGTAATTCCAGTGGTCACTCTTTCCATCTGCATCTTTCTTGCTTAACTTGAAGAAACTTGCTTTTTCCCATCATCACTCTTTTGCTTACAAAGCTTCCCCCAGCATTGATTAGGGGTGGGAATGGGACAGGCTCGAGTTGGACCAGGTTAGGTTGAGACATAGGTATTGCGGAAAACTTGTCAACCTGAACCAACTTGTTTGTTAAATGGGTCAGAAATCCAAAATGAAACTTGACCTGTCATGGATCCGCAGGTTGTGGCAACATCATGCTCCGAGTGGCAGCACTAGCATTAGCAGCCTCTGCTGCTCGCTTGCTGTCACCACCAGGCAGCACCGCTGTCAGCAAGAGCTGCTGCAGGCAGCACCACCAGTAGCAGCAGCCACTCCTTGCTGCTGATGCCAGGCAACGGCTGCAGTACCATTGGCACTTGGTGGCAGAATTTGCTGCCTACTGCTGCTGCAAGGCAGCACCATCATGGCAGCAGCCGCTGCTTTTGCAGGCACCACCATGGTAGCAGCCACTGCTGTTGCAGGCACCACCTGTAGCAGCTGCAAAACCACCATGTCTGCACCGTCATTATTGACATTGGAGTGTCCAAGTCAACCCAAATGCTCCCAAGCCAACCGTGAAAACTGAAGGTGATATGAGACCAACTCAACTGGACCAGTCAGCCTGACACATCTTCAATACTTTGGCCATAACTTTGTTTACAAAACTCCAAATTGCTCTTTGTTTGAGGCATTGGAAACTAGACTGACATGTCTTCAATACTTTGACCATAACTTTGTTTACGAAACTCCAAATTGCTCTTTGTTTGAGGCATTGGAAACTAGACTCTTTGCACTTTCCAATGGTATATAATTTGCATGGCTTAGCTCAGCTATATGGAGTATGTTTAAGGAGAAATTTGAAGGATGTGCTACTTAGCAGTATTAGTTGTTGGTTGTCTTTTACTTTTCATTAAGATGTTTGGAAACTTGTAGTAGAACTTGGGTACTTGGATAAGCATGGGAGAACTTTCATAGAAGTAGTTTTGTAATTAAGAGGCATGTCATGGGTGCATGGGGAAAGGGGAAAGTATGACAAGCGGTATAGTTTTGAATACATGTAATTTATGAGTATGAAAGCATACTCCTATATACATCCCTTCTTTAATATGAATAGTAGCTTTTCCTGAATTTGAACCCAAATTATCTCTTGAAGGTGGATTCCTTCTTCTCTACCATTCTCTTTTCTTAGGTGGATTCCTTTGAGAGGGGTGTTTATTTTAGTTCCACTTGTGTTCTCTCCTCTAGTCTCCTACTTCGGGTGTCAAGGGTATCAGAGCTTTGGTTGGGATGGCTGGTTGTCATCGTCGAGCACCCATCACCAACCAACTTGTGGTCCATGAACGCTACTTGAGGGACATGGAGATGGAGGACTTGAGGGGACAAGTGCAACTTCTCCAAGAGCATCTTGTACTCATGGAGGTTTTGGGACATGACGAACCTTGTCATGTCTCAGAGCATGATGCTTTAAGTGTAGAAGAGGATGAGATTAACCCCTCCTACCATGCTCCTAACCAAGCATTGAGTGATGAAGAGGCTCTTCCCCAAAGCCGACACCCCCAAAGGAACGTTGGTTTCCAATGGGATATCAATCTCAAGGTGGACATCCTTGAGTTTGAGGGTCACATCAAGTCGGATGAATTCATAGATTGGATCAACTCCATTAAGTGAATCTTCGACTACAAGGAGGTTCCCAATGATTGCAAGGTCAAGATCGTTGCCATTAAATTGAAAAAGCATGCTTCCATTTGGTGGGAGCAACTCAAAATTTGACAAGCTTATGGGGGCAAGCCAAAGATTAGATTATGGGAGAAGATGAAGGAGCTAAAGAAGTTCTTATCCAAGAACTATTTGCAAGAGACTTTCCTCAAACTCCACTTCTCACAAGAGCATCGCTTGGTCGAAGAGTATATGGAGGAGTTTGATCATCTCATGATGAGACATGGCATCTCTGAGCCAGAGGAGCAAACTATTGCTTGGGTGGGCTTAGGCGGAGATTTGTGATGTTGTTCAACTTCAACCATACTACACTTATCATGATGTTTTCAAGCTCGCAACTATAGTGGAGAGGAAACTCAAAGTGGAGGCTTGAGGGCCAACAAATTTTGGTGGGACTTGATCTTTAGGCCATGGGAGTATTTCCAACCGGGAGAGCGTTTCTCAACCTTATAAAGCTCCTAAGGCTAAGGCATCATCTTCTTCTAACTCCAAGAATGAGAAGGTTTCTAGCTCAAATCGTTTTCGTTCCTCCAATTCCAACACAATTCAATGTTTCAAGTGCAAAGGATTTGGGCATATCTCTTCTGATTGTCCAAATTGAAAGGTCTGTACTCTTATAGAGGAGACAATAGATGAGCTCATGGAGGACTCACCTCCTATCTTTGATAAAGAGCCTGAGGACGAGAGCATCACCTATGGAAATGAGGGTGAAGCTCTTGTCATCCATCGAGCTTTGAATGCTTCTTAAGCTAAAGATGGTGAATGGCTTCGCACCAACATCTTCCACACGTTGTACATCTCATGGCAAGGTGTGTGATGTCATCATCAATGGTGAAAGTTGCGAAAATGTGGTTTCAAAGACCATGTTGAAGAAATTGCCGCTCAAGGTAAAGGAGCATCCACACCCTTACAAGTTCTCTTGGCTTCAAAAGGGAAATGAGGTACAAGTTAATAAAAGATGTTTAGTTGATTTTTCTATTAGAAAGCATTACAAAGATGAAGTTTGGTGTAATGTCATTCCCATGGATGCATGTCACTTGTTGCTCGGCTACCCTTGGCAATACGATAGAAGGGTAATCCATGATAGCCCTTCCATCTTATTCTTTTGTAAAAATGGAACAAAGATCATCTTAGCCCTTCCAAATTTGAGTGTTTACCCAAACCTTCTAAAGGGGAGGGGATCTACTTTCTTTCAAAATTTCAATTTGACAAAGAATTGGAAGGTTCTAAGGACGATTTTGTACTTGTTTTATTGGAAGAGAATTAAAAATTCATGACATTCCTCCCATGATGAAGCCTCTACTTGATATATTTCATGATGTGGTGCCAGAGGTGATTCCACCCTCTCCCTCCAATGAGGGACATACATTATATTGATCTTATACTCGGTGCAACTCTTTCCAACAAGCTGGCTTATCACATGAGCCCAATGGAGAATGAAGAGCTTCAATGGCAAGTTGATGAGCTCTTGAGCAAATGGTTAGTACGGGAGAGCATGAGGCCTTGTGCCAAAGAAGGATGATTCTTTTCTAAGGCTGGAACTGGGCCCGGCCGGCCCGATGGGCTTCGGGCCGGCCTGAAATCGGGTTAGGCTTCAGGCCAGATTTTAAGCAAATCTGGCTGGGCTTTGGGCTTAAAATCTGGCCAGGCTTTGGGCTTTAAAATAGAGCCCATTTGATTTTCGGGTTGGGCCCGGGCACCCCTTTGGCCTAGCCCGGACCGACCCGAACCTGGCCCATAAAAAGCCCGATTGCTAATCCTATTTCTAATTTCTCTGGTCTCCCTCTCTCACCGTCTCCGTTCTCTGTCTCTCTCTCGTTTCCATCTCTCTCCCTCGGTCAGCCCTCGACGGCCGATGCACCCTTGCATCCGATGACCAACGCCCCCTCACACCCGACGGCCCCTCGCACCCGACCTCGCGGCCCCCCTTTGGCTCCGCCGCTCCGATCTCCCCTCCCTAGTCCCGTGCCCGTACTATACGACCCCGCGGTCCCCTCTCCTGATCTCCCTCTCTTGGCCATGACCCGGTGCTCTGATATACTCGATCTTCCTCTCCCGGCCCCGGCCCACCTCTCTGTCTGCTCCAATCTCCCTCTCTGGCCCTGGCGCTCCACCCGATGCTCCCTGCCCCCCGCGCGACGTTGTGGCCCCCCCTCCCCGGCTCGGCGGCTCCGATCTCTGATCTCTCCCTCGGTTCCGGCGCCCTCATGCCCCTTGGGCTCTAGCCGATTTTTTTTTCGGGGGGTCATTTGGGCTTTTTTTCAGGCCGGCCCGATTGGGCTCGGGCCTGAGGTTTTAAAAAAATTTCGGGCCTAAGCCCGGCTCGAAGCCCGAAATTCTTTTCGGGCCAGGTTCGGGTAGAGGTGTGGCCCAGTCCGACCTGGCCCACTTCCAGCCCTGTTCTTTTTGCATGTGTGGAATTGTGGATAGTAAAGCAGTAAACAAGATCACCATCAAATACCACTTCCTAATTCCACGTCTTGATGACTTGCTTGATCAACTTTATGGAGCTTGTATCTTTTCCAAGATTGATCTTAGAAGTCGGTACCATCAAATCTAGATGAGACCTAGTGATGAATGGAAGATGGCTTTCAAAACTAGAGATGGTCTTTATGAATAGATGGTGATGCCTTTTGGTCTCTCTAATGCTTTTAGTACTTTTATGAGGTTTATGAATCATGTTTTCAAACCATTTATTGATAAATTTGTTGTTGTCTACTTTGATGATATTCTTGTCTATAGCAAAAACCTTCGGGAGCATATGGAGCACGTTTGCCAAAACTTTCAAGTCTTGAGAGCAAAAACTTCATGCTTATCCTAAGAAATGTGAGTTCATGACAAATAGCCTTGTGTTCTTAGGATATGTTGTCTCATCCAAAGGTATTCATATGGATCCTTCTAAGGTGGATGCTATTCTCTCTTGGCCGACTCCTCTCTTCATGAAATTTGGAGCTTTCAAGGCTTTGCTTCTTTCTACCATCAGTTCATCAAGAACTTTAGCCCTCTTATTGCTCCTATCATCAAGTGTTTGAAGGGTGATAGGAGACTCAAATGGAACAAGGATGCTCAAAAGAGTTTTGATCTTATCAAAAGAAAGATGATTGAGGCTCCAATTCTCTCTCTTCTTGACTTTAACAAGGTGTTTGAGCTTGATTGTGATGCTTTAATTGTTGGAATTGGCATGGTTCTTAGCCATGAAGGTAAACCTATTTCTTTCTTTAGTGAAAAGTTGAACAATTTTCATAAGAATTATACTTATGAGAAGGTGTTCTATGCTATTGTTCGAGCTTTGGGAAGTTGGCGATTATCTCATCTCCAAGGAGTTTATTCTTTTTTTTTATCATGAAGCTTTAAAGTATATTAATGGCCAACATAAGCTCAACATAGTCATGCAAAGTGGGTTGAATTTCTTCAAGCTTATACCTTTCACATCAAACACAAGTTGGGTATGCAAAATCAAGTGGCAAATGCTATAAGAAGAAGGCACTCCTTGCTTTCTATCATGCAATTAAAGGTCTTAGGTTTTGATGTGCTCAAGGAACTTTACAGGGATGATGTTTTCTTAAGCAAGATTTGGAAAGTGTTCCAAGGGGCCATGTCAACATTTTGGCTTCAAGATGGTTTTCTCTTAAAGGATAATCTTTTATGCATTCCTCATTGCTCTCTATGCTTTGCTTTCGTCAAAGAAGTGCATGAAGGAGATTTGGTTTGGATTCATCTTCACAATGAACACTTTCCACAAGGTCGGTATGCTAAGCTTAAGCCTAGGGCAGGTGGTCCCTTCAAGGTTTTTTAATGCATTAGGGATAACGCCTGTAAAATTGACTTACTGGGATACTGAGTGTCAGCTACCTTCAATATCGTGGATCTTTCACCTTGCTATGGAGAAGAAGAAATACTTAAACTCAAGGGCAAGCTCTCTCCAATCTGGGGAGATTGATACCAGAGTGTCCAAGTCAATCCAAATGCTCCCAGGCCAACCATGAAGATTTAAAGTGATATGAGACCAACTCAATTGGATCATCAGCCCGACATGCCTTCAATATTTTGGCCATAACTTTGTCTAGAAAACTCCAAATTGTTCTCTAGTGGAGGCATTGGAAACTAGACTCGCTGCACTTTCTAGTGGTATATAATTTGCATGGGGTAGCTCAGCCATATGGAGCATATTTGAGGAGGAATTTGAAGGACGTGCTACTTAATGGTATTACTTGTTGGTTGTCTTTACTTTCATTAAGATGTTTAGACACTTGTAGTAGAACTTGGGTACTTGGGTAAGCAATGGAGACAATCTTTTGAAAAGTAGTTTTGTAATTAAGAGGCATGTAAGCATGGGTGTATGGGGAAAGGGGAAAGTATGATAAGTGGCATGGTTTTGGGTCCATGTCATTTATGAGTATGAAAGCATACTCCTATATGTTCCCCTTCTTTGATATGAATAGTAGTTTTTCCTGAATTTGAAGCCAAATTATCTCTTGATGGTGGATTCTTTCTTCTCTACCACTCTCTTCTCTTAGGTGGATTCCTTTGAGAGAGGTGTTTACTTTAGTTCCACTTATGTTCCCTCTGGTCTCCTACTTCTGATGTCAATTATTACAGGTGGTAGCCCTCACATCCACAGCTCCACATACCCAAGTATCCCTCCAAAAATAAGTAAGAGAAAAAAAGTAGAGAAGAAGAAAATAAGAGGAAGAAAACAAGGAAGTAAAAGGTACTCACCTTGAGCTCATCATTCGTGGCTCCACCCACCACCTCCGTGTTCATGGCTCAACCACCATGGCACCACCCTAATGCCACCTCCATGGCTCCACTACCTCCACATTGTTTCTGGTTTTGGGGAGGATATAAGGAATAGTTGGAAGAGATGCTTGGTGGAAGGTTACGTGAAAATGTGCAACAGATCAATTTTCTAATTACTTGAGTTATCTGATCTGTTCAGTCAAAGCAGGCAATTTACATGTGAAAGCACACCCAAACACCCACCTCAGCCCTAGTTAGGGTGCTGGGTATGCCAATTTACTTTCAGCGGGGTGCCAAGGTTGGAGCATGGTTTGTTTCTAAAACAACAGATTGTAGTGTGAATGGACCATGATATTAGTAGTGAACTAAGGTTTGTTGTATTGGTCAATATCGTAACATGCTAGGCATATCATTCCTGTATCGAACCGATATGCTATCTTGTACCATATCAATGCTTGGTACCCTATCTCACAAGGATTGCTGAACTGGTATCGGGACCCATACTGGTACATGCCGGTCTTGGTGAATTAAGAAAAAAACTATCTTCCTCCTTCTCAAGCAAGAATCGTTGAACCGGACCTGAACAAGGTCAACTGAGCCTGAAGCGGGCTGAACAGGACTGTACCAGTCTGAACCAATCCGTACCATAGCGAACTGACCCGTATCGAATAGTATAGGTCATTTTTATGGTTTGGGTCATGAACCATTTTTTAGAACTAAACCATATCGTTCTTGGCAGGTATGGTACGGTATGCCCTGAATCGGGCGATTCGGGATGGTTCTAAAAATCCTATTATCTCATACCATTATCAATACTCAGTACATTATCTTGTATGGTATTGAACTGCATACCGACATTGTAATAGGATGGTATCTGTGTGGGTTTCGGTATTGGGATGGCAAACTTGCAGTGAATGATTAATTTTAAAAAAGATTCAATCAATTTGAGAACAAATTTAAGTTTCAATTTATGTTTAATTGGATTAAAACAAAATTGAAATGTAAGTGCTAGTTGTCAATTGGGATTTGGGAAATGAAATGGTTGTTGGCGAGAGTTAAGGAGTGCATGCATGAGAAAAGCACAAATCCGAACAGGAAGAAAAGGAATTAATGCAAGTAATGTAAGTCAGTTCTCTTTATCTTCGTGTTTATATATACTACAAATATACATTATGGATTGGGATTATTTGATTTTGGATTTGAGTATAGGTATATCATAGTTTGATTCAATCTGAAATGATCTTTTATGTGGAATCTAACTTCGATCCCATAAGATTATTAGGAATTTAAATTTGATCCATACATGAATATTATGAAATAATTGGGTTGAGATATCAGGCTTTTGGGTATCATTTAGATCAAGGAATACTGAACTGGTACCGGATCCCGTACTGGTCATTGATCAGTATGGTACGGTCGGGCCCTATACCGAGCCCAAGAAATTATAAAAAAATATCTTTCTTTTCCATGGTTATATTGTTTAACTTGAATCGGACCCGAATCGGACTTGAACCGGGCCGAACCAGGCAAAATATACCTATCGGTACATGGTTTTTTGAACGGTTCGGCATTTTGGATCCGGTTGAACCGTACTGGCAAGAGCCGTACGGTACGATATGCCCAAACCGGGCGGTTTGGGATGGTATCAAAAATCTTGCTTTAAACCCTTATCTAGAGAGGAGCAATGGACTGTAATCATGATATAGAAAAGAAGAGGGGGCAAGATTTTTGGAGAAGCAGTGTGGGTTATGAGACCAATCTGGGCTAGCCAATGAAGTCTGGAGGTTTTGTTGGCCTAAAATTAGAGGCATATGACAAAGCCCATAGCTTATTTTAGTCAGCTTAGAGATGCCAATGGGAATGCCTTGATGAGAGAGATGCCAATGTCGAGGAGGGCCATAGGAGGTGTATAGGAGATGAGGGGCCTTAGGATAGGAGAATTGAGTTGAGGGGCAACCAATAATCATGGAAGGGGTAGGGTGGGGATGTGGAGGTTGAGGTGATGAGAGTGGAGAGCAAAAGAGATGGGAATGGGATGGATTAAGGATTGCTATGCTAGTACCCAGGCTTGTATGGGTTGCTCGATGGCATGGTTCGATACAGAACCATGACATTCCGTGCTAGGCCCATATTGAAATAGCAAAGCCAGGGAGGAAGGGAGAGAATTAGAGAGAAGAAAAGAGAGAGAGAGAGGAAGGGAGGATGATGCCCAGAGGAAGCTAGTGGAGGGCCAGGGAGGGGGGTGGAGGAAGGGCTCCATCATGTGGTTCCCTTATTTCATTCAAAACGGGGAGGGCCAACTTTCCTTAATTTTTTCAGAATAAAAGGGGCCCCCTTTGAGACCCTTGTTTTGAGCAAAACAGGGGAACTGAATGGCAGAGCCCTTCCTTTGGCCCTCTACTCCCCTTCCCGGCCCCCCACATGCTCCAACGGTCCTCCCCCCGTCTTTTGCTTTCTCCCCTGTTCTCCCTCTTCTCCGCCCTCGCCTGTATCTTGAACAGAGGGGCAGAACCGTGCTAGTCCACCCCCAGTATGGCTTGGTACATCCTGAATATGGCAAACCTTGGGATGGACTTGTTGCTTTTGGAGTGAAAACCTTCTCAAAGACCATTAGAGGGGCTTGCAAGAAATGCATCAACTTCTATGGGGGAGTTCTTTTGAGCACTTCCTTTTTTCCCCCTAAAAATGATTCTAGGGGATTTTGGTTCTTTGATAGGGATTTTAAGATTTGCTGTACTGGTTGATATTGTACGAGTACCGAACCGGTATGCTATCTCCTACTGTACCGAATCATGTACTGATACCGTAATAGAATGATACTGGTATGGGGTCTGATACTAAGACGATGACCTTTGGGATGTTTAACAAATAAAATTGTGCCAAACTCACAACAACAGAGATTCAATGGGATCACAAAATCTAGTGGGATTTCATCCTATCTGATCCAATGCAAATAAGTTTTGTGTCTTGTTTTGTCACTTGCGGCTTACATTATGGTTGCAGACTTACAGTTAGGAAAAGAGTATTGATCCTTTAGCAAAGATGACCACTATTTTGTACTTTCTGTGGTTAAGGAATTTATGCTTGCTGCTTTATCAGATGAATGGAATACTTGTTCCCCCTCCAATGAGGTCCTTGAGGAACGACACTTTTATCCTGTTTTTAGCCTCTGATATCTTCTCCATGGTGTCCATCACTGCCATGACACTCATATAAAGCCATCATGTAGTTTGTGTCCTCAATTTTTTCAGGCTAGTTAAAGAAATACCATTGTCATACACTCATCATCTAGCCTGCATTCTGCAAAACAACCATCTTACTCTTAGGCTTGACACTTTTATCAATACAACATTGTTTGCTAATCTAACATTGTATTGCCTTATCTTTTTTTTTGATGCCATGACACTGTCAACTTCCTGAAAACAGGTACAAGATCTTTGGCGAACTAGGAACCAAAATTTGGCTAACTTGTGTAAAGAGGTAAAAGAACTCAAGGACATGTTCCTGTCATTCCAGATCAGCCATGTCAAAAGGGTAAGTCTGTCCCATTCAATGCTTACTGTAGTTGAGTTTGGTATATGAAGTTCTAGTATGAGCAAAATGCTTCTTGGTCAGTACAAGTCAAATGCTTCATTTTTCATCCCTTATGTAACTGTACAAACTTCCATGACGTAAATGAATACAGTAAACTGTTCAGTTTTGCTTAACTACATGTACTAGAATGTGCTGATAGGAGAAATTGTTTCATTCACAAAATTTATCAAGCACATTGACATTACCTTGCATTCCCAAGTGGGCTGCAGAATAGCAACTTTTTTGTTTTTTTACTTTGGCAAGATATGAAGGCAATCCTTGCCTGTTGCAGTGATACATGGTAATACAGCCTTGAGAAAGTCTCTCTCTCTCTCTCTCTCTCTCTCTCTCTCTCTCTCTCACGTGTGCTTGGAATGGGGGTGAGTGGTGAGGGTGCATAGAACCTCCTAGATTATTGTTTATTTTTGTATGAGTTCCTTTCTTTTCACTATTCGCAACTGACACCTTCATTGCCGCAATAATTCCCAAATGACTCCCTAGTTAACTGTTTTTTAGTACAGAACAAATGTTCTTGGAATAATTTTTTTTTTTGATTAACAAAAAGGAGAGGGGGGAATGTTCTTGGAATATTAATACCATAATGCTTCAAATATAGGACACAGTTGCCCTTTGCTTCTTTAAACTTAGAAATACCTTTACTTTTTAAACTAAATGTTTATGAAATAGCCAGATTAGTGAGCCATATGCGAAAAAGAAAAACTAAATTTAATTACCATGTATTAATATGCCACTCTGTGCTGTGCCAGTATCTACATAACAGAGGACGCCAATTCCAAGGACTCTAAACAGAAGATGTTGTAGCCATCCAATGTAGCTGTATAATTTGTCAGTGTATTTAAGAGAGAAAAGAGCAATCACATTGTAAAGTTGCTGCATCATGCTACCAACTTGTTAATGTATGTAATATTTCTTGTTTACTAACACAGACTGTTGAATGGTGGAGTTATGTGGAGATTTTTGTGGTAATGGAGGTTTTTGGCACCAGTTAGGAAAAAGAAAGGGAATTGTACGCAATAAACAATACATAGGGGGCTATATGCAAAAATAACTTGTTCTTTTCTTAGAACGAACTTGTTATGGTTGTCTTTAGTAGTAGGAATAATGTCAGAATTGACATATCGTGGGAGTTCCTATGGTCTTTTAAGTTTATTGGGAGAGCATAATTTTGTTTCTCTTGGTATCTAGAGTTCTTTTTTGAAAAAAGGAAAAAAAAATCAGTTAACTATTTAATTAATGACATTGTTTTGCCTTTTATTTTGTACCTTCTGTACTGACATGGGTTTTTGTTGATTGCTGCTGAAGGCGTTCAATTCTGATGCTGATGCTCAAGCAAATCTAGCTAGTGATCTTCCTAGTAAGTAACCAAAGTCTATCTATCATTCAAACTTTTCGAGTCATTTGCAGCTGCATTACAATGTTGTCTGATTTTTCTGCAGTTGGCAAAGTTTGCGAAGAGCCTGGTGAACTTTTTGATCTTCCTAGTAAGGAACCAAATACTATCTATTGTTGGAACTTTTTGAATCATGTGCAACTGCATTATGATGTTTGATTTTTCTGCAGTTGGCAAAGTCTGTGAAGAGCCTCACGAACTTCACTAATTTTGATTCTAAGGCAGCTCTCTCCATTTTGTTGTGTTTTTTTTCCGGGACTAAACGTCAAAGATGCTGAAGCCTGAGAATCTGCTTCTTTGATGGCACTGCTGGAAAAAGAACAGATGCCTGCTAGTATTCTTACATCTATTTATTGGGAATGAATACAAGTGTATGTACAGCTGCTTCAACTGTTGCCATTTGTTCATTTTCTTTATCCTTTTCCTCCTAATACAATTAATGTCTTGTGCTAATTTCATAGTAAAGAAGGCAAAACAAATGCCCAGTGAGTTGGGGAGTACAATGAACATAGGTTTAGCAAAAAATATCCATTATTTATTTATTACAGGCTCTGTAATACTGAGTTACCATTATGGAGCAACATGATTTCTTTGTAATGAAAACTGAAGTTCCAATGTCAGATGTGTATACTGGTATAACTACAACACAGCTATTGTTGGGATATTTATCCAGAATTTTTTGTCAATATTTTGTCATTTATTGTTATGTGGTTCAAATAAAAACTTGAGTGGAATGCATTTAGTTTGCTATTTTTAATCCTTTAATATTTTGTTTCCTCCAAGTATTCATGTGTGAAGGACGAGGAGCTGCAAATCCACATAAACTTCGTCTCTTAAATATCACATTAAGAGGACGTCTCTGAAACTTGTTGAGAGATTGTGGATGTACATATTGGAAGTTGTTAGCAGGGTGCATGGTGGACTGGTAACTAGGAATATCCTGTCTGTTACAACGGCTCAAGATTTGCTGTGCTTGGCAGGTGCGGTTCCATGCAACTCCATGAGCATTTTCTTTTGGAATTATTAAGAGCTCTATATCCCACGTTAAGTTATTACCATTCTATTTGCCAGCGGTCACATGCATCATGTCAGATTGTTGTCTGGATGATGCCAAAAACTCATGCAGTTGCTCTGAAGTTGGATGATTGACGCCAGGCTTTGAGCAAAACGTGGAGGGCTTCTGTTGAATTCTTTTCGTTTTATTTATTTTTCTGGTAAGAAGGCGTATGACAAAGAGGACTTTGTGGTCGATAATTTGCCACAAAAATCGTCTAGTTATAGTGTTCAAATTATTTTAATAATTATTCATCATTTTCTTTTTCACTACATTTCAGGTTTTAAGTAGCCAGAGTACAGCGACCTAAATTCATGGTGTGAATGTCAAGTGCAATATGATATACTTAGAAATGGTTAGGTCTATGTAGATTTTAGCATGGTTTATCACATCACCTACAAACTTAGCATAAAGCAGATTTTTCAGATTTGATTTTGAGAAATTGTGCGGTGAGAAGCCTTGCTCATCTATCTTTTCATAAAGAAGCAATTAATCCAGCACTACATCCTTGACACCAGCAACTACCAGAATATCACGTTCTGAATCTAGTACCAGAATCGGCTACGTGACCTGCCGTATAACTTTATATTTTATCTAGAATTCATGCAATGTCTAAAAAAATTCTTTACAACTTCAATCTTCTATAATACAATTGATCACAAAATCATAAAAAAAATACCTAACATAAAGGAAATAATACAACTCATATGGTTACAATTTCAGTCATAATTTAGTCATTCGATTGGTATTAATGACTCTTTATCTATTCCTTATTTCTCCACGACTCCAATCCACCATCAAGCTCAGATTGTAAGGAAATATTATGTAGGCCATAGCCATGCAACTTTAAATTTTTTTTTTTAACCTTGCATCACAGTAGAAAACTAGATTAATCATATTAATCTATATATAATATTAGAACATTTCTAATATAGGCCTACAAACAGGATCATATATGAATATTAACATGCAAATGAAAGAAAATACAAGTACACAAAGTTATGCATCACATAGACCGCTCCATGTTCGATGCACGTGCTAAAGCACACTTCTTTAGCAAACTCATCAAGAACTTTACCTCTAATTCGATGTGATACCGCTCCATGTTTGATGCACGTGCTAAAGCACACTTCTTTAGCAAACTCATCGAGAACTTTACCTTTAATCTGATGTGATACTCGCTAGGTTGAGGAAAAGCTCACCAAGGAAGGCAATCGCTCTGGAAGCCGCACACGTGTCCGGCCTCTACAGGTAATCCATACCAGAGTTCTTCCTTGACCTTCTTCTTTTGAAATACTAGCTTTGCTGGAACGAAATGGCTTATGGACTCTTCTTCTTCTTTGCCAGGACACTCCAAGAGATGAAGAAGTACTATGGAGGATTTAGGAAGTGCATTGAAGAACCCTTCACAAGATACTCTTCCTAAGCCTAGAACACTAGGCAACACACATCAAACCCAAACCTTTCCCCACACAGGTCTCAAACTCTTCTAGCTTTTTCTCCTTTTTTCTAAAGATTTTTTTCAGCAAACAACTTTCAAAAATCTCTTTTCTACATGTCCTCATTCAACCCCCAAATATAGAGGTAAGTGGAGAGAGAAGAAAAGGAGAGAGTTACAAAATAAAGGGGGTTACATAAGTTATGAGATTACATAATTATGAGAGGTTACATGCCATTCAAGGCGATGAGAGTTACATCTTTTTAAATTCAAACTAAATTCTGAATTTAAATGTTAAATCAAATTTGAATTCATAATTCAAACTTAAATCTAAAATGGGATACAATTATTTAGCCCAATCATATTGGACCTAACCCGAGCCCAAACCGAATCACATTCGGTTTGACCCAAACTAAATTGCTCAATCAAATTGAGTTAATCAAGCAATCACATTGCCACTAACCCTCCATATAATTACTAACATTTAGTAATTAAAACCTTTGTCACAACATTTGCAACATGATGGATCAACACTTGATAAATCATCCAATCCCTACAACTGAGTCGACTCATGACTCTAGTCGACTTCGAAATGTAGATGGACAATCAAATTATCCAAAGAGTCCAAAAATGATTCCCAATCGTTCAATAGCCATTAGGTCAATCAGAAACCCCTATGGTGTGTAACCCCATAGATTTGAACACTAAGCCAGTAGTACTAAAACACTTTTAGTAACAGCCAAAGTCGCTATCTAGTAATGATACCTGGTATCCGGATAGGTCGAAGGTTGCAAAGCAACTATCAAGAACCAAATGGATATGATAATCATATAATACATTTCTTTAACCCTCAATGCTCTGGATGACTCAGGGTTTAACTACCTAACCCTAGAATAGTCCATTACAATATGTCTCAAACTTGAAATCCCTGTAACTACTTACAAGGACTACCCTAATCAAGGTTTTACTCAATTGAGACATAATGAGTCATTCACTCCAAAATCTTTTGGAAAGGTTAATCCCATCTTGATCCAACCACTGCTACACAAGTACTTGACCATACCCAGTAACCTTTCATCACCGATTTAGAAATCTGGGTAGTCCAGCACCTAAGCACAGTGAGTTGCTTGCAAGCTACCATGGTGATCTCAAATCAGAGGAACACTTATATCCATATCCTAATGCGAACTACTCTTTAGCAGAAAGAATGTTCTATAGATGGGTCACGTCCAGTGAAGTGTCATACATAATACATGCATGCTATACCATTATCTCCACACTCCTTGGTTAAAAGGACAACCAATGACTATGACATACAACGACCTACACTTAATGCACTATCATCCTATGATAATGTATTATTTGGTTGGGAACCAATTTAATAACTAGATGATATATCCTCTCTATATCACATCAAAGTAGTCCTAAGGACTTCATCATATAAGAGTTCATTATATGAAGATATAAAATGTGATGAACAGCCAGAATAAACATTTTATTCAATATAATTCATATATAATCACAACAATAGCTTAATCGTCTACAAGCTAGATATTTGGCTTTGGGACACATTTTCCAACACAGATATCCTGCACAACTTTGAGAAGAAAGAAAGTAGGGGATTGTGAGCTTTACAGTACAGTAAGGTTTCCAAACAGTACACCAATAGTAGTATAACTTGAAAATAACTAGAAAATAACAGTTTATCAAATCATGTAGCCAAAACAAATCAATGCCATATATAACAAATATTTGGTAAAATCATGTTTTCTTTTTATGTTTCAATTTTATCATTCTTCTTTGGGGTTCTGGACTAACCACGGTCATACTCCAGTCTGTGACTAGCACACTATTGTCACACTCCCGTCTATGACTGGCACACTATTGTAACAATCCCGCCTATGACTGGCAACCTGAGAACCACGGTCCTGCCCGTGACATGACTAGTTCAAATACCATATTCACTTGATTAACACTTTATCATGTAGCCAAATAATGTCATTGACAGTTTCTCAATAACCGGCATTATGGTCCAACCCATCCATAGATCACTTGATAAACATGGTGTATAGAAACATAAATAATATTAACAGCAATCATATTATTTATTATGCGAAATCAAACTATACCATACGAAAACAACCATACATGCCAATGCGTATGTGCTTGGATCAAATCATATCATGTAAGATACATACATACAACTGGTGATCAAGTCCAGAAATCCTTACCTCATTAGAGACAACTAACATGCCTGATACTGTTCCGTATCCAAAACCCATACAATGCCCTTTCGCTTAGAAAACTGCCCCCTACAATAATATCTTTTTAAGATAAACAAACAATTCTAGGATAATTATAAAATCCAAAATCTTTTTTACCAGAATTTCATCAATGGTCCTTCTGTTGAAACCCTCACTCTCCAATTTCTAGAGAAAGAGACTTTTCAATCTCCCCCGCTATTTTTATTTGTATTATTATTATTTTCTCCCTCTTCTCTCTCCTCATCTTCTCTCTCCTCTTTATGCTCATCTTCTCTCTCATCTGCTCTCTCCTTATCTGCTCTCTTCTCTTCCTTTTTTTTTTCTCCTCTTTTCTCTCTCTCTCTCTCTCTCTCTCTTCCTTTTTCTTTTTTCTTTTTTCTTTTCTTTCCTTCTTCCCTCTTCTTTCTTTTTTTTTTCATTTTCCATTCCCTTGTCCTCTCCTTCATCTCTGCTAAATAGTCTCCCCCCCCCTCTCTCTCTTTTTTTCTTTCTTTCCCTTTCCCTTTTTTTCTTCTTCTCTTCTCTTCCTCTCCTCTTCTTCTCCATGGAACAAAGGGTCCTCCCTCTTGTTTTTTTATTGGTTCTTCTCCTCTTCGGCTTGGCCCGATGAATCTTCCCCATTCCGACTATCAAGTGACAAGAAAGGAATTTCCCCCCTTCCGGCGATGCTCAATGGAGCATGGCCAGACATCACGGAGGTTAGGTGGGGCACTGCCGGTGGCAATCCGACCACCAACCAAAATCGATGAGAAGGAGAAGAATCTCCCTTGCTATCACCCCCCCAACCAGTACTAACAGAAGCTATAGGAGAAGACTCACTAACGATGATGAGATGACGGCCGACCACTGGTGGAAGCTTGATCCGGATTCGTTTTGAGCCGACGAGGGGCGAGATTTAAAGAAAAGGCTCGGGAAGAACCTTCTCACTCTCAACGAATTAATCCAGCCTTCCAAGAGTCCTGCCCACCCCAGATGGTTCTTCGGTTGACTCCCTTCCCTCCACGGCTCCCCTCAACTCCTCCGGCAATCGATTTGATCGAGCAAATCCCTCCCCTGGTCTGCCCTCTGATTTTTTTTTAGTTTGGGTTGACGTCAGCTGGGCCTGCCAACTTCAGCCCAAGAAAAACCCAGGATTCATATTCTCCATCCGTTAAAATAATTTCGTCCTTGAAATTAACTTGATCGAGATTTAAACCTTGGAAATAACTAACCCTCATATCACTCTCATACTCTTAATTATCCTGCCTTTTAGAATGCTTTCCCCATACGACCTTTATATAACAACATGATATAACATTTTTATTTTGATCATCACCATCTATCTATATTGTGAATTCCTTCAATTTCTTTCAAATAAACATTAGCACTTCAACCTTGAATTAAATACACAATTATTTGCCTCTAAGATTTATTTTTCTTGATTAACTCTACTGGAAATCATAATTGGTCCAATCTATTCTTAATCAAAAATTTGAAGGAGGTTTAAGCATTAGATATTTGCCATGATCTTTAGCATTCTTTATTCTCTTAAACTTCTCCATAATTTTACAATCAGTCTTTTATCTTAAAAAACCTCGAGCCCTCCTTAAATAGAGAAATCATAATGTCATAACTAAAGGAGCTTGGTATCACAAATATTCCCGATCATAGCCGGATAAGGATCATCACTTCTTTATTCTAGATTTCGAGATGTCCAAAATTTTTACTAGAGTTCTCTACATTAAGGGAGCCTATTGATGAAAATTGCCCAGCAACACCTACAGACTAGTCCAAAGATCAATAACATCTTCTTTTTTCATTTATTACTAAAATTTTGTTATTGAAATTCAAATCAGTACTCCCATCATAACACTTCTAAAGTTAGAGTTAACATTCTTAATTAATTTCATAATAACTCAAACCACTGCGCTTCCACTATGCACTCTGATAAAATTTACTAAACTATCTAGGTTCACTAAATAAATCTCTCCAAAAATTTATCTTATTTTAGTACCAGGGAGATCTTAAGTTATTAAAGTAAAGCTGTTGAGTCTCTTTATCTCATTCACATCTCAGGCATGTCATATCAAGATTTATCCTGACCCATTTCCATATTGAAAGTCCTTGCATAAATTTCATCATCCTTTTAAGACACCAATAACTCTAGTTCAAATCCGGATTAATCATATTTTTCTTGACAATTCAATTAGACAATCTAGATCATCTTTTCTCTTGGAAAGATCAACTTTAGCTCTAATAAAGTAAATAACTCTAAGTCAATGTTCTTTGGAGTAGAATGGATCAAGTTATTACTCATAGAGCTATTTTATAATTCTTAATATCAGTTAGCAACTGCTTGAAATCTTGCCCCTCATAAGCTAAACTCATATAAGTCTCCCAAAATCAATTTCTTTGCTTAATGTAATCCAATAGCATGATAAACTAGACCTTCCTATAGATCTTAATTTGACTTGGAGTTTGACATACCTGATAATCCCCAACACTTATAATATAGATCCAGTAGTCTAATCCCAAACTGCTAATATAGGCTATCAAGTAACTATCAAAATATGCATGCCAAGTCAACATGATATAATCTAAACCACCAATATAGAGTTAGAAGCTATACATCATTCCAAACACATTTTTCTTTATATATTTTCAATCATAATCCATATACAGATTCCTCAAAAAAATTACCCCTTCTAATATTATGAAACTCGTCTTAACCTATGCCATAAATATCTTCTTATAATAGTCCCAAAATTTATAATCCGATAATTAATAACAAAACTGGCATGTTATCATAACCTGCATCCATATCAGGTTTAAGATTCCAAAATCATTCAATTAATAATTGAACCTACTTCTTCAGCATAACCTATTAACATAACATACTATAATTCCAAGCTAGTATTCTTAATGCTTGAGTCAAACCCACTTATCCAAGGCAAAGATGCATCTTATTTAACTATACAATATCCACCATATGCTTACTTATCATGATCAAAGAGTACAAATCATCAAGCCCTTTTCATTTATCCTAGATCAATCTCATTATTTATATTATAGATAAAAATCATGTTCCTATTTTGCACTAATCATATGCCATATCTTAAGCATAACCTAAAGATTAGAAATCCAACCTTCGAATCCATTCTTGTAATGACTGATTATAACACTATGTTTAAATACCTCTTAAGCCATAGTCTATAATGATCATTACCTAAATTTTGATATTCAAATCATATCCTAATCATTTATGTCACAGTCCCAAGTGATCATACTTTTAACTTCGATACTATTCATGTCATGTCTAAACTACTTATATCATAGTTCCCAAGTAATCATAAGCTGAGCTTCAATATCATCCATATCATGTTTTAATTACTTATATCATAGTCCTAAGTGATTATAACCTAAGTTTCAATATCATTATATCATGTCTTAGTAACCACCATGTGATTTCCAAATCACTTATGTTCCAGTCTCGAACAATCATGACTTGAATTCTGATATCACTAATGTCTATCTTAATCACTTATGCCATAGTCCCAAATCATCATAACCTAAGCTCTGATACCATTCTGTCAAGCCTCGAATCCAGCACCAGAATCGACTGCGTGACTGGTCGTACAATCCTAGGTTTTACCCTGGAGATCATGCAAGGCCTAAAAAAATTCATTAGAACTTCAATCCTCCATAATACAATTGATCACAAATCATAAGAAAAATACCTAACACAAAGAAAATAATACAACTCATATGGTTACAATTTCAGTCATCCTTTAGTCATCTGATTGGTATAACTACTCTCTAGCTATTCCTCATTTCTCTATGAATCCAATCTATCACCAAGCTCAGATATCCTGCATGACTCTGAGAAGAAAAAAGTAGAGGGTTGTGAGCTTTACAGCTCAGTAAAATTTTCAAATAGTCACACCAATAGTACTATAACTTAAAATTAATTGAAAAATAATAGTTTATCAAATCATTCCAAAATAAATCAATGCCATATATAACAAACCTTTGATAAAATCATGTTTTCTTTTTATATTTCAATTTAATCATCCTTCTTCTTTAGGGTTCTGGACTAACCATAGTCACACTTTAGCCTGTAACTGGCATACTGTTGTCACACTCCCGCCTATGACTGGCACACTATTATCACAATCCCACCCGTGATTGGCACATAATTTATCACAATCCTGCCTATGACGGCAACCTAAGTAACCACGGTCTTGCTCGTGGCATGGCTAGTTCAAATACCATATTCACTTGATTAACATTTTATCATGTAGTCAAATCATGTCATTTACAATTTCTCAATAACCGGCATCATGGTCCAACCTATCCACAGATCACTTTACTTGATAAACATGGTGTATAGAAACATAAATAATAATAATAATAATCATATTATTTATTATGAGAAATCAAACTATACCATACAAAAATAACCATGCATGCCAATGCGTATGTGCTCGGATCAAATCATATCATGTAAGATACATACATACAACTGGTGATCAAGTTCATAAATCTTTATCTCACTAGAAACAACTAACATGCCTGATACTAGTCTATACCCGAAACCCGCAAAATGCCCTTCCGCTCAGAAGACTGCCCCCTACAATAATATTTTTTTAAAATAAATAAATAATTCTAGGATAATTATAAAATCTAAAATCTTTTTTACCAGAATTTCATTAGTGATCCTCCCGTTGAAACCCTCACTCCCTAAATTTTCAAAGAAAAGACTTTTCAATCTCCCCCTCACTATTTTTTATTATTTTTTTCTCTTTCTCTCTTCTCTCTCCTCTTTCTCTTCTTATCTTCTCTCTCCTCTCCCCTCTCTCTCCTCATCTACTCTCTTCTCTTCCTTTTTTTTCCTTTTTTTTCCTCCTCTTTTTCTCTCTTTTTTTTCTTTTTCTTTTTTCCTTTTTCTTTTCTTTCCTTCTTTCCTCTTCTTTCTTTTTTTTCTTTTCCCGTTCCCTTCTCCTCTCCTTCATCTCTATCGAACAGAGTCTCCCCCCCCTCTCTCTTTTTTTTTTCTTTTTTTTTGTTTCTTTTCCTTTCCTTTTTTCTTCTTCTCTTCTCCTCTCCCTCTTCTTCCTTCTTCCTCTCCTCTTCTTCTCGACGGAACAGAGGGTCCTCCCTCTTTTTTTCTTCTGGTTCTTCTCCTCTTCGGCTTGGCCCGATGGATCTCCCCCCTTCCAACTATCAAGTGACATGGAAGAAATTTCCTCCCCGTTTGGCGATGCTCAACGAAGCATGGCCAAACATCATGGAGGTTGGGCGAGGTGCTACCGGTGGTAATCCGACCACCAACAAAAATTGATGAGAAGGAGAAGAACCCCCTTGCTATCACCCTCCCCTTGCTATCACCCTCCCCCAACTGGTACTAACAAAAGCTAGACAAGAAGACTCACCGACGATGACAAGGTGACGGTCGACCATTGGTGGAAGCTTGATCTGGATCCGTTTTGAGCCGACGGGGGGGGGGAAGGGGCGAGATTTAAAGAAAAGGCTTGAGAAGAACCTTCTCTCTCTCGATGGATTAATCCAGCCTTCCAAGAGTCCCGCCCACCCCGGACGATTCTCTGGCCGACTCCCTTCCCTCCATGGCTCCCCCCTGACTCCTTCGGTGATTGATTTGGTCGAGAAAATCCCTCCCCTGGTCCGCCTATCTGATCTTCTTTTTTTTTTTTTGATTTGGGTGGAAGTTGGTTGGGCCTGCCAACTTCGACCCAAGAAAAACTCGGGCTTCACACAGGACATGTGCCCAACGGGAGTGTGCGTACCATGAAGGCATACTCCATGTTGTTCCTAGCCACTCCCATGGGGCATGCGCTCTATAAAAGCATGCTTGCCATGAAGATGAGCTCCATGCCGTACCTAGCTACACCAGCCACTTCTCCAAGGACACATTCTTTGTAGAAATGTACCTGGTACAAAGACTTGCTAGCCACCATTTCCTGTATCGCTGAACATCCCTTAGGCTATAGGTACTCCATATGCCCACCTATAAAAACCATTCTCCATGGACCCTCCGGTAGGTTAAAAGTTCCTTTGCCTTTGAAGTAAGCTTTCTCAGAGTCTCAAAAATTTTTTCCAAGCCTCCCAAGTCCTAGCTCAAAGCTTTGGCAGAAGTCAGGCCGAGGAAAGACTAGTTGATACGGGGCAAGGAGTTGAAGTTGAGAGAAGCTTAGGAGGGAGTGCTTCAAGCCTCCCCCATACTCTTGCAAGCTTCACCATGCCTCCCTGAAGCCTCGCTCTCTCCCCCATAAGCCTCGCATGGTTTTCCTGAGCTTTGCACGCAGTCTCACAAGCTTTGCTTGCCTTCCACTACATCCATCTACTATCTGCACCACTTCGCCCCACTCTACTCCATCTATACACCTTAGTCCATCATCTCTTCCACCACCTAGAAGCTATAAGCACTGTCCTTCTATTTGCTTCCATGGGAGACTGACTTAGATATCGAAGTGTCCACCACCGAGAAACTCCCACCATGGTCAGACTTCTATGTCTTGGTTATTTTTGCAGGTTTCGAAATACCCACGCATCTTGGAGGGATTCCAAGAGCCATATGCACCAATGTAGCCACATCTTGTAGATCATCATATCTCTGGCGAAATCACAATAAATTGGTGCTAAATGAAGGACTCTGCCCCAATGATTATTAGAAGACATGTGGCCTTTTATCCTCTTGGCAGTCATGGTGAAGCAAAATGTAGTAAGAGAGTTCATCATCCCACTCTGGTAGAGGAACCGGCCATCCTGGTTGATCATCCCCAAGTTTTCTTGGACCAGGGTACCAGCGAGCCTTCAGCCATTTCTCTTGTTATGGATGAACATTTCTAGCAGGTCCTACTCCAAGTCCAGTTGTTGGCCATTATAGTATAGAGCCTATAGCAACCCCCAACCCAACCTTCTTTAGTGTCAATTATGCTTCCACCCTCTAGCATCTCTCCTTTGGCATAGGAAGTGGAGTAGAGCAGTTTGCCTCACCCTACTAGAGCAGAAATAGCCCCGATGGCCTTCCAATAGATTGGTATCCTGGAGCGGGATTATCATCGTCATCCATTGCAACCGTCAGGCCCCTAGGGGGCATCTAGTGCATGTCACCTCTGCCATCAAGCAGGTTGCCAAGGTAGGGGTTGTTGCAGCCTGGATTGCCTTCGCCTGTAGCCTTGGTGGGTCTAGGAGCCATGTCAGGTGCTCCAGAGAAGGTTGAGTCCCTTGCTTCTGGATGACTTTGGTTGGCCAAACCTGTAAGAAAGAACCTAGGCCGGGGGTACCGGTGAGGACACTCCAAGGCTCAAGTTAGTATGGCGATCAAGGTCAATAGCTCCATTCTCACGACAATTAGGACCGCTAAAGAGAGGGGTGAGAAATCTTTTTTTTGTAAGTAGCAGGGGGTTGTTTGCCTCTTACCTTGGTCGGAGGTCCCTTTTACCTATATAGAAATGATACTATGGAATATGGTCTAAAGTCCTAGCAGAGCACTCTCCTGCGAGGGTTGCAGTCTGGTAGAGAACTATGAGAAAAGGTCTGAAACCCTGGCAGAGTGCTCCCTTGCATGGTGTGCAGGTTTTTGATGGAGCACCCTCTCGCAGGGTGTACCTTTCTGGCCATTGCAATAGGTTCGATGGGGATGGGACACCATGCCCCCGAGTTGCTATCAGGGTTCCCAATCATGGTGCTAGAATCCGATGGGCCATACATGCTCCACTAGGGGTTACAGGCTTTTTCTGACTCATTACCCTCCATGGCTCATGGGAGGGGTTCTCCTGAACCTGTAGCCTGGCCTAGCCTAAGGTCCAACTCGACCACAAGCTCCAGCTAATTTGGAGCTCTACTTGATCGGAAGCTCAACTCAACCCGGAGCTTAGCTCGACTAGGGCTCAACTCAGCTTGACTAGGAGCTCATCTTGACCCGGAGCTCTGCTCGACTGGGGGCTCAACTCAGCACGGTTGGGAGCTCTACTCACCCTCTAGGGTTGACTCGATCGGGGGTGTCTGTCGACTTGGGGCCTAGCTTGGCTTGAAGGTTACCATGGTCAGGGTGAGCCCATAGGTGCCATGTCGGTACTTAGCCTTATCATATGTCCCCCACTGTCAAGCCTGGAGCATACTATGGTCTTCCAGGCTTAGGATGAAGGGAGTAATTCGATGTCATTGATGTGGAGAGCCCTTCGGCTCGACATTAATTACTATGACCTTTGGCAATATGCGTATTGTCCATCTGCCAAAGGGTGTCGCCATGCATATGGGAGGACAACAGTTTGAAATGATGCCCTCGCATCCCTCTGCATGGCAATTCACGACCCAATGTGCCTCATACGATGGATGTTGCCATGTGCCCGGATCTCACCAGCCGATGCGAGAAGAGGGCTATGTTTGATACGTCTGACCGTTGAGCTCAGCTTCAAAAGGGGCTCTCCATCTTCTCTGGGAAGACATCTTGTTTTGTTGCATCCCTTGAGAACCGTAGAGGAGAGGAAGGGGGTAAAGAGAAGAAGGGGGGCTCCTCACCTATGTTTGAAACCTCGAACCATTGCCTTTCATAGGTTAGTCCCTTCTCCTTGTTCTTTCCACTCTTCGTGGTCAATCCTGGGAGGGTGTTCTTCTTTACATCCCTAGGTCTTCTTTCCTCCTTCCTGTCCCTTAGGCAGCCATGAGTTCTTCCAGGGATGGACACCGCTCCTCGGAGCATGCCTTAGGTCTTCCATGTGCCGTGGAGTCGCCTCGGTATAGGCCTCCTCCCTCGGATAGCAAGGAGGAGGATGTCCATTTTCAGGTTGCCCGGGGGCCTCGCCGGGTGAGCGGCCCTAGCATCCTTGCTCTTCCCCCTCCCCCGGCACCCTTGAGTCTGGACCTGGCAGGTCCGTCGAGCATCATCTCGATAATAACCAAAGCAGACGCCCTTCACCTTCGGGTGATATATGGGATCCCAGAGACCATCCATATCTTGCCTCGAGCTTGAATGAGACGATCACTTCGGATGAGCCAAGTAGGATTGCCTTGTACAAAGATTTCTTTCTTGCCAGCTTTTTGACTCCCTCTCCATCCTTTCATTTTATCCTTTTTAGATAACTATAGGTTAGTTCCAGCCCAACTCATCCCAAATTTCTTTAGGGTTGTCTGTTCCTTCATCATCCTATGCCATTTCCATAGCATAGTTGCATGATTTTTTTTTTAGGGCCCTCTTCATCCTGAAGCGCCATCCCACATAGGAGTGATGGTTTGTCATGCCTCAGCCGGGGATCCTCTGGTTTGACCTGCCCACTTCCATCAAGGGATGGAAGAACCAGTACCTTTTCACTTCTGTTGAAGGGGTCAACTAGGTTTGGAGTGATCTTGATAGGTCTCCCAATCACAATGCCACTGCGGAGCTTGCCAACCGAGAGGTGTACGACCAGTTTTTCACCTTGAGGATCCCCCATAGGTGGGACCTCCTCTTCGAGTAGAACCTCTTCAATATCGAGATCAGCCCAGTTCGGTCTCTAGGTAAGGGCTGTGATATGTTTCCTTCAATGGCTTCTGGCAACTAACTAGATTTTCTTGCTGATGTAGACATGAAGTTCTTAGTCAACAAAATATGGCAGATAACCTGGAAGCGGACATCAACGGAGAGACCCCATGAGGAACCGATGAAGAGGTCCTAGAGATGGAGGGGAGGAAGGCCTTGGTGCCAACAGCAAAGGTAGCCAGGGGCTTTGCCCTGTAGTCCATCGAGGCCACGGAGTTGAGGAAGGGGTCCCCATAGCCCCAACCAGCCATCCTTGAGATCCCGCCGACTCCGCCATCTGCTGAGTGGGTCTCATAATAGAGTCAAAAAGGGTTTCGACTCTACCTGCATCTCCTATAGTGGCGAGGGTGCAGCTACCAAGCTCAGCACTGGCCAACCCTTCCATGACGACAGATCCACCACCCAGGATGGTGGAGGTCTCCATGATGGTGCTGCCTCATGCGTTAGTCACCCTCGGCATCAAGTTAGCTGAGAAGCTACTTGACTTCATTTTGTAGCCTTGGGATCAAAGGGAGAGGGGCGGCCATATCGTGGGCAACACTATCACCAAGATCTTCTCTCAGCTCCTCGCGATAAGTGTTCTGTGCCTCTGATGATCTAAGGTTTGAGAGACAAGGGAGTTGACCTTGTCAAGGAGGCATGCCAGCAGCTGGCCGAGTGAGAAGAGGAATCCCGGCATCGGGCGATCACATTAGCGAAGGCCAGAGCCCTGCTAGACCAAGTGCTAGGTGAGGAGTCACAAATAAAGGAGCTAGAGGCTGAGCTCCAGGACTCGCATGACTCCATCATTAAGCTTAAGGAGTAGGTGAGTGACCGCGAGGTGGAAGTTGCTAAGAAGGAGGAGTACATTGCCCTCTTAGAGGATCGCTTCACTGAGGCTACCGACAAGTCGATCCATCAAGAGGGGCAACTTTGCACCCTTTGTGCATAGCTTGCATTGACTGAAGATAGGGCCATAGCCATTGAAAGGAAGGCCATCACTGTGAAGATGGTGGTCAGGGCTACCAAGGAAGAAGCAGCTCAGGCGATCATGTAGTATAAGGCCTCAGCAAAATTCGAGGGTGAGGTGAATGAAGTAGTCTACAATGTCTTCTACAAAGGCTTTGATGAGTGCAAGAGGAAGGTGGTGCAGGCCTTTCACCTTCCAGATTTGAAGGACATCATCGCTGTCGAACTCGAGGAAGTGGAGGGAGGAGTAGACACCCTCACCCAAGATGATCCAACCGAGATCACCATGGTAGTCGAGCCCGAGGCTGACCCGATCCCTCATCAAGAGTCTTAGGCCATGAAGCCATCACAGGGTTGAATCGGCTGAGCTCAGTGCGGGAGACCATCATGCGAGTGATGGCCGAGATGGGGGTGATGATCGACGCTACCGTGGAGGCTCTCAAGTCCAGCGGGGTCCTAGCTTTGAGCTCCGATCAATAAGTGCTTGTGATGTAAATTTTTTTCTCCTTTTTAGAAGATTTTGTAAAGTCACCTGGCCTGTCGAGGGGCCCTTCCCTTTGTAAAGTCTTCTTATTAGAAATGAAGCCATCTTATTTGAACATTGTCTCACTTCTTTTTCCTTCTTTCTCTCTTTCTTCCTTCTTTTTATTTTTATTTTTCTTTTTTTTTCTATCGCCTCGTTGACCTCTACCCGGCTCCTAACAAGATGGGCGAAGGATGGCACTACAGTTTGGGCTTCGTTTAGCTACCAGGCGGATGGTTAGGTGGGGATACTATCGAGCTATTTGTGCCAAAGGATGGTACTTGGAGCATCCCACCAGACTTTGTCTGACTTCAGGTTAGACAGATGAGCATGGGTACTGCAGAGCATGCCACCCGAGGGGATGGTGTTGTAGAGCATCCCATCAAACATCATTTGACTTCCGATCAAATGGATAGACATGGGTACTATGGAGTAGGTCACTTGAAGGAATGGGCTGTAGAGCATCCCATCGAACATCATCTAACTTTCGATCAGATGGATAGACACAAGTGCTGTAGAGCAGGCCATCCAGGTGGTCGATGCTGTAGAGCATCTTGTTGAACTTTGTCTGACTTTGGGCCAGATGAGTAGGCATTCTCCAAATAATGAGGTCGATCAATTCAGCCAAAAAGCATCTTTATTCCACTTTCGAATAAGGAATATCATCATCGATAGTACATTCTCAGGTTCTTGGCATTCCATGTCCACAGAATTTGGGTATGGTCAAGCTTGGCAATTCGATAGGCTCCTCGGTGTAGTGCTTCAACTACCTGGCAGGGACCTTTTCAATTCGGAGATAGCTTGCTGCATTCAACTGATTGGGACATCTCTGCCCATCTTAGGATGAGGTCTCCTAGGTAGAAGGAGCTGGATCTCACATGTGAATTGTAATATCGAGCCACCTATTGCCGGTACGGGGCCATGCGGAGGGCCTTGTCCCTTGCCTCATCTAGCAGATCTAGGTTGAGAAGCAGGCATGCCAGGTTTCTTGACTGGTTGAGCTACTCTACTCACGACATTGGTAGGCTGACCTCCATCGATATTACCGCCTTGGTGCAAAGACCAGGTTGAACGGCATTTTGTTGGTCGAAGTTTGAGACATACTATGGTTGGCCCACAGCACACTGGGGAGCTCCTTCACCCACCTGCCCTTGGTTTTGTCTAGCCTACTACGAAGGCCTTGGAGGATTGTTCGGTTTGTCACCTTGGCCTTCCCGTTAGTCTGTGGATGGCCTACAAATATGAACCATGGTAGATATTCAAGTCGGCACAGAACTTCCTGAATGCCTGGTTGTTGAATTATCGTCCATTATCCAATATGATAGTATAAGGGAGCTCAAAGTGGCAGATGATATATGTCCATCCCCCATTGGACAAATGGCTAGGGGAAGGGAGCTGAATAGTAGATTGTCTGACTATTGTTGGACATGAGTGTGTTGTTGGCAGCGGTCACATTTTTGCATGAACATGGCTACAACCTCCTGTCCAGTAAAATCCTTGTTTGAGGGCTTTATAAGCTAAACCTACCTCCCACATGATTTTTACAAATGCCTTCATGGATCTCCTAAAGAACATAGGTAGCCTCCAAAGGCCATAAGCATCTTAGTAAGGGGTATGAATAGGACCTCCTATAGAGTTGTCCATCCATTAGCATGAATTGGGTGATCTTCCGCTCATGAGTGACCTGCTGGATCTCGTCCACCACCTCAATGCTGGGGGCCTCTAGGTACTTGATGAATGCCCGTCCCAACGAGGAGTTAGGCTAGATTGTGAGCCTGGAGAGGGTGTCACCAGGAGCATTCTCTCCTCGAGGGATATGAGAGATGCCAAAATGTTGAAGACCTGCTATATAGGTACGCACCTTGTCTAGGTATCTCTCCATCATGGGATCCCAAGCTTTAAACTTGCCAGTGACTTTGCACACCATGAGTTGCAAGTTAGTGAAGACCCTTAGGCTTTCCACCCTTAGCTTGCGAGATACTCTCAATCCTGCTAGGAGTGCCTCATACTCAGACTAGTTATTCATCACTTTAAAGAGGAAATGCAGTGCATACTTAACGACCACTCCATCAGAGTTGGTGAGGATGAGCCTAGCCCTGCTCCCCACTGAGTTGGATGCATCATCAACATGGACGATCCATGTGGCCTTCTCATGGGATGGTCGTTGTGCCAGCTTGGATGGGACCTCCTCTAGGTTGCCATCTGCCCAGGTGCACTCCACCAAGAAGTCAACCAAGACTTAGACCTTCTGGGATGGTCTCGAGCGATACGAGATATCAAACTCGCTGAGCTTCATTGCCCACTTAGCCAAGCACCCTAAAGTGTCTGGTCAACTTAATATGGCTTTCAAAGGTTAGTCAATAAGGACCACAATCAGATGAGCTTGAAAATATAACCTGAGACACCGAGCAGAAACAATGAGCATGAAAATAATTTTTTAGATTCGGGTGTACTAAATTTTTGCATCATGAAGCACCTTGCTGATATAGTAGTAGGCTTCTAAGTGCCATCTTTATCAATGTGGATAAGCACTGAGCTGACCACCTCCAAGGATATAGCTAAATATAGGAGGAGCTCCTCCCCTACCTCTGGTCTAGAGAGCAAGGGGGACAAGGTAAGGAACTTTCTAAAAAGCTTCTTTGTACTCCTTTGGCCAAGTGAAGTCATGCATCTTGTGCTGCACTTTAAAGAATGGTGAGTAGTGCTTGACAGAGCGAGAAATGAAGCGGCTGAGGGTGGTAATGTGGCCGGTCAAGCATTGAACCTTTTTCTTTAAAGTTGGGTGCCTCATGTCCATGATCACATGTATTTTCTCTAGGTTCATCTCGATCCCATGTTGGATGATCATGAAGCCCAGAAACTTCCCTACCATTATGCCGAATGTGCACTTTGTTAGGTTTAGCTTCATTCGATGAAGGCAAAGATTGTCAAAGGCCTCTCTCAGGTTGGCGACATGGTCGCCTTGCAACCACTCATAATGAGTATATCATCCATATAGACCTGTATGTTGTAGCTATCAGGTCTTTGAAGACCTTGCTGACCAGGCACTGGTAAGTTGCACCTAGGTTCTTTAGGCCAAATGGCATCATCTTGTAGAAAAATGTTCCCTGTCCATCAGGAATGCAGTATGCTCTTCATCCTCTGGGTCTATGCATGATTCCTCTATTAGAACATAAAATTGGATAATTTTTTTATACATGATGTATCCATGAATCATCCAAGGAATTAATGAATAATGATACATATTCTCAAAAGTTAAAAATTTGAGATATTTGTCAATATAGATTGATTTCTAAATACTCCCGATCATAGGATATCATGGGGATGGTGATTGATCCAGTTTGATCGATACATAGATCGCTTCCTTTTGAATAGACGAGTCTCGAGTCTATAGTATGGGAACATTGAAGTGAGAGTGTAGGTAGTTGTTAGAGAATAACAGTACCAAGCATGACCAACACGAGAAGTCACATGGATATTTACTTACTCGTCAGAGACTTTCTCGATGTTATAGTTATACAAGTAATTTTTTGACCTGTAGTGCCTCGATCACTTATAGTGGGGTTGTTGTAGTTTGATAGCATAAAATACTGATCCTAGCCATTCAGATCCTAATGATATTCATTGGCTGTAGTAGGTTCACTATAGGAGTGGGAGTGCATTTATAGGGGATCTATTGATCTTAGTAGTTAAGGTGAAGTCCTACACAATTTAAGAAGCTAAGTTTGAAAATTCATGGCCAATGTAGGTGAATGATGGAAAAGAGTTTTCATGAGTTATATTGGACTTAAACTAATTAAATAATGCATATGATAGATGCTTAGGATTTGATAAGCTTTCATGATTTGTATCTTGTTAGAACTCTTGATAGAAGAACTCAATCATACAGTACTATACCTAGAGATTCATCCTTCTATTCTATTGAGTTGCCACTACATTGCTAAGCATCATTTGTGGATTGTGAAAATCCACTAAGATCATTTTGGATCAATGATCCTTGATGGGATGAGCTGGAATTATTTTGGTCCATTAAAAGAGTTTAATGCTATGATAGAGATCATAGTATGTCTCATTACCAATCAGAATGAAACCGAGGGACCACACACAATAAGAGCTTAACCTGATCATGCAGTTGAATCAAAATATGTAAGTGCTACATATTTAAAACTTTTAAATTTATAAGGCCTATAAATTTAGAACCTACCATTTTTGGCACCTACTTTTTTGGTACTTGCTAATTTTGGTACCTACTAATTTTGGCACATGCTAATTATTAGCACAAGGGACTGCATTGCAAGAGTTGCAATGAAATCGGGCTAATCAGGTTTAATAATTCAAGTTAGACTTGAATTGTAACCTTATTTTGATTAGGGTTGATACCCTTTCAAATCTAGCTCGAATTAGGTTCAAATTGGATTCCAAATTGATCCAATTTGAGCCAGGAAACTAGTGTCCCAGTCTACTGGGACTCTCTCATCTGTCTACCTCATTTTGAGTTGAGCTAAGAAGAGGGAGTGCTAATGTAGCACCCCTCTTTTCTTGACGCACATGAAGAGAAGAGAGACACCAATAGTTGGCACCTTTCCTTCTCGCCTGAGATTCTTTCTCTATGGAAAAAGCTTATCCTAACTAAAGGTTCTAATTTGATTAGAATTTAATTTAGGATTCAATTCTATTCTATTTAGGTGTGGAACTCTTTTTGTGTGACAAAAAATAAGAAGAGAAAAGAAAAGGAGAGATAGTGCTATTTTTAATCTCATGTAAAGAATTCTCCACAAGTACATAGTTTCTTGTTGCCATAGCTTTTCAACCCCATACCATATGAATTTGATTCTAGATAGATAAGATTAGATCTTATATAAAGTTGTTTGGGGCTTGGACTCTAAATGGGTGATCGAAATTATGAGGGCATGAGAAAGTTATGCATGAGATTTTTTTCCCTAGTGCAAAACCACTTCTTCTCAAGATAGCCATGCGCTCTCTCCTCTTTTCTTCTATGTTTTGCACATCCAAAAATTAAAAAAAAAGGAAAATGAGAGAAAGAGGAAATCTCAGAGAGAAAAGGAAGAAAAAATTTCTTCCTTATTGGCTTTCAATTTCCCTTGACTTAGCACGAAGAGTTCATGCAAGGTTTTCAAGGCTTCTTCTTTTACTTGAAGAAAAAGGCTTGATCTTGCAATCGAAGTGAGGCTTGCAGGGTGCTAGCACTTTGATGACCTAGGTGCTTCGATTAGATCATTTTCATGTGGATACCAGTAGAGGCCGAGCATGTGCATAGCTCTAGTAGAACCCGGGACATCTATCAGATCCGATTTGATAAAGAAGATGGAGTAGCGCATTAGGTAAGTAGATTTGATCTACTTTGTAATATATATTTTCAGATCTAATTTTTGTTCATTATATATGGATCTATTATGCTTGCTAGATTAGGTATTATATTCCACTATAATATTTTTAATTAAAATTTTTGAAACCCTTGGAATTGTGCGATGATTCCTTCAAGTGGTATTAGAGCCACTATTCATGAACAAATTTTAGATCAAAAAAATAGATCTAAAATTCTAATTTTTGATATAAAAATTATATCTTCAAAGGTGTTTCAGATCTGAAATTGGATATAAAAAATTAAAATTTAAGATCTAAGAAATTAGATTAGAAGTTTTGGTTGAAAACCAAAATTTCAGGTCTGAAATTTCTATGGTTTAGAACCACACAAGATTTAAAATTTCAGTCAAATTGATCTAAAAATTAGATCCAAAAAATTTGATTTTTAGATATAAGATTTAGATTAGGAAGTCATGGTTCATGTTCATTTTGTTGATCTTAAAAATTATTTTTAGATTTAATATTATAAGTTTTTGAATGATGAGTGCTGAAATTTCTAGGTCTGAAATTTTTAAATTTTTAGATTTTTCATTAGATGATTAAACCTAATCATTTAGATCTAAAATTGATTTTGACATCTAGATTAAACCATCATGTTCATAATGTACTTAATTAAAGATATAAAATTAAAATTGGTTAGGTTCAATCTTGTGCCAATATGAGGATGTCCTACTATAAGGTTAAGCCTTATAGTGTAAGGTTGTTCTATCATAAGATTGACCCATTTTGAAAATAGTTTTCAAAATATTAAATCAATAATTTATGATATAAAATTAAGGTTATTAGATCTGAAATTAAGAATTTAAGATCTTAACCCAAAGCATAAAACATAAGGGATTGGACATGGGTTGAATCGATTAGGTCATACAATTAGATTGCATCTAGTTTTCAGTTAGGTCAAATCTAATCAATTGAACCCTTGATCAAATCAAATTAAAAGTTGATTAGATTAGGTCAAAAATGCTTAGGACCATGTTAATGGTCTTAGCTGGTCGATTTGATTGACATCAATTGATTGGCTTAAAAACCTGATTTGGCTCAGTGATCGAGCCTGAATCGTTTAAGCTGATCTATTCGATACTTATTAACCAATTGGTATCTAAGACAAGTCTTGATCATGGTTATTAATTAGGACTAACTTCTACCTAACCAACATAGTTAGGATTTAGGAAAGAGGTTAAATGGCAGAACCCTCCCATTGATCTTACTTACCTAGTCAATTTGGTCGATTATGTTTTCAATAAGATTGCTTATTGATTCAAGTTTACCCATGCTATCTTGATTAGTTAGATATGAGATGTGCTGACTAATTAAGTTATGATCTAAACTAGGTTATTTAGATATGAAATGTGCGGATCTAAACTTGTCGGATATGAGATGTGTTAATATGAACTAGGTTAGTCAAACATAAGATGTGCTGACATGAACCAGGTTAGTTAGACATGAGATGTGCTAACCCAAGTTAGGTTAGATGGATATGAGATGTGCTGACCAAAATCTTTTTTTATATATGATATGACCCTTTAGCTTAGCACTTGGATTACATGCATCACCATGACCGTCTAGTCATAATAGCATGTAGGGTTTAAAATCCCTCTCTTCCCATTCAATGAGATTTTCTTATGACATATAGGGATGCCCCTATGATTTGACTCATAAAGAAGAATCATGAAAGAATTTTTAAATTATGCTGACCTAAACTAGGTTAGTTAGAAGGTTAGTTAAGCATGAGATTATGCTAACTGATAACTTACTAACCTAAATCCAAAGCTCCTCGTGATATTAAGTCATAGATTTTCTATCATTATAGAGCCGCGGGCATCTTTCAGGTATTAATTGTTCTCAACTGGATACAGTAGTTTAGTTACATTGGGATGCACAACACTCTATTAACATAAAATGTGACGAGGTGAAGGTAGGGTTGGGCTCAATAACTTGGCATAGTGAAAGAGCCAATGATAGCTTCATATTTGTATGAATGGTGGGTCTAACTTAAATAGGAAATGTGGGCAAAATTATTAGGTGAGCTTACATGACTTAGAGATCATCGCTGCAATATACTTGAGAAGCATTGGACAAGAGTTGTCCACTCAACTATATAGCATGCTACCAATAATTGGACTTGGTGAGGTACCACATATTAGTGGAACCACAGTACTCACTAGGGATCTTAGTCATGTAGGAGTTTCCGCATCTCCATTGAAGAATGTGAAAGATCTATGAAAGTAGTGAAAACCTAATTTGTTGCTTAAGGTTGTTAAAATAAATTTAAAATTAAATATAAATATCTAACTAGAGTCTTTACTCTCTGTGGATTAGAGTCACTTTTAACATTCTTAATATTTAAACCAATTGACTAACCTAAACTTATTATAATGACTGGCTCAACTTGAAAAATTGATTAAAAATGCTGAGCATGATAATAGAGCAGGATTATCCTTTGTAACCATGCCATCCAAGCTCACCTGAGTATAATCGATCCATGATCATTGTTTGATAATTATTAAGGATTAGGAGCTTGAGAAGCTCGGGCATGTTGATGTATAAAGGATTGCAAATAGATTTGATCCAGTCATCTTTTTCTAATTCATATGGATAGTTTATTGTAAACTACCATTTGAATAAGATTGAGATAATAAGGTCAACACATTGGTAACTATTGAAGGGACCTTGAAATATTCAAGGGGCATGCTTTTTGATGCGGAGCAGACTTTCTCTTCTAAAAGATATTCTAATTAGAAAAAGAGGCCTATGAAGAAGTAAGAGATCGAGATCTTCCAGGAAGATGGCCATTGACAATGAAAAGGTATCTCTAATTCAAGCTCAATGATCATAAAAAATGTTTCATGTACCTGAAATTCTTGAAGAATAAATATGACACATCTTTGGAAGATATGTTAGTTGTTCAAAAAAAATTTACTTTGAATAGAAATTTGATTTCTATTTAGCATAAAATCACTGATCCATTTATTTTAGAAATGAATTGGGTTTAGATAATTTTATAAATCTCTTTACTTGCATATGATACATCTATTAAGTAGTTAGTGAGTACCATAGGATCTGAGAGATCTTTGAGATGATGTTAACCTGAAGTATATAGGTGGCACCTTAGATTTGGTCATATAAAAAAGAAAGGACTAATAATTTGGAAACCATGGACAACTATGGGCCTTTTGGCTAATTGACTACCGAGTCATTTTCAATTTATGAATCTTGTCTTGAAGACTATTAACTAAGCTACCTTTTGTAAGACAAAGGGTGTAGTGAGATCCACTAATATGCTTGCCCAAGTACATATTAATATATGTAATACATTCAACGTGCAAGCTAGGAAAGCTTCTTAAGATTTTTTTATTAGATCAAAGAAGTAAATAACTTAGAAGAGATTTTCAGTATCATCTCAAGTTGTATGGCATAGTCTCACAATGAACTCTTACATCTCAAGCTCGATGAAGTGTCTGAGCAAAGAAATTGAACCATATTGGATATGGTTTGTCTATTATGGGAATCATTAATTTATCTTTAAGGTTTTGATTACACAACTTAGCCGCTCTAGTTAATTGGGTTCACCCTAAATCCCTTTTATCAATTTATATGAGATATAGATGGATGAGTTAGAGATTAGGTCACTGATAGCCTGTATTCTAAAGAGCTAATAGGATACTTTTTCATATTAGATCACAAATAGTTGTGATCCAATGTTTATGTTAATGGTTAAATGGTTTATCCAAATTTAGTAGTGGGAGGATAATTAAGCTCGAAGAGATAGTTTCAAAAGAGCAATGGGCCATAGAACCTATAAAATCCATTCAAGAAAAGCAATGCATGTAGTTTCTTCTCTACCTTGTAAGTCTAGTAGGATCTTCCATCCTCCAAAAGGTACAAAGGTATGTTTATAAAGAATTCAATAAAAATTTTTCTTATGAAAGAAAGGAACATAGAGATGATCCAAAAAAACTTACAATAAGGCAATATAAGACATCAATTTTAAGAAATGGTTGAATGATATGAAGTTAGATTCCATATGCTATAACCTAGTATGGACCTTAATAGATTCACCAAGAGGTATAGTACCTAATGGATGCAATAGATCTATAAAAAAATAGATAGAAATCTATAAGGTAAGGCTTAAGCAAAAAGTTATAGTCAGCATTGATGATGGAAACCTTTTCACCTATGATGCGGCATGCAAAGATGAGTTCTAACTTAGAGGATTAATTAGTTGGTAAGCAATGATTCTTACTTACATAAGGCAAAATTCATTCATAAGAAATGACCAAAGTAACTAGATGATGAGACTACTTAATGATGGAAAACTCACCCGCAATGTAGTTCAATTTTCAATCAAGGAAGAACGTACCTAATGGTTGAGAAATCATTCTAATTAGGGCATAAACCTTTATATGAACAGACCTAAGAGACTCGAATGGGTTTACTAACCAATGATGAGCTCTCCCTCCTTTGAAGGTAGATCAATTTTCATTACTCCATAGAGCTGCAACTGGACTTGAAGACTACCACTTTCGGAATGGAAACTCCCTCCATGGCTGGTTCCAAGGCAAAGTAAAACCTCCTCTTTAACTTAGAATTGTAAAGAACCCTGCAATGAATGACATTAGAGATATGGTAAAGTTAGGAAAAGCTGAAAGAAGTGATCAAAAGGAAGAATTAAGAGAGGTTGGCATTTTTGTGTTGGAGTGGATGAATGGCTTCCTTGTAGTTGGTGGTTGGCCTTGGATGGAATGTGTAGAAGGTGGTCTTGGGTGGATTGTTGGAGAGGGCTTCCTTGGAGATGGCATCCTTTGGGGCTTGCTGAAATTGAGGTTTAGGAAAGAAAGAAAGGGAAAGCTTTGCTAAGGTAGACTAAGAACTAAGTGGTAGATAGATTAAGCCTCTCGCTCACTCCCTCATGGAGGACATTTGCATCACACAAATGGAAAGAAATTTGGAACTCAAAAATTTTCATTCATTAGCTGCATTATAAGGAGCTATGGAGAGGTATTAATAGACCGCCTGTAGGCTCAGGTAGGCAACCCAAGAGGGGGGGTGAATTGGATTTTATAAAACTTTTGTACTATGTAAAATATGAACTAAAGCAAGTATGTGCTAATGCAATTCAAGTGCTCGTGTATTTCAATTAAATGCAGCAGAAATAAAGAAATAAAAGCACAAGGAGAACAATTACACAAACTCAAAGATTTATAGTGGTTCGATGCCAACCAAGCACCTACATCCACTCCCCAAGAATCCCTTGGAAATTTTACTAAGTTTGATTTTATAACTTAGGCTCACCAACAACCTTTACAACTTATTTTGTCTTCGGGCTCACAAGTCAAACCGTAGTTGGTTTCAAGGCTCACCAACAACCACCCTTGGTTTTACGGGATAACCAAGAACCTAAACAACTTGTTTTGGCTTCGGGCTCACAAGTAAAATCCTAGTTGGTTTCAAGGCTCACCAACAACCATTTTGGTTTTCAAGGCTTACCAAAAACCTTTTTGATTTTCCAAGGCTCACCAAAAACCTTAAGTAAAACAATGTAAGAGCAAGTATAAATGAATACAATAAAAGCTTTCTAAAATAAAGCAAATATCTCTTTGAAGTCCTTGAATGTTGATGAAGATCTTGTCTTCAAGTTGATGAAGCCTTTGATTGATGCTTGTAGATGTAGACTTTGAATGCTCTCTTTGAAACTTGGAAGCTTGAAGGCTTTGAATCACTCAACTCTTGAATCCTTTAAGAATATTCAAGAAACTCACCAAAGGATTACTTCCCCATTTGATTTTTGATGTTTATATAGCCTCCTAACACTTAAATGACCGTTTATAGCCGTTAGGGAAGAAAATATAGCCGTTGGAGCCAAGTTGGAGAAGTTCTGTAGCCCAGAAAACTAGCTGTTATTGTTCAAGTGTCGACACTTCACCTCCAGGTGTCGACACTTCAGTTTCAAGTATCGACACTTCATTCTCCAGGTGTCGACACTTCACTTCCAAGTGTCGACACTATAGCTCCAGGTGTCGATACTTGACTGAAAGTGCTTTTTGAAGTTTTCTGTTTGTCTCAGGCATTGAGTCGACATTTCACTCTTCAAGTGTTGACACTTGATCCTCAGGTGTCGACACTTCATTTCCAGGTGTCGACACTTGCCTATGCCATACTGAAACTTTGTTGATACTTCTTCAAATTAAAACTTTAACCTCTTCAAGTTCTTCCATATCAATTCCAAAGTCTATATACTTAATTTTTCATTAATTTAAGGACTTTTTCAACTGAAATACAAGTATTTCTTCATTCAACATGGTTGAGTACTAAGATCTGAAAAACATACTTAAAATATAATTAGTACTCATATATACTTAAACATTTTGTCAATCATCAAAATCAAGACCAGAGTCAATACCTCCCAAAGCCATTTTGAAATTTCGAATTTCATAGAGGATTAGATGGAGAAAATGGTGGAGAATTACAACCAAGCTTGATTCAAGGAGAAGAATAAGGGCTGGCCACTCCAATTTGAATTTTAAAGTAGGCGCCCAAGTGGAGGGGGGTGTGAGGTGTCCTCCATGTTGGCATGACTGCCATCTAGGCTTGGTGATGTGGTAGTCCAACTTGGTTTTGTAGTTGACTTGCTGATTTATCCCAAGTGCTGAGTTATCCCAAATAGCTGAGGTTATTCCAGGTAGCTGAATAACTGCTGAAGTGTTGAGTTATTCCAAGTAGTTGAATAAGTGATGAATAGCTGAAATGTTGAAGTAGAAATTGAAGTAGCAGAATTCTTTGGTTGAGTCAACTCCAGTGCTCGAGTTGGCTCTTTAGGTTGCAATTGAACTAACTTGTTAGGGTTTCAAATTTATCATTCAATCCATAAAGAATTTGATTGAAGGCCATTATTGGTGTCCGCACCAACTTATAACAATACTAAAATCTATACTAATTATTATTGTAGTTAACTATGATGAGATCAGGTAGAGGGACAGTAATAAGATCACAAGGTCTAAACTGCAAAGTATCTATGTAAGTAGACTAAAGTAAATAGCTCGAAATTAAAATTCTCATTTTATGATATTGTAAAGTCATTTGATTTTGCCAAGAATGAGAAGAGAAACCACATATTTATAAAAGGTTAGTGGGAGTATATAATTCCGTGCATTGTACACATATAATATTCTCCTCTCAGGAATGTAATTCCTATGCTAACCTGTGTTAGGTTATGATTGTCTAGGTAATTCTTAAATAAAGATCTTTAAAAAGTATCTTATATTTGGAATGTAGATCTATGAGTTAGACCAAGAAGGATGATAAGCCTATCTCAAAATTATATATTAAGAAAATATTAAATAAGTTTAGCCTAAAAATTTAATAAGAGATTTGACTTCTTAAGCATGGAATTGATCTCTAAAATATGTTCCAACACATTTGAAGAGATTTTAATATGAGCTAGATCCTTTTGAGTTTTGGATATAAGGAGCCTCATATAAACCATGCTTTGTACATAATCTGATTTTTGCTATGAATGTCACAAGTAAATATCAATCAAATCCATGCTATGAGTATTGGATAACTATGATAACATTCCTCAATAATTAAGGGAATAAGAATATATATGATGTATTCTTGTACAATGGTGGTTTGGAATCGATTATTGTAGGTTTGATTAGGGAGGCTGAATAAATCATTATCTTAAAGGGTGCAAGGATGTATTCTGGTTAATAGTTTGTTGCAGATGAGTCTGATGTCATTAGATGCCATAACACTTTATCATAATAATAATGGTGCCATAACTCTAGCTAAGAAATTAAGATCTTACTAGAAGTCTAAACACATAGAATGATGATTCAATTCATGACCACTTTAAAAAGGTACAGAGAGTAAAACCCACATGAGTTATGGCAGACTCACTAGCTTAATAAGTTTTGGCTAGCTAAAACTAAAGCACATGAAATGGGATTGAAGTATATGGCTGATTAGCTTTAGTACAAGTACCTGTCAAATTTGGAATACCACTGAACTTTTTCCTTTAACCTTCTAATGCTCTGGATGGCTTAGGGTTAAACTGTCCAACCCTAATCAGTCCATCTCAATATGTCTCAAACAAAGCATCCCTATAACTCCTTACAAGGAATGTCCTGGCCAAGATCTTTCTTAATTAAGACATATGAAACATTCAATCCAAACTATTTGGAGAGGTTCAATCCTACTTGATCCTACTACCGCTACACAAGTATTTGACTGTACCCAGTAACCTTCCATCACCGGATTAGAAATCTGGGTAGTCCGGCACCTAAGCACAGTGAGTTGCTTGCAAGTTACCATAGTAATCTTAAGTTAGAGGAATAATTTATGTCTACATTCTAATGCAAAATTTCTCTTTGCCAGAAAGAGAATCTTGCATGAGAGTCACACTCAGTGAAGTGTCGAATACAACACCTGATATCATACCAACATCTCCATGCTACTTGGTTAAGAGGACAACCAACACACATGACATCAACGACCTACTCTTGATATACATCCTCCTGAAATGGCGTATTCTTTGGTCGTAAACCAGTTTATAAACTACATGATGCATCCTCTCAACGTTGCATACAAAGTAGCTCAAAGGACATCATCACACAAGAGTTCAATTAGGAAGATGACATGTGATGAACAACCAGAATAAACTTTTTATGTAATTCAATAATTCATATACACATACATGAGTCACACAATCGTCTATAACCTAGATGATTGGCTTTGGAATGCACATTTCCCAACAACTCTCTCCTAGACTAAAGCCAATTAGAACAGAATCTGATTCCCATCTTTTATTTACAGTTATCGAACTCTTATATTCCAATGGCTTTAGTGAAGGGGTCGATCAGGTTCTCCTCACCATCGATCTTCAAAAGTTCGATGTCACCTCGTTCAATAATCTCCCGGACAAGGTGATCACGATGCAGAATATGCTTGGTCCGCTGATGTGACTTCAGCTCTTTGGTTTGAGTAATGGCTACAGTGATGTCATAATACACAGGAACAAGATCATCCAAGGAAGGTGCCACTCCCAGCTGGCCAAGGAACTTCCATAACCACACAGCCTATTTTGCTGCATCCGATACTGTAATATATTCTGCCTCGCAAGTAGAATTAACCACTGTATGCTGCTTGAAACTTTTTCAACAGACTGCTCCACTATTAAAAGTAAACACAAAACTAGAAACACTCTTACTATCATCACTATTTGACTGAAAACTGAAGTCAGTGTACCCCACAAGTTTTAAGTCAGAATCTCCATAAATAAGCTATTGGTCCTTGGTATCTCTCAAATACTTAAGAATGTTCTTAACAATTTTCTAATGAGCTTCACCTGGGTCAGACAAGTACCTACTCACTACCCCTAGTGAGTATGCCATGTCTGGTCTAGTACATATCATAGCAAACATAATAGAACCCACTATTGAGGCATATAGAATTCTACTCATATGCTCTATTTTCTTAGGAGTTGTCGCACAATCCTTCTTCGAAAGAGTAATCCCATGACCATCAGAAGATAGCCCCTTTTGGAATTCTCCATGCTAATCCACTTCAACACAGTGTCTATGTATGTAGATTGGGACAGTCCCAGAAGCCTCTTAGATCTATCTTTATAGATCTTCATATCCAGTATGTATGAGGCTTCACCCAAGTCTTTCATAAAGAATTGAAATGAAAGCCTTACCTTTATTCCTTGTAATGCTGGAATGTCATTCTCGATTAGGAGAATGTTATCCACATACAAAACAAGAAATGCAACTACAGAACCTTTTGCCCATTTATATATACAAGATTTCTCTTCATTCCTAACGAAGCCATACGTCTTGATACACTTATCAAAATGCACGTTCCAACTCCGAGAAGCCTGCTTCAGTCCATAAATGGCCTTTGAAGTTTGCACATTTTAGACTCATCTGTGGATGTGAACCCTTTAGGTTGCATTATATACACCTCCTCTTTCAGCTCACCATTAAGGAAAGCTGTTCGGACATCCATTTGCCAGATTTCATAATCTAAATGTGCTGATATAGCAAGCATAATCTGAATGGACTTGAACATTGTCACAGAAAAAAATGTCTCATTATAGTCAATACCATAACATTGACGATATCCCTTGGTAACCAGACGGACTTTATAGGTCTCCACCTGCCCATCTATGCCTCGCTTCCTCTTGAAGATCTACTTGCATCCAATGGGTTTTATCCCTTCAGGTGGATTAACCAATTGTCCAAACATTGTTGATTTTCATGGATTCCATTTCGGATTTCATAGCTCCCAACCATGACTCAGAATCAGTCCTTGACATTGCATCCATATAGGTGATTGGATTTTCGTTGTTCTCATCAAGCTCAATAGGATTACCATCCCGGACCAAGAAATCATCGTATCTGTTTGGTTGATGTGGTACTCTATCAGATCTCCTTAATGGTTGCACTATGGGTACTAGATCTGATCTAATCAAATCCAATTCTATAGTGGCCTTAGAGTGAGAAGGTTCTTCTATCTGTTGAACTTTCCCAAGTTCAACCTCAGCAGCTTGAGTACCTTCACCAAGGTACTCCCTTTCTAAAAAGGTTGCTCTAAGATTGATGAACAACTTTTGTTCCTCAGGCAGATAGAAATAATATCCTTTGGATTCTTTCAGATACCCAACAAAAAGACACCTATCAGACTTAGATCCTAGCTTATTCGTCTTTAAATATTTGACATAAGCCGGACACCCCCAACCCCGAAGGTGAGAGAGAGTTGGCTTACATCCAGTCTATATCTCATACGGTGTTTTATTAACGGATTTACTTGGAACTCTATTCATAAGGTAAGATGTTGACTCAATAGCATATTCCCAAAAGGATTTAGGCAGACTAGCTAGCCCATCATGGATCGAACTATGTCCAATAGAGTTTGATTCCATCTTTCAGACACACCATTTAACTGAAGTATTCTTGGAGGAGTCCATTGAGAGAGAATCCCATTCTCCTTAAGATAAGTCAAAAACTCATTGGAAAGATACTCACCACCTCGATCTGATCAATGGGTTTTAATAAACTTCTCAGTTTATTTTTCAACTTCATTATGATAATGTTTGAACATTTCAAATAAATTAGATTTATGTTTCATCAGGTAGACATAACTGTACCTTGAAAGGTCGTTTGTAAATATAATGAAATAATTATACTCGCCTCTTGCACTGATATTCCTGGGTCCACATACATCAGTATGTACTAGACCTAGAATATCACTGGCTTTTTCACCTTTTCCAGTAAAAGATGACTTGGTCATTTTTCCAAGAAGACAAGATTCACAAGTTGGTAAAGATTCTCTCTCAGTGATATCAAGGAGACATTCTCCCATAAACTTATCTATCATGTTCTTACTTATATGACCTAGCCTACTGTGCTAGAGATAAGTATCATTGACTTTATCTAACCTAGGGCATTTATTAGTAGTGTACATAGAGTAACAAGCTGTGACAGTACATATATGCCATTCTTCACTTGTCCATACATCACATTAGAACCATTCAACGTGATATTGCAAATATCATTCTTTATAGATAATTCATAACCATCTTTGGCCAACAGGCCTACAGAAATGATATTCACTAAAAAGGAAGGACAAAATTGACAATCATTCAGAATGACAGTACAAGACTCAAAATATAAAAAAAACTATTTTCCAACACCATAACCAGAGCTTGACTTCCATTCCCAACATTCATAAACCTTTCACCATTTTCGAATCTCCTACTAACTTGAAGCCCTTGCTAAGAATTGCAAATGTGATAAGGACTTCCAGTATCCAATACTGAGCTAGTAGTATCATAAACAAAGAAACTACAAGAATTTATCATATAAATACCTTGACCAGCAATAGTTTGTTGCTTTCCCTTCCTTTGCCTGTTCGGGTCCAGAGTAGCAAGGTAAGCAGAATAGTTCCACTTCCAGTGACCCGGCTTCTTGCATAAGAAGCACTCTGCCTAACTCTTGTCAACCTTTACCCTCTTAGTATGACTAGGCCCAGCACTTTGCACCTTCTTGTTTTTCTTTTCTTCCCTTTCTCAAAGGGCCGATGCCTTGCTCCAGAACCTCCCACCAGATTCACCAATCCCTTGTTGAGGATGTGGTATCTCTCATAAATCTACAGCAACCCTAACATCTCATGGTAGTTGCTACAGGCCTATTCATTCTAAAATTATTGAGAAAGACCTAGTAGGAAGGGGGTAGAGAATTCAGTATCGCATCCTTGCCGAGCTGCTCATGTAAAGGACATCCGAGTTTGCCCAAATGCTCAAATAACTTGATCATGTACATTACATGATCAATTACAGGAGCTCCATCATGCATACACGTGTTGTAGATGGCGAAAGAGATCTGGTATCTCTCCGTATCATCCGGAGTGCCAAAAGATTCCTTCAACCTTTGAATGATCACCTCTGATTGGGCCTCCTCAAATTTGTAACTGAACTCGTCATTCATCACAGCCAACATAATGCAACACACCATGGTGCGGTCAGAGATCCACTTCTAGTAAGTGTCCCTGATAGTGCCACAAGCGTTAGGGGCTAGGATCTCAGGCACCGGATCTGTTATCACATAAAGGATCCGCTTATGCTCCAGGACTATCCTGAGTCTTCGATACCAGCTATCAAAGTTGGGTCCAAAAAGTTTATCAATATCCAATAATGATCGGAGTGATAAAGTAGTCGACATTATCTGAATAAGGAGAACAAGATCTATCAGTATATGGATTATTTGAAACATCCTAAAGATATGGATTTTAGTCTAAAGGTTTATCCCACTATTTTATTTAGACTGGTAGCCTCTGCACTCCAATCCAAATAATAACATTTATCCTTTAGCGGGTATTAGGATTTAAAAGACTACACATGAGCCCGACTTTGGTCGGCCAACCCACATTCATCTAAAGGTAGGTACAATACCAATTGCTTCTCTAAGCAATTCCTAGTATTCATTTTGCTCCAGGGATCCTCATAATCGACCTTTGGGCCTCCTATTGAAGATCCTGGTTAGGTCTAACCATTAACATGATCGAATTCAATGCTTCTAACTAATCCATGATCAAGCTCGACTTTGGCCGGCCCACCTGACCATGTGTTAAGATAGTCACACCAAGCCATCATATGTTGAATGGCAATTCCACTCGCCTGATGACCACCGGTTCTTTGGAACTATCGATGATCACCCAACTTATGGACTCATTACCAATCCAACTTAGTGGGAGGCTAAGACTTAGGCTATCACATAACTTAGTCTTTTTATGGACATTATAATTTAGAGAATTTAAATTTTGTGACACATGTAAGGAAACATGGACCTTGATCAAGAAAACTCCTACTTAACTCTTAGAGGGTTTCAAGATCAAATAGGTCCATGGGCACCTTAAACCAGTTAGACTGATTAACTTTAGTTGACATGGATCAACTCGAATCAATAGATAATCTAATCAAATCTAATTTACCACATTAGCCAAGTAGGTAAGATCAAGGGATGGGTTAAGCCAGGTAAGCCTAAGTCTTAGCCTTTATCGGTGGTTCATGCCAGGATAAGGGGATTCTCCTCCTTCCTTCGAGGTGCTAGCCTCTCCGAAAACAATGTGGCAATGGTGGACTCTTTCTTCAACACCTTTGAAGATAGTTGCTGAAGTGATAATGGAACAAAGGCACCTAAGAACCCTTCCCAGATCACTCTATCCCAAACCTTCAACAGAAGGTATGCACACAAGAATCCTAAAACCCAAAGCCTCACTCTATCTTCCTAAGAATGAGATCTAATCTCACAATCTCTCGGAGGTCAAGGATAAGTTCTAACCAACAAAAATGGCAGAATCTCGACCAAGGTGAAAGGTGAACAATTCTCCTTATCAGCTCACCCAAAACGGCCTTTAAATAAAACCATAAATGGAAGGTAATGAGAGATTAATGAAGAGTTTTGGTATCTCTTGGGATTCAAGGGTGTTACAAACCCTTTGTACTTCAGCAACTGTAGCTGTTGCCGCCAAGATTGTCGACCACAGGGCACTAACCTTCGAGGGTCTCGCTCTGGAGGGAAGAAGACGGACCCGGTCTAGAGGGCGCACTCTCGGAGAGGCTCCACATTGGTGGGTGAGCGCTGAGCTCGACCTCGACCACAGGGCACTAGCCTCCAAGGGTCTCGCTTTGGAGGGCAGAAAGCAGACCCGATCCAGAGGGCGTGCGCTCGGAGAGGCTCTACATTGGCGGGTGAGCGCTGAGCTCAACCTCGACCACAGGGCACTAACCTCCGAGGGTCTCGCTCTGAGGGCAGAAGGCGGACCCGGTCCAGAGGACGCGCGCTTGAAGAGGCTCCACATTGACGAGTGAGCGCTGAGCTCGACCTCGACCACAGGGCACTAACCTCTGAGGGTCTCGCTCTAGAGGGCAGAAGACAGACCCAGTCTAGAGGGCGCACGCTCGGAGAGGCTCCATATTGGCGGGTGAGTGCTGAGCTTGACCTCAACCACAGGGCACTAACCTCCGAGGGTCTCGCTCAGGAGGGCAGGATGCGGCTCCGACCTAGGCATCTCGAGCTCACGGGCCCGACCTGGTGGAGGACAGAGCTCGGCTCGCCATATTGAGGGAGCTCAGCTTAGCTCGGTAGTGGAATCCGGGCTAGAGAGTTGACGTGACGTCCAACGCGGTGTCCTTTCTTGACGTGGTTCCTGCCGGTTCCTCCACATCAGCAATCCCACCACATCATTTGCCCCCTACTCTAGAGACTCGTTAGTGCGTGGTGCTCGGGTTGAAGGGAGTAATTACGGTGCTAACATAGAAAGGCAGAAATCTGACGCGATGATGGCCATGATTACTGGTGCTTCGGGGAGCGACCCTGCGGACCAATCTAGGGATGCCATGTGGCTACGTTCGAGGAGCAGTTAATGTTGGCACAGAATTCAGAGCAACCGAAATGCCATTTTCGTCGATGGGCAGCACGTGGCATAGATCCGTTGGCGGAGGGATTGAATCGGTATGAATCCGTCGGGTCATTTTGAAATGAAAAGAGGGCCTTACTCGAAACATCTATTCTTTTTGAATTCTCCATGCCTGCTGCTGCTGCCCAAGCTTCCTTCTTCCTCCCAGTTGCCCCGAGTTTTCTAAGGAACCAGGTCAGTTTCTTCTTCCCTCTCCCCTTGCTAGGATAGGGTTTTTCCTCCGGGTCTGGGGTCTTCTTTAGGTTGAGTCTCCTCTTCCATCCCCCACTTCGAGTCCTTCATTCCCCTTATCCTTGAGGATGTCTCATTTTGATTTGGACTTCCACCCCTCCACTGATTAGAGCGAGGGTGGTCCTTCTGAATGGAGGCTGGCATCTTCTTCCTCTTCCTCTGACAGGGAGGAAGATGCAGCTTGCTTCGAGCTCAGTAGGAGGTGTCCTTCCGGTTCGGTACTCATCAGGAAACCGGGATCCGGTTCTTCTCTCCCTCCTCCTTCTTCTGTTCCTGCTTCTAAGTCCATTAGGTCCACAGGTCCTAGTGGGGTCGCCTCGACGATCACCGCCGGGGAACTAAGAACTGTTCGGGATGCCTATGGCATCCCGTCTTCTGTCCGACTCATGATCCCTCGTCTAGAGGAACGGGTCACTTCTAGTGGCCCGAGCCGTCTTGCTTTTTATGAGGGGACCTTCTCTAGGGTCTCCGATTTTCTTTCCACTTTTTCTTCCTGTCCATCTTGGACAATTACCGTTTGGTCCCTGCTCAGTTAGTGACAAATGCCATCAGAGTCATTTTTTCTTTCATTGTACTCCGCCACCTCCACAGATTTGTTGCCCGATTTTCCTTGTTCAGGGCCTTCTTCGCCCTGAAGCGCCACCCAACTGAAAATGGGTGGTGGTCCTTGTCTTCCCGCCTGAAGGGCATCAAGTTTGAGCTCCCCTCTTCCATCAGGGGATGGAAGAGTAAGTTTTTCTTTGTTGAGGTTGAGGGGGTTGACTGGGTCTGGAGTGATCCGGACAAGTCCCCTAACCGAAATTCCATGGTCGATGCGACTGACCGGGATGATTACGAGCAGCTCCGCACCACCTAGATCCCTTCCCTCGAGGTCCTGTTATCTGAGCAGAACCTTACCGACTCTGGGGTCGACCCAACGAATGGGTTGGGTGAGTTCGGCCCGAACTTCCTTCTTTCTTTATATTTGCACTTCTTGTATTGTTTCCCACGGACTCTAACTATTGTATGACTTGCATGCAGGGATGATTTTCTCTGAGAATGATCTGTTGGCGATCACCCGGAAGAGGCCATCGACTGGGCTTGCCGGGGAGCCTTCGTCGAGGCAAGCCCGGGTCGAGAGCGTTCCTGTGGCTGCCCCCACAGTGGTGCTTGGCCTGAGCTTGGCCGCTCCAGCCGGCCCGAGTTCGGAGGCGGCGCGTGCTGCTCCTACGTTGGTGGAGAGGGTGGCCTCTGTGGCACCGAGGCCAGCCCGCAGGCCCCTGCTGCGGAGCTCGAAGTCGTGGTTTGGGCGAGGGCCACAGCTGCGGCTACTGCACCCCGCCACCCTCCGAGTCCACTGGTTATCGAGGTCAGGGATTAGGAGGTTCGGGCCATCACGGGGACCACAACCGAGGCGCCGCCTGCACCGACGTTTGCTTCTCAGCCTACCCCCCGTGACCCTGTAGTTACCGGGACGAGGCCGCCCACTCTGGCAGAGGGTCGAAGGGAGGAGGGGCGACGCCATCTCCCCTTCAAGATGGGGCCAGACAGCTCGTTCCTTCGGAGCCCCGAGCTGGCCGAGCGCATGATGGACTTCTCCATCTAGACATGCGATCGACAGGACATGACTGGGATGTGGCTGACCGATGTCATCAGCGCCATCTTCCCCCAGCTTTATTCGGTGAGCCGTTCCTTCTTCTCTTTTCTCCTTTTCTTTCTCTCTCCATTTTTTTTGTCTGGCCTCTTTTCTCGGTGCAGATCAGTGCCGAGGCCCTCTACATCAAGGGCCGCTACCAGGGCTGGGAGCGTCTCGAGCGGCAACAGGCTGCCGAGATTGAGTCCTTGAAAGCTGACCTGAAGGGGAAGGTCAGGGTGAATGGGGCCCTCGAACTGAAGGTCAAGGACCTTGAGCAGCAGCTTGCTAATGCTGAGGGGTGAGCGAAAAAGCTCCTAGAGGCCCGTGACTTTGAGCGGAGCCACTCGAAGAAAGCTATCGATGATCTCTCCGTCATCGAGAAAAAGCTGAACTGGTACAGTGCTGAAGCGGATCAGCACAAGGAGGCCTCCCGAGCTGTCCAGGCGGAGCTGGCAGGGAGAAACTTGCCATAGCTGAGAAAGCGGCAGAGAAGGCAGCCAGGTTGGCGGAGGCAGCTAGGCTGGAGGCCGCTGAGTCAAGGAGGGTGGCTGCTAAGGCCAAGAAGGGCGCCGAGGATGCCATCACAAAATTCAAGGCCTCGGAGGAGTTCGTCGCCGAGATTCAACAGATGGCGTCGGACTCCTTCTACAAGGGCTTTATGTTTTGCACGGCCGAGTCGAGGCGCTTGTCCCCGAGAAGAGCCATGATCACCTCAGATATCCCTCGACCTCAGATGCGGGGCCAGAGGAGGAGGCCGTGCCCTCAGAGTCTTCGACGCCAGCCGAGGCTGAACCATCCGAGGGTAGAGCTGCTCAACCGGAGGTTCCTGAAGGCGGAGACTCTCAGCCCCGGAGCTCAGCGGGGAGGCTGGCCAGCGTGGGGTAGCCCCCCTTTTATTTTTGCCGCATTTTGTATTTTTGTTTCTTGTACTTAGTCAGGGTCACCCGGCATGTCGAGGACCCGCAGAACACTTGTAACTTGTGCTCAATCAATGAAACTTGAGTTTCTCTAACATCTATTTTTTTGTCTGATTCTTCCCTTCTTTTTCTCTTTCTCTCTCTCCCCTCTTTCTTTTTCTTCCTCTTCTTTCTTTTGTGCATGAGCTAGGAGATCAGAGAGAAGGGCCTCACCTTGCCTGGGGTTGAGTTATTAGACTTCAACGTTGGCAAGCTGGGCACAGGTTCATGACACTTGAGCGTTGCTGCGCTTGCAGGTCCCTTGGCCGGAGATCTGAGCTCCGGTCTTAGATAGGTGTCCTGGAGCTAGGCTCGGGGACGTTGTTGACCGAGAGCTGCTTGGCTCAAAGTTCTCTTGGCCAGAGATCTGAGCTTTGGTCTTGAGTAGGAGTCCTGGAGCTAGGCTCGGGGATGTTGTTGACTGAGAGCTGCTTGACTCGAAGTTCTTTTGGCCAGAGATCTGAGCTCCGGTCTTGAGAAGGTGTCTTGGAGCTGGGCTCGGGGATGTTGTTGACTGAGAGCTGCTTGGCTCGAAGTTCTCTTGGCCGGAGATCTGAGCTTCGGTCTTGAGAAGGTGTCCTGGAGCTGGGCTCGGGGATGTTGTTGACTGAGAGCTGCTTGGCTCGAAGTTATTTTGGTCACAGATCTGAGCTCCGGTCTTGAGATGGTATCCTGGAGCTGGGCTCGGGGACGTTGTTGACTGAGAGCTGCTTGGCTCGAAGTTCTTTTGGCCGAAGATCTGAGCTCCGGTCTTGAGAAGGTGTCCTGGAGCTGGGCTCGGGGACATTGTTGACTGAGAAATGGCAGGTTGTCCCCCTCTCGCTCTCTCTTTTTTTTCTTTCTTCTCTTTTTTTTTTTTGGAGTGGGGAGGTCAGAGAAGAGGGTTCTTGCCGCGTGTCCCTCTCGTTCTCTTTCTTTCCTTCCCCTCTCGTCTTCTTTTCGAGTGGGGAGATCAGAGAAGAGGGTTCTTGCCGGGCTCCCCTCTCGTTCTCTTTCTTTCCTTCCCCTCTCATCTTCTTTTCGAGTGGGGAGATTAGAGAAGAGGGTTATTAGACTTGATCGCCTTGAAGCTAGGCTCGAGGCCTTCCTGGACGTGGAGCTAAGCTCGGGCCCAGGGATTGCCTGAGGGCTTGGCTCAGGTCTTTGGCGCCTTGGAGCTAGGCGCGAGGCATTAATGGGAGCTGCTTGGCCCCATGATCCCTTGGCGTCTCGAAGCTAGGCTCGGAGATGTTTGAGGTTGAGAGCGGCTTGCTTAAAGTTTCTTTGGTCGGAGATCCGAGCTCCGATCTTGAGTAGGCATCCTGGAGCTGGGCTAGGGGATGCTTGAGGTTGAGAGATGCATGGCTCGAAAATCCTTGATGTCCTGGAGCTGGGCTCGGGGATGCTTGAGATTGAGAGCTGCATGGCTCGGAGATTCCTTGACATCCTGGAACTGGGCTCGGGGATGCTTGAGGTTGAGAGCTGCATGGCTCGGAGATTCCTTGACATCCTGGAACTGGGCTCGGGGATGCTTGAGGTTGAGAGCTGCATGGCTCGGAGATTCCTTGACATCCTAGAGCTGGGCTCGGGGATGCTTGAGGTTGAGAGCTACATGGCTCGAAGATCCTTTGACGTCCTGGAGCTGGGCTTGGGATGCTTGAGCTTGAGAGCTGCATAGCTCGGGGATCCTTGATGTCCTGGAGCTGGGCTCGGGGATGCTTGAGCTTGAGAGCTGCATGGCTCGGGGATCCATTGACATCCTGGAGTTGGGCTCGGGGATGCTTGAGCTTGAGAGCCGCATGGCTCGAAGATTCTGGCTCGATGATGCTTGAGCTTGAGAGCCGCATGGCTCGGAGATTCCTTGATATCCTGGATCTGGGCTCGGGGATGCTTGAGGTTGAGAGCTGCATGGCTCAGAGATCCTTTGATGTCTTGGAGCTGGGCTCGGGGATGCTTGAGCTTGAGAGCTGCATGGCTGAAGATCCTTTGACATCCTGGGGCTAGGCTTGGGGACGTCATTGATTCTTCCCTGCCAGACACATGGATAGTCTTGCAAGGAAAAATTGTTATCGTTATTATCGATAAAAATCCTTACCTTGTGGGTGGCGTCTTCGTAGGCTGCGAACCCTCTTTCGAGGGAGCCTGGCGCCGTCGGGATCTTTGAGGTAACAGGCCCCTCATGATGGAGTTTCGGCCACCATGCAGGGGCCCGCTCATGGGGGTTTGCGATCAACATCCTGATGATCGTGGCGTCCTTATTTACCTTTCTTCTCCCAACACAATGGGGAGTACATTCTCTGGGTCCCGTGCTTCTCCAGGTTTCCTTGGACACACGCGTAGCTCCCCCGGTGACCACGTTCACCGGCTTCACAGAGGGGAAGCTGTTGATGGTTGGAGCCGACGGGAGGGCGGCTAGTGCCCGGGACCCCGCTTGAGGTATGCCCCCCACGAACCTTCTGAGGTAGCCTTTCTTGATGAGCTTCTCGGCCTCCTACTTGAGATTGTGGCATTCCCTGGTGGCATGGCTATGATCGCCATGAGGGCGACACTACTTCGTCTCGTCACAGCCGGTGAAGGATTTCAAGGGTGGCGGGCATCGTAGCCCGGTGGCTCGCTGGTTGAGCCTTGCATAGCGATGGACTGATGGGGAAGCTCCGCCAACTTGCGATCATGCTTCTCCAGGAGCATTTTCGCTGCATGCCTGCAGGTTTCGTCAGCGGATCCTTTCGTCGAAGGGGATGGAGAAGGTGACATGGGTGCCCTTGAGAAGGGGGAACCCCTTGCATGGCTGATAGAGGCCTTTCGAGTTCGTCTCGTCACCATCCTTCCATGGGGTGTTGCTCTGTAAAGGGGGTGAAGGCTTGAACTCGCCTGTCCCGTTCCCCCCTACCTAGCATGCCAATCTGTTGCCGCCAAGATCGTCTGGCTCGTAGCTCCTGCCGATATCGGAGTGCGCTCCCTTCGCTGCCTGGTGGCCCTCTGCTCCTAGACCTGCGAACAAGGGTTAGTGACCCGGGCCGGGGTTTCCGGTGGGGGCACTCCGATGGTCAAGTCAGTGACAATCCAGGGAAACAGATCCTCATGGTTGGGCTCATCTTGATGGACTCCACACTAGGAGTGAAGAGTGTGTGAGGACGAAAATGTTGCAGGGGAAGAATGATGGCGAGGACAGAGGGATCCCCTGTTCCTCCGCTTCTCCTTGTTTCCCTGGCTTCCCCTCCCCTGTGGTAGTAGTGGTGGTGCTTTGCTCTCTTGGTTGGGCTTGCCCCTATGTTGGTGGTGCCATGCCCCTCTCCCTTGCGGGGATCGCACCTGTGTTCTTCCTCCCTTTTTTTTTTGTCTGGCTTGTCCCTCTTTTTTTATTGTGTGTTGGAGTTATTGTTGTGTTACCTCCGAGTTTGTTGCAGCTAGGTTACTGTCGGGAGTTTGTCTCGGGATCCCTGTCGGGCTATCAGGCACATGCGGCAGAGTCCCGAGGAGTCTTTCCTGATTCTTGATAAGGGAAGTTGTCAGGCGCTCCGACACTCCTCTTGGTCACCTCTTTCCGCGAAACCTGATAGTGCCTCGGATGGTGGGACGCCGCCCACAGGACTCGAATCTCCAGGTTGGCTTTCTCTCTTGGGTGATATGGGTGGTTAGTGAGGAATGTGGTGCCTCGATCAGCATGCTTCTTTCCCTTCTAGTGTAACTGGCGGTTGCAGGCGGTCAGTACAGCCTGGAAGGTACTCTAGTGCAGTCCTCGGGTGGCCCACCGGCATTCTGGGCGGGTGAGGCCCTCGTCCGAGCTGATGCTGAGCTGGAATGGCAGGGCTCGCTCCAAGCTTGCGGGGGCATCTTAGTGGAGGAGGGCAGAGTGCGGGCCCGGTCCGGAGGGTGCGCGCTCGGAGAGGCTCCAGGTTGGTGAGTGAGCGCTGAGCTCGACCTCGACCACAGAGCACTAGCCTCCAAGGGTCTCGCTCCAAAGGGCAGAAGGCGGACCCGGTCCAGAGGGCGCATGCTCGGAGAGGCTCCATATTGGTGGGTGAGCGCTGAGCTCGACCTCGACCACAAGGCACTAACCTCCGAGGGTCTCGCTCTGGAAGGCAGAAGACGAACCCGGTCCAGAGGGCGCGCGCTCGGAGAGGCTCCATATTGGCGGGTGAGCGATTGGCTCGACCTCGACCACAGGGTACTAACCTCCAAGGGTCTCGCTTTAGGGGGCAGAAGATGGACCCGGTCCAGAGGCGCGCGCGCTCGGAGAGGCTCCACATTGGCGGGTGAGCGCTGAGCTCGACCTCGACCACAGGGCACTAACCTCCGAGGGTCGCTCTGGAGGGCAGAAGACGGACCCGGTCTAGAGGGCGCGCGCTCGGAGAGGCTCCATATTGGCAGGTGAGCACTGGGCTCGACCTCGACCATAGGGCACTAACCTCCGAGGGTCTCGCTCTAGAGGGCAGAAGATGGACCCGATCCAGAGGGCATGCACTCGGAGAGGCTCCACATTGGCAGGTGAGCACTGAGCTCGACCTCGACCACAGGGCACTAACCTCCGAGGGTCTCGTTCTGGAGGGCAGAAGGCAGACCCGGTCCAGAGGGCGTGCGCTCGGAGAGGCTCCATATTAGCGGGTGAGCGCTGAGCTCAACCTCGACCACAGGGCACTAACCTCCGAGGGTCTCGCTCTAGAGGGCAAAAGGTAGACCCGGTCCAGAGGGTGCACGCTCAGAGAGGCTCCACATTGGCGAGTGAGCACTGAGCTCGACCTTGACCACAGGGCACTAACCTCCGAGGGTCTCGCTCTGGAGGGTAGAAGGTGACCCGGTCCAGAGGGTGCGCGCTCGGAGAGGCTCCACGTTGGCGGGTGAGCGCTGAGCTTGACTTCGACCACAGGGCACTAACCTCCGAGGGTCTCGCTCTGGAGGGCAGGATGTGGCTCCGACCTAGGTGTCTCGAGCTCACGGGCCCAACCTGGTGGAGGACAGAGCTCGGCTCACTGTATTGAGGAAGCTCAGCTTAGCTCGATAGTGAAATCCGGGCTAGAGAGTTGACGCGACGTTCCGACGCGATGTCCTTTCTTGACATGGCACCTGCTGGTTCCTCCACATCAGCAATCCCACCACATCAGTAGCTAATTAAAATCCCAAGATGCCAAATTAAGTGCCATAACTCTTATAGCCATTAATAAAGCATCCTCGAACTTTTTTAGCAAATCCTATCAAACGGGTCGACTCGCCTCAGGTCATCTAGCAATGACACCTGGCATCCGGATAAGTTGAAGGTTGCAGAGCAACAAGAACCTATCGAATATGGAGTACCACTGAACATATTCCTTTAATCTCCTAATGCTCCAGATGGCTTAGGGTTAAATTGCCCAACCCTAATCAATCCATCTCAATAAATCTCAAACAAAGAATCCTGTAGCTCCTTACAAGGAATGCCCTGACCAAGGTCTTTCTCAATTGAGGCATATTAAGCATCAATCCAAACTATTTGGAAAAGTCAATCCTATCTTGATCCTACTACCGCTACATAAGTACTGGACTGTAGCTAGTAACCTTCCATCATCGGATTAGAAATATGGGTAGTCCGGCACCTAAGCACAGTGAGTGCTTGCAAGCTGCCATAGTGATCTCAAGTTAGAGGAATAATTCATGACCACATTCTAATACAAAACTTTTCTTTTGTAGAAAGAGAATCTCGCATGAGAGTCATGCTCAGTGAAGTGTCGAAAACAATACCTAATATCATACCAGCATCTCCATACTACTTGGTTAAGAGGACAACCAACAGACATGACATCAATGACCTACTCTTGATACACCATCATCCTGAAATGATACACCATCATCCTGAAATGACGTATCCTTGATCACGAACCAGTTTATGAACTATACGACACATCCTCTCTACATCACAAAGTAGCTCAAAGGACATCATCACACAAGAGTTCAATTAGAAAGATGACATGTGATGAACAAACCAGAATAACTTTTATTCAATTTAGTAATATATACACATACTGAGTCGCACAATCATCTACAACCTAGACGATTGGCTTTGGGATACCATTTCCCAACAAATCATTCACTCTTCATCCTGGTTAAGACTCTGCCAATTTTCTTCTGGTTAGAAGTCTTGCTTGACCTTTGAGAGATTGTGAGATTTGATCTCATTTTGTCAGAAAGGTTCTAATAAGATAGTGTGAGGCTTTGGGTTTTGGAATTGCTGTGTGCATACCATCTATTGAAGGTTGGGATAGAGTGTTCTAGGAATGTTCTTGGGTGCCTTGTTCCATCTCTATTCAGCAACTGGTTCTTCAAAGTGTTGAAGAAGGAGTCCGCCGTTGTCACATTATTTCTGGAGAGGCTAGCACCTTGAAGGAAGGAGAAGAATCCCCTTGTTCCAATGTGAACTACCTGTAGAGGCAGGACATTTATGCTGCTCACAGGGCTTGTCTTCTTCCTTCGAGTACTTCCCTTCCTGATGAGTGTCACCTCGCAGATAAGGCTTGTATTCCTATCTTATGGGTATGACAAAATGTTCTTCAGCACCATTTCATGTGATTCAAAGAATGGTTTTATGAGTTACATACCTTCCATGCTTGATTTCATGCATGTATTACTCTATATGCATAAAGATCTGTCTAGGGCCTGTGTTAATTAGATTAACGTGTTTAAATAAAAATTTTATCTTCTTCCACTGCATCATGTTATTCAAAAAAAAATTTCAAATTCCTTGCTCGGCCCATCCTACATAAACCCACATTGGTATCAGAGCCAGGTTGAATGCATGTTTAGTTTAATGCTTTTATATGAAATCGGTTGATATCCTTCACATAATACTTGGATTAAGGTGTATTCGCTTTGGCCATCTGGTCATAGGAGAGAAGAATAGTTTAAAGACCATCTCTTCCCATTTAGTGGGGTTCTCTTATGGCGTGTAGGGGTGTTGGTGTGTCACGACCTTATGAAGAGAAAGTGAGGGATTTGATAGGTTAAAATAGTTTTAATCTATGTTTGTAGACCATAACTATGTTGAGATTAGATCTATTAGGTGCATGATCTAAAATTTTGAAAAGTTCAAGTAAAAAGGAATGAATTTTAAAGTTACTATTTTCTGCCCAGGTAGACGAGCCAACTCGCCTCCTACATGAGCCAACTCGTTTCTTGAAGACAGAACAGTGAGGTTTTTCCAGGAGGTCCTATGCTATCTTTGACCTTCTTCACCTTCTGTCTATCCCCAGGTGGGTCTCTTTGTCCTTCCTTTTAGCTTTTCATTCTCTTTCTTCTTAGTAATGGCTAGTTCTAGGGGTCTAAGAGGGAGAATTACCGTCGATGAGGGGTTCCGGAAGAAAAAGATTGAAGGGCCCCAGATTTTAGCGAAAGGGCACACCGAACCCGAGACCTCTGATCATAATGCATACCAATCCATATTAAGCCCAGATGATTTGGCTGAGATTTAGGTCTTGTACAGAATCTCAAGGAAGTTAGATTTGGAACTTTCCAAATTTGATGCTCGAATAAATAACCCACCTCCGAGCAGACTCGAGGTGGACGAGGAGGCATTCAAGGCTAGACCTAGGCTTTCTATACCTCCTTTCTTCTTGATCTCCTTAGGTTTTACCAGATTTCTTGTGTGCCCTCACCCCAAATTTGCTTTGACTTGTCTTAGGATTTGTGGTCATCTACTTCTTGGTCGAGGTTTGGCCTTCCCTTTCCTTTTTCCATTCTTCTTATACCATTAAGAGGCACCCTTATGCCAAGGACTAGTAGTATTTCTCTACTCAAAGAGGGTCTCCCCTTTGATTAAGGGTGCCCCTTTTACTATTCAGGATGGAAGAGGCAATTTTTATTTATTTCTTGCTCTTCTATTAGTAGTTGAGACTTGTAAGCTGGGATCGGCTGGAAGCTTTCGCTCTCGAGATCCCAAAATTAAATATCAAGGAAGAGGGGCATTTTAAAATTCTTCGAAAATACAAGGTTCTCCTTGTGGGGCAACTTTTATTCAAGGATGTCCTCTTGAGTGTAGGGCTCAGCTAGGTCAATCTCAAGGTGAGTTTAGGGTTTCCTTGTTTTCTTTCCTTTAGCACCACTTTCTACTTCTGACCAAATGTTATTTGGTTGCAGATATGAGGCCTAAAAATTTGACTGAGTTGAGAAAACCTTTTCTTAGAAGAGGAAGGCTTGGACCATTGCTGTAACCTTGTCAAAGAAAGTAAGGTTCATGGAGGCCAGTCTATGGAGGCCCCAGCTGAGCAATCTCCCTAGGTCACAGCCGAGGTCATCTTGCTGATTGCTGCTCAATCGGCCCTACCAATTCTAATCACGATACCAACTACCCAACCATCATCCTCCAATTTCTATATGGGGCAACTCCTGTAGACTCACATGATTCTGAGTCCTTCCTAGCAAGGATTCAGGTCTCGGTGGGACATCCCACTGGACATCGGAATGGGGTACCATCCCATGCATCGGGACAAGACATCTTGCTAGCATCCTAGTGTCCCAATCAGGACACCTTGGGACATCCCCTATCTCGAGTGTCGAGATAGGGCAGGACGTCCAGGAAAAAACCAAGATAGCCCTATCCCATGGGATTTAAAACCTTGCTCCCCAGACAAAATCTTGGAAGATGTCACTTTCGGAGATTGGAGAGTTGTTAGGGAGCTCATCGAGAGGACCCTACTCCTTGCGAAGCTTGTAAGAATCGATGGGCTGAGCTTTCATGATCTACGAAGGCATTCGATGACTATTATGTATCAGGTATTTTTCTTGATCAATTCAATTTTTCTTTGTCTGCTTTTTTCTAACTCCTGGTTTGGTGCAGCCGATGCATTTCATGGTCATCTTGATCAATTAGTCGATCATCAGAGTGAAGGCGATCGACCAGTAGAAATAATTTGAGGATGCCGCCATGGAGACCTACAAGAGGGTTGAGATGGAGAAGGCCAAATCTGAGCACCTGAAAGAGGTGCTCGCTAAGATAAAGGTTGACCAAGCCTTGGAAAAGGAGAGGGAGGTGGAGATGGTGAAGGCCAAGGAGCTGACCAAGGTGGAGAGGAAGGCTGGGAAGAAGGCCATGGAGGCATACAAGGCTTGGTGGATTTCGTGATGGAGAATGCCCAAGTAGTAGTAGTCTTTAGGATGTCAAAGAAATTCTACGATGACCACTACTAGTTCAGCAAGGAGGCCTTCCATGAGGGCTTCAAGTCAGTCGGGTGATCTCGAATGGTTCTCCTGCTCCCTCTTCTGATGGATGAACAGTGAAGGCCACCACATTTGATGAGTTCCTTGATCTCATCATGGAGTTAAATATGCTCCTCGATGTCATGGCCATGATCCTAGTGGTATAAACATAATTTATTTGGGTTCCTTTGAGTAGAGGGAGTCTGCAACTTTTTGGCCTCTAGGAGTTGCCCTTTGACCTCCATCAGCACCTTCACTCTTGGTGCATTCAATGAGGTATGGACATCATATTTTCTTAGTGGCGATGTGCACCAATCTCCTCTACAAGGGCTCTTGTGTCAGCAATTCCAAGATGGGGTCCATTTTTTCCACTATCAAGGAGGGGACCTGGAGCATTATCAGGCTCACTCCTCCCTCTCAGAAAATATTTCCATCATGAGGTTAAGTCTTTATTAGTGACTTCTTGAGATCATTCTTTAATAATCTGCTCATTAGAGTAGTCATAACAAACAAAAAATCTAAGTCACAAACTTCTAGAGTAGCCATGTTAAAGCAATGGACGAAGGTTCAGATCGACTCTCCCTCTTTTTGCTTGAGGGTGTGGAGGAAGTCTGAGCACTCTATTACTGCCGGCTACTAACAAAATGGCTAGTGAAGAGCTGGCTCAGTTGCTGAAAGGAGTGAACCAATCCTAGCTTTAAGCTCGAATACCAGTATCTAGCTACTCTCTTCAAAGTAGATAGGAAGGCTCGGCAAAGAATAGCATTAATGGCTTCATGGAGGAGCATCATTGCTTTGAAGATCTATAGGTGGTCAATGGGGTCGCTCATTACGGGAAGGCTCAGTAGAGGAAGGCATTGATGGCTCCATGGAGGAGCATCATTGCTTTGAAGCTCTCCAGGTGATCGACAGGATCGGTCATCCCATCATAACTCTCCAGCTGAGAAACTTTGGAGTATGGAGGAAGTGGTGTCCACATTATTTTGGCATCAAAAGGTAGGTCATTGTTAAACCCATTGCACGGTGCCGAGTGGTTGTAGATTGCTTCGATATGCTGATTGAGTTGTTGAAGTTTTTGCTCTACCTTGGGAGGATCTTGAATGGTAAGAGCCTCTGATCTCTAGGGAGATTGCTAGCCCAAAGTTGAGCATGCCTAGATTGAGGGCTCTAGGACCGTTGCCTCCTTGGTTCTAAACTTCTAGGATGACTCTAGCAGACTAGCCTCCTTTCTAGATCTCTGGGAGGGACCTATGATTGCTATGGTGGTGGCGGCACTGCCTGTGGCACTAGATCAGGTTGTGGCATCATAGGAGCAATGTGGCAATCAACTGTATCATAGGTTGTGAGGCCACGAGTAGCACCACAGAAAGAGGTTGCACAATTAGGAGTGGTACGAGGGCAGCTTGAATGGCCACCACCTAGCTTTGGACCTATTGGAAGAGCAAGTTAAACTACTCTGCACTAACTACTAACATTTGCAAAGATAGGGAGGCTCCTGCTAATGTTGGTAAGGATCGGCTCTCCACCGGCTGGGAAGTGGCAGCGTTAGTGTGACAGGACAAAACTTTTTTAGGTGGCATTGGTAGTCTTCCTTGAGTTTGTGCTCCTTAAAGTTATATTAGGCCCTTCCTCTATTTGTTAGTGCCAAAATCTATCAAGTATTGAGGATGTTGGAGCTGGTGATACAAGGAGATCTTCCCAAGGAGGAACATACAAAAAGCACCTCGCCAGAGGTGTTCTGGCATGAGCCCTTCGATGCTTAAGTTAGTATTCTGGCAAGATAATAGTATGAGGAGCTTGAGGTAGAGATTTTGCATACCTTGGGAGCTCCAAAAATCCTTTTTTATAGGTGGAGGATAACAATATTTCGGGATAAAAAAGATCTCAATAGATTTGGTGAGAAGTGATAGGACTTATCATGCAATCTATCAGGAGATTTCTATTTGTAGGGAATATTTATTCCATTTTAATTGAAACATTGTCCTTTGTATAGAATTAGTCATATTTTTAATGACAATGTTGACTACTGCATGGGCCTAGGCATACTCCCTTAATTATGAAGATGTGGTAGTGATTAGGGATCATGAGATATGATGTGACCTTTTGGTCACATAATCAAGGGAATGAAAGTGAGCGTTGATCATGTTGGCCTTTGAAAGATTCAAGTTAGAATATAATCCAAGGATCCACTTGCCACAATATTCAAAAACCAGGGGTCGGTCCAAGCATCTCTATTTAGAGCCAAATGAGTGGTTGGCTAGGAGACATTTGATCAAATTGTCCTAGTTGAAGATGAGATATATCGATAGCCTTCGGAATATCTTAAGAGGAGATGTCGATCACTGCTTAGGCTCGATCAGGTGGAGTCAATCGGCAACCAATGCTCAGTCAAGTCCAGTTGGTTAGGATGACCTTTTTCCCAATGAGTAGATGGACGGACAAAGGAGCCACCCAAGCACCAAGCATGTGGTCGAGCCACATCTAAGAATGCTAGGATCAAGAGAGAACCATTAGCCGACCAAGGGTCGGATTCAATGAATGGTCAGTGAGTGCATACTAATGGTCTTTAGAGAGTCAACTGATGAGGAAGCACCGGTTACCAACAAGGCTTGCTCGAACTAGGGTATTAGTAATTGGTGCTCACTAGACCTGGTTACCAGGAAAGGCATTAACTTCTCCAATAACATTAAAGCCAAGAAGAAGTCCTCTACTGATCTAGGTTCAAGCCCAATGAATGGTCAGAGGACATATAGTGGGACTGTCTGACCGAGCTTGCTAACTTGGAGACTTTGCATCCTTGACCAGTCATGTTGACATGGGCCATCTAATTGGCATGTCAAATTATTCAATTGTGCTAGGGCTGAGAGGCAATTCTCTACTAATTAGGCTCCAATTTGATGAATAGCCAGAGGATATGTAATCAGGCCATCCGACTAGGCTTACTGATATGGGTTTTATATCTTTTGGTCTATGCAGGATTTTTTCCAATAGATATCATCTTTAATATTCCTAATATTAGTTTTTAATTAAGAAATCTAATCATGCCAAAGCGGTGGATCTATGGAAGAAACAAGTGTTAGCATCACCTTACTTAAACCAGAGAACTTAAGACTTCTATCTCCAAAAAGCTTCTTGCATACATAAGTTTTTATAATAAGCCCTTAAATAGGAAAGCAAGGTTAAATGCTAATCAGGTGATAGCCCACCCTACTGAACTTCAAGCTCTTGCAAAAATAGGATATGTGAATTTAGAAGTTTGGTGGTTCAAACTAATTGCCACTCTTCTTCTTATTTTAGTGCCTATCTTGTGTCTAACATTTTCTAGAAGCAAAGATAGCCTATCAGTGGGAGGGCCTTGGAAATTAGTGGACCATGCAGCTCTAACTATTCCTTAATATCATCACACATCATCCAAAATCTCTCCAACCTAAAAGGGAAGCGATGACTCTGCCTCTCATGAGTTAGAGAGAGAAGGGGACAATGATCCGATGCAAATATGGTCATGTGATCACTTGAGAGTCAGGATAAAGATCATACCAGCCTTCTGAAACAAATACACAATCTAATCTTTTCCAAACCTTGGCCAAACCAAGTATATTATTGCACCAAGTATATTTAGGCCCATGAAAACCAAGATCAATCAATTAGTATCATGGATAAACGACTTGAACTCTCTAATATCTCGATCAGCTTTGAAAGGTTTTCCTTCCTATTTATCCTTAACAAAGAGGATGACATTGAAATCACCAATTAAGAGCAAAGGTAATTGATTTTGAGTGACTCTTGAGACATGCTCTCAAATAATATGCCTACAAAGGCCACAAGTACTAGCATAAACAATAGTAATAATCCAAGATGTACCTTGATCAGGTGTAATGAGCCCAAAACAAACTTGACCATCAATATGAAGGATGGTGACCTAACCCAAAATCTTCTGCCAAGCAACAATAATGCTACCAAAAGGCCCTATAGATGGCACTATATAGTGATCCCAGGAGGGACCCATGATGCACTTAATACTTGGCAACAACTACATAGAAACCCTAGTCTTGACATAGGCACAAATCATAAGATGATATTGGCCTAATAAAGACTTAACATATTTGGCAAATGGGGACCTAGAAATGCCTTTACAATTCTAGAGTAAGATATTCATGAGGATCAGATGGAAGAAAAGAAGCAACATCCTTCAAATCCTTTCAATGGATCGGAGCAACCTTGTGAGGTAGGAGCCTCCATTAATTGAATATTAGAAGTAATGATAAAGAGTGTATTGAAGGCCAGGGATCAACCTCATCAGAAGGGCAATTAGTTGAAGACAGATTATGTAGTTGCATTTGATGAGCGAAAGAAGGAACACATACATGCTGTGGTGAAGAAGCTGGTGAGAAAGCCGATGGACCCTTGGTGTGTGAAGCAGCTTATGCCGAGCCCACTAGTACGGAGGATGAATTACCAAGGCCAGCTAAGACCACTCTCCAAACTTCCTGCTTAGAATTAGAGCTCGATGGCTTTTGAACAAGAAGAGAGGAGTCTGACCACTGCTAAAAAAATGTAGGTTCAGTTTTTTTTTTTTTTTTTTGGGGTCAAACGAAAGGGATGAGGGGGATAAATTTGGCATAGCTACCCCCGCATGCCCCCACCCAGCCGAGAAATATTCGATTCAAGGCACAAGATTTTCGTAACCTTTTCCCATCCAAGGGTGAGTACGTCAACCCGACACCACCAAGGTACCAGCTAGTTAGAACGGGAAGGATCCTGGCCTCTCACTCACCCATTATGCTGTAGGGAGTCCGATCCAGATGATTTAGCTAGTGCTTCCTTTTCTCTTTTTGTGATGCCCTAGATGATGCCCCTGATACATCCATAGGCTGTCATGCTTTAGGATATGATTGGGAATTTGGAGAAGAAAAGAAAAGAAAGTATTGGTAAGAAAAGAAAAGAAAGAAAATGTATTTCTTTCCTCTTGGTTGAAAGTTTAAGGAAGAAAAGAAAATAATTTCATATCTTCTTAGTTGAAAGCAAAAAAGAAGGGGGGGGAAGGAAATGATATAACTTTTTTAAACTCTTAGAGGGATAAGATGGTGTTTATAAAAGGTTTGACTTACTCCCAATTTCTTGCTCTTTAATTTCACTCGATTTGGAGAAGAAAAAAATTACAAATTTAAGAAAATTTGTTCTCTCCCTTTCATTTTCCTTTCTTTTTCTTTCATAAAAAACTTTCAACCAAGAGAAAAGATTAATTTTCTCTCCTATTCTTTTTTTTCTCTCCTATATTTCTCTTCCAACCAAGGTGTTAGTGTCCTGATGATCCATTGCAACAAAGGGACCAAATCTAGAACCTAGTATCGAGGCCAAAGTAGTGTGAGCAAATCTTGGAGAGGTAGGAGGGGACTTCTTCTTTGAAATCTATTTAGGTTGAGTCCACGAAGAAATTTGAGGAAAAGCCTCGAAAGGTGAGGTAGGGAATGGATTTGCATTTGTTTGAGGCTTGGGCTGAAAATATGGAAAACTGGGACCGTAAATGACCGAATCCAAAGGCCTAATATAAATTTAGTAGCAAACAGCTCCCCAATTTTTAAGCAACCATAAATCACTATAGTTGTCCAACGAAATTCTTGTCCATCGAGGACAGTGGAGAAATTCTAAGGTGGAGCACATCTCCACGCGATTGGGCCACGTAGGACCATCATGGCATGATGGGATGGCATACTTTCTGTCAACTCAGCCATCTAAAGGCATGGAGAAAAATAGGAGAAGTTACCTACTTGCAGTATAATGCAGCACAACATTGTTTTTTCAAATTATTTAGGACAAAAATATCCTTTTCCTCCAAAATGCTATCTTTTATGCTATCTTACTCATACTTGAACATTACAAAAGCTGATTTTTTTCTCTCTTCTTGCTCATTTTGCTCTACTTCTACTTGAGTATCGCGGTGTCCAAAATTTATTCTACAACGAGCAATGTGCATCCAAGATTGTTACTAGCATCTTGCCTAGTTAAATTGCTTCAAGACAACATGTCATACCCATCAGAAAGTAAAAAATCATCTATATGTATTTGATACTGCTCCATTTGTTGTAGGAGCTTACATTTGTAGAATCCCCATTTGTTCATGAATGGCACCAAAAAAGTACCTCTTTATAATGCATTGTGTCTTACAAGATGTCATATTATAATATTATAGGATGTCATTTATTTTTGTAGAATGTCATATATGGTAAGTTATTGATTTTCTCTTCTACGTTCTTTGTTACCATGTCGAGGATGTTATTCGACTCACCCACAAGAGTAGTGGCTTCTCAGTCCAACTAAAGCAAAGTTAATTTTACCCATCCAGATTTGTTGTGCAATGTGTGCATAGACTGAAAATGAAGAGCTTAGAAAAAACTTCTCATCCATGAGAAGTTGTTAAGAATGTTGGTCAAAAGGAGGAGCGAGAAAAACAAACTTCTATAGAGAAAAGAAGACAATTGAGGAGGAAGAGGTATAAGAGGTGGAAGAAGAGGATGATGTAGAGGCTGAGATGAAGATGAAGATGATGAAGAGGAAGGAGGAAGATTATTATCATAATTTTAGTATAGGATGTCATAATTTGAATACAAGATAACATAATCTTATCAAAATATTTCTTTGAAAAGTATTTTGACTATGGGATGTCATAATTTTATCATAGATTGTCATAATTTGAATATATAATATCATAATCTTCTCAAAATGTATCTTTAAAAAATATTTTGATTATAGGATATCATAATTTTAGTATAAGATGTCATAATTTCAATATAGGATGCCATGATTTTCTTAAAATATATTTTTCAAAAGTATTCTGATTATAGAATATCATGATTTTAACTGGAATATTATAATTTGAGTATAAGATGGCATAATTTTCTTAAAATATGTCTTTAAAAAGTATTTTAACTATAGGATGCCATAATTTTAGCTTCAAATATCATAATTTGAGTATAGAGTATCATAATTTTCTTTAAATATTTCTATAGAAAGTATTTTGACTATAGGATGTTACAACTTTAGCTTAGAATGTCATAATTTGAATAGAGGATGTCACAATTTTATAGACATTTATCGTTGAAAAATATTTTGACTATAGGATATCAAAATTTTAGCTTAGAATATCATAATTTAAGTAAAAGATATCATATTTTTTTCAAAATATATCTTTGAAAAGTATTTTGACTATAGGATATCATAATTTTAGTTTAGAATATCATAATCTGAGTATAAGATATTAATTTTTTAAAAAAATATGTTACTGAAAAGCATTTTAACTATAGAATATCATAATTTTAAGTTAAAATATCATATTTTGAGTATAGAATATCATAATATTTTCAAAAAATATTTTGAAAAGTATTTTTACTATAGAATGTCATAATTTTAGCTTAAAATATCATAATTTGAGTAGCAGATATCATAATTTTTTTAAAATATCTTCAAAAATATTTTGACTATAGGATGTCATAATTTTAACTTAGAATGGCATAATATGAGTATAGGATGTCTTAGATTTTTTATATATATTTTAAGAAGTAGTTGATTATAGGATGTCATAATTTTAGCTTAGAATGTCATAATTTGAGTAGAGGATGCTATAATTTTCTTAAAATGTATCTTTGAAAAGCATTTTGGCTATAGGATATCATAATTTTAGCTTAGAATGTCATAATTTCAGCAGAGGATGTCATAAGTTTCTCAAAAATATCTTCAAAAAGTATGTTAACTACAAGAGGTCATAATTTTAGCTTAAAATGTCATAATTTGAGTATAGGATGTCATAATATTTTCAAAATATATCTTTGAATAGTATTCGACTATAGGATATCATAATTTTAGTTCAAATGTTATAATTTGAGTGTAGAATCTCATAATTTTTTGAAAACATATCTTTGAAAAGTATTTTGACTATAAGATATCATAATTTTAGCTTAGATGTTATAATTTGAGTAGACAATATCATAATTTTCTTAAAATATATCCTTGAAAAGTATTTTAACAATATGTGTCATAATTTTAGCTTAAATATTATCATTCGAGCTAGGATATTATAATTTTCTTAAAATATTTCTTTAAAAGTATTTTAACCATAGAATGTCAAGATTTTAGCTTAGAATATTATAATTTGAGTATAGAATATCATAATTTTTTAAAAATATATCTTTGAAAAGTATTTGACTATACGATGTTATAATGTTAGCTTAGAATATCATAATTTAAGTATAAGATGTCATGATTTTTTTAAAATGTGCCTTGAAAAAGTACTTTGATTATAGAATGCAATAATTTTAGCTTTAAATGTCATAATTTGAGTATAGAATATCATAATTTTCTCAAAATAAGTTTTTCGAATGTATTTTGACTATAGGATATTATAATTTTAGTTTAGGATATCATAATTTAAATATAAAATATCATAATTTTTTCAAAATATATTTTAAAAGCATTTTGATTATATGTAGTCATAATTTTAGTTTAGAATGTTATAATTTAAGTATAGGATATCATAATTTTCTCAAATATGTCATTGGATAGTATTTTGACTATAAATGTCATAATTTTAGCTTCAAATATCATAATTTGAGTATAGAATGTCACATTTTTTTTAAAAATATATCTTTGAAAAGTATTTTGACTATAAATTAATAAATATCTATATAATTTAACCATGTATATATAGTTCATACAAGCTTGTGTTATTTATTTTTAAGGATGAGAAGCCAACCTACTGGGCTAATTGTTGTTATTTATATATCATTTGAAACATGGAACCCATTCAATAAGAGAAACATCCTTGTTTAATGTTAAAGTTCAAAATTTTCTTTTGCTGTCACTTCCTTTTGTGAAGCATAAAGCCAACCACGTGCAACCCACATGGCTAATGTTTGTTTAATTGCTTTGTAATCAGTGAATTTCAAAACCAATTTATTACTTTAATTGTTTAAGTGTTTTTTCTTGGACTAGTATGTTTGGTAGATATTGTTTCATACTTAGAAAATCCTTTTTAACAAAAAGTATTATATAACAACAATTAAAATTAATTTTCTTGCAGAGTTTGTTCACATAGTTTATAGGTATACTACTTCAAATAAATAATATCATTCATTAGAATGAAATTTTAAATCTTCCATTCCATTACATGGCTAGTATATGTCTCCAACCTCTTTTAAAATTATGGGAAAGACACCTCATTGTAACAAGAGAGAGTTGTCAATAACAACATCTTCTAGCAAGAATAAAGCTCATTTAAGCCCTATCTAATTGTACAAGAAGTTGCTGCACATGAGAACCATTTAAAGAACCTGTATCATACTTGTCAGAAAATTTTAAAATTGATCAATACCTCCTGACCTATATCATAATTTGGAAATTGATTGTGACATAAAGACGTGGTCTCGTTTTCTCTACTTAATTAAATATCCAAGTGAAGAGAGGACATGGATCAAGATTTCTTCTTATTGAATTTTTATGATCATAATACAAATTCAATTCTATCCAAATAAAAAGTGAATGGGATCTTTGACATGGTATCAAAGGATAAAGAAAATGAATAGGATGGTGGCTCTTGGTAAAAAGAGGTTGGTGATTGACAATGATAGTGTTGGAGATATAGTTAGAATCAATTGAAAGTTAGATTTTGTCATCAGTTATTGTTAAAATATCAATGTAGTCTTTGTCTGCTTTCTTCTGTACAAAAGTCATTTGATGATAATGAATTACCGGAGATTCTCGATATTACAATTTTACAATTTAAAACAATATATGGAAATACAAAGTTTATATGTTCGAAATCGCATATGATCCTCTCTATAAAAAAAAAGAGTTTGTTAGCATTGAAATAATTTTTTTTGTAAAAACATTTGATTTTAAACAGTCATAGATAGAACCCTAGCTTTTCTCCATGCGTGCCTTGCACATCCTAAACTCTCATCACTCTCTTTATTAATATTACAAAGGTATGATTAATGCCAGGATAATTATTGATTACTATTTGCTAGCTGACTGGCCATATGGTGCACATTAGAGAATTTTGGATGCTCATTGTTTCTGTTGAGAATTCATGAAGGTTCTGAAAGTATATGCTTAACACGATCTCTCACATTAGAGAATACCGGTTCCTACTATAAAAGGCTTAGAAGGCTTCTACTGCTAGACTCCGAGTCTTTTACATCTTTCACATTATTTGTGAGATGTATATAATTTCCCCCAATTCCCTTTCCCAAACAAATCATTTATTTCCAAGAGTGCTGCTACATTTCCTATGTTATTTCAAGAAATGTACCCAGATCATTTCAAGAAAGCCCTCAATGTCCATTGGATCCTACCTTGCACTTCGAACTCCATTCATTTGCATGGATCTCAAAGTAGCTATTGCGCAATCCAATAGTAGATTCGTGCAAAGGAAGGTGAATCCTTCTTTCATGCGAAAGATACAACCCCTGACCCCTGCTACGTGGACTCTCTTGAATGGAGCCAACCGCTCATTCTCCATGTACGGAGATGACACTTCTCATTCCCACCTTCTCAGGTTGTTATTGTGTCCTTTGCATGAAACAACATTAGATATTTTATCGTATACTTGACCATCTAATCACGAGGCTTTGAGATCCGGGCACTTGGATGATGGAGCGAACAAATGTATCATGCCCCAATACGAAGTAAAGCGACAAGAAAACATTAGACATTATAAATCAATTAAATAGTTTTAATATTGAAAGATTTTTTTTAATTTAAGGGAAAATTATTCTAAAGCATCCCTCTTGTCTACATGTTCAACATAATAGACTCAAGATATAAGATCGTAAAAATGAATTGAAACTATATAATTTTACTAATTTCAATTAAGGATCGTAATCAATGAAATTCAAGATGAAGTGGAATGACTCTAAAATCATGAAATTGATTGCAATTAGATCTTACGAAATCATAATCAAAAGAATATTTTGGTCATGATATATGGTCTTAAAAAAAGATCATGAAGTTTTGATATCAATATGAAAAAAGTCCAACAAAATCCAAACAAGTGATGGGCATAAGATATTCACATGATATTCTTGGTTAAATTCACTAAGCCCCGGCCTAGGTGGAATGTTATTAAGGTTAGATAACTAATATATGAGAATGTATTTTTAATTAAATAAATGATTGATAAGAGCTTTTATAAGATTTTTTTTTTCTCATGGGATTGTTAGAACTATTTGGATTATTGTGTTAAATCTAGTATTTATATCACTGAACCATTGCCTAAAATTTTTTATATGTTAAATGTATCACCATGTTCTCCTTTCTCTCTCCCCAAGCTCTCCTCCATCTCACCCTTGTCCTTGCTATTCCCAAGGCCTCGTACCCAAGCTGGTCTCGATCTTCTCATCTTCCTCTTCCCTAAGCTCCTCTCAATCTTCTCATCTTCCTCTTCGCCAAGCTCCCCTCCATCCCCACCCTCACCAACATCAGATAGAGAGAGAGAGAGAGAGGAGTAAAATATTTGTCTTATAAGTTACACAAAATAAATTCATTAAAGTAGTCTCTAATTTATTTGATATAATAGTTGAAACTGCGTACCATATAATGATCACTGGTACATAACTTGTACTTTGCAGTAAAAATTAACTAAAATCAAAAATAAAATTTAAAATATTTTATATTTTTTATATAATATAATATATAAAATTTAAATTAATATTGAATTTATATCCATGTTAATCTTCATCTTCCTTAACCTCTTATATTAAACTAAAAATATGAATACCAAAAAAATCTTATTATAGTACTACTAAATTGGGAATGTTCTAATAACAAAATATAAATCAAAATGATTGAAGACCATAATATTTAAAATCAAATTATTTTCAAAAAATTAAGAAAGTAAAGATGAAAGGTAATAATTAAGGTATGTTATCAGATTGTGCTCGATGATTTTTTTTTTTTTTTTGATAGAAAAGAGGATAGGGGGTTTTACCCTGGTGTAGCTCCTCGTAACAGGCCCCCAGCCGGCTAGACTATGTTTGATTCAGGCCATAAATTTCTGCGTGCCCTCTCAGCATAACTAGGTGAGTATGTCAGTCTAGCCCCACTACGATGCTGGAGTTCCGGCCGCTCAGCCCTCCAGTTACGTGCCCTAAACTTAATCTGGAATTTAATCGAGTCATCCATGGGATCATTCCTCGAACCCATGACCAGTAGAATATACACAAGAGCTGAGCTGCGCCTTAACCGACTGCGCTACCACCGTAGTGGTGCTCGATGATTTTTTTAATAGATATTTTTTGAAAAAGTTTAGTATAAATCTATTGTTCAATGCAAGGATTGCGATACCGTCCCGTACCGTACTAGCCAAAAGCCGGTACGGTTCATCCCTATAAAACGGTCCAACCTCCGGACTGTTAAAAAAATTTAAAAAAATTATATTTCCATACCGATATGGTACGGTACCTTACCGGTACGTACCGCCCGGTTCACTCTGGTTCATGTTTTTTACTTCAGCATTTTTGCTTGAGAGGGGAGAGAAAGATCTTTTTTTCCTCATTATTTTATTACGGTACGTATACCGGTACGGTACGGACCGTACCGTACCATATCGGTAGCTGATCGGTACAGCCATCGGTATCATTTAGCGATCCTTGGTTCAAGGGTTGAAATAATAGATTCTTGTCAAACTTGAGATAAAGAAAGCTTAGAACCAAAATTGTTTAGCAAATAATCAAGTCAAAATTTATTTTCTAAAGATATATTGGTGATCTTGAAGTTATATAAGCTATCAATGAAATTTTGTGAAATAAATATAATCTATAATGTGTAAGTACCATTAAGGATATTTTTTGATAATAATTGGTATACTAAATTTATCATATTTTATATTCATTGCAAGATTAAGTATTGAAACATAAATTACTTATCGAGCTAATTTTTTAAAAATGATAAAACATTAAGATTATTTTTAAATAAAAATATATTCAATTTTAGTGAATAAAATAGTGTTAAAAATGTATTGTAACTTTTCATGTTACAAAAACTCATCATATTTATCAAATGAATTGTACTAAAAAGTATTATCATAAATCTTTACTGCAACTATGCAATTACAGCATACTTTGAACATCCAATCATAGAAGATATCAATTGATTTTAAACTTATCTTGCAAATTAAAATAATTAAATAATCTAGAATTTTACCCTCACCTAATAAAATATTATCTCGTATCTAAAATATACCAACCAAATTCTAAACCAATCCTAATTGAAGCAACAATATATCCAAATCCAATTCAAAAAATAAATAAACTTTATATTTTAATCAAATCTTGGCCACTAATTTTTGAGACCAATCTCTAGTACAATACTAAACCAATCCGGCCCAACATGTCTCAAGTAGATCTAAGCTCATAGATAGATTCTTTATTATCGAATATTATACCTTAAAATCAATTAGCAAATATAATCCATTATTTTATATTTATATTTTTAAATATCAAATTTCTAAACCATATATATATATATATATTAATTTCATACAACCAAGACTTAACTTTATTTATGTTGGTCTTTGGATTTTTTTGGACCATATATAATAAATATAAATATTTCTATATATTTCATTAAATCGAGACTATAATTTCATACAACCAAGGTCTTGAACTTTATTTATGTTGATCTTTAGATATTTTTCAGATCACATATAATAAATTTAAATATTTTTATATTGATTTTTGGATTTTTTCAGATTACATATAATAAATTTAAATATTTTTACATGTTTCAATATAAGATCCTAAAATTAATCTTAAAAAATATTTTTTCTGATAAATTAGTATCATCTAATTAATACATCAACTTTTTTTTATTTTCTAATATTTTTCACCCCACATATAATAAATTAAAATATTTTATACGTTTAAACATAAATTCTTAAAATCCATCTTCAAAATTTTTAAAAATATGTTAAAACATTACATGGGCCCAAAAATACCATGAGCCAATCTCGTATCTAATGCTCCAATAACTTAGAAATGATAGTTGAACATATTTTTTTGAATATTGGACTCATCTCGAATTCTAATAAAATCCATTTAGTAATATGTTATAAAGTTTAAAATAGATTTAAAATTTAAAATTAAAATCTGCTAGGATTTGAAACAGATTTACAATTTATCCACGGGTGCCTAAACCCAATTATATATATTTTAAAAATTTTATAAAAATATAGTATAAGTAGAGAATGAAAAAATTGAAGTCCTAATCCTTGGATTGCCTAACCACTGTCTTAATTGATAATGTTGTATTTTTAAAAAAATTAATTGACAATATATTTATATCCTTTAAACTCTAAATATACTTATTGTTATTTTTTAAAATAAATAATATATTTATTTTTAAAATTAATGCTGAGGATGGAAAAATAGACGAAAAAATGGGGACAGCATTCCCTATTCAGCCATTCCAAGCCTTCAACCCAATTGAGTAAGGACGGAAAAATAGGGAGAAACTAGGAGAAAATATAAAAAAATTAATGAAAAAAAAAAAGACGGGAAAAATCAAGAGGTAATACCTTTCCTCGTATAGATTGATCTTTTTCTTTTTTTCTTTTTGTTTCTTTCTCTTTTCATTTTATCTTCCATGCAGAGCACCTGAAAGAGATTGGAGCGGCTACGCGGGAAGATCCATGAAACGGAGAGAACCTTCAAAGCAAGGAAATACTGTCATTCTTTTCAGCTCTAGATAGATGCCGTGTGTCACGAAAGAGAAGCGCTAGAGTTCCACATGCGGCATACTGGGATAGCTCAAGAATTTCCTTTAATGTATCGTATAGATATAGATTTACCAGAGTTTGTGATAATCTACAGGCATCTTACACATTTCACGAGTGAATATCTAATTCAAATAACGGCACATTACAATAAGTAGAATGCAATGAATATTTTGGACTAAATTAGTTAGATAATGATAAGGATCAAAGATCCTTAAGAGCAAAAGATGATCATAAACTCTCTCCACTACTAATTCCGTCTTTGGTGAAAATCTTTTTATATTTTTTCAGATGATATTTAGCCACCTCCAACTTTTCAAGTCTTTATTTTTTAGTCCTCCACAAAAGAATTCATGGTCCATCAATTTCCACAATTTATTGTAAAGGCTTTTCACTAAACATGATTCCTTTTCATGATTGCACATACAAAGCAATGGTACAGATAATTACATAGCATGCTTGTGATCAAGTGTTCTCTATCATATTAAGTATCAGTGGAAGCTTCGGACTGTCCAGCTGTCATCCAAAACTAGCCAAGGTGCAATGAAATTTGGGGAGTGTAATGCACTAGTAACTGATGCCAAGCTGGGATTAGTAGCTTTATGTCCAGAAACTCTAGTGAATGCTCAGTGTTTGACACCAAATCAATCGCCTGGAGTTCCCCAACATACAGGATACAATAATTATCACATTGACAAGAACAGTAGAAAGCAAAAGAGACAGAAGAACCTTAACTGTGAAGAAGTATGTGCACATAGTAACTGTGAACCCGCTCATTATTTAATGAATTTTCTTCAGAGACAGCATCAAGACCGTGACTTTGACAATGGAAGCCCCTTCAGTAACTTGATAAGTTCATAAGTTCTTAAATCTCGGCCAGAGTAAAGACAGAGATCAAGTGGTGTTAACCCATCCTGAAGAAGAATGTCAATAACGAGGAACACAAATAAGGACAGGTTGCAAATTACAAATTCATGTTGAGTAAATATCAAGGCAACATCCAAAAAGCATAAAACAATCAACATCCGAAGCACAAAAAACAATCAACCAAGGTTCGCCATTCAAGCATTGCGTACTGATACCAAATTAAGACTTGATATAGGGGGCATACCAAGTCTTGGCATGCTGAACCTTCTCCATACCAAGCATACCAACATTGTATTAGCATGACACCAACACAAGGTCTAGTACCAAGATAGAAAACCTTGCAAGCAACCAAATGTGAAGTATTCAAAAAACTAAATTAGCACATAAGTAGCATTTTAGGCATATGTTAGTCCATGTGAAACCTAGAATTAATGTATGAGAGTTTTTTTATCTAATATACATGGTAGACCCATGGTTGCTTTGTCCCTCACACACACACACACACACATATAGAGAGACAAGAGAGACTTAACAGAAGAATATGCCTCTATAAAGGCTGAACCACAAAAGAGCACAGCCCGGAGTCCTGTAGTTAACAATAAAAGAGGTGCTACAAGTTATTTGTTACTTCAAGACCACAAAACAATCTTTCCTCCTTGTCATGGAGACTAGCCCCCTTATGGCAAAGACTTTCAAGCAGGTTTTGCCGAACCAGACCAAACCACCTGATTCAGCCCATATCGTACCGTACCCATGCTAAACCGGGATGGTTCAGCCATGGAAAATAGTCCAGATCCCAAATCATCCAAAAAATTTCCAAACCGGACCAAAACGGTATGATTCAACCCTGAACCGTACATTTCAACCTGGTTCACGTCTGGTTCGGGTACTATGTGAGGGAGGGACTAATAACTTGAGAGGCTCTCAATTTCACAAAAACCGGTATAGATACAATATAGTACCATACCGTACCATACTAACCAGTACCCGGCATGGATCCCGTACCAGTTCAATGAACATTACTTTCAAGTATAATCTCAACAAAAATATTTCAAGTCCAAGCCCAGGTCTACAATCTCAACAAAAATAGTTCAAGTCCAATCCCAGTAGACCTGGGCTTGGAAGTTCATTTGCAAAGTCATATAGACTGAAGGAAGACTACATTTGTTGAGATGCTTGTAGTGGGATGGAAGGAAATGATCACATGCATCTCCCATTCATCAAGGCAACAAAAATTCTATATTACTATTTTCAAAGTAATCGAGTCATGAGCACCAGGCAACATCAGCTCTATCTCTGTATCAACACATTGTATCCATCTATTAATTTATTAAACATTTTTCTCTCTCCATCCACATTACACACTCCGCATTCACCATGAGATGTATATGCCTCATTAGCTAGAGGATCACATTCCAACCAATCAAACAAGCAACGTGTGGCATATCTTCATGAAAAATATGAACCATAAGAAAGCAAGAAATGACATTATAGAGAACCAGATTCATAAAATGATAACAAGCAATAGTGGAATCACATAAAGACTGAAGTATGCACCTCTCCCTCATGGCCCCAGTTGTGCCCCCCCCCCCCCCCCCCCCCAACAAACAAAAAAAAAAAAAAGAAAAAGAAAAAGAAAAAGAAAGAAAGGATATTGTTTTGTATGTGCGTGACAGGCACAGACCTAGCACATGGCCCCAGTGAGTTCAGGCCAGAAGAGGCAGTCAAAAGAACAGCGTGCACCACATTGAGGCTCCCAGTCACACACCCTTGGTACCTCTATGCTTATCATGGAATTTTCATGGGCTGGAGCTTTCTTAGATTTGTTAAAGTCAATAAAGAATCAAAATAGAAAATAGACAAGAAAATTTCCAAATTATGACCAGATATTTGATGAGAACAATAATCTACATATTGTTACAGAAATAATAGTAGTTAACTTTTCAAATAGCATAGTTCATGTTATTCTGTGATACTTCATGAAATTTTAGCATGGAATACAAGATGTTGATTAGTTTCCATGAATTTAAGACATCAATATAATAAAATACAATGAAAAATTGTCTTGGTACACTTCTTGTAAACCAACAGTTATGTGCTTTTGTAGCTACTTGTTAAAACTTGCAAAATTCCAATTTAACTTGCAAAACCACCTCCTAGAAGTAAAGGAGCACAGCTCACTGCACTAGGCTCCAGCCATTATGGGTCTAGGGAGAGTCAGATGTAAACAGCCTTATCCTGTGTGTATTTTTCAGTTTCTAACCCGTGACCAACAGGAAACAATAGAACAACCTTAGCATTGCACCAAGGCTTTAAAACTCTTACTAGAAGTGTAAATTTTAATTTATAATCATGCTCAATTAAAAGAATGCAATAAAAAAAAGCTTCTCAATGTAAGGATTTTAGTGTACTTTAGTTAGTTTCAAACAAAACCAACAATTACCACCTATATGAGCCAATACACATTGTACAGGCTGGTACACCATAGTATCTTGCAAGACAATAGTGAACTGCCTATATTGGAAATGAACCAATGCCACTTGAGGCAAATCAAGTCCAACTCAACTTATATCAAACACAACTTGATGCCAAACCGAGTGAGACTAGCCAAAACCACTTGAGATGGGTTTTTGAGGGTTTTAATCAAGGGATTAAATCCTGACACCAGGATCCATCCCAGTTTGGTGGTTGGCTGCTACAATATCAGCAAGATTCTATCCTAAGATTTAAGATAGGTTGGCGTCCCAATGAAACACTGGGGTCCCTTTTCTTTGTTTTCTTCATTGTTTGTTGCTTTTAATGAAGTTTTAGATCCTTTAGACCCTTCAATAGACTTCTTGAGCTGATGATTGGGTTTATGGTGCCAATACTAAATACAAATGAATGGTCACTAATCAATCATATCATGGAAACAATAAAATTATAATTTTAATAACATCGTAAGCAAACTTTTAAGAATCTATTAAAAAGAGAAAAAAGAGAAAAGAAAAATAAATAAATAAATAAATAATTGGTCTCTCAACGAATTACTAGGACACTAGGCAGTTCCAGGTGCTAGGATGTGGGAGAAACCAAGATGAGTTGGTTTGGAGAGCCCCACAATCTCACACCCTTTTTGGGACTTGATCTCTCTGGGGTCCAATATGAAACAACTAGAATGGATCAGGTTAGATGTAGACTGGATCAAACCAAGAAAAATTCTTGGTTTAAATTCTTGCTCTCAATTTCAAAGTGGGAACAAACAAAGGGAAAAGCCAACAGCCCTTGGATATATTGAAGCACAAATCTAAGCTTTTGGGCTAGAAAAGCATTCTAGCTGGGCAAATCCCTATCTTCTCCCCTTTTCTTGATTGTTTTTGAAAATCCAATGATTATCTCGTGTTTAATTGAAATAATAATAATAATAATAATAATAATAATAATAATAAATGTAAAAATTTTGCTATTGGTGGATCTAATGATCTTTGATTTTCAGGTTCATGCTGTAGTGCAGGAATTTAAGATCAAAACCAAGGACAATTCATAGAAAATCGCAAATTATGTTCTAAAGAGAAAAATAAATAAATAAATAATTGGTCAGGATGCAAGACATACCAAGATGACTCAGTTTGGAGAGTCCCACAGTCTCGCATCCGTCTTGCAACCCAGTCTCTCTGGGGTTCAATCTAAAACAACCAGGATGAATCAGGTTGGATGTGGACTGGATCAAACTAAGAAAATTCTTGGTTTAAATTCTTGTTCTCCATTTCAAAGTGAAAACAAGCAAAGGGAAAAGCAAACAGCCCTTGGATGCATTGAGCACATATCATTAAGCTTTTGGGCTTTCTAGCCGGGCAAATCCCTATCTTCTCCCCTTTTCTTAATTGTTTTTTAAAATCCAATGATTATCTGGTGTTGAATTGAAAAAAAATAATTGTAAATTTTGTTATTGGTGAGTCTAGTGATCTTTCATTTCCTGGTTCATGCCCAAGATAATGAATTTAAGATCCAAACCAACGACAATTAGTAGAAAATTGCAAATTAAGTTCTAAAGGTGTTCCAAATGTGTTTTCAAATTAGATGAACCATAGAAAATTAACCAAGGAAATCGTATCAATTCAATGATTTTCAGGAAATATTAAACAACATGGTTCACTGAGTTGAAAATATAACATTAAACATTTCAATGATTTCCAATAACACAATATATTCAGTTGTTAATTCTAAAACGTACATGTCAACCAGCCTTATCTTCAGCTGGATGGCATCCTACTCCATTTGTGAAGTCCAAGGTCCAAATCCTGGTTGGTGGCAATCTCCCCATATCTCAAAAAAATTAAACATATATACATTTTCAATATATTTTTAATTGCAGGTTGCATTATATAACAAACTACCAACACAAACTTTAGGATATTGAATACCATGACTAGGGCACCTAAAGTTATACTCTATTTTATTTATTGCAAAAGCATAGTATTACGACAACAAAACATAAAAGAAATGCCCAAAAAAATTTGGAGGTCAAATTCAGGCGTACAGGTCATCTCAAAGCCATACCAGCATAACATACCCACCCTTGGTTGACAAAGGGTCAGTACACAATATTTGGAATCTTTATCAAAACCAATCAGCTCAGGTGAATCACATCAATTGAAGTGAAAATAATCTATTCCAATCGACAATGCAAAACTCAGGAAATCTGAACTGATTTCAGCTAGCATTGACATGTTTGAGTAAAAATGTTTTGACTTCACCAGCATATTTTGCTTTCACCAAAACTGCACACCTTACCCATCTCATTTTCAGGGGTATGGTAACATAATTTAGTTATCTTTCTTCTGAGGACCAGTTCTATCAATTTTCCCTTTAGGAGGCCTAAAATTTGCAGTTACATCATTTGATTTTTCTTTTTTTTTCTAACAATTTTCCTTTTTTTTTTCTTTCCCTCACAAAGAAATGTATTTTCTTTGTTTGTTTTTTTTTTGTAACAACTTCTTGATTGTATTGCTCTCTATTTACTTCATTTTGAATCTTTGATATTTAGTGAGCTAGCTTTCATGTCCAGAATACAGCCCTGATTGACATAGAAATTTGGAAGCAAAATATCAGAAAATGAAGAAATAAAGAAAAATTGCACTAGCATAGAAGACATTAGGAAACCTGTACAACAATAGATAATTCAAAACCCTTTTCATATTTGACGCAACTATTTATTTAATGGTGGCTTTATAATAATATGATCTAAAAGATTAAATATATTGACAATAAGACATGTGTCCACATTATAGAAGTATACAAATATTTATTATGATCATACAAACTCATATAAATTACAACAGGAAACAAGATTAAAGTATGTAATTTATGAACAATCTCAGGTCCTTTGATTTGTTTCTTATCAAAGAACTTAAATTTAAGGATGAATTATCAATAAAAAAAATTCAAGTTACAATATCCTCTAAAAAATAGTGACGATTCAAGGGTCTCACTTGAAAGTGAGTCGTCTCAGGTTTTTCCTCTAATCTTCTTTTGACAGAACTCAGTGAGGTATTTGTAACCAAGCCAATATTTCGCAAGTTGTACTGGAAGAAAATATTGCTTCTTCCTTCAAAACCAATTGAACAAAAAATAGTGAAAAGTGAATCCAGATACCAAAAGAAGAGCCAAGGCCAAACCCAAAAATTAATGGAACATATGAATAAGTCTATATTAATAATAAAATGAAGCAAAAGGCCTAAGCTTGATTTATGTCCCTTGGATCAAGGGACATAAAACCAAAAAATGACTAATGAACCCTAGAGAAGTTCACTGCTCTCGTGATTCATTAGCAATAACAATACAGCCACTAGGGTAATCCAGGAGGGTGAAACCAAGCCTCACAGCTGCTAAGAACAGTATGGTGATGAAAATCATGTCTCTATTTACTGGTAATGAAGGAGAACAAGAATAATAGGTTCAATTCTTAATTTATGATGCAAACACATCACCTCAACCTTACAAATGAAAGCCTGGCAACTCCATATCAGTTACCCAATGCTTCAAATATTATGGCAATTATCTAGAACTATCTCCAGTAGTAGCAATGTAGCACAAGAATAATCAGAATGATCTTCACTCTGATAATGTAGATACATCAATTTGCTCTCAAAAATTTTATTGAAGGCTCAGACAGATGTTTGATGCCATGGTTCCTGAATAAGATATAAAAAGCAAAGCAACAGGCATATCATCTACTATTGAGCCATGTAGGTCTGTCAGGAATGAAAATCAAGAATACTTCTCCAATACCCAAGACATCCATTCTTGTGTATCATCAGAATTGACCACTTCACATTCCCATTCCTATCCCGAGTGGGGTAAAGAGACCTAGATGCAAGGGCTCATCACAGATGGGGTTTTTCTTCTTTCCCACAGACAAGAGTTACTTTAGGAAAATGAAGCACAAATACCCAACACCCACCCCCGGCCCCCCCGTGGTGGGGTTTCATTCTTAACCCCTTTTTTAGGAGAATTTGAAACCCATTGGAATCGGGAATCCATTAACTATATAAGTCAAGGATTTAAGTCCCGCCAGGACTGGGACCGTCCCAGCCCCGTACCTTTGAGTTTTCGGCACATGGGACGGCTGCTGGACCCTGAAACCCACCTCCGGCCTCCGTCCCAGCTTCATTCCGACCAAATCAGGTGCTAGTATGGCCATTCCAAAGAAGCCCTATTTTTTTTTAATGTGTGATGTCAAGACTCGAGAGGAAGGAGAAGAAAGTCTACTAACCTATTTGCTTGCTTTTCTTGCAGATCCGTCAATGTCAGCGTTGGCATCATCGCTAGGAAGTAGGAGCATGGCCATGGCACAATCGGAGCAATCGACACTTGGAAATGATGAGAAGGACCAAGGAGGCGAGGACCTCTTGGGAAGGCAAAGGGAGGAGAGAGGAGTATAAGGGAGGAAAGAGCCGTGGGCCACGGGGCAACCGGCCAAGTGAGGGAGGGAGGAAGAAACGGGCGCTCGGCCCTCTAATCCCATTAAAAACCCGATTAATTTCATGTGTGAGAATTCCGAGCACGGTCACAAGTGTTTTACCATATCCGGGCGAGGCGGGTCACAGGGGTACATAAAATGAAAAATACGGATGGGATATGCTGAAATGAACCACACGGCAAGTCAAAAGGGAACGCTGGAATAAAATATATGGATTTTTTTCAGTTTCCTAATAGGCAGGTCATGGATTTCTTTTAACGATCAAATCAAGTACATTGAAATAAAAAAATACAGATATTTTTCTTGGTTTTAACAGTAAAGTGGGTCACAGGTTGTTCTTAACAGTGGAATCAATATGATGAAATGAAACAATGGTACAAAAAGTAAAAAAAAATTTAAAAATCACATCGCCAAGAAGCCCAAGACTTGAGGTGCAATGTTAAATAGGGATAAACCTGTTTCACAGAAGGCAGAAGGAAAAAACTCGTCGCATATCTCAGTGACAGTATTCTTATAGAAGAGAGAAAAAAGCCTTGTCTGAAGAAGAAGATTGCTCTGCTTATTTTTTAAAATTCCAATAGAAAGCGATAATCTTTTAGCTCTTAATCTAAAACTTTATACTTATTAAAATTATAAATATTTTTTCAATTAACAAATGATGATTTATTAAATTGTTGCCATTATTTTTTAACTATATTTTATTTTATATTGGAAGATTTCACAGGAGGGAAAGGGAGGGAGATGTCTCAAATGCTTCATTTCTTAAGATTTTAATGAGACTCACCAATGGTATTCCTACTTTTCTAAAATTTTATATTTAAATCTTGTACAGATACAAAAACTTGTTCCAATTTAATTTGGTTCTTGTTTGATCATATTAATTAAACTCATGAAACAAGATAAGCTCATGCAATTTCTTGTTTACTTTAAATATTGATCAATTACAAATGTAACCTAGACTTGCGACCTGTATGGCCAAGACTCGCAATCCATTTAGCCAAGACTTGTGACCTAGTGCTCCGACATCACAATTGTTTTTTTGATGATACATAAGATATTTTAAAATCCTAATTATAATATTCTAGACGTTAATACAGCTTGAAAATCAACAAGAATAGAGAAAACAAAAAAAAAAATCAAATAGAGTAAACCTTAAACCTATACATATTGGTATGCTTCCATATATTGGGTGCAGAAAATTTATCGCACAATTATCTAAAAGTTCATATATCATTTTATTATTGCTAAAAATAATCAATTCATAAATTACTTCGAAAATTCAAAAACTAATAAAAAAGTTTATTAGAAACAAAACTCACTATTTATCCAGTAGGATTATGCAATAAGCCACTCCGTTCATCATATCCAAAAATCAACTTGAATAAGCAATTTGCTGGACTGAATAAGCTAACAAACTAGATACATGGGATATATGCCCATCACCTTGGTACCCATGGTATGCCAAACCAGGCCGAACCACCTACTTCACCCCATACTGTACCATATCAATGCAAGGCCAGGTTGGTTCAGGTTGTTTTTTTCAAAACCAAGCCCAAACTGCTATAGACCAAACCAAACCAAGCGATTTGGCCTGCTTTGGGTCAGTTCAACCCCCATCACTCCAAAACATCTTAGGCCATTCCTTTCTCTTTTTCTCAAAACCATTCCCCCCCAAAAAAAAATGATGATTAAAGGTAGCTTCAAGGTAAGGTCCCTCTCCCCCACCTCCATTCCTCTTTTTTGTTTTTTTAATGTTAGAAATTTTCCAAAAGTAGAAAAGCAAGAAGTCATGCCAAAATTTTTAATTTTAGCATGACATTTCATGATATGTTGTAGATCTATGGATAATCTACACAGTACAATTAAAATCATTATTTTTTCTTAAATCTATACTTTCTAAAAATTAAAAATATATTTCTGGATTAAAAATTATTAAAAAATAAAATTCAAAAAATTAATATAAAATTAGAATGTTGTTAAGGATGTGCAAGCTACTTTTGACCTAGATTTAGTGTTTATTTATTCAAATTTTGATGCATGATGCGCATAATGGCCTAGGCTCAAATTTGAATAAAATTAAAAAAACAAAGCTTTTGATGCATGCTCACAGGATTAGAACAATATATGTAGCATCCATGAAAGAATTCTACATGCATTTAAGCTTAAGATAATTTTTAAAATTTTTAAATTTAAAAATTATTTTTAATTTAAAAATGATAAAAAATGTATAATAATACAAAAAATCTAAAAATTAGTACATATTAGATAATTCAGAAATTTTTTATGAAGTATAAAATATTTTTTTTTCTAAATTTATGAAAATTTATTTAAAATTATGAAAAATTAGAACTATGTTTTACATAATTTAGTACTTTCAAAAGTAGAAAATATATTTCCTTAGGATAACAAAATTTTATTATTTTTAATTAATTAATAAATTAACGTGCTTGTTAAACTAAGAACAGATTCATCAAGAAAGGACTATAATACCCAGCATGGAAAAAAAAAGTTAGAAGACTAAATATCCAGCATGGAAGAGTTCGAAATCGAGCCGGAATTAGGTTCTTTGGCTATGAGGGATCCCCTCCTTTCCATGAATCTCTATCACTGAGAAGATCCCTTCTCCATTTCCCCGATGCCACCATTGCCGTTCGATGCCAGACTAGGACAAAGGCCGAGCCACCATGGACCGCCGCCGGCCAACCCTCGTCCGGCAAGAACCTTGGGATTTTAGGGGTAGAACGGGGGGAGTGCAGGAGTCTCAGACCTGGGGCAAGGAATCCCTCTCTGACCATGGCTTCTTCCTCTGTCTTCTCCTCCTTCCTCGCATTCGATCCTTGTATCCCTCCAAACCACACGCCTCCGCCTCCTCCCCTCCCTCCCTCTCGGGTCCGGTTGCCAATTAGGGCCTCCCAAAGGCTCTTCGGCTGCCCTCAGGAGTCGAAGGTCGTGGTCCCCGATCTCACTCTTGGGTCGACGATCTCCATGACAAAGGCAACGACAATGAGAATGAGGACAACAACGACCAGAGCCTCGATCTCCTCGCGTGCTTCCTCTATAACGTCTTCCACAAGATCTCGCGGTGCACTCGCAGGGCCGTGCAAGACAAGAGAGAAGAAGAAGAGGGAGGGGAAGGAAAGAGAAGGGAAGAAAAGAGGAGAAATGAAAAAAAAAGGGGAGACCCCTGTTCTGCATAGAAGAAGAGGGGAAGAAAAGGAGAAGAGAGAAGAAAAAGAAAAGAAAAAGAAAAAAAAAAGAAAAAGAAAAGAAAAGAAAAAAAAGGAAGAGAGAAGAGGAGAGAGAAAGAAGAGAGAGAAAGAGGAGAGAAGAAGAGAGAGAGGAAGAGGAGCGAGAAAGAAGAGAGTGGAAGAGGAGAGAGAGGAAGAGAGAGAAGAAGAGAGATAAGAGGAGAGAGAGAAAAGAAAGGCCAAGTTAAATAAATAAATAAAAAGGGGAGATCTAAAAATTCCTCTTCCAAGGAATTCGTGAAATTAGGATATTGCGGGTGGATCGCAGAAGAAATTCGAGTAAAAGATTTTGGATTTATAATTCCTATGAAATTATTGATAGTAAGAATATTACCGTAGGAGGACACTTTTCGGATTGAGGATATCTAGCAAATTTTTTAGCACCTAAATCGGAATCCGAGTGCAGATTGGTATCAGATGTATTGAGTCTGTCACCAGTAAAGATCAGGATTTCTAAACATGATCACCAGTTTTATAAATATATTTTATATGGCATGATTTTGATCCTTGGACATAAATGTTGGCATGCATGGTTGTATATGCATTGTACTTTTCGATTTCTTATGATGGACATTTGTGATTGCCGGTATTATCATTATTTATAATTTTTGTATGTTATGTTTAGACAAACAAATTATTTTTGGATGATTTGGATTGTGATGCCGATTATTAGAGATCTTGAAATGACAAGACTTGAAAAAGTGATAAACAAGAGAATAAGATGTTTGGACTAGCCATGCCACGGGCAGGACCGTGGTTACTGAGATTGCCAGTCACAGCTAGAGTGTGATAATAAGATTGACAGTCACAGGCTGAAATGTGACAATGAGATTGCCAGTCAAAGGCTGGAGTGTGACATCGAGATTGTCAGTCACAGGCGGAGTGTGATAATGAGATTGCCCATCATAGGTTGAAGTGTGACAACGAGCTTGCCAGTCACAAGCTGAAGTGTGATACTGAGATTGCCAGTCATGGACTAGAGCATGACCATGGTTAGTCCAGAATCCTAAAGAAGGATGACTAAATTAAAACATAAAAATGAAACATGATTTTACCAAAGATGTTATATATGACAAATAAGTTATTTTGATTGCATGATATGATATACTATTATTCTCTTTTTATTTTCAAATTGCATTACTACCGATGTGACTGTATGGAGTCCTACTAGACTATAAAGCTCACTACTCACTTTCCTATTTTTTTTCTCAGAGATGCAGGATGCATAGTAAGGGTCGAGTCAAGCATGAGATCGAGTACTAGAACTTTTAGATTGTTTAGCTATTCCTACTTCTGAAACCCATATAACGAATAAGTTGATCATTAAGTGATCATGAATTGAACAAGTTGATTATTCAGTTATTATTAAAATATTTTAATGGTGCTTGGTTACATAAATTTAATTTGGAAATAATGAAAATCTTGTGTACTTAGACCTGGCATGATCTCTAGGATGATACTTAGGGTTGTGCGGCCGGTTGCGTAGCCGATCCTGGTGCTGGGTTCAAGGCATGACTGACTCAAGCATAACACTGGTTGGGACCATGGACAAATGTTCTCATATCAGCACCACTGGAAATACAATTGGTGCAACACAAAGGAAGAAGGGGTAACTAGGTTGAAGAGCCACTTGGCTGGTAGTTATCTCAACGGATTTATGTGCTGGAAATGCTCATAGGAGTCTGGTAGCTCATGAGAAAGCGCTTAGCTGATTTCATGGCAGCGAAAGAGGGTTTCCAATAAATAGACAGATGGATATTAAGCCACAAAGCCACCTTCCTATCACTCCAAGAAATCATAGGAGACCACCACTTCAAAATGATGAAGAGATAGCTCCATGCTACCATTCAGGCGAGCCTAGATGATTGATGGTAGTTAAAGGTGGCAAGGCATTGGGCTCGATTTGGACCATTACATTATAAGTCAGGGTTAGGCTTCACATAGTAGGGGAGAATCAAAGTTCAAGAGGATCTCCATAGTTAGGGAGGTTGTCATTAAAGGCGGTGGCTATATTGCATCTATGCTAAGAGCTTTTGGCAGCAAGAGGAAGTTTATTAAGAGCCACAATCCATGACGTATATCCACATACCTTTGCTAGCAAGGATTCAAAGCAATGGAGGATTGATAGCATGTTGAAAAAGGTCAAAAGGAATATATAGTGAGCTATTGGATCCTTGTCTCACTTTAGCCACATCCCGATGAATATAGCAAGCCACACGTACTATCGATTTACCATTTTATCTATACAGGCTATCAACCTGGTTATAAAGCCTCCAAGACTGAAGGACATCTACGGTAAGCTTCCTTGACAACAAGGAGTTATAGAAGTGGATTGCATCATTTCAAAGCAAATAGTGACATATGGACTAACGGTTGATGTGTGATAGTTGGATCGATCCTACCAAATGGAGCATCATCAACTTCCTAACACAGTGATGCAATTTTTTTTTCTAGAAGTTAGTTGATGCTTTTGGTCAAGTGGACGATGCCATGTACATTCTCCGGAAGAGGTGATTGCTTAAGTATGGGAGGAAAATGTCATGCAAATCATCACTAATAATGGACCGGAATATGAGACTGCTAGGGAGATCCTGATGGAGCAGCAATCGCATATTTTTTGAATCCCATATGCTACACATTATATAGATCTCATGTTGATAGTTGTGGAAAGCTTCGTAGGGTGTAATAGACAATGGAGTCAACCTAGATTATCTCTAGATTTATCTATAACCATGCAAAAGTCGTTACTAATGTTGAGATTCACATAGGGAGAAATCTTATGACCGAGTGTCACATTGTTCACTATGAACTACATTGCACTTGATAGCCTTCTTGACAAGAAGCAGGCCTACATCAAATGTTTGCCAGTGCTGAGTGACAAAAAGATAGATATGCAAGGGCCAGTACTAAGGGGTGTAACATTGAGAACTTGATGACGAGACATACATTCTGGTAGTGGTTTGAGAAGATGGAAGACAATCAAGTTGTTATACAAAGTGCTATGGGCTATGGACAACAAAAGGCACTCCAGATGGGCTTCCTATATCATATGATGGAGAGGGCAAAGCATCATATCAAAGGCACAAATCTAAAGCATGCTCGGGAGTACATTAGCATAATTAAGCAATGGTAGTACTACTAGATGGTTCGGAAATCACATCTAGCAAGTAAACAAGAAATCAAGAATCCTCTAAAAATTTGGCTGCTCTTGTACTAGTACAACTTAAACAATAACAAGCTCTATCTGCAACTTACTGCTTGAACCCGAAGTTACAATATACCACACTTGTGATCAATATGGACGAGGAGCTTCTGACCACCATACATGATGTGATAAATGAGATGGATCCTAATCTAAAAATCATAGCCAAGTGTCCAGGAGATGTGATTTCTAGATCAATTTTTTTGGTTATTCAAATGGCCCCTCCACTCGAAGCTTGACATACATGACATGAAGTCTGACATACCCAAAGCATCTTACAAGTCCAATTTTGTTGCTAGCATATTCATATGGGTTCCCCCATAGCCATATTATTAGCCAAAGGATACCTCTTAGAGCTAGACCTTCGGTAAGAGATCCGAGATCAGCTATAATCCAGCACATAGCTCATGGTATAAGCATACAAGACAACAATGCCTCTTGGTTAGAGGGATGACCTAACGTGCCATCTAATATGCAAATGATCTAAACATCTATAAATGACACTGACACTCAGTATGTAAACTTTAAATACATAAAAATAATTGTATCATTTTATGTTTTGTATCTAATTAATTAATTTGAGAATATTAGGGTTCAACAAAATTGCAGACATTGGTGTTATCATTAAATCATCTTTATAGATCACGACACCTTTCACAAACCCAAGGTTCGCTGAACCGGTACCGGGACCTATACCGGTTAGCGAGCGGTACGGTACGGTACGGTCGTACCGTACCGTAAGGTGTACCGGCATGCCAAATTAAATAAAAAATTAATTTCTCCCCCCCTCTCACTGAACCGACCCGAACCGAGCTGAACCGAGCCTGTATCGACCTGAATTGGGCAGTTTCGTACCGTACCGTTTCGGTATGAAAAATGTTTTCTTTTGTTTTTATCAACGGTCCGGTGTCCGGACCGTTTTTCGGTGGCGAACCGTACCGGCTCTTGGCCGGTACGGTACGGAACGCCCCGTACCGGGTGGTACGGGACGGTTCCGGGAACCCTGCACAAACCTACCACCACCACCGTTGACTTTTATTTTCTAAGACTTGGGATCCATGTGGGGCATCTTTTTTTATTTATTTCAGGCAATGCCATATGCAGAAAGATCATTCAAAAATGTCAACAAGCATCCTTTGGTGTGTTACCATTAAATCATCCTTATAGATCATAACACATTTCATAAACCCACCACCACCACTTTTGGCTGCCACCTTCCAAGAAGTGAATCCATGTAGGGCATCTCTTTAGATTTATTTTAGGTAATGCCACATCGACGTAGAAAGACAGCTCAAAAACATCAAGAAGCATCATTTAGGGTGTACCAGAATAACAAAAACATCAAACTATATCAACAAACATCAATTTACGCTTAAAATCATTTAAGAAACAAAAAAAAAAAGATTAGGGATAATGAGAGCCTTTAAAAAAAATAAAAAAACCAAAAAAACTTGGTGTATCAATTCAAAATTGGCACGCCTTGCCATATTGTACTGGTGGCCAACTGATATGAGTCTTGGTACTGGTTTGGCCAATGTTGCTAGCACCTTATTAGTACCACTAGTACCATATATTACATACCAGATAGTATGCTATCTCATTCCATGATTACCAGAAACCAGCCTTTGATTACATTTTTATGGTATAACTTAAACTACAAGATAACCAAATAAAATGACCTAACAAGAACTACCCTTCAGATATTGTTAGCATATCCAACCTAACTTTACCATCGACATATGGATCCATTTTATAATTTTTAGAATCTTCAACAACATAAATTATAGCCTGCTAAGTTATAATATTGAATTCTAAGAATGTTTCCATGATGTAACCCCAATTACTTTTTATGATTCATGATTTGTAACACTAACCCCATTTATCCATATAGCGAAGTATTTCCCTTCATAAATTTGATTTCATAAAAGCAACAATCATTAGGTTGGAAGCTAAGAGTTCCTCATCTAAATATAAATAAGTAAATTTACACTACACTACTTTATGTCATATATTTAATAAAGAACTCATTCCACATCCACAAGAAGCTATTTTGCATTGAAGAAGATAATATCCATAAGTAAAACACCAAATGCACTACATTCATCCTTTAGAGAGAAAATAACAAAAAAGGCATTAGTTGATGGATTACTCGATTTTTTAGAGTCTTGTCAGCTCCTTTTATTAACAAAAGCCTTATGATATCTGTTCTGCCTGTTTGGACAGCAAGATGCAATGGAGTCCACCCATCCTGCATACAAAATTCAATGTATTCCATTAGGAAGTGGAGAGCAAAGAAGAATACAGCTGAATTATGAAATTTACATGCATACATTATCAGAAAGGTTTATGTCAACATTGTACAATAAAAGAATCTTTATGGTCTGACTTGCTGCGGTTTGGACTGCATAGTGGATCAAGGTAGCTCCATCCTGTTAAAAGCAAGACATGACGATAATTCATATCAACATGAGATATGATTTACAAAAAATCAACATATGCAATCACTGGTAGGGCTGCAAGCGAATTGGATTTATCCACTTCCAATCTGAGGCTGATCCAAAAGCAACCCAGAACAAGCCAAATTAAAGTTATTTGGATCAGGCTTGGATTGGAAAATATGACCAGTTTAGAATTTGGATTGGATTTGGATAAGTATGTATGCCGATCTGAACATGAACCGATCCAAGTTTAGTGAACTATATATTTACACATTGTTATCAATCAGATTTTGTGGAATAGGATTTTGATAGCACTTATATGTTGCTTATTGAAATTTTGTTTCATAATATGCTTATTATATGATTAAATAATCAAATTATACATGTGCCATGGTTTGTGTTTGGGTTATTTTTTACCAGATTTGACCAAAAAACCCAATGAATTCAATAAATCATAAGCCACATGGAAATGGATTGGTCTTAAGTTATTTTTTTAGCTCTATTCAAATATCGACTTGATTTAGCTTGTGCCCATCCAGATCCATCCTGACCCACAATGCAGCCTAACCATGGGTAATTAAGAGCCGCAATAAACAATTTAACATCAAGGTAGAACATACCCACAAACGATCTTTTCTAGATAAAGAATTTTCTTATGAATAAGAAGCCTTCTTAAGTTTACTGTAAGAAGATAGATATTCATAATATAGTTAGATTTGAAGTATTGCAATTGGGAATGGTTTATCCTGCCACTATGGCAAGCACAATCTCACATGATTGGAAATCTTGGGGCCCATAAGTGTGATTCATGTCCTTCATGTATCGCACAAATAAGAGTGATACACTGGGCTACTTGAATAATGCACACGTAACCTGCAATCACCATCCATGCACTGTTGCACGTGCCACCAATGTTAGTTAAGGCAAACCACTTCCTTGTAGTTGGGTCCTAGAATGCTGCTTTTTTTTTTTATTATTTCATGGCTAGCTTAATTGCAGTCATAGGATTTGGCAATGCCAGTCAAAACTTGAGCCTAAAGTTGAAACAGTCAATAGGTTGCAAGGTTCAAAAAAAATTAGTAGTTAGCCTCCAGCTTATCATGGGGACAAGTGGTCTATTCCCGTTACTAAAGTCAATGGGGCTCTAGTTGAATTGTGCATCGCACTTGTATGAAACCCATAGCTGACTATAGGCATATTAAACAAGCTCCTCAAGCTGCTAGGCAAGGCAATTGCCCAGAGACCTAGGTTGGCATCTGGCAGCCTATCAATAACTTTGCTTCTACTATACCTAATTTTATTGAACACTTTAACTTTCAGCCATCTTTCTATATAAGCCATCTTTCTACATGAATCATTTTAAAACTACTTCAAGATCACAGCTATCCAACTTGAGTCTTCTCTTATCTAGGGACATTATCCATCAAATGACCTTTTCTTAATTCTAGACCCTTTGCTCCAAAAGTGGCAAGAGGATTTAGGGCTGTGACAAGAGAGTAAAAAATCCAGATTAGGATTATTATATTTGCGATATTTTCATTATGCAAGGCTTTGATATCAAAACTTCCTAAATTTTGGGGGGTTTTAGCTCCAAGTGCTTGCCTGGCTGCCTGGGCATTATACCTAGGCAATTAAGAGAGCCATAGTCTAGGATCACCTAGACATTTTGACAACCTTGGTATTGAATTAGCTATTCATCGAATCATTCTGTAGTTAGTACTCCATGTTCACTCATAATTGTGCCTCTGATTGAGTAGTCAACGATGGTATTTACAACCCATGAACTATATTTTTAGCGTGATACTTCAACATTCAATAAGCACATTCCATAAAGAGTCCTTAGAAGTTAGGGGCATGATTTATTTGAGAAGTACTTGCAATTTATCGTAAGAAGTTATTAGGTAAATGATTTGGACTATGAGCTGGAGTGGATCATCCACCATGCAATCCATCAATATATGCGAGTGTTTCACGAGATAGAATTGATCCCATTAAAAAGTTGAAATGAGGTGATTTGTAGTGTTTTAACATGACTTCCACAAAATAATCGAAAGGGATGTAAGCATTTTGGAGCATTGGTAGTTTGTGGCAGGTCAAGGTCTGGCATGATCCATGCCCAAACCTACCCAAATTTCAGGGCAAAACTTCTGGCCAGAAATGCCCAATCTTTTTTAATATTAAGTTGGGTGAGGTACGGTTTAATTATTCATGACCCAATCAGCTCTCTCGGGGCAGGTCTTTCCCTTGACAGCCCATATTGGTACCACAAAACTCATGGTTGGATCATGTCAAACTAATTTCTGGTCACAATTTATTGTTATTGTTATAGATTTTACAATAAAGATGTAACTTGTACAATATCAGTGAGATTCTGAGACAAATATAATCCCATGATGAAATTCAGACATGCAGAATGGAAGCATATTTGACTAATGCATCATCATGTGAAATACCTTTGAGCTTTGACATTAAAACCAAAAGGTAAATGCAGCTAATCAGCACAAGATGATATATGATCAAGGTTTTAAATCCCGTAGAATGGAGATGTTTGGTTTTTCAATGGAACAGGGCATGTCGGCATCCCGCCCTGTCCTGATACTCAGATAGGAGATGTCCCAATTGAGATGCTGGGCTGGGATGCTAGCGGGATATCCTGTCCTGACACATGGAATGGTATCCCATCTCGGCCCTGTCCTAATATCCCGTGGGATGTCCTATCGGGACCTGAATCCTTGTATCTGATAACCATTTCTTACACAGAGAAAAGACTCATAAACTGTTATGAAAATTAGTATCATAAATTTATAATATCACTTACTCTATCGCGGACAAAAGGATTTGCTGAATTTCGGAGGAGGTAGTTAAAAATTGCTTGCTTCTTACAAAGAATTGCTCTATGAATTGCTGACAAACCATCCTGGACAACACTAATATATTGATAAAATATTTCACAAATACATATAAGCAAATAAATACTACTATTTCCAAGCTATTTCTCCTAAAACTTTTCTTAACAAATTGAGAAGTCAAATAAACAATGCAATAGAGGAAAAATGTTTTAGTAGGTACAACTTCGCATACCTTATCGATGGCATTAATATCAACATTATGTTTTAGTAACGCATCCAAAAGATAAAACTCTCCTGATGCAACAAGAGTGTGTAGAGGTAGCCATTTTCTCTGAAACAAAGCGTATGTAGTCTAAATTAATATTTCCCAAAGAAAGAACTAGAAAACTGAGAAAACATTTGTCCAAGCATCAAACAAAGTGCAGGTTAACACCTCAGCCTCAAGGTAAGGCAAGCAGCAAGGAAACAAACTATAATCAACATGCAAGTAGAACTCAGCACCTGCAATACACATGACTGATTTAAAAGCAGGATATAAAAAAGGCATCCCAATGCATGAGGCCCCTGCTATTGTAGGGATAGGGAGAGTCAGCTGGATGCAGCCTTATCCCCACGTGCGGAGAGGCTGGAAGCATTTTGACCAGGTCACAATAGATCAGCCTTACCATTGCTTCAAGGCCCACCCTCTATTTAAAAATAAGATACGCAGGGATTTAATACATCCAACCTTACCTCCTACTAAGTACTCCTCTTGATTCTATTCCTTGTGAACTGATAAAAGGAGCATATTTGTTAAAGAAGGGTAGTTACAAAGTGGGCTCACAGACAGGTGGCTCAAGGGGATTTGCATTGTAACAATCGAAGCTATAAGATGCATGGATATAAACAAATTAAGCATTTCAAAAGTTCAGCCAATTGTCATAACAATGTTACGTGCAACAAGTTGAGAATGACCTTTAGTTGAACACCCATCAAAAATATGCACATGACATGTATTTGATACTACATTCCTTGTGAATTTAGAGAACAAAAGCCTGAGATAATTTGTCAAGGAAAAAAAACATGTTAAAATCAAGTGATTTCCAAACTTTTATCATTGGATGTCAGTAGTTGTTCATCATCTTTGAGGTAAAAGAAGAGCTTATAATCCAATAGCAAACTGTTATTAACAACATCTCACAAATGTGGCAAAATAATGAAGCCTATCATTTTATCAATCAACCTACATTAACTTGAGTTGACATCCCACTTCACCATGCCCCAATATCTCGGACTGCATTCATGACACTCAACTACTTCATTGAAAATTAAGCATGATGGAATACATATCCTAAAAAAGAATCTAAATGTGAAATCCTCCAACAAAATAACATGACCACCTTCATATCATCTTTTGCCTCCACATATATGGCTTGATAGAATGAGAAATTTATTGAGATGCATCAATTTGCACTAGATGGTACTGTCACTGGTGATGACACACTCCAAGCATCAGTTTGCTAGTCCAACTACAAGTCTCAATCCTTGTCAATCTATACTACTAGGAGAACAACTTCATTTCAACTTAATGTCTAGTATGATGATGGGTTCATGAAATGCAATTTAAGACACTACCCAGCCCATATGAAACATTGGTCCCGGCAGGATTCAGCCTCTAGATTGTTGCTAGCTTGTTGTTTTGGCTGCATACGCCCAGGGCTCCAAGTAGCAACTATCAATCGGACTTTTGACAACCACTTAGGGTTAAGATCTAAAAAAAAAAAAAAAAAAACACTAAGCAATTTTGATTAAATTCTCACCCAATCAAGTATAAGATGTAGTGTCTTTCTTTCTGTCATGAGATGCCACGACATAGCCCTGAGTACATCCACCTACTCCAAGCTGAAGAGAGTATAACCACCAAATATGAAATCAGGTTTCAAGTCAGTGGCACAAGTCTAAAAAAAGACCCAAGGATAACCCTATGGTGTGCTGGCCTAACCCAAGGATTCGGTGAGCATCATAATTCCAGCAACATTTTGGGACAAACTGTCTATTGCAGAGCTCAAGATTCCAAGAGAACAAAATCTCTATATGAAGATACTGAGCATAACTCCAAAGCTCTAACAAAATTTGTCCATAAGCAACAACTTTTACATGAATACATAGACACTGATAACATAAAAGCGAGACCTGAGACTGTGATGACCAAGGATTCAGGTCTTGGCGGGACATCATATGGGACATTAGGACAGGGCCAAGATGGGGTACCATTCCATATGTTGAGACATGGCGTCCCGCTAATATCCTAGCATCTCAATTGAGATACCTTGGGACATCCCCTGTCCTCAGTGTCGAGATAGGGCGGGACGCCGGCATGTCCCATTCCATTGAAAAACTGAAACATCCCCGTTTTACAGGATTTAAAACCTTGGTGATGACTAGACTAACCCAAAATCGGTCAGCTTGTGCAGGGCAAAGAAAGGGAGGGGAAGGAATCCGACTCCAAGTCAGAATCCTCCTCCCAGTTATTAACAAAGGGCAAGTTAGGAGCAAGGCAGACTCCGGCCCCATATTGGACTCTCCCTCTCTTTCTCTCTCTTATTCTTTCATGCTTTCTTGCTTTCCTTCCCTCCTTCAAATGCTAAGATGCCAAGACCATCTCTATTCTCTTCTATCCAATATCAATCCCAACTTCTTGCAAGCTTCTATATCAAATTTTCTCCTTTATTTTTTCTCTCCATATTATTTTAACGTTTGAATAATTCTCTATATACATGAGTTATCTTGTTTTAGGAAGAAGAATGATGGGACCCGAAGTCTATTATAGTTTTGTCGAGTCCTGTAGTCCATTAGTCCTGAGTTACTTGAGTCCTATACTGAAGTAAGTCAATTGAGTCCTGAGTCATGTAATAAAGTAAGACAACCGAGTCAGTTGAGTCCACTTAGTCAGGTCTAGTCATTTTAGTTCAGTCAGGTCCGATCGAGTCATTCAGGTCATGTACAAGAGGAGAGTTCGCAGCCAGGAGATTCACCAGGCCTCCCCAACCAGAGCTGGCCTTTATGCACCTAGACCCTTTCATGCCGCCAAGTCCGCAAGAGAGAGCTCCAATCCAAGACAAAGGCCCACCGTTGACCAGGCCCACCAGGATTTCTTGGCCCACAAGTCAGGGTTTCTTAGCCCTCAAGTCATGTACCCTGGGATGAATTTATAAATACCACCCCTCCCCTCTTGTATGAAGTATCTTCTTCTCATTAATACAAATTAAAATAATTACTTTGTCTGAGTTTTGAGTTTTTCTCTGGATTGGAGTGGGTATGACGCCCTGTTCCCTGTTCTTTAGTGCAAGCCCTAATCCCCTGGTGACTTCTACGCTCGCCAGCGATCCTCCCCAATCTCTGTCCCGCATCAACTTGGTATTAGAGCCCAGCGGATTAGGATTTTCTCTTCCTCCCTGGCTTCCCATCGTTCCTCCTGTCCAGATCTCCCTGTGCAAGACTTCTCAAACCTCGGTCAGCCGCCGAGGTCCATCAACGCCCCTGCACCCGAGCCCCTCTCCTCTCTGCCGCCCGTGAAGCCCGTCTCCAGCACCGCCTCTAATCAAGTCTCCCCCTCCGCCTCCATCCCGTGACCCTCCCCTTCCCCCAACGAGTCCCACGCCAAGGCCCAGGCCACCGCCGCCCTCGCCGCCCCTCGTCGGGCCCAGCCTGGCCTCGCTGGCCCCGCCCCTGGCATGATGCAGCCTCAGCCCTCCCGCGCCCTTCCTTCGCGCCGCCACCCCTCAGATCATGCACGGCCCGCCGCCACCGCCGAGGCCTGGGATGCCCCCCCACCGTCGCCCGCGCCCCCACCGTCGTCGCCTTCATCGCCGTCTTCGCCATCCGGATGCACGCCCAGGCCGAGCTCCTCCGGACGAACGCCCAGGCCAAGCCTCTTCACCCCACTGCCGGCGCCGGCCGCCCTGCCAGACAGTCCTCCACCCAGCACCGATGCCGGCGAGTCCCTATGCCAGCCTCCCTGTTCCTACTGCCAGTCCGTGAGAAAGGAGAAAGGGGAGGGGCACCACACGAACGTGAAAGCAGTTGCCCCTCCCCTTTACCGATTTCTGTGTTGCACGCTCAAAGCAGCACAGATCTCAAAACCGCACACCTTTCATAACTGCACGGATTGCAAAGCCATGCAGATCTCAGAGCAACCAATAAAAAAAAGGGAGAAAAAAAAATTGAAACTAGCCTCTTTGCTTTGATTTGCTTAGTTCGGTTCTATTAAACCCCCGCTGAGCCTGACTCGACGGAGTCGAGTTCTCCCCACCTCAAGAGAATGATGGGACCCGAAGTCTATTATAGTTTTGTCGAGTCCTGTAGTCCATTAGTCCTGAGTTACTTGAGTCCTGTACTGAAGTAAATCAATTGAGTCCTGAGTCATGTAATAAAGTGAGACAACCGAGTCAGTTGAGTCCACTTAATCAGGTCTAGTCATTTTAGTTCAGTCAGGTCCGATCAAGTCATTCAGGTCATGTACAAAAGGAGAGTTCGCAGCCAGGAGATTCACTAGGCCTCCCCAACCAGAGCTGGCCTTCATGCACCTGGATCCTTTCATGCCGCCAAGTCCGTAAGAGAGAGCTCCAGTCCAAGACAAAGGCCCACTGTTGATCAGGCCCACCAGGATTTCTTGGCCCACAAGTCAGGGTTTCTTAGCCTTCAAGTCATGTACCCTGGGATGAATCTATAAATACCACCCATCCCCTCTTGTATGAAGTATCTTCTTCTCATGAATACAAATTAAAATAATTATTTTGTCTGAGTTTTGAATTTTTTTCGGATTGGAGTGGATGTGATGCCCTGGTTCCCTGTTCTTGAGTGCAAGCCCTAATCCCTGGTGACTTCTACACTCGCTAGCGATCCTTCCCGATCTCTGTCCCACATCAAAGAAGCCTCTATAAAATAATTTCTGCAATAACTAAATCCAACTCAATAAAAATCTATTTAATTTCTATACATCAATTTTCTCAAAATTATTTTCTAGTTTTAAAACTTCGAATGTTAAATAGTTTAAAACTAAACTTCTGCATGTTCTATTTCAATATCTTGATGGCTATGAAATAAATTCATCAATATCTATTCTATCAAAGCAAAATCCTTTTCTGCATTCTCAATTTTTTATATTAGATTTATGCATATTACAAATTTTGCAATTTAACTGTTATGAAATTAATTTCTGGGAAAAAAGTCTGTCATAAATTTCATAAAATAATTTTCTCCATATCGTTGCACTAATTTCAGATATTAACTTTATATTATTATTAATTTCTGAAAACAAAAGCAACGTAATTTAAGATGTACAACAAAATACAATTAAAATTCAGATTACTAAATGTCCTGTAAAAATATTATATTCAGTATTTAAATTCTGTATAATATCTTTCTGGGACTTATTTCTATAACTTACTAATCTGAAAATAAAGTAATTAGAATTTAATTTAGTACACCTTTTGATATACTATTTTGAATAAATAATATATAGAATTGATGTTTAGGTTAGTCAAATCCATGCAGGATTAGGATCATGCTGATGCCAGTAGTTATTAGGTTTGGTTTAGATCCTAGGGCATTGAAGATTTAGAATTTTATTTTAAAATTTATCATGACCATATTTTGATAAAAATATAATTATGGGAAGTGGCAATACTAGGCTCTAGAAAATTTGTCGAGATTAGTTAAAATTATTGATAGAGTGTGATCGCAAGGTAAGTAATGATCCACCTTATATAAATTTTCCATTAATTTGCCTCTAAATAAATATTTGACATCAAATAAATAATAAATTGATTAACATGAAAGTCATGAATTTAATGGAATTGTTATTTAAATTAAAAACAAATTTGTAAATTGAAAGTATTACTTTTATTACCGAATATTGTGCATATGTTTAGAAATCTTTTATAGAACATGCAAACTTGTTCGGAATTTGGCAAATATATGACTTGTGGATAACTTGGATATGTTTTGAATCTTTGACTCTTAGCCCAATTATGTTTTAGATGCCACAAATGGAGCTTATATATTGATATTTTGACTATTTTGAAATTCATTATCCAAGCCCTGCCACATGATATAAATGTGGTATTTTGCCCCACTTCACAATATACAAATGAGGTATTCTTACCCACTCTGCAAAGGATAAAAGCTTGGTATTTTGGCCCACTCTGCAAGGTATAAGTCCCGTATTTTGGCCCACTCTGCAAAGTGCATGTGGTATTCTAGTTTACTTCATAGAGTATAACTATAGTATTCTAGCCCACCATGCATGATATAAGTGCAGTTCTCTAGCCCTGTCACAATGCATGAATATGGTCATGGTCACCTAGGGTATTGAATTGAATTGAAGCATTTTAAATTGTTCTTATGAATATGAATACTTGAGCAAGCATGAATATTCTTGATTATAAAAATTATTTTATTAAAATGTAATGATTTTTCTTAAATGCTTTAGTATTAATAAGAAAATTTATTTAATTTATTACGTTAGTTGTTTAGTTAAGGTATTCAAATATTCAATACTTACTAGGCTATCGAGCTCATTATTAATCTCTTCCTTCTTTATAGATCCATAGAACTAGTTGCTAACAAAGTACTAATATTAGGAGCTCTACATGCAGGAGCAGAATTCTTAGCATAGTCTAGAACTAGTATCTATTTTTTTAGTATAATTGTTGGAAGCATTTTGTAGGTTTTCTTTCCTTGATTTAACATTTGGAGAACACTTGAAGTTAGAATTTTGTGAACAAAATTCTTGATGTTTTTTGTTAGTTTTTGGACTTGTTAATTATTAAATTTGGAATTTTTGTTGCTTTAATTTTATTTCACTGCCTTATTTATTCTATTATGATAACATGTTGGCTGCCTTGCAAGCTTGTTGGATAATGCCCTGTAAGTATGGTTGCCATGTCTCTAACTCTTGATTTCATGTCGAAGGCCTGATAGAGACCTCAAACAAAAGTGGCCTGCGAGGACCTTTGACAAGACTCAAGAGTATGTATTGTAAATGGAAGAGAAATGTGGAGGAGTTTAGAGGATCATTATCTAATACATCCGAGTAAAAAGCATAGCACAAGGAGTCTTCAAAACCTCTATCGACTTTAGGCTTCAAACAGGCAGCCTTGCATAAAAGTCATAACTTTGAGACTAGTCAATTAAGGGTTATTTTTCTCAATGATATAAATCCACTTTATACCAGCCAATTTAGTTAAAACACCAGATATTTAGGGATGGATCAAATTGTCAACTTTGAAATACTGAGGTATTTCTCAAATATTAAAAGGCCCATAAATATTTTATATCCAGAAATTGCTAAAACCCAAAAGTTTGGTAAGCAAGATCATATATTGTAGTCTCCAAAGCATCTCACCTATAATGATACTAAACAATACTTAACGGTTCAATAGAAATATTCATATTCAAGATGGTGGGTGATTAAAAATACCAAATGCAACTTGTGCAAAATGTACCAAGAAAAAACCAAATGCATAATCAAAGAACTCATTGTGCCCTTAAGCCCATGTCTTACACATGCTTGGGAGAGTCACGTGGAGTGAACCAATCTAAACTCAACTCAACGAAGCCTTAATCCCAAACTAGTTAGGGTCGGCTACATGCAAGCCCTCCATTCCGCTCGGTTTAGGCCATACTTTTTAAAAGATTTTGACACATCAAGTCCTACTTGCTGCTCAATCCCATGTGATTTTTGGTCCATCTCTACCCTTCTTCATTCCTTCTATATGTATCAAATCACTCGTTGAGGCTAGTGCATCCCTCATTAAGGCTAGTGCATCCTTCTTATTTCTTATAGTGGTGCTACATCCACCTTGTTATAAATGACTTCATTTCCTATTCTCTCTCTTCTTATATTACCGCAACCCTGCTTGACATTCACATTTTGCCATACTCATCTCATGCAAATGTTGTTTTTCAACAACCCAACATTTTGTAGTATAAAGCATAACTAATTGTATGATTGTCCTATAAAATTCTCTTCAACTTAACAAATATCATATGATCACAGATATCCTAGTTGCACTTCTCCACTTCATCCAACCCATTTTAATCCCATGGATAACATCATCTTAAGTCTCTCCTTATGAATAATTGATCCTAATACCGAAAATTATGTGGAGATTTATTCCTTACATTAAAAACCAATAAAATTATTCTTCATCATAGCAAATTATTGTTGTGTAGCATGCACTTTCTAGGAAAAAGCATGCAAACAAATAAATTAAAAGTTTTATTTTGATAACAATAAAATTGACAAAAATGTCCTAGAGAAACAATATTATGCAAATCATCAAAGATCAAACAAGAAAATTAATATTACATTAGGTAAAATTTCACTACACTAAATCTTTGACATTCTTACAAGGTGACAACCACGTCAATAATGTGAATTATCAAGATGCATTACCTTTATAATAATTGCATATGATTTACACCTACAAGCTTTGGTGTGAATTTCACACATGGCTAGTTGTTAAAACTTAGACATCTCAAAGACCAAAGCTTAATGATTAAGTTTGAAACCAGGATTGATCTGAGGGGGGGAAATATTCAATCAAAAAAAAAAAGTGTTTTCACAGAAATATAATCTTGAACATTTAAAAGAATTAAAAAAATACAAAAAACTAACATGGGATAGATAATATGTAAAAATAATACATAAAATGCATGTGAAGAAAAAAAAGCAAATTCAAATTAGAGAATTCACATTCTGTAGGAAATATTATGGGTTCTCTTCTTTGAGGCAAAAAGAAATCAACAAAAGAATTCTAGGTAAAGATAATATGAACAAAAGCTTCACTCAGTAAATCCAAAGTTTTCTGACTATTAGATCTGATTACACAAACCACAACCTCTTGTAACTGCCACCAAGAAAAGTCTAGATATTACAATAACTGACCAAAACTTGTAACTGCCACCTAGACAAGTCTAGATATTACAATAACCGACCAATACATTCAGTCACACCACATATCATGAAACGCAGCAGCAAAATAATTTGACGTTAAAGTGGTATCAGTTGGAGATTTGGAGCATTTAATAAGCATTCAACCTTGTGAAGTTTAAAACCCTTAAGCCCATATTAAATTCTGAATGATGTAAAAGCTCATGCCAATCAATGAAAAACTGTAGATTATGTTAGGAAGACAACAATGTTCTATGACATATATACCATCAGTCTTAGGTTAATGAATATGAACAGAGATAATTCCACAACTAGCATAATGGAAGGAACAACAACCCTTAGCTATTTCAATAATATAAACATCTCTATAAAGGCATACATGAAACCATACTAGCCAATAACCAACAAAATGAATGCTACTCTGATGGGAAGTAAAGCAATCAAGATATAAAGGCCTGCATGTGCTTCTATCTTGCCCAATACAAATGACTGTTCTATGTTCAAATCAGTAAGATCAGGGAAAGAATGAAAAGAGATACTCAATTTTTAGTAATATTCATAATAGTTGGCATAGTCAGGGCGCTTACTGAAGTAGCTTCTGCCAAATTAGGTATGCGTTTGTTCAAGAAAACTTTTTCATCCTTTGTGAACAGCTTACGACGACCTATCCATTCAAGGGGAAAAATCAGTTTGTTGATACTACTTTCCTCCAAAAAAACAATAATGAAAACAAGATGTACTAATACCTGCTATATAGCAAATCTAAATCAGAAACACCTTTACGAGGATAGTAAATTACTCGTGAAGCAAAGGATCCTGAGACTCGTACTGGTCAGTAGCCAATATGGTACAGGTACTGTATCATACCGGTACATGTACCGGCATTGGTCAAATTAAGAAAGAACCCCCCCCCCCCTTTCTCATTGTTAAATTGTCCGAACCGAACCGGACCTGAACCGAGCTCAAACCAGACTGAACCAATCTATACCGGACTATATCATACTCAATCCGACTAAAGCATATCGTACCGGTCCAGTACAGGTATTTTTAGACTGTTCAAAGTCCCAAGCCATTTTTCAGGGCCAAACCGTACAGGTTCTTGGCCAGTACAGTTTGATATGCCCCAAACCGAGCAGTTCAGGATGGTTTCGAAAACCCTGAATGAAAACAATACTAAACTCTGCTCAATAAAAGTTAGCTACATGGAATTTGAAATATAGCTACAACTGAGAACAAATATTAAATAAATTCAGGTAGTGTCATGAAATTAAAGAAGTGGCTGATGCAGTCATCTAAGTTCAAATATGCAAAACACTCTAATCATTTCATTGATTGCCCAAGAAGAACTAATAAAAGGGTAGGCATCTCATAAATTTTAAGGTGGGTTAGAGAAAACAATTCTTTGTCCAATACTGCAATTAAACATTACAAAATCATATTCGCAGTTTAAGACATTGGATGATTCCCTACCGGCACACATAAGCCTACATACAGAACTTTGCAGGCATTGCAACATCAGGAAGACATAACGATGACTCTCTCTCTTTATGTCTTCCTTGAGTAAGATTTAATTGATGAAAAAGATCATAGAAGCAAACCACTTCAAGATTTTGATATTTGGAGTACCTCTCTCATTTCTAATCACTAACGAAATGCTTCCTTTAGGTTCTTGCTGCAGGAAATTGAAATTGTCAAATTGATTATCCAATGTTGATTCATTCCTATTTTTCTTCGCTCAAAGTCTCAAACAGTAGTAATGCAATAGGAAGAAGGGAACAGTGCTTCGCTTTTTCCATCACCACGACCAAGTGATCTTTCTCATCAGTGCATTAGTATAGAAGATTTAAACATGAAATTATTAGCTAGGAGAAAATTTTCCACAAGCTCAGATCTTCCCCATTAATTTACAATAAAAGAAAATAAAAATTGCTTTTACTAAAAACATACCCAAAATAAAAATTGATTTTTCACAAACCATACTATTTATCACAACATGTAAGATAACTCCAGATTCATATTTTAAAAGATATGTCCTAGCCTCTCTCCCCGTTTGGTTCCACACCCAAGATCCACCAGTTTTGATTCCTTTAAACAACTATATTCAGTTTATCTCTGTACATCAATCCTTAAATTTAAACTTCACTATTCCAAGAAATGATTTTCATAGTCACTCTTTGGCCTTCCTCATATCTCATGATTGTCAACTGAATTTCACAGACCGTTGAACTCTACATTCTTAAGTTTCTTGGTTTAAATCTCAGAAAATGCCTAAAGTGCATGTGCTTATTATCCATTTTATAGTTCCTTGCATCCTAATCTCTGATGAAATTCTCTAACCTACCAAAAAACTGTCAAATGGAAAAAAATCATTTTGTCCATATCCTTAAATTCCCATTGAAAAATATAAAAGACTTAATCCTCCATCACAATCTTTGAGACTAAATTTCTTGTTATATAACATATCTATAGCCAAATATATAAAAACAAACCAAACCACCTCCATTTCAATTTTCACTTATGTGATAAGTCAAAGCTTTTTTTCTTCTGCAAATACCCTTATGTTCCCAACATCATGACATTATGTAACGAGAAACAACCCTGCTACCCCCAACCAAAAAAGCAATAGTAGTTTTTATCATGAATGTAGCCCTAGCACCATCATTGCTTGCTGCCACCACTTCCTAGGACAACCTTCCCCACCATCACCCCAAACCTCCATATTATAATATGATCTCCAACCCTAAAATGAAAGACCATCTCATGCAAGGGGAGTAGACCAAGAAAAGAACAAGAAGAAATTCAAGTCAGGAAGAAGAAAGTAGAAAAGGGAAAAGAAAATTTTGAGTGATCTTGAACTCAAAAAGCTTTAATCCTAATAAAATTTCACCAAGTGGAACTCATTTTGTATTCATGTCATCAAAGATCACGATCCTAGATTTAATTGGCATCTTCCTCTTGTTTCAAAGTATAGACAACTACTAACAGATGCTCAGTTAATTTCTCCTTATCTTGCAAGATCAATGATATGGATTAATGGCTAAAGTTGAAGGGGAATATTATGTGATCAAATAAACTAAATACCATATAAAGATAGATGGAGAAACCATAATATTATGGACAAAAAGACTAATATGATGAATTACCTCAAATCATTATCATAACCATGGTTAACCAAACCCTAAAATGAAAGACCATCTCATGCAAGGGGAGTAGACCAAGAAAAGAACAAGAAGAAATTCAAGTCAACAAGAAGAAATTCAAGTCAGAAAGAAGAAAGTAGAAAAGGGAAAAGAAAATTTTGAGTGATCTTTAACTCAAAAAGCTTTAATCCTAATAAAATTTCACCAAGTGGAACTCATTTTGTATTCATGCCATCAAAGATCACGATCCTAGATTTAATTGGCATCTTCCTCTTGTTTCAAAGTATAGACAACTACTAACAGATGCTCAGTTAATTTCTCCTTATCTTGCAAGATCAATGATATGGATTAATGGCTAAAGTTGAAGGGAATATTATGTGATCAAATAAAATAATTACCATATAAAGATAGATGGAGAAACCATAATATTATGGACAAAAAGACTAATATGATGAATTACCTCAAATCATTATCATAACCATGGTTAACCGAACCCTAAAATGAAAGACCATCTCATGCAAGGGGAGTAGACCAAGAAAAGAACAAGAAGAAATTCAAGTCAGGAAGAAGAAATAGAAAAGGGAAAAGAAAATTTTGAGTGATCTTTAACTCAAAAAGCTTTAATCCTAATAAAATTTCGCCAAGTGGAACTCATTTTGTATTCATGCATCAAAGATCACGATCCTAGATTTAATTGGCATCTTCCTCTTGTTTCAAAGTATAGACAACTACTAACAGATGCTCAGTTAATTTCTCCTTATCTTGCAAGATCAATGATATGGATTAATGGCTAAAGTTAAAGGGGAATATTATGTGATCAAATAAACTAAATACTATATAAAGATAGATGGAGAAACCATAATATTATGGACAAAAAGACTAATATGATGAATTACCTCAAATCATTATCATAACCATGGTTAACCGAACCATGGATTAGGATGTGCTGAACCCTAACAATGGATGACCGAGACGGTTTCGGCAATCAAAACTAAAAACCGGTAAGGGGGAGATGGAGAAGGAAAGAGAGGAAGACAGAGAAAAAGAGAGGGGGAGAGAAGGAGAGGGAGAGAGGGCATCTGAATGCTGTCAGAGGGCAGCCGAGCCCGTTGCACCACTACCGAGCTTGGTAGAAGCCGAAAAAGGGCGGAGGTAAGGAAGGAGAAAGAGAGGGAGAGGAGGTTGCTAGAGGCCTATAGAGAGCCGGCAAGGCCACCTACCACCGAGGCGAGTGAAGGCAAGAGAAGGGGCTCCACCCTTCTCCCAATCAAAATAGGGGATTCAATCCTTATTATCTTTTTTTCAGATTTATTGAGTAAAGTCGACAACCCACTGTTTTTCTTTTTTTTCTTAAATCCAAAAAAAAGTTACAAAGCAAGGGTTGAAGCACCTGTTTCGACACTCCTCCAACCTTTACCGGCCTCGGTGGCAGCCTCACCGATGCCCCGATGGCCTCCTCTCCCACCCCTCCATCCCTTCCTCCGCCCTCCTCTAACTTCCACCAAGCTCAGCAGTGGCACCATGAGCTTAGCTACCATCCGGCAGCCTCCGAAAACCCTCTCTCTCACTCTCCTTCTCCTTCCGTCCCCCTCTCTCCCTCTTCCTCTCTCATTCTACCTCCACCCTCTCTCCATGTTGATTCGAGCCCGATACAAATGACAAAGGGTCTCCCAAACTGTATCGCCAGCCAACCGATCCGGGCTCTAATATCGGCACAGCAAACCTTGATCTTAACTAGTTAAAAAGCTCTTGCATATTTATGGGAGAACTCCTATCCACATAATATCTCAGAAGGAGAGTGAGAGATCCATTACAAAATACAAAGGGTTTATATAGATAATTATCATGATGTTTGGCAATTGGCTAAAGCTAGTGCTATTAAATTTGTAAATCAAAAAGTAGAAAAACTGGATGTGGAGCTGCACATGCTTTCTGAGATGGTGAAACTTCTAACTACAGAAATTAGAGATGAAACTTTCTTTAAAAGCAAACTTCCCTTATAAGTAAAGAATTTATAATTAGGTAGCAGAAAACCATCTCTACTTCTCTGGTATACACTTCGAATAAAATCAGGATTGAAAAAAACATGGTGAAAACTTTGATATTCCAAGCAAAGCTGTGAGAAATTGCAAAATGAACCATGTCAAGGAGTAGTCAAGGCTAGCCAAATTTGAGCAACGAAAACTTTGGATGAACCAAAGCATCACCTAGTCAAATGAAGACCAACTTGAGCCCAACAATTTTCTATATCTAAGTCCAAAAAGATTAGGACACTTCAACCTCCAAGAATGACATGGAGAGAGAGAGAACACTCACCAAATGTTATTGTTACAATCTTCCACTATGCATTGCTTTTGCATCCTTCATTGCAGTATATATTGCGTTTACACTATCCAGTAAAATGACTACCACCTATGTTGACTTTGTCACTTCCTGCAACCTCCAACTGTCACAACCAACTTCACCATTGCCACAGTCCACAACTCTCACTATCCAATGCTGTCAATTTTCAACCATCCTCAATTGCTACAATTGACTCTTATTGTTAAAGTAGTCCTTCATGCCCTAGTTGATTGTGCCATTCTGAACCTCCCAATTCAGGGTGTATCGAACCATTTTGGTGCAAACCAGAACAATATAGTGATACATGCCAAAACAAGCCCCAAACTAGCCTAAATCAAACCAAACAAAGCAAAACCACCCAATTATACTTGATTCAAGATGGTACGGGCAGTTTGCTGCCCAGCTTAGCCCAATATATAGGGGGCGGGGTGTGGAAAGAAGGCCTCCCACGCCTTCTCAGCCCTCCCAACTTACCTTTTGTTGGTTTTCATCAAAAAAATGCCTGGAGAAGGGAGACAATCATCATCACAGGGATCCATGTCCATGACATCCTCCCAGAGATTTGAAAAGAGATGCTAAGAAAAGGTCACATGGCATCCATTCTAGTCAGGTAGGCAAGACCAATTTGGATGGTGGACCCCTTTGAGACACCCAATAAATCCAAACAAGCAAGGGTATCCAAGGAAAGAAAGTAGTTCCTCATATCAAAAAGAAAGTGAAAGACAGAAACTACAGTTCCATTGTAAAGAGTGGATGAGGAGCCTATTCACTTTGATTTCTAGACTAGTGAGCCCTCAAATGACTGGTTACTAAGATCATTTCATGATACCATCAATGATGATAATGAGTACAAATGATGATACATCTAATGGTTAGAAAGTTGGAAGTAGATATGGCACAGATGCATATAACTCAGAATCCCATAGTCATCGATTCATCAATGAGCCACAATTCATTCATGCTATATAGAATAGGAACCACGGTGCATGATGTAGTAAAGCCTTAAAGAATATGATTGCATACAAAAGATGGACCCCTCAACATGGTGGCACCGTTGTTGTAGATGACATTGAAAGTGAAATAGGACCCCTGGACATATTTGAATCTGAGTTGTATATCAAATCTTATTCCACACAACCAAACTACAACTCCCATGGATATACTTCACCTGTGTTGGTCTTCTATCCTGATTAAATTCAGAAGTTGGGCTAAGGTTAGCACTACTTGCTTTTAGAGTTGACATTTAACAAAGCCATTCCAGAGGCTGAAATGCTCGCGGCATGCGCTCCGTAATGGTTGTGCGCGCAGGCGCACACACTGCACATGAACCGTGAGCCATTCCACATTTATTTTTTTCTTTCTTTTGTTTTAAATGCCTTTAACAGCTAATTTGAGAGGCTTTTGGGGATTTTCCTTTTAGGATTTGAGCCTATAAATAGGCCTCTATCTTTAGCCTCCTAATATCATCCAAGAACTTCCAAAAATCAATTTCTTTCTCTCTTTCTCCACTCAAACATTCTCTCTTTCTCACTCAAATTTTATATATTTATTATTATTATTATTATTATTTGGGCTTAAACAAATTGATCGATATTCATTCAAGATCATGCCACTAGCGAATGTTAGAGTATTGGCTTCCGAATTATACCTTAGAGAAAAGTAAAAGATCCAATTATTCTTTGTCAGAGAAAGGAACCAAATCTCCTTTATTCTTTTATTAATAAAGCTAAGAATCAAGTTTATTTTGTGAATGAATTCAAATAAAATCTAATATGATAGGTTGGATCATATATACTTAGAAAAAGTTAAACATATGATAGAGTTAAAACTAATTTTCAAATCAAACTTAGATAATCTAAGTATTGATATATGAGTTGAATCTAAATAACTAAGAAAATCGTTCAAATCAATTAAAAAAAATTTTCAATCTTAGAATTAATACATAGTGATATATATGTGACTCCACCAAGACTGCAATTCATGATGGCAATATGTACATGTAGTCTTTATAGATGACTTTTCCAGATACTGCTATCATTACCTAATTAAATCTAAGAATAAAATATTCAATAAATTTAAAATTTATAAGAGTGAAATAAAAAATCAACAAGAAAAGAAGATTAAAATTCTTAGGCTAATAGAGGAAAGAAGTATACCTCAAATGAATTTTTCCTATTCTGTTAAGAACATAATATAATTCATCAAGTAACTGCTCCTTCCTGTTCACAATCCAACGGTATAGCTAAATGTAAAAATCATACTCTATTGGACATGATAAATACTATGCTTATCAATTCTGATTTACCAGAGAACTTGTAGAGGGAAGCTCTTCTATCATCTTGTTTCATCCTAAATTGGATGTCTGTTAAGGCTAGTGCAAGATTTCTTATGAACTTTGAAAAGAGAGGACTTCTAACCTGAATTTTCTCAAAGTGTGAGAGTGCCTAGTCAAGATTAATATTCTTGAATCCAAAAAGAAAAAATTAGAACCTAAGACTATAAATGCTGTATTTATAGGCTATGTCCAAAATAGCAATGTCTATAGATTCTTATTAATAAAATCATATATTAGTGATATAACAAATAACACAATCTTAAAAGCTAGAGATGTCTCTATTTTAAAAATATATTTCTTCATAAGACTAGAATTTCTAGTGAGGTAAGTTATAGATTTTTAAAGTTTATATTAGTAGAATCTCAATCTGAACTTAAAGTTAAACCTAAATTAAAAAGTAAAAGAAAAAATGTTGAAAAAGATTTTGGAGAAGACTTCTTTATAATTTTAGTAGAGGGTGATCCTTCTACATATGATGAGACGATGTCATCATCAAAATCATCATATTGGAAGGAAGTCATGAATACTGAAATTCAATCAATCCTAAAAAATAAAACTTGCATTTTAACTATTTATCTCCAAGAAACAAACCTAAAATAATAAAAGAAGTTTTAAAAAGAAATTAAGACCAAATGGAACAATAGAAAGATATAAAGCTAGGTTAGTAGTGAAAGGATTTAATCAAAAGAGAGAGATTATTTTGACACCTATGCTTCTGTAGCTAGGATAACAATCCTGAGAACTTTAATAGCTTTACCCTCAATTCATAATTTAATAATCCATCAAATGGATGTAAAAACTGCATTCTTAAATGAAGAATTAGAAAAAAAATCTATATAAACCAATCTCAAAGATTTAAAGTAAAAGGATAGAAACATAAGGTATATAGACTAATTAAATCACTTTATGATTTAAAACAAGCTCCTGGATAATGGTATATTAAGTTTGATGAAATTATCTTAAAAAATAACTTTAAAATAAATGAAGATGATAAATGTGTATATTATAAAAAATAAAATACATACTTTATAATATTATGTTTGTATATAGATATATTTTATTATTTCGAACATCAATGAAAGTAATTCAAAAAACTAAAAATTACCTATCAAATAATTTTGATATGAAAGACTTAGAAGATGCTGATATAATTTTAGAAATGAAGCTAAAAAAAGTAGATAGTATAATAGCAATAAGTCTAGCACATTTAATAGAGAAAATATTTAAAAATTTGGATACTTTGATTTAAAACCTTTATCCTCACCTTTTGATTACAGTTCTCATCTGATTAAAAATTTAAAAAAACCTGTTAAACAATTAGAATATTCCTAGAAGATAGGATCCCTATTACATATTTTAAATAGAACCCACCAAGATAAAGCTTATGCTGTAAGCAGACTGAGTAGATATACTAGTAATCTTAGTGAAAAATATTAGAAAGCTTTAGAAAGAATCTTTAGATATCTAAAAGAAACCTTAGATTACTTTATAATATACTCAGATCATCCAAAAGTACTTGAAAGTTATAGTGATGCTAATTGGATAACTGATAGTTTAGACGTCCATCACTGGATATCTCTTCTTGTTATGAGAAGCCACAGTATCTTGGAATTTTTGTAAACAAACAATAATTACTAGAAGCATATTAGAATCTGAGTTGACTGCTCTTGATACTGCATGTACTGAAACACAGTAGCTAAAAGATCTAATAAATAATATATAAATTCTTATACCAAGAATTTTAAAATTTCATTAAATTATGATTTTAAAGCTTTAATTGATCTATTAAACAACAAACAGCTAATAAAAAGATAAACAATTATATCCTGATCATGTATGAAGCTATAAAAAATAAAATAAAATATATAATATGACTTTAATTTACAAGATCAAAAAATAACTTGACTAATTTTTTGATCAAAGGTCTTCAAAGGCTGCAGTATCTAAGACATTGAGGAGAATAGGATTTAAGCCTATACATTAGTCATCAAAGCGGATCCCTACCATCATGGCAATCCCATGATTAAGGTTCCAAGAGAAATGATCTCTGAGATGACGTCTAGGAATATCGGTTTGGAATCTGTCTCCATCCCATCCTTATGATGTGTGCTTTAGTATGATGCTTAAATTGAACATAGTTCTTAATAGATCTAAGACTGGAAGACCAACAATATATGATTTCGTTGCACGTATCTTTAAAGGATCCATCTTAATAAGAATAGTTGTGAAGCCACAACTATGGAACCAGGACGAATTCCTAGTAATTTTCATAAAAATCAAGGCAAGTACATGGCCTAGATACTACTATCCCACATTATAATCAGTTCGTCTTCATACTTTATATATTTTTATACTAAAATGAAGTTCAAACCTAGAAGATACGTGTACTAAGCATAATAAAAGCACAAAAATTTTATTATTTAAATTATTTACTGAATTTAAATATTTTATTATGAGTTTTAAAACTTATGGGGGTTGTTGTCCATTTCAGGAGTTTCAAAACTCCTGAAATGCTCGTGGCGTGCGCTCCGTGCATGGATTTCGCAAGCAACTGCATGCATGCACAGGCACGCGCATAGACCGCGAGCCATTCCACCATTTATTTTTTTTATTTTGTTTTAAATGCCTTTAACGACTAATTTAGGGGGCTTATGGGGGTTTTCCTTCATGAATTTGAGCCTATAAATAGGCATCTATCCCTGACCTTTCAATATCATCCAAGAGCTTCTAAAAACCAATTTTTTTCTCTCTTTCTCCACTTAAACATACTCTTTTTCTCACTCAAATTTTATATATATATTTTAATTATTATTATTTGGATTGAAGATGAATTGATCAGCATTCGTTCGAGATCATGCTATCAGTGAATGTTAGAGTGTTGGTTTTCGGGTTGTACCTTGGAGGAGAGTAAAAGATCAAATTATTCTTTGCATAAGAAGAGAACCAAATCTTCTTTAGGACAGTGATTTCATCCATCTTCCGAACCAGGCTTCTAAACCTTTATTCTGTTTTAATTTATAAATTATTTGACATATCAAATATTCTGTTTCACATGCTCAATACAAAAAATTATTTTCAAATTTCTTTTGAAATATAAAAATACATATATCATTTTTCATATAATATAAATACCAATGCTTTTGCCTTACTTCTTTTGTTTGCTATCATTATTTATCTTTTAACTGCTTGCAGATTTAAAGATCAAACCTTTAAGAAATTTATCAAAATGCAGACATGCAAGAGACAATGCACTGATCCATGCACACACTCGGGATATAATGTGTTCCATTCAAACACAAGTTCAATTAGAAGAATCAGAAAAGAAACTTCTGGAACAACTCACCTTGTGGCATCTTGTCATCATCAATCCCCTCGGGCACATAATCTCCACTGTTAAAGAAATCCGTGATGTCATCCAAAGTCCCTCCACCCAATTCCAATCTTGGGTTCCTTGGAGCCACTCTTCCTCCTTCCGGCTCTGGGGGCACCACCGCCTCCTTCTCTGGAGAGAACTCACGGGGGTTATCAAGGACCACGGGGTTCAACTGGGACAGCTTCATCTCTCTGTACGCACGGTACTCCTCTATGTCTGGCAAGGGGGGTGGCTTCCTCCTTTCCAGCCGGCTCCCAAATTTCAATTGATGAGCAATCTTGCGCTTCTCCTTCTTGGTCAAATTGATCTCCTCCACCACCTCTTTCCACTTCTCTGGCACTAAATTCTCATGTTCCAGCGCTGAAGCTGCCTTGGCGGCTGCCGGCTTCCTTCTCCGAGGCTTCTCCACCTCACGGCCGGTGTCGGGTTTTGGAAAAGGGTCACCGTCCTCGAAGGCTCCTTCTTCGAAGACGAGGCAGTCTCCAACGACGAACTCGTCGTCTTCGTCATCGTCACCGCCTCGGAGGGATGGGATCTCTCGGTCTTCTTGGTTAGGGTTTTGGAAGGGGTTGGGGGGGAAGGAATAGGGGAAGGAGGTGGGGGTGGCGGCGAGGGGAGAGAAGGAAGAAGGGAAGAAGGGCCTGGGACAGGAAGAGGGCGGAGGGCGGCGTGTAAGTTGGAAACGGGAGAGAGAGGCGGGAAGGGAGGGGAGTTGGAGGGGGGATCTGAGAGGGAGGAGAGAGGAAGGCGGTGACATCCCGTCCCCTGACGGATGGTCGGGTGGATTTGGTTCAGTTTCTTCCAAGGGTCTAAAAATAGCCGTTAAGGAGGATAAATTATATCTTCCATTAATTAAAAAATAAATAATTAATTATAATTTATTTATTTATTTTTTTATGAAATTTGAATTTCTGTCTGTTGATGATGAGAAAAGTCTCACAACCAACTGCACCACTCATCAATAGTACAGTTTATCTCATTTTACTAAGTTGAAAAATAGCACTCCAAACTATATCAGACTCGCTCCGCTATCCACCTGTGCAATGATAAAGCACGAATTTATTTAAAAATAAAGATATATAATATTTATTTTTTAATCCTTTTTCTTTCCAAATTTTTATGTCGAAGTTTTTTTTTTTTTTTTTTGCCAAACTTTTCTTTTTTCTTTTTAAATAAAAGCCTCCAAATTTTTGAAACAACCATTGAATTGAGATCTTATAAGGGGTCACGAGCCATTAAGCATATCACCTGCAAGGTTTTGCATCCTTGAATCGGTGTCAATGTCATCATCTTCATTTCATCCTCTCGACAACTTCTTCTTTGTATGTCAAGTTCCACTATTTGTCAACTTTCTATGTTCATCCTATGAAATAAGCAAAAATACTTATTAAAAAGCTTCTTATGAAAAGTATAAATATTGCTGGTGATATGGCTGGATCGCTGACGTGGAGCTGGGTTGCTCCGAACCACTATAAATTTGGTGTGTTTGTATTATGCTTTTTTACTCTTTTTTTAGCTTCTGCAACTTATAACTCTGTCACAGCATCTAACACCTTCTAAGGGATTTGTAATAGCACATTACTTGCTTTAAATTTTTAAAATTCCTGATTCACCCCCCTCTTAGGTAGCCACCTGGGCAACATGCTACCTCAAAGAATTCTTGGGGGGCAAGACCCTGGCAGAACCTTAAGCGCTTGCAGCTCTTCCTTCTATCCCTCCAGTCGACAACCGACCCACCAAGAAGCCTGTGGATATGATATGCTGGGAAATAGAGCGCACTTCCAAAAGGGCCCGGGAGGGGGAGAGGTCAGAAAATGTACTCCCTTTTAAGAGGGAGGAGGGATCTGAGAACCAAAATGTAAATAATGATGCAGTGGTTGTCGAGATGACGATTGCTAGGTATCTTGTAAAGTAAATTATGGTCGATAGTGGAAGTTTGACTGATATCCTTTTTTATGATGCCTTCTCTATGATGAATCTATCCTCTGCTCAATTGAAACTTGTATACACCCCCCTTGTCGGCTTTACTAGAGACTCTGTGGGGATTGAGGGAGAAATCACTCTCCTTGTTACTACCAGATCACCACCTCAGCAGAGCACTGTCATGATGACCTTCATGGTTGTTAGGCTCCCTTTGGCCTACAACATGATCCTTGGCCACCCCGGGCTCAATCTGCTCAACGCGGTCATTTTCGCCAAGCGGCTGCTGGTGCAATTTTCCACTCCTTATGGTGTAGGGGAGATGAGGGGGGTACCTTAGCCGATCCAACACTGTTTGCAAGCTATCCTAGGGGCTAAAAGTGCTGAGGAGGATGCCAGCATCGATGACCTCGACCAAAGGGTGCTGGACCCCAAGGGCGGCCCAGTTGAGCATCTGTTGATGTATCCCCTCGGCACGGACCCGACGAAGATGGTACAGATCGGGGCCCAGCTACAAGAATAAGAGCGGGCCCACCTATTGAGTTTCCTCTGAGCGAATGCGGATATGTTTGCCTGGACTGCGACAAACATGCCAGGGATTCCCCCCGACATTATTACTCATAGGTTGAACATCGACCCGAAGTACCACCCGGTCTGACAGAAAAAGAGATGCTTTGCCCCAAAGAGGCAATGGGTAGTCAACGAGGAGGTGGAGAAGCTCCTCGTGGCCGCGTTCATTTACGAAGTGCAGTATCCTAGCTAGCTGGCGAACATAGTTATAGTCAAGAAAAATAACTGGAAGTGGAGGATCTGCGTAGATTACACTGACATGAACCGGACCTACCCGAAGGATAGCTTCCTCCTTTTGAAGATTGACCAACTGGTTGACGCCACATCGGGGCATCGCTTGCTCTCCTTTATAGATGCATTCTCCAGGTATAATCAAATACAGATGCACCCAAAGGATGAGGAGCACACTGCCTTCATCATGACCGGGGAATGTACTGCTACCGGATGATGCCATTCGGCCTGAAGAATGCCAGCGCCACATGCCAACGGCTGGTCAACAAGGTCTTTAAGGATCAGATTGACCGCAACATGCAAGTTTATGTGGATGACATGCTCGTCATGAGCAAGCCGAAGTCAGACCACTTCACGAGCTTGGTGGAGGCCTTCTAGAAGCCTACACCAGATGAAGCTGAACCCGGCAAAGTGTACTTTCAGCATGGCAGCTTGAAAGTTCCTGAGTTTCATGGTCACCTAGAGGGGGATCAAAACCAACTCTGAAAAGGTCTAGGCAATTGTTGATATGGAGCATCCCACCTCGAAGGAGCAAGTCTAGCACCTCACAAGCCAAATCGCAGCCTTGAGTCGGTTCATCTCAAAATCTGCTAACCGCTGCCTACCTTTATTCAAGGCATTGTGCAAGGTGCATGACTTCACCTAGACGAAGGAGTACTGGGAAGCCTTCAAAGAGCTGATAAAGTTCTTGGCATCACCGCCACCGCTCTCCAAGCTGGAGGATGGAAAGGAGCTCATGCTGTACCAAGCAGTTACCCTAGGGGACATCAGTTCAGTCCTCATCCGCATAAACAAAGATGGAGCTTAGAGACCATTGTACTATGCCAGCAAGCTCCTCCGAGATATGAAGATTAGGTACACCCATCTCGAAAAACTAATTTTTGTACTCATAATATCTGCTCAGTACCTCAGGCTATATTTTCAAGCACACCCGATCGTGGTCCTAACGGACCAACCGTTGAGGGCCATACTCAGCCACCCTGATACGTCCGGGCATCTGGCCAAGTGGGCTTTGAAGCTCAGTGAGTTTGACAATGTCTACCGACCGAGGTCATCCTAGAAGGCCCAGGTATTGGCCGACTTCCTGGTCGAGTGCGCAGGTATAGGCGAGGAGCCGGAGGAGATCCTTTCGGAGCATCGAGCAAAGCCCAAAATCGAAGAGGAGGTCTGGCTCCTCCATGTGGATGGCACATCCAACTCGGAAGGGAGCAGAGCAGGCCTCATTCTTGCCAATGGCGATAGGGTCGTAGCTGAGTGCGCACTCCGCTTCCAGTTTATGACCACCAACAACTAGGCATAGTACGAGGCACTCCTCACAGGACTAAGAGTCTCCCGCGAGCTGGGTGTACCCAACCTGAAGGTCTTCACCGACTCTCAACTAGTAGCTGGACAGGTCTCAAGAGAATTCGAGGCCCGAGATCCTCAAGTGTTAAAGTACTTGGAGTAGGTATGCTTGAACATGGCGAGCTTCTAACGCTTCAGCATCTCTCACATTTCTCATGGAGAGAATGCTCGCACCGATGCCCTCTCCAGGCTCGCAACCCTGCTGGACTCGTCACTAGGGTGCACCCACGTTGTGTACCTCCAGGCTCCAAGTTACAAGGCTTCCGGGGAAGTCCAGCAGGTCATCCTGAAACCCAGTTGGATGGATCGGTACATCAGATACATGACTGACGATACCCTGCCAGAAGATTGCACAGAGGCTGGCTTCATCAAAAGAAGACTACGCGCTTTGTGCTAATGGACGGGTAACTCTATCGCAGGCCCTACTCTTATCCACTTTTGAAGTACTTGAGACCTTTAGAGATGGCCTTTGTACTCCAAGAGATACACGAGGGCCTCTATAGGAACCATGTGGGGGGCAGGACATTAGCATACAAAGCCCTCCACCAAGGGTACTACTGGAAGACTATGAGAGAGGACGCAGCCGACTTCATGAAGAGGTGCAATCACTGCTAGTGCCATGCCTGCATACAGTGTCAACCGGCTGCGCCACTCTCCCAGCTCTCCATCCCCTAGCTATTTGCTTAGTGGGGGATGGACATCCTTGGTCCCTTTACTCCCGCATTCAGGCAGCGCAAGTTCCTGATAGTAGCCATCGACTACTTCATCAAGTGGGTAGAGGCTGAGCCGCTATCATGGATTACCGAAGCCAAGGTTAGCTAATTCTTTTGAAAATCGATCATCTATTACTTCGGACTCCCCCACACTATCATCACTGACAACAAATGATAGTTCGACAATCGAGAGTTCGAAGAGTTCTGTGCTGGTCTTAATATTTATCATTGTTTCACCTTGATGGCTCACCCTCAGACCAATGGAGAGGCCGAGATGACCAACCGGACCATCCTCCAGGGCTCCAAACCAGGCTAGACCAGGCCAAGGGTAGGTGGGCCGAAGAACTTCCTAGTATCCTCTGGGCCTACCATATAATGCCTCGAATGACCATAGATGAGATGCCCTTCAACCTCGTCTTCGATGCCGAAGTCATAGTCCCGGTGGAACTAGGTCTGTCCACGTTGCGGGTAGAAAATATGATGAGGCTGAAAATCCAGCTTGTATTCTACTCAACTTGGACCTCCTTGAGGAGACAAGAGACAAGGCTTGACTATGGATGGTGGCCTACTGATAGTGGGTGGCCCGATACTACAACTCTTGGGTAAGGCCAAAGACCTCCTGCCCGGGTGATTTGGTACTACGGTGGGCCAAAGCCTCTCAACCTCGAGAATGCGGCAAGCTCTTCCCGAACTGGAAAGGCCTGTACAAGGTAGTTGAAGCCCTTCTCCATGGAGCCTACTACCTTACCGAACTAGATGGTGCCCGGTTTCCATGAACTTAGAATGCCGACAATTTGAGGATGTACTACCAATGATGTAAGGCTTCTTTTCATTAATAAAAGAATTTCTTTCGATGCAAAATTGCCTTTGCCTTGCAGGAATATTGCTACCCGACCCCAGGTCTGGCGGTTGAAACTAGGAAACTCCAAAAGCCTTGCACCTCGAAGCCAGGAAACTCCAAAAGCCCTGCACCTCGAAGCCGGGAAACTCTAGAAGCCCCGCACCTCAAAGCCGAGAAACTCCAGAAGCCCCGCACCTCGAAGCCGGGAAACTCCAGAAGCCCCGCACTCAATCTGCTCAAGTCCTAGTTTGGCAAAGAGACCTTCGAGACTTCTCAGTTAAGTCCCCCAGTTCTGTGGCATTTTGGGCACTCGGAGATGGTAACTCTCTGGGCCACTAAGGCCCCCTCGAGCCACTCACCGGCTCCCAACTCTACCAGAAAGTTCCCAAGACATTTAATCAGCTCCGAGAAGATGCATGAAGTCCTGCAACCACGCTTTCGACATGGTAGAGGTAACTCGCGAAGCTCCTAACTTCTCTTCCTGATAGCCCACTGCACCTAGAGCTCTGCCAAGGAGGAATGAAAGTCTGATACCTCACGGCAAAGCACTACAGTAGAAGTATGCACATGGGCAATTGCAATTACAAAAAGAAAAGAAGGAAGGTTGTTGAGACAACTAAAAGTATCAGAATAGGGGAGTTCAGTGAAAAGAAGAGGAATTCCATTGAAGTTGAATTTGGAAGACTACATCATCAGAGGACCCCCGACAGGCCGGGCAGTCCTAAAACAAAAGGAAAATACAAAGAAGAAAAGAAGACTAGAAGAGTTCTTTATCCTTAAGCTACTGCTCTGCCAGCTCCTTCCCGGGATGATGGTGGAGCGCGCCGGCATCTTCTCGGACCTCCACCGGAGGGGCTACTTCCACAATGACTGTAAGCTCTATTTCCTCCATTTCGGTCGTGGCCTCGTATGAACCCCTACCTGGGGCTTCTGGAAGAGCAAGCTCATCCAGCTTTAGCTTTGGGAAGAGTTGGGCCACCCAGGACTAGCAAAACTTGTAGCCTTTGATGAATGAGTCCGTGGTCGCCTCCCGGACTTCATCAGCATATTCCTCCGAGGCCTTGAACTTGGGCTCTGCCTCGGTGGCCTCCTTCTTGGCGGCCTCCATCAAGGCCACCACCCCAGTGGCCTTCTCCTCAGCCAACGACACCCGTGCCTACACCAACTCCAGCTGGGCTCAGAGGGCCTAAGACCGCTCCTCTACCCGGGTCACCTTAGCCTTGAACTCCTTCACCCAAGTCACCTCGACTTTGAGCTCCTTAACCTGGCATTTGACCCGATCTTTCTCTTGGGCCAGGGATGCTTCGAGGTCCCTGATTCTCCTCTCAGCACCGACCACCTCAACCTGGAGGTCTTTGCTCTTCTCCTCTATGGCCTGGGCCCTGCCGTTCTTCTCCTTGGCCTCGGCAGCGCCGCGAGCTCTTGCTTCTTCTGGTCCTCTCTCTTGGCCCACTGGGTGCAATATCATGGATGAGGAGGAGATACGTCCCGACCTGCACCAATGGAGATGTCAGCTATGGTAAAAAAAAAAGAAGACAAGAAGAAAAATAGACAGAGGAACCTACAGTGAAGAGGTGAGGAAAGGTGCCAAGGATGGCCTCCGGCAATGACCTGCCTCCCCTTTCACGTCGATCGCATGACTGGATGGCAAAGTCCATCATGTATTTGACCATCAAGCGATCCTGGGTAACCGAGGAGTTTGGCATCACCTCAATTGACGCCCTTCGGATGACAGTCCTTGACCTTGTTGGGACTGCCGCTGCGTCCTTGGGAGGTGTTGCCAAAGACATCTCTGAATTCTGGGTGGAGCTCACCACCATGCTCGATGGCACCGCTGGTGGTCGCTCCTTTCTCTCTTCTCTCCCCGCATCCATCTCGATGATTTTCGGAGGATGGACCGTGGTGGCAGCGATGGGCTGGGCCTGCGTACTTGCATCAAACTCTCGTGTCGGGGGTTAAGTCTACTGCCTCGATATATCAGGGACCAGTTCGGCTGCCCTTCCCCCTGGGCCAGAGGCTGCAATGAGCCCAGGCCTTTGATTGGGCTCAGGCCAGGCCCTCTTTGGTGGGGTCTCCCTGGGCCCTGCCAACATGCTCCTTTTTTTAGTAAACTCCAAGAGCTATTCTACGAAAAACTTCATGCCTACAGGAAGAGAGAAACGAAGGTCAGCCTCAGACCCAAAAAGACCAGTAGAAGGAGAAGAAGAAGGGTTATTTCGAACTTACCCAACTCTCGAATTGGGCTAACCCCAGCTTCAAATAGGTTCTGCTCTGATAGCAGAACCTCAAGAGAGGGGATCTGGTCAAAAATAAGTTGGTCGTATACTTCTCGATCAATCGCTTCGACCTGAAAATTTCGGTTCGGAGTCCGGTCTGGATCACTCCAGACCCAATCGACTCCATCGACGATGGTAAAAAAGTATTTACTCTTCCATCCTTTGATGGAAGAGGGAAGTTCAAACTTGATGCACTTCAGGCGAGAAGATACAAACCACCACCCATCCTCGGTCAGGTGGCATTTTAGGATGAAGAAGGCCCTGAATAAGAAGAAATAAACAACAATCCCGTGAAAGTGGCAGAAGATGATGAAGAAAGTAATGGTTTTGACCGCATTCGGGTCCAACTGAGCGGGGATGAGGCGATAATTACTGAGTACAGAAAGGAAGAAAGGATGGAAGGACAAATGAAGACCCCCATGAAGAATTCCTTGTAGAAGGTGATCCGGCCCAAGCTACTAGAGGTGACCCGTTCCTTTGGTCCCTGGACCGAGAGTCAGATGGAGTTCAGGATCCCGTAAGCATCCCAGATCATAGAGAGGTCCTCTCTGATCATCATCGACATGATGCCAGAGGGCCCGGTCAGACGGGAAGACTTTAAAGGAACCTCAGGAGCAGAAGGAACAGGAAGGGGAGCCCTAGGTTCTCCTATAACTATGCCGGTCGGGCGAGGACCCCTACGAACACAGAGAGGAACCTCCTCCTCCTTATCAGAGGATAGAGTCCTCGATCGAGAGGGCCCTGCTTCGTCGAGGTTGCTAGAGAAACGATGGTCACGGCCCGAGGGAGCCATCTAAGATGGAACAAAGGTGGAAGAAGAAGAAAAATGGTGTTTGGGAAGGTTCTAAGGGCAAACTCAACCTAGCTGAGAAGAAAGAGAGGACTAAGGGAGACAAACCTGGTGGCCTTAAAGGTAAAGGATAGTCGGAAGGGGAGGAAGAAGGCTTTAGTCCATTGGCAGGCATGAAGGATTCGAAAGAAATGATTTGAGGAAAGTTTTCTTTCTTTTCAAAACAACCAAACAGCGACCATGCATCCTCTCAAGACTCCCTTCATTGGATGGTCATCGCATGTCGAGATCAGCCGGAAGCGATGCCTCGGTTCACTTGAAATTGCTTCAGGTCCTACGTTGCTCATAACGCTTCCTCGGACTCATTGACATGGCCCTCCTGCATTGGCCTCAAGGTTTGATTCACGAAGTGGCAGCGATCGTGGCATTAATAGTACCAGATTTTACCTTTCTACATCAGCTCCACATTTACTCCCTTCACCCTGAACGCGATGCTCCATCGGAACTTGGAAGTGGGGGGCAAATGATGTGACAGGATCGCTGATGTGGAATCCCCTTCGGATCCAATTGGTGGCTGTGCTAGCAGATATTGCCACGTCTGCCTTCTTCCTCTTCGAGCTCCTTCACCGGGAGGCTCCCTTAAGGTCGAGCCCACCTCAACTAAAGTCAAGCTCCTTCTTTTTGAGCTCCTTCGCTAGGCAGCTCCCTCGAGGTCGAGCCCACCTCGATCGAAGTCGAGCTCCCTCTCTTTGAGCTTCTTTGCCAGGCGACTCCCTCAAGGTTGAGCCCACCTCGACCGAAGTCGAGCTCCCTCTCTTCGAGCTCCTTCACCGGGAGGCTCCCTTGAGGTCGAGCCCACCTCGACCTAAGTCGAGCTCCCTCTCTTCGATCTCCTTTGCCAGGCGGCTCTCCCGAGGTCGAGCTCCCTCTCTTCGAGCTCCTTCGCTGGATGGCTCCCTCGAGGTCTAGCCCATCTCGGCTGAAGTCGAGCTCCCTCTCTTCGTGCCAAGCGCTCTTCATTGAAAGGTTTGACGGCCCGAGGCCATCTCAATGGCCAGGGTCCACCTCACCTCAAGAGACCCTGAAGTAGAGAGAAAGGGACATCACTACATCCCTCGGGCAGCGGGACGCCGCCCAAGGTCCACAAAGGAGAAATTCGCTAGCTTACAGAGGGGTGCCTCCCTAGGGCGTCGGCATCTCTCCCATCGTTGTTTACACCAGATAGGAAAGGGCACTCCAATCAAGGCACTGCACTTCCAAGCCGATCGTTTGCACCGCCCGGAAGGAGAAAGTCGTGCCAAGGGATTCAAACTTAGGAGCGGCCACCCCTGGATCGAGGTCTTGCCAAATTTTCTAAAGTATGGTGACTAGCCATGAGGTCAAAATCCACAACGTAACTCCCTACCATGAAGGGAGGAGGGACCGAGGCATGCCCCATGGGGCACTGCCGGTCGTTGACCTTCGAGCAACCCCAGAGGGGGGAGAGCCTAAGGTGGGTAGTTGAGTTGATCCATGGCCTAAAAAGAAGTCCCAAGGGCCTCCGAACAAGGTAAGAAAGAGCAAGCAGAATGAGAGTAAGCGAGAGATAGCGCTCTGAGGTTACTGGAGAACTCGCCAGAAGAGTCTTGACGGACATAGCCATCACAGCTCAAGTCCTCCTCTTCCACTGCTATTCCCACTCTACTCTTTTCTTTGAAGATTAAACTTCCTTCAAGTGTGGAGACCGAATAGGGATCCACCAAGGAGGATCTATTTTCCTGGATCGCCCATTGACTTGACCGTCGGAGTGCCCTCGCTGGGATCCCAGGCCCGGGTCTCTTCTCTTTTGCAGGTCCGGGCATACGAGCTGGATTCCGGGTAATGAGGCTGACGTCCGATGCCACACTCGAGCTGCAGGCCATGGTAGTATAGGTGGCAATAATGACATTAATCTAAGGATGGAAAAAAAGATGATGTCCTTATGATGTTGTCCTGTAATTACAGAAAATTAGCTTCTTATTTATGTTGTTTGTAGATGTTAAGCTTAAAGATATGATTCATAGCCCCTACAAGATCTCGATCCTTTCAAAATTCACCATAATCCATCAACAAGTTTCAAATAAAAACAAGAATTATAATATAGCTTATCGAATCATTTTTTTTTAATTTTTTGCTTTGGATGGTGAGAAGGGGCATAGATTTGAAAAAACATGCTTGGGTTTGATAAAAGAATCTTTGATTTGAAGATTTAGAGAGGAAAAGGATTCAAAATTGAATAAAAATGAATAATAAACCTCTATTTTCAAACAAATTTACACATTATCATTGCATAGATGGATAACAGAGATGAAGTTTGATAGATCTAATCTCAAGTAGGTTGAGTGCTATTTTCAAGCCACAAATGGCTTAGTGAAATCAAGTCTAACCTCATATAGGTAAATTATAATTATTCTAAACAAATTGAGACAATTTCATCTACATGGCACACATCGCAAATCATAACTAGTTGTTCTTATACTCTATTCATCGAGCACTTATCTCTATATACCATTACGAAAATAAGTGGTTGTGATTGGTAGTGTTGGAAAGTTGACCTGAGCCTACATCATTCATGAAGCTCAACATGCCAAGTAGAGTTCCCATCATCTCGATGACCATATTCGGCAAAATGCCAAGTAAGAGAAACTCTTGACAAAGCCGGCTGACAAAATACTTGACTAAAATGAAGATGGATAGTGAAGACGGACAGATGATTCAAAGTAACCTGCTTGGTCCAATGTCGAATAGATCAACTCAACCACCTACTTGGCCTCCAATCGAGTAGGTTGAAAGCTTCCACCAAAGCCAAAGCCAAATAATCTTACTCAACTAGGTGCCAAAGGAGGCAAGAACGCAACATCTAAGACTTTCACTCAACTAAGAACCTAGCCTGACTAGAAGCTAGGAGATCCCTCCTAGTTGGCTGAAGTAAAGCCAACTTACTTGGCTCTAAGTTAAGTATCCTACTCGACTAGGCATTTAGTGGGCCAAAAACATTACAACACACTCAACAAAGCAAAACTCAGTGAAAGCTTTGCCTTGACAAGCGAGCAACTGCAACACATCACGCCTGCCCACGAGATACAAAATACTTGCCTAACTAATCGGCTAACTACTCAATTATAAACTAGCTAAGCAACAAGACTACGGTTTTCAACTACTCGTGATTTAAGGGATCATGGGAAACGGTTCTAACAAACCTTACCCTCGATCCCATATTAGATGACATATTCAAATTTCAAAATAAACCCACTTATAAATAAAAGGTAACAAGGGATTCTAGATAAGCTTCTCTCGCTCTATAATGAGGCACTGCTCCAATATTTATCTGTGCCCCATTCTCCACCAACTTAAGCATCGAAGGGCCCCTTATCGAGAACCCCACACCTTCTTCGGCACTAGGCATTTTTGTAGGTACTCCCTGCCGACGAGCTAGGTACACATGATTTGTAAAGATTGATGGCAATAGATTAAAACACCAAGAAAGGGGACAGCGAAAGGTCAAAGCTTGATTTTGGCTTTCGGCTCGCCCTCTGCTCAGGAGAACGATGTGTTGGGAATTGTATCCCAAAGATAATCATCTAGGTTGTAGACGGTTGTGCTATTTTATATTTGTATATGAATTTTTGATAAATAAAAGTTATTTTATTTTGGATGTTCATCATATTTACATTTTCCTGAAATGAACTCTTGTATGATGGAGTCCTTAGAACTACATTGTTTGATATAGAGAGGATATATCAAGTAGTTCTTAAACTGGTTCACAACCAAATGATACATTGCTATAGGATGACAATATATCAAGTATAGGTTGTTGTATATCACATTTGTTGGTTGTACTCTTAACCAAGGAGGGTGAAGACACTGGTGTGACATGCATTTTACCGAACGTGATCATCTGCGGAGCTCCCTTCTGCCAAAGGATTGCTCACGAAGGGATATGGATATATGTGTCCCTCAGACCTGAGGTCACCATGGTAGCTTGCAAACAACTCACTGTACTTTGGTGCCGGACTACCTAGATTTCTAATCCAGTGATGAAAAGTTTTTGGATGCAGTCAAGTATTTGTGGAGCAGTAGTGAATCAAGATGGAATTAACCTCTCCAAATAGTTTGGAGTGAATGACTCACTATGTCTCAATTTAGCAAAACCTTGGCCAGGGTAGTTCTTGTGAGGAGTCACAGAACTTGTGAGGTTGAGACATGATCTGGATAAACCAAATTAGGATTGGCAGTCGAACCCTAGATCATCCTAGGCATTATGAGATCAAAGGGATGAATTATGCGGTAATAATATACCAGAGGTTCTTGTGAGGTGCTTAGAATCTTCGACCTATTCGGATATCGGGTATCATTGCTAGATGAGGACTTTGACTGGTACTGAAAATATTCCAGTGCTACCAGCTTAGTATTCGAACCTATGGGGTCACACACCATAGAGGATTTCTATTTGATCTTAACGCTAATCGATGATTGAGAATTGTTTGCCATCACCGGAAGTCAATATGATTGACTTTGTTCCAAGTATCGACATTTGGAATTTTGCAGGTATCGATACTTGGTGAAGTATCGATACTTGGCAATTTTCATGAGTCGACATTTTCTATGACGAGCAAAATTCTAGAAAGATTTTTTGGAAGGATTTTGGGACAAGTTTTGACCTGGTTTGAATTTCTAATTCAAACCAGTTTTGGCTCCAAGGTTATTTGGTATAATAGTCATACTTACCTTCTTAGGTTGGATCCATTTGGTATGGCCTTGATCCTCTCCCCCATTCTCTCCCCTCATCTCTCCTCCTTCCACTTTCTCCCTCTCCTTGTTGCCCCACCAATGAACGTCATTTCTGTGGCTATAATAGGTTTTTGAGAAAAAGCTTTGAGAGAGGAAGATGGAGAAGGGTTGTGAGAGGTTTTGGGATTGGGTGCGGGAATCCTAGCATTCTAGCTAGGTCTTGGGAAGAGAGTTCTCTTGGGAAGGGGTTCCAGCTCTCCTCCTAGTCTTTCTGGAAGAAGAAGATCGGCCCAAGGATCCCGAAGAGCTAGCACTTCGAGAGAGTTGATCAGAATCGAGCCCAGGTGTGGATTACTTGTAGAGGCCAGACATGTATGTGGCTCGAGCGCCCTCCTCCTTCCATAGCTTTTCTCAGTATAAAGGTATGGTACTTTTATATTTGTGTTCCTCTCTTGCGTTGATGTTATGTTGCATGCTAGGTCATTATGCTAGATCCTGTTGCGGGTAGATCGGTAGATCGTTTAGATTTATCAACCGAGCCTTCCGTTGTGCATGCTTTAAAATTATTTTCAAATACATTCCTTCTGTCCTTTTTTTCTGCATATTGTATGCTTGGTGTAGGTGCTCTTCACCTTCACGATGGCCATTGCCAGAGTGAGGAATGCCTCCAACAACACTGCCAACACCACCTTGAGATAGGAAGAAGATCCAAATTGGGTGGAGTACATTCCTCCATGATCGGTTGTCATGGTAGACCAGCACCATTTCAGCACCCTAGTATAGTAGGTGTAGTCCCTGACTATGGCTGTGCAAGGCCTATAACAAGTGGTTGAAAGGCCCCAGCAACAATTGGAGGAGCCACCATAGCTTTCGATGGCTCATTCACATATAGATTGTCGCTCTGCCATGCCATCTTGGCATAGCCGACCACCATCAATGGTGCATTCCCCTTGGAGTCGATGATCTCCACATCAACAGGAGAAGCCGCATTGATCAGCACATTGCTCTTAGCATTCAAATCACCGATCGCCCCCTCGATGACAACTAACCCTAATAAGAGGCTAACCTACTTAGTCTTTGGCCAAGCAGATCCCAGCAACCAATCTACTCAGCCAATAGCCAAGTAGAATTGAACATAGCATCAAGCCAAGCCACTTGGCCATCTACCAAGTAAGCCATACAAGGCCTAGTCCACTCGACCTTTCCTAAAGAAGCTAACTTCTTTGGCCATTTGTTCAATTCACTTGAGTCAACTCAATCTGTCTCTCTAACTATAATAAGAGAGATATAGAGAAAGAGAAAGGGAAAACTGATAGGTCGAGATGTTATCATTAAGACACCATAACTATCAGTTTAGTTAACCGACTTTTAAATCAAATTACGAATACGTAGAAAGGGTAAGTCAGGTCAAATCCACAGAGAAGGCAATGCTTGAAATAATTTTGAAATCTTTGATTTTTATAAAATAAAATAAAATATTTTGAAGTTAGGATAAATAGAAATTAAAAGTGCAGAAGAAAATAAAAATCTGGTACTAGGATCTACTATTTAGATCCTAGCATCTACTTGCAACAAAAATAAAGAGCATGCATGAAAATAATATTTTTACATTAAATAAAAGCAGAATTCTATTACAAGAAATTAAAAAGAATAATTTAATGACTAAGAAAAACTAAAAAGAAAATAGTAACAAAGACTGGAAGTAGATCTGCATAGCCTGATCGGAAAGATGGTCGAGAATTCCCTTCTTCTTTCGTACTCCTCAGAGTAAACTGGCTTTCTTTACTTCTTCCTCCTTGGATCTTGATCTGAAGATCGGCGTAGACAAAAAGATGATATAGATGGCACAGCTTCTATTCTAAGAAACCTCACTCTTAGAGGCCAACCCGCAATCCAAAGCTGGACCTCCTACCTTGTACCTACTTCTCTCTTCAAGATGTCTTTTCTTGTAGCCCAAGGGTCCTTAAATAGAGAAGACTAGAAAGACTCCTTCACTTGTGACTGACCATCGGATTGGCTGCATTAGACAGCTAAGGTTTGTTGGTGTTAGTGGCTACAGATCGCACTTGAAACATGCTTGGGGCTCTTCTGTATCAGACTCATCAGCCATTGGATTAGGAGGTAATGGACGAATGGATGAAGGCTTAGGATCCTAGGACAGGGGGAACAGTAAAAGGGAGGCCGGTGATCGATGGTGGGGAAGCCAAGTAGCGTGTGGCAGAGGGACAGCTCATGATGGTGCTAGGATGATGAGAGGAATGGCAAAACGGTGGTGATCGATGATGGAAGAAAGAACGGTGACAAACTGGAAGCATGACTTGGACCACCAAGAAGGCAATGACTATTGAAAATTGTGTCTCAAAGCTAATCGTCTAGGCTGAAGATGGTTGTGCTATCTTGTATTTGTATATGAGTTTTTAATGAATAAAAGTTATTCTTTTTGGCTGTTCATCATATTTACATTTTTCTGAAATGAACTCTTGTATGATGGAGTCCTTAGAACTACATTGATTTGATATAGAGATGATATATCAAGTAGTTCTTAAACTGGTTCACAACCAAAGGATACATTGTTATAGGACGATAATGTATCAAGTGTAGGTTGTTGTATGTCGCATTTTGTTGTCCAGGTGGCTTTTTTCCAAGAGGGGGATGAATTGGGAATTACAAAATTTTTACAAGTATGTGCACAAGTAATTCCTTTTAGTGGTTAGGTGCTGTGTTAATCAGAGAATAAATGCAGAAGCTAAAAGGTAAATCAAACACAACACAGCGGGTTTATAGTGGTTCGGAGCAACCCAGCTCCTACGTCCACTACCCAAGTTCACCACTCGGGATTTTCACTATATCCCCCAACCGGAATATAGTCGGATTATTTTACAGGCTCACAATCCCAACCTCTACACTTTGGTTTTTTAAAAATGGGCTCACCAAAGAAACCCAAACTAGGTTTTCACAGGCTCACCTAGAACCTCTACACTTTGGTTTTTAAATAGGCTCACCAAAGAAACCTCTACACTCTGGTTTTTACAGGCTCACCAAAGAAACCTATTTGGTTTTTAAAACTGGGCTCACCAATAACCCAGATATTCTAAAAAGTAGAATAAAGAAGCAACAATAAAGACAAACTCTGTTGTCTGGGTGGTTGCCAAAGTATCTCGAGTGAAGATCCACTAAATGCTCTTCAATGCACTTCAATGGCTTCCTTGCTTTCCTCAAGAGATGCTTCAAGCTTCTAGTAAGAGTTGTTGTAGGCTTGATGATGCTGCAAGCATATGATTAATATTTACATTATGGTTTGTAGAGCAATGAAACCTAATTATACTAGCATTGTACTCATCATAATAAGACTTAAGGATTATAAGAAATGGAACTTTTACTTGATTAGACACAATCCTAAACTAAGAAGGAAGAAGATCTAGATAATAGGGGCTAATGATTATGGACTTACCGTGATGAGCTTTCCAACATTCTTTTGATTCATACCTTGAAACTACCAACGCTCAGAACTGAAGAACCTGGATAACAGAGATCAGAACCCTAGACTTGGGCTTTAGCTTGTTGGTTCCTTGTCAAGGAAGATCCTGCTTGCAACTCGAAAACCTCGAAGGACCCTGCACATAAAGAATAAGAGTTAAGGAAGAAGAAAGGCATGCATATGGAAGGGATGGAAAATTTGTGAGCAAAGAAAGAGATTTGAGATGGCTTGGCCGACTCCAAGGCCTTCTTCTTGACTTGGGCGTTGGATGCTTGGAAGAGAGAATAATTTGGTGTGGAAGAGGGGCTTAGAGACAATCACTCAAAACATAAAACTTCAATTCAACTTCAACTTTCATTAATCTCCAAAAAAATCAAATCCCCTCTACAATGGGGCGTCCAAGGCTTTTTAATAGCCTTACAAAACTTTTGAAATTTGAAAACTCTCCAAATTGTGGAGGATTACAAGGGAGGTTGGAGGATATGGGGCCATGTTACATGGGATAAGGAGAAATTCATGGAGATTGGCCGGTTTCTTTGAATTTAAAATGCTTGGTCGATCTCCCCTTTAGGTGCCCATTTGAAGGTGACGTGGCTGATGATGTGGCATCCCTGGTGGTTGCTTTGTTGGCATGGTGATGTGGAATTCCAGTTTGGTGGACCAAGGTCTTGATTTGGAAGCTCCAAGTGGTTTGGTGAACCTCAACTTGAAGTAGCTTGGACTTGATTTAAATAAACCTAATGGAACTCTAATTGAGTTCTTATTTGAACCCATATTGAGACAGGACATAATTACAGGACTCGATTGGACATAATTACAGGATTCATGAAATTGAAACTAAGTAATTACAGGACTCTTGAAAGTAAATTGCCATTTACAAGAAAAATTTAATCTAGTGATCTTCGATCCAAAGTGGAATCAGGTTAACCTTATTTGAGTGGGGTTTTATTCTGCTTCTGCTTCTGGTGTCCACACCACTTGAAAGCAGACTTTAAAGCTCAAGTGCTCTCTCTCTTCTCACTTTAATAAGTGTTCGATAAATGTCCAATAATTCATTAGTCTCTTCAAAGATGTTCTCATACCTTATTTATAGAGACTTCAACTACCTTCCCTTGATTTTGAACGTTGTAGACTGTTGGAAGGTGACAGGTTACCGTTAGAGCACTTTTGGGATTCAAAAATTGAGAACTGGAACTAGCCGTTGGAGGTGACCCCATCATTCCAATCGGCTAGGATAATCTTCGAGTCGGCTAGGATCAAGTTTGGGTCAACTGGGCTGAATGCCAGTCGGCTAGTTTCCACAGTTGAGAAAATACCTTACTCTGGATGAGTCGGCTAGGTTGGAATCCAGTCGGCTTGGATCTCAGAGGCTCTTAGACCATTCTCAACCAAGTTCTGGACGAGTCGGCTGGGCTGAATTCCAGTTGGCTCGGATCCCTGAGAATCTCAGAATCTTCTCAACCATGTTCTAGACGAGTCGATTGGGCCTTGGTGCCAGTCGGCTGGATCTGTGTGCCAGAGAACTTCTTTCCTGTGCTAGTGCCAGAGTCGGCTGGGTCCTCCATTCAGTCGACTTGAAATTGGTTCTTCAGCCAGATCAAACTCTATCTTTCAGAACACTTATCCCATGCTTTGAAGACTTCTTTCAAGGACTTACAATAAATTCAAGAAAAATTGAAGCTTAAAAACTACTAGAAGTAACCCTTAAACTTGATTTGCATAGGAATCTTTTGTAGGGTTCTTCTTTACAAGATTCTAAACACTTTACAACTCAACGCAAAGCAATAAAGATTGTAGGATTTAGAAAGTGTGTCAATGTAGTTGTCGTACAAAAACTTATCAGTCATTTGAAGAGTTGTTAGATAACCAAATGTATGCTCCAATATTTTGTTATCATCAAAATCACTTTAAGGGTCAACAATCTCCCCCTTTTTGATGATGACAAAACACTGGGCATGTAAAGAATCTATTCTATTCACAAGTATGGATGTATATCAAGTTAAGCATTTACACTTGTTTGACAATCATAAAATTAACTGTAATCTCAAATGTGTATCAATATATGTTATACAGTTATGCACAAAGTTAATTTTATAAACTGTAAGTAACAGAGAATGATTGCTTGTATGTATCAAGCATCATTAAGTATTAACAGATAGGTGTAGTAAGTAGAGAGCATCATAGTAATCATTGAAGCATGTAAATTGAACATGTAAATCTCCCCCTTTTTATAAAATTTCTAAACAATAAGAAATTTCTCAAGTTTCTCCCCCTTTATCATTCAATTGAATATTTTAACAGAATAATATGCAAAAGATCATTCAAAAATGCAAAGATCATTTAGAAATTCTTTAAAACTCCCCCTGTTTACTTTGCTTTAGTAGTTCTATTGCAATTCATTAAGCTTTTTCTTTCATGCACTCTATGGTTCTCCCCCTTTTTGTTATCAATTCAAAAAGGTTAAACATATAAGCTCAGAATTTTAAATAGATTAAGAAAATTTTAAGATTTGTTTGAGCTAATTTCACTTTCTCAACTTAGAGAGAGAATTCTATTTAAACAAATGGACAGAGTAAACAAGATAATACATATACACACATTACACAGTGACCAAAAAGATGTTCATTTTATTTCTATCAAAAAGGTGTTCAATACATCAACCATTACAAAAGTTTCAAAAAGCATCCAAAAAATACTGAAAATACTAAAAACCATACTAAAGACCTATTCACTTTCAGATTCCTCTTTAGGTACATTGGTAGGCGTACTAGCACCATACCAAGAAGCAGGTCTAGGTGGTCTACTAGATGAAGCATGAGGAGGAGGAGCCCTAGGGAGATGAGAGGTACTAGGAGCCCTAGTGGAAATGGGAGATGGATCATACAATGGTCTGGTCCTAGCTGTGATCTCCAAGGATCTAGCAGTGCCATAGATAGACACCATCTCCATCCAAATTACTCCAAGGTGTTGCTCCATGTCCTTAAAGCTAACTGGCACTTTGTTCACTGCCTCCTTCATCTCACCTATTTTTTTCTACATTGACATAAGCTCAGAAGCTTGGACATTGGCGAATGCCTCAGCTGATCCTCGAAGTCTGCCAAGCTCTGACCTAATAATCCCAATGCCTTTAGTGTAATCATCAGCCATACTTCTTGTATCAACAATAGTTCCCACTTTGCCTCTAAGTTCCCTCAACTCAGTTTGATATTCATTTAATGTAGTGTCCACAGACTTCAAAATTGCTTCAGAACTTGAAGAGATACAATTCAGAATTGGTTGAAGTTCTATATGAGGAGTTGATCTTGAAGCTTCCATAGCTTCAACCTTTCCTTGTAGATTTGAAACATGCTCTTCCAGTCTGTCCAATCTGCTGTCCACTGACTTTTTCAAATCACTAAATAAAGAAGTTATTGTACCTGTCAGTGTATCTATCAAGCTTCTCATCTATTCTTTAATCTGAACTTGACTCATTGGTGTGGACACCAGAAGCCGAAAGAAATTTCACTCCAACAAGGTTAGCCTTATCCCAATTTGGATCGAAGATAATTAGGTTACCTTGTATCCTTTAGTTCAAAAATATTTTATTTTCAAGAGTCATTTCCTTTTCAAGAGTCCTGTAATTAATTTTGAGTTTCAAATCAAGAGTGTTTATTGAGTCCTGTAATTACTTTTAAAATTTCATTTCCTGTAAGTCCATTTCAAGTTTTAAAGTCTAGGTCAGTCAAGTCAGTTCAGTTGAGTTAAGTCTAATTCAGTTGAGTTAAGTCTAATCAAGTTTTAAAGCCATGAAAGCCAGCAACAAGACTCAAATTCTAGACCCCAGAATTTGACCACATGAAGAAGAGAAGACACATCAACCAAGCAAGAGAAAAGGACCATCAACTAGGACCACTGGGCGTCACATGTCATTCTTATCCAAGTAGAAGACCACCTCACCATGCCACGTCATCAGGTGCCACTTCACCAGCCACCTCATCACCCTTTGGGCGCCAACAAGGGAGATTCAAATTCAAGGAGGTTGGCCACATCCCTCCAAGTCCTCCACCAAATCCTCCAAACCCCCCCACATCCCTCCAAACTCTCCACCAAATCCTCCAACCCCCCTTGTAATCCTCCTCGATTTGGGGAGTTTTTAAATTTCAAAAGCTAGCTTTGTGAGGCTATTAAAAGCCTTGGACGCCCATTGTAAATTGAGGGATTTTGGGAATGAATGAAAATTGAAGTTGAAATTTTGGAAGTAGAAGTTGTCTTGTATTTTTTTCTTATGTGAAAGTTTTCCATCCTCTTCCTCCACGCCAAAGCTATTCTTTTTCCCTAGCAAAGCATCTTCCAAGCTCAAGTGAAGGCATTGGAGTCGGCCAGATCTACTCAAATTTCTGTTCTTAGTTCATCAATTCTTCCATCCCTTCTATATGTTCCTATCCTTCTTCCTTAACTTTGATCTTCATTGCAGGGTCCTTCGAAGTCTTTGAGTTGTGGGCTGGGTTCACCTTAACAAAGAACAAACAAGCTGAAGCCCCAAGTCCAGGGTTCTGATCTCTGTTATCCAGATTCTTCAGTTCTGAGCATTGGTAGTTTCAAGGTATGAATCAAAAGAAGGTTGGAAAGCTCATCAAGGTAAGTCCACAATCATTAGCCCCTATTGTCTAGATCTTCTTCCTTCTTAGTTTAGGATTGTGTCTAATCAAGTAAAAGTCTAATTTCTTATAATCCTTAAGTCTTATTATGATGAGTACAATGCTAGTGTAATTAGGTTTCATTGCTCTACAAACACCATATTCAAAACATTAATCATATGCGTGCCGCATCAAATTGGTATCAGAGCATGGTTGCATTAGGGTAGAATAGTTTTCTTTAAATCCAAGCAAGATCTAAAATTCACGCCTCCTGAGCGGGTGTACTCCAGTACACTGTCACGACCCATGGGAATAATGAGCCCCTGGCTGGACGTGAGTTTTTAGATTGAAGTTTTGGGTAAGCCATTGCACTTGTTTGATTAGGTTCTGTTTTCTGAAAATTTGCATCTATTTACTGTAATCCGTCTGCAGCTCCAAAGGCAAGTCACTGATTTTTTATTGAAATATTTTTTTTCTTGTTCCTTTTTAAGTCAGTTATCACCATATTAAATTTCATCATCAGAAAAAAATTATAAAAAAAATGAAAGTTTCTGCAGTTCGACACTATCATTAGGGTTTTGTTCTGTCCTTTTTATTTATCTTCAATTGTAGGATCTGCTTAGAGTAGTACAAATTTTATTTTTAAAATTTCTTTCACCTGCATTGAAACATATAAGTTAGGAATTCTCTATGAATTTTTCAAAATTTTTGGACATTTTTTTTCATCACGTTTTCTACACCACTTTCAAACTGCAACACACTTCTGCAGCACCTTTGCATTTCATTCATCTCATGAGAAATCAAATTAAGGGCATCAATTTGACATAGGGTCAGGATTTCATCACCTGTCCCTAGCCCAAAAATCACCAACCAGCATATCGATCCCAGCCCATTAATTAAAATTGAGTAGAACGTTAATTGCCCTAGTGGGTTAGGGACACCAACAAATTGGGTTCAGGTTAGGGTCAAGTTAACTGTGTCAGCTAATTGGTGTGTGCTTACTGGCTTGGTGTCTAGAATTGGTGCATCAGGGCTTGTGATTTGGTCCGCCTACCTGGCCAATCTCAGATTGGTGTCTAAGGTTGGCAATCAGGGACCTTCACTCCCCACCACCTACCTGGCTAAGTCCCATAAGTACTACTAGCTAGTTGGTTCACTTAATTAGACCTCTAATTTGTGCTCTAGGTCTAGGAAACCTTAGCTCGAGCTTGAGTCCATTTGTATGCATGACAAGTAGAGCAGGGACACCATATTCACCAATCCAAGCCCAGTCCAGTGTAGCCATGGACCCGAATCTTGAAACCATGCTGAAAGGCCTAAATGATCTAATGGCCCAATTGAACCAAATGCTGGCTAACCAATTTTTCTTAGACCAACCAACTCCTACTTTCCCATTAGCTCATATGAATGATAGGAGTAAGAACCCTGAAGTACAAGTTGAGTTCATGAATACTCAAGACTTAGGGTATCCTCAAACTGAAGGGCTAGGGAAGGAAGAAGGCAAGTCTGAACCTAGTAAATATGTGTATGAGACTAACATAAGTTTAATAGATGAATATGAAGGGGAAGACTGTGATGAGAACAACTTTAATACCTTACCTGAGGAAACCTTTGGTAAAGAAAAGATTATTGAGCCTAGTCCTGAAACATCAGAACAACCAAAATTTAGTGAGGACTTGGTTCCCGTAAGACAATGCCCTCAGGAAGAATCCAATACTTTAGCTTCGACACAAGAACTCCTTCAGGTACCTGAGAAGAACCCAATCATTATTTTAGAAGACTTTCCTGATGACCTTCAACTACCTAGAAGCATCCCGCCTGTAGATCAAAATTCTAATCTTAAGGTCATCATGAGTAGCCAAGGTATGTTTCAAGATTCCCCTAAATTACCCCAAGTCTCGGATTCCTATTTCCTGCCTTTCCCTGAGTCTTATCATAATTTTAGAGCCATTAAGTTTCATTTGGATGAGATTACTAGGATGCATGAGCTTTTAAAGCATATTCCTTTTGCTACCTACTTTTGGAAAACCTTATGGCATTTGCTAGGAATCCATGGTAAATTCTCATGTGCATACCATACCAGGGTCAAACCTAGAGAGTCAATAATCTGTTAGGTTTAGGTCCTAGAAAGTCCAATAAAATTCCTCTCAATAAGGATGCCTAGTTCAGTCTGCATTTTGTAAGTGCTTGTGTAAATTTCTAAGTTTGCTGAATCTTTCGCACAGCATGTCACAAATTTGCATAAAGAAATCAGTAATAAGATCAACCTGAGCAATGAAACTTATAAACACTTAGCTGACTCACATAAGAGGGCTAAAGAATTATGTGAAGGGGATTATGCGATGATTAGGCTCAACCCTGAATGGTTTCCTCCTGGAACCATAAAGAAGCTGCATGCCCGCGGAGCGGGACCTTTTAAGATCTTAAAGAAAATAGGGCCTAATGCATATGTTTTGGAACTTCCACCTGATATGGGTATTAGTACAACCTTCAATATTTTAGACCTAGTAGAATACAAAGAACCACTACTAATACCTAGTGAGCCTTTTGAGCCAGAAACTTTCATTGAGAGTGAACATATTTCCGAGTGTCCACCACCAACCTTACCTGAGCAGAGAGAGAGGATTGAGAGAATCCTGGATGACAAGATCATTACTACCAGGAATAAGGACTATCAGCGATACCTGGTTCAATGGCAAGGTCGACCTGAGTCCGACAACTCCTGGATTACTCGAGAGGACCTGCAAAGACTTAACCCAGACTTGTTCGAGCATTACCAGGGCAAAACTGAACCATACTCGACTGGGTCGAGTTCTGCCCACCCCAGGAGAATTGGTGTGGACACCAGAAGCCGAAAGAAATTTCACTCCAACAAGGTTAGCCTTATCCCAATTTGGATCGAAGATAATTAGGTTACCTTGTATCCTTTAGTTCAAAAATATTTTATTTTCAAGAGTCATTTCCTTTTCAAGAGTCCTGTAATTAATTTTGAGTTTCAAATCAAGAGTGTTTATTGAGTCCTGTAATTACTTTTAAAATTTCATTTCCTATAAGTCCATTTCAAGTTTTAAAGTCTATGTCAGTCAAGTCAGTTCAGTTGAGTTAAGTCTAATTCAGTTGAGTTAAGTCTAATCAAGTCTTAAAGCCATGAAAGCCAGCAACAAGACTCAAATTCTAGACCCCAGAATTTGACCACATGAAGAAGAGAAGACACATCAACCAAGCAAGAGAAAAGGACCATCAACTAGGACCACTGGGTGCCACATGTCATTCTTATCCAAGTAGAAGACCACCTCACCATGCCACGTCATCAGGTGCCACTTCACCAGCCACCTCATCACCCTTTGGGCGCCAACAAGGGAGATTCAAATTCATGGAGGTTGGCCACATCCCTCCAAGTCCTCCACCAAATCCTCCAAACCCCCCCACATCCCTCCAAACTCTCCACCAAATCCTCCAACCCCCCTTGTAATCCTCCTCGATTTGGGGAGTTTTTAAATTTCAAAAGCTAGCTTTGTGAGGCTATTAAAAGCCTTGGACGCCCATTGTAAATTGAGGGATTTTGGGAATGAATGAAAATTGAAGTTAAAATTTTGGAAGTAAAAGTTGTCTTGTATTTTTTTCTTATGTGAAAGTTTTCCATCCTCTTCCTCCACGCCAAAGCTATTCTTTTTCCCTAGCAAAGCATCTTCCAAGCTCAAGTGAAGGCATTGGAGTCGGCCAGATCTACTCAAATTTCTGTTCTTAGTTCATCAATTCTTCCATCCCTTCTATATGTTCCTATCCTTCTTCCTTAACTTTGATCTTCATTGCAGGGTCCTTCGAAGTCTTTGAGTTGTGGGCTGGGTTCACCTTAACAAAGAACAAACAAGCTGAAGCCCCAAGTCCAGGGTTCTGATCTCTGTTATCCAGATTCTTCAGTTCTGAGCATTGGTAGTTTCAAGGTATGAATCAAAAGAAGGTTGGAAAGCTCATCAAGGTAAGTCCACAATCATTAGCCCCTATTGTCTAGATCTTCTTCCTTCTTAGTTTAGGATTGTGTCTAATCAAGTAAAAGTCTAATTTCTTATAATCCTTAAGTCTTATTATGATGAGTACAATGCTAGTGTAATTAGGTTTCATTGCTCTACAAACACCATATTCAAAACATTAATCATATGCGTGCCTTATCACTCATTTGAGGCTGTGGTGCTGCAGAAGGGTAGTCAGGTAAAAAAAATTTCAGCTGCAGGCAAGTCAAACTCCGGTGCAGGCAAATCAAACTCTGCTACAGGCATATCAAACATAGGAGAAGGTGCTCTAGTCTCCTCAACAATAGCAGCAGGCTCAGATACAAGTGACTCAGGCTTAGGTACTGGTGTAGAAGAAGTTCCAGCTGCTTCCATATTCTCTTCCTCTTCTTCTTCTTCACTACTACTTGAGCTACAAATAGCCCTTACATTGGTGCCTTTCTTTCTCCATACTCCTTCCAATTGGAAGTACCCCATCCTCTCTAGAGTTTTAGAAGTGTAGACATCTGTATGATGCAATTCCAATCCATCTTCACCATCTAAACTGACTCTATGAGATTTAAACAAGAGACTAAGCATCATTCCATAGGGTAGACAGGATCTGGCCTTCCTAACTGTCCCCTTCATTTGTATGATATTAATGTATGACAGATTGACAGGAGTTTTCTCTAAAATGTGCTCCATATGGCATAAATCCTTTTCACTCACCCAGTCAAATCTCCAGGTTCTTTGCAAGAAAATTTTACAAATAAAATTGTGAAGTAATCTCATTTCCAGTGACAGGGTGTTAGCAAAAACTGTACCAATTCCTCCTACATCTTCTTTGTTCAGTATTGTTCTTAGAGTCTTTTCTCTGTTGTCAATTACTAGAAATTTTAGTCCGTCCATCATAAGGTATGTCTAGTAATTCATGTAGAGATTCCTCATTGACTATAATCCTCTTTCCTTTTACAGTGGACTCCACATGATTAGTTCCTAGTCTTAGATTTTCATAAAAACTTCTAACCAAAGTGGGATAGGTCTTTTCATTCAAAGAACAAAATTTTCTCCACCCTTGATCTTCAATTAAATATCCTATTTTTAACCCAATACCTTTATTAAACTCAAAGTTAATTCGGCGGCCGGAGGTTACCGGACATGTAGACATCGAAGGCACTTGGCTAGGAGTGGTTGGAGCATCTCTTGTGGCTTTCTCTGCAAATTCTTCACTGTGCAAGGTGCTACTTTGCTCTTCTTGCCACCTTTTAGACCTTCTTTCCTTTTCAACAGTTGGAGCAACCCTAACGGAGCGTTTACCCATCGCATGCTTGGGTGCCATTGCTAGGAAAGATGGAAAATCAAGAAATTGGAGTGCTTGGAAGGGAGAAGGAAGTCTTTGGGGCAGGTTTTGGAGATGAATGAACCGTTAGAAAAGACAACATAAAGATTAAACGGTTCGAAGAAGAGTTTATAACCCTAAGCAAAACACTTCAATGCGAAATTCCAGTCGACTCAAGTGGCCCTAAAAAGGCTCGAGTCGGCTCGGCCAGAGCTCTCCTAAAACCATCAGAGGATTTAGTCGACTCGAAACTGCTCGAGTCGGCTAGGCCAGAACTCGCTCAAAATTCTCAGAAAATCCTGTCGACTCGGATTAAGATCCAGTCGACTCGAACAAAGAAAATGGAGTTTTGAAAAATTCGAATACAAATCAGAAAGATTTTGAATAGAATTTTGAAGAAAATTAATGCTCAATAAAATAGAATAAATTGAGGAGGTTCTCTAGATGAAATTTTCTTAGATTTGAAAGAATTAGGTTAGAGAATTTAGAAGGGATCGCAAAGTCCTAATTCACTCCTAATTAGCTCAAATCTATCTTGATTAAGTGGCTTAGTAAATATGTCAGCTAATTGATCTTCAGTAGAAACAAAATCAAGCACAATACTACCATTAGAAATATGATCTCTAATAAAATGATGTCTAATTTCAATATGCTTGGTTCTAGAGTGTTGAATTGGATTCTTTGTCAAATTAATAGCACTTGTGTTATCATATTTAATTAGAATTTTAGATTGTGATACACCAAAGTCTTCTAGTTGTTATTTAATCCATAACACTTGAGCACAACAACTACCAGCAGCCATGTACTCAGCCTCAGCTGTGGACAAGGCTACGGAGTTTTGCTTCTTATAGTGCCATGAAATTAAATTCAACCCTAGAAATTGGCATGTACCGCTAGTGCTTTTTCTATCTATTTTATAACTAGCATAATCAGCATCAGAGAATCCAATCAAATTCAGAGTAGAATGTTTAGAATACCAAATTCCTAAATTACTTGTTCCTTTCAAATATTTAATTATTCTTTTAACAGCAAGCATATGTGTTTCTTTTGGTAATGATTGAAATCTAGCACATACACATACACTATATAATATGTCAGGTCTACTTGTAGTCAAATACAATAAGGATCCGATCATACCTCTATATAACTTTTGGTCAATATTGGATCCATTCTCATCTTTGTCTAATCTACAAGCTTGGCTCATGGGTGTGCTCATTGATTTGCTACTCTCCATACCAAACTTTTTTGATGATTTTCTTGATGTATTTGGCTTGGTTGATAAAGATGCCTTCCTTTGTTTGTTTTACTTGAAGTCCAAGGAAGTAGTTTAGCTCGTTTATTAAGCTCATTTCAAATTCTTCCTGCATAAGCTTAGCAAATTCTTTACATAGAGATTCGTTAGTTGCACCAAAAATGATGTCATTAACATATATTTGTACAACTAATATGTCATTATTCTTCTTTTGATAAATAGAGTCTTGTCTACATTACCTCTTGAAAACTCATTTTCAATCAAGAAAGTGCTAAGTCTATCATACCAGGCTATAGGTGCTTGTTTCAAACCATACAATACTTTATTTAATTTAAAAACATGGTTTGGAAAAGTGTGATTTTTAAAACCTGGTGGTTGTTCCACAAAAACTTGTTCAGAGATAAAACCATTATGAAATGCACTTTTTACATCCATTTGAAAGAGTTTAAAGTTCATGTAGCAAGCAAATGCAAGTAGTAATCTAATGGCTTTTAGTCTTGCTACGGGTGCATAAGTTTCATCAAAATCAATACCTTCTTCTTGGTTATATCCTTTAGCCACTAATCTAGCTTAGTTTCTTATAATGTTTCCTTGCTCATCTAATTTATTCTTATAGATCCATTTGGTTCCTATTATTGGATGGTCGGTAGGTCTATCTACAAGTGTCCATACCTTATTTCTTTCAAACTGGTTTAATTCTTCATGCATTGCCATCATCCAGTTTGGGTCAGTCTCAGCCTCTTCTAAGCTATGGGGTTCTATTTGTGATACAAAGGCTAGGTAATCATGTGCATCCTTATGTGCAGCCCTAGTCCTAACACCATGTGAAGGATCTCTTATTATTAATTCTTTAGGGTGAGATGTAACATACCTCCAGTCCCTCAGTAGATCAGTGTGATCCTTACTTACCGCTTCTTCGCTATCTTGAGTGTTTTTGTCTTGAATGCTTAAGTCATCCATTCCTTTTTGCAATGTACCTGCATCATTATCTATGCACTCTTCTTGTCTAGAAGGTATAGGGTTAGTTTCAATAAATACAACATGAATTGACTCTTCAACAGTAAGAGTCCTTTTATTAAAAACCCGATATGCTTTGCTATGTAATGAATAACCTAGGAAAATTGCATCATCAACTTTAGAATCAAATTTTTCTAAATTATCTTTTCCATTGTTATGCACAAAGCATTTACATCTAAACACATGAAAATAACTAATATTGGATTTTTTGTCATTCCAAAGCTCATAGAGGATTTTCTTTAAAATAGGACAGATCAAAACACTGTTTAAAATATAACATGCACTGTTCACCACTTCTGCCCAAAAGTACTTTGGATGATTGCCTTCACACAACATTGTGCGAGACATTTCTTCCAATGATCTATTTTTCCTCTCTACAACACCATTTTGTTGAGGTGTTCTAAGAGTGGAGAAGTTGTGATCAATGCCAAATTCAGTATAATAATCTTCAAAAAATTGATTTTCAAACTCAGTTCTATGATCACTTCTAATTGTATTCAAAGATAAGTTCTTTTGGTTTAAAACCTTTTTATGAAATTTTCTGAAAACATAAAAAGTTTCATCTTTCAAAGTAATTAACAAAACCCAAGTAAATCTCGAAAAATCATCTACTATCACAAGAGCATATTTCATCCCTCCTAGGCTTGTGGTCCTAGTAGGTCCGAAAAGATCCATGTGAGGTAGTTCTGATGTGGGCACTAGAATCAGGAAAAGACTCCAACCAATTCAGGTCAAGTCCGAGTCCTTGTGGTTGGAGTAGCAAAAGAGAAGTCCTGTAATTTTTCTTTTTTTTGAGTCCAAATAATTTTGTAGTTAATTTCGAGTCCATGTTGGGTCTGGTTTATCTTAGTTAACCCTACAATTGAGAGTTGGGTCCAGTTAAATCAAGCCCAATCCATGAGTCCATGAAGCATCAAGACAAGAAGAAGCCACCTCATCAAGTGACCCCCACCTTGTGCCACATGTCAAAAGCTCCAATGGATGTCGCCACCTCAACAAGTGGTCCCCACTTTATGCCACATGTCAAGAGATCCAAAGGACACCGCCACCTCATCAAGTGGTCCCCACCTTGCACCACATGTCAAGCTTTGAAGGAGTTTCAAGCAACAAATGCCACCATATCCTCCAACTCCCCACATTTCAAGCAACAAATGCCACCATATCCTCCAACCCCCCTTGTAATCCTCCTAATCCTATGGGTTTTCAAATTTTAAAAATGTTGTAAGGCTTTTATTTAAGCTATGGGATACCCCATTGAAAAATGGTTAATGAATGAAGTTGGTATTTTTTCTTCTATGTATTTTTTTTCCTATGTGTCTATGTGGTAGCTTAGCCTTTCTCTTCTTCCACGCCAACCCTAATCTTTCCTTCTTCCATTCCCAACGCCAAAGACTTCCTCTTCTTTCATAACTTCAAACTAGCTCCAGCGTTCAAGGGTGAATCAAGAAGATCATCACAAGGCGACCAACCTACTCCACTTCAAGCATTCCACCATGACGCCAAGATGGATCTCCTTCAATGCCTCTTCCACCCTTCTTTCTTTTCTCTAGTTGATTGCTTGTTAAGTCACTCATCTTAGGGTTTCTTTGTTGCAGGGTTCTCCGAGATTCCGGCTTCAAGAGGAAGGTTTACTTGCCATAGATCCATAAAACAAGAGGGGCCTTCAGTGGTATTATGTTCATGTCATCCGGGAGACCTCTTCAAGAGTGAATCTATTCTAATTGAAGGGCCAATGTCAGGTATGTCTAGTGTTGATTAAGTCTGCAATGTTAAATTAGACCTAGCTTGGCTTGCGTGGTTCTCTTCTGGTCCTATTCATTTCTTATTCTGAGAGTCTCGATCAATAGGTTTATGTTAGATCCTTCGAGCTTCTTCACTAGATCTCTTTAATAGTTTATGTTGAGTTGTTTATATGCAAATAGGGAATTGCTTGGTTAATCATTTGCTAATCTCCATTAGGGTTGCATAGTTTCATTTTATATTCTACACCATTCTTGGTATCAGAGCATGGTCGGATAATTTCCTGCATTTAGATATGTTGCATGCATACTTGTTATCTAGTTATTTTTTTAAAATCCAAGCAAGATCTAAAATTCATGCCTTCTGAGCAGGTGTACTCCAGTACACTGTCACGACCCATGGGAATAATGAGCCCCTGGCCGGACGTGAATTTTTTAGATTGAAGTTTGGGTAAGCCAATGCACTTGTTTGATTAGGTTCTGTTTACTGAAAATTTGCATCTGCTTACTGTAATCCATCTGCAACTCCAAAGGCAAGTCGCTAATTTCTTGTTGAAATATTTTTTTTCTTATTCCTTTTTAAGTCAGTTGTCCCCATATTAAATTTCATCATCAGAAAAAAAATACAAAAAAAAATGAAAATTCCTACTTCAATCTTTTGTCCTGTTGAAATAGTCTACAGTACATGGTCTGTTGTTTTTATTGTTTCTCTTTATATACAGATCTAAATTTTCTAATTTTTATTTTTCTGGGATCCTCATAATTCATATTATTTTTAAAGAATTTTTTAGATTTTATTTCAATTGTTAGAATTTTTAGCATTCGAAATACTCTCTGAGATTCAGTTTGAACTGAAATTCCAGCAAGAACCAATCTCAGAATTTTTTTGAATTTGAAGTTCAAATTTTAAATTTTAAATTTTGAATTCTGACATTCTAGAATCTGAAACTTGAAGTTTGAAATTTAAATTTTAAAATTTAAGTTTGAATTTGAAATTGTTTGAAAACTAATCAAGTCAAATAATTAAGTCAGCTCATAAAACAAAAAAAAAGAAGTTGACAAAAAAAAAAAAAAAAGGTGAACCCAGCATCGGAGTCCTTTTTGATTGGTTTCAGTTCCATCAACCTCGCTCAGCCTGATTCGACGGAGTCGAGTTCACCCCACCGTAGGAGAAATGATGCGGGACAGTGATTGGACTGGATCGCTGGCGAGCATGAAAAGTCACTAGAGATTAGGATTTGCAAAGAAGAAGGAAAGAAGAGGGTGCAGGGTTAAGAAAAATACTGGGATTCACATAGATTCCCCCAAAAAAATAAGCACATAGCAAAGGGGGCTCACATAGATGCCCTAGAAGAACAAGCACATAGCAAAGGGGCTCACATAGATGCCCTGGGCTCACACAGATACCCAAAATCAGAGATCACACAGAAACCCTGGAAAGATGGAGAAGGGATCATACAGATACCCTAGGATCACACAGATCCTTCACACAGAATAATAGAAATTTTATTCATCCATCCTCCTCTATTACAAAAGGCTGAGGGTGGTATTTATAGATTTTCCAACCCTTATTTGAATTTGAATACAAGATAAAAAGATAAGAACGAATCAAATTCAAATATAAGATAGGATAAGATAAGCCTATCCATATATCAATCCTAACCAACCAAATCCTAATTCAAAAGATAAATCCTAAATAAATTTATTCCAAAAAAGCTTCAAGATCTGTGCCACTCCAAGAATTATGCTTGCTCCAAGATCCGTGGTTGAGATGTCCCCATCAAGTTCAAGAGATCTTGTTGTAGAAACTATATTCTTTGATTTAAAACTCCCCCTTGTTTGTTTACCCATTTGACTTGCATCACAAACATGATTTAAATTAACTTTAAACTTAGGCATACCTCTAACAAGATCTTTAGAAATTAATTTGGCAATTATATGCATGCTAGCATGACCTAATCGTCTATGCCATAGTAAACCCGACTCTTTGATCTTAGCATTCATTGCAACTAGACTAAGGCTACTTGACATGGCAAGATCATTAAGATCTACCACATAGATATTTCCGAGTCTATGTCCAATGAACTTATTGCTAGAATCTAATGAGTTAGTTACTATACACATAGAAGATTCAAATACAACCTTGAAGCCTTTATCACATAATTGACTTATACTTAAGAGATTATGCTTCAATTTGTCTACTAGCAAGACATTTTCAATAAAAGTGAAGGGAGTTATTTTGATCTTACCAATACCGATTATTCTCCCTTTGCCATTATCTCCAAAGGTAACCAAGCCTCCTTCTTTTATTTCAAGGATGATGAATTGGTCCTTGTCACCCGTCATATGTCTTGAGCAGCCACTATCTAAGTACCACCTTTTCTTCAATTTTTGGGCTGCAAGACATTCCTACAAAATAGTCAATGAATTCTTTTAGGTACCCAAGCTACCTTGGATCCTTGCAGGTTAGCAGAGGTGGTTCCTTTGGGAATCCAAATCTTTCTTACTTTCTTAAGGACATTTCTACCATTATTGCATTCAAAAGCTTTATGTCCTATTCTTTTACAAATATAGCAAACAACTTTAGAATTTTTGATTGAAACAGAATTTGAAGATCTAAAGGTTGATGCACTTGATGCAGATTTTGAAATTTTTGAAATGTATACATTTTTGCTCAAATTCTTAGGAACATATAACAAAGACTTTGAAGTAGAAACAGTTTTTGGTATGGCTGAAACTTTTTGAGATAAAACATTTTGAGCAAGTGTTTTGGATTTTACAAAAGTAGTTGCTGAAATTTCATTCATAAAAGAAGTTTTAAACCCAATTCCAGCTTTATTTCCTGAAATTCGTTATTCCTTTAAAATTAACTCAAGCTTATTTGAAGATAAAGTGAGTTTTTTAACTAAAGGCTTGAGTTTTGTAACCTCATTTTTCAATTCATTATTTTCAGCAAGTAAATCATTGTTCTTCTTTTCACTTGAAAGATTTTCATTTTTTAGCTTTTCAAATTTTTCAGAAAAGTCATGCAATTCTTTTTGTAATAAAATATTCTTTTCTAAAATTTCATCATTTTGTTTGAGTAAAGAATCATTCATATTTTTCAATGATTTTATCTTTACTCCAGCTTTCTTAAATTCAGATAATAATTCATGAAAAGCAGAATTTAATTCATCAAATATAAATTCAGTAAAATTATTAGGGGATGTTACCTCATTTTCGAGATCCATTAAGCATAAATTTGCCGTCTTGGTGGCCTCTTCTTTTTCAGATGATGATGAGTCTTCACTATCGGACCATGTGGCAACCATGGCTTTCTTTTTCTTCTTCTGTTTGAAGGATTTCTTCAACAGTGGACAGTCTGGACGTATGTGCTTCGGCTTCTTGCATTCGTAGCATGTGGGGACTACCTCTTTATCTTTTTCTCTGTCCTTTTCCTTTTCCTTTTCATAATCATTCCTATGAAATTTCCGGTTATACCTTCCTTTCTTTCTTCCCATTAATTTTCTGAATCTCCTCACAACCATAGCAATGTCATTGTCTTCTAGGTCGTCATTGAAGGAGGTGCTTTCTTCTTCAGATTCTTCATCATCCCTCTTAGATTCGGAAGCAGCTTTGAAGGCTATTGTCTTCTTTTTCTTCTGCTCATCTTCCGTTCTGTGCTGCATTGTCAGCTCGTGGGTGATGAGTGATCCCAGCAGTTCATTCAGCAGCAATGTTTTTAGATCTTTGGCTTCCTGGATTGCAGTTACTTTGGGATCCCATTTGTTAGGTAAAGAATGAAGGATCTTCTGAACTAGATCTGCATTAGAGTATACCCTGCCAAGACTCTTCAAACCGTTAATAATATCTATAAATCTAGAGAACATGGAAGAAATTATTTCAGAAGGTTCTATTTTAAACAATTCATAATTATGAACTAAAAGATTTATCTTGGAGGTTTTCACTTAAGAAGTTCGCTCATGGGTCACTTTGAGTTTATCCTAGATTTCCTTTGCTGAAGAGCAAGTGAAAATTCGGTTGAACTCGTTTGCATCCAAAGCACAATATAACAAATTCATTGCTTTGGCATTTAATTCCCCCATCTTCATGTCATGATCATCATAGTCCTCTTCAGGCTTAGGGATGTCCATGCCATCAACTTTAAGTATGGGAATGTGTGGCCCTTTCAAGATGACCTTCCACAATTGAAAATCTATAACTTGTATGTAAATCTTCATTCGTGCTTTCCAATATGAATAATTAGTGCCTGTGAATAGTGGAGGTCTATTTGTTGACTGGCCTTCGGCCAAGGATGTACTCATGGGATGAGCCATCAATCTTTACTTAAGTAATCAGAGACTCTGCTCTGATACTTGCTATTTCTCAGGTGGCTTTTTTCCAAGAGGGGGGTGAATTGAGAATTACAAAATTTTTGCAAGTATGTGCACAAGTAATTCCTTTTAGTGGTTAGGTACTGTGTTAATCAGAGAATAAATGCATAAGCTAAAAGGTAAATCAAGCATAACACAAACAAAGCGGGTTTATAATGGTTCATAGCAACCCAGCTCCTATGTCCACTACCTAAGTTCACCACTCGAGATTTTCACTATATCACCCAAACCAGAATACAGTCGGATTATTTTACAGGCTCACAATCCCAACCTCTATACTTTGGTTTTTTAAAAATGGGCTCACCAAAGAAACCCAAACTAGGTTTTCACAGGCTCACCTAGAACCTCTACACTTTAGTTTTTAAATAGGCTCACCAAAGAAACCTCTACACTCTGGTTTTTACAGGCTCACCAAAGAAACCTATTTGGTTTTTAAAACTGGGCTCACCAATAACCCAGATATTCTAAAAAGTAGAATAAAGAAGCAATAATAAAGACAAACTCTGTTGTTTGGGTAGTTGCCAATGTAGCTCGAGTGAAGATCCATTGAATGCTCTTCAATGCACTTCAATGGCTTCCTTGCTTTCCTCAAGAGATGCTTCAAGCTTCTGGTAAGAGTTGTTGCATGCTTAAAAGCAGACTTTAAAGCTCAAGTGCTCTCTCTCTTCTCACTTCAATAAGTGTACAATAAATATCCAATAATTCATTAGTCTTTTCAAAGATGTTCTCATACCTTATTTATAGAGACTTTAATTGCCTTCCCTTAATTTTGAACGTTGTAGACCGTTGGGAGATGACAGGTTACCATTATAGCACTTTTGGGATTCAAAAACTGAGAACTGGAACTAGCCATTGGAGGTGACCCCGTCATTCCAGTCGGCTTGGACAATCTTTGAGTCGGCTGAGATCAAGTTCGGGTCGACTGGGCTGAATGCCAGTCAGCTAGCTTCCACAGTTGAGAAAATACCTTACTCTAGACGAGTCGGCTAGGTTGGAATCCAGTCAACTCGGATCTCAGAGGCTCTTAGACCATTCTCAACCAAGTTCTAGACGAGTCGGCTGGGCTGAATTCCAGTCGGCTCAGATCCCTAAGAATTTCAGAATGTTCTCAACCATGTTCTGGACGAGTCGGCTAGGCCTTGGTGCCAGTCAGCTGGATCTGTGTGCCAGAGATCTTCTTTCCTGTGCCAGTGCCAGAGTCGGCTGGGTCCTCCATCCAGTCGGCTCGAAATTGGTTCTTCAGCCAGATCAAACTCTATCTTCCAGAATACTTGTCCCATGCTTTGAAGACTTCTTTCAAGGACTTCTTATAATAAATTCAAGAAAAATTGAAGCTTGAAAACTACTAGAAGTAACCCTTAAACTCTATTTGTATAGGAATCTTTTGTAGGGTTCTTCTTTACAAGATTCTAAACACTTTATAACTCAACACAAAGCAATAAAGATTGTAGGATTTAGAAAGTGTGTCAATGTAGTTGTCCTACAAAAACTTGTCAGTCATTTGAAGAGTTGTTAGATAACCAAATGTATGCTCCAATATTTTGTTATCATCAAAATCACTTAGGGGTCAACACATTTGTTGGCTATCCTCTTAACCAAGGAGTGTGGAGACACTGGTATGACATGCAAGTGAAATGTATGACATCTCACTGAATGTGACCATCTGCGGAGCTCCCTTCTGCCAAAGAATTGCTCGTGAAGGGATATGGGTATATGTGTCCCTCAGACCTGAGGTCACCATGGTAGCTTACAAGCAACTCACTATACTTTGGTGCTGGACTACTTAGATTTCTAATCCAGTGACGGAAGGTTTCTGGGTACAGTCAAGTACTTGTGGAGCGGTGGTGGATTAAGATAGAATTGACCCCTCCAAATAGTTTGGAGTGAATGACTCACTATGTCTCAATCTAGCAAAACCTTAGCTAGGGTAGTTCTTGTGAGGAGTCATAGAACTTGTAAAGTTGAGACATGATCTGAATAAATCAAATTAGATTGGTAGTCAAACCCTAGATCATCCTGAGCATTATGAGGTCAAAGGGATGAATTATGCGATAACCATATGCCAGAGATTCTTGGGTGGTGCTCAGCATCTTTGACCTATCCGAACGTCGGGTATCATTGCTAGATGAGGACTTTGACTGGTACTGGAAATGTTCCAGTTCTACTGGCTTAGTGTTTGAACCTATGGGGTCATACACCATAGGGATTTCTATCTGATCTTAAGGTTGATCGATGATTGAGAATCGTTTGCCATCACTGGAGGTCAATATGATTGACCATGTTTCAAGTGTCGACACTTGGTGTTTTGTAAGTGTCGATACTTGGAGAAGTGTCGACACTTGTTATTTTGTAAGTGTCGACACTTATTGTAACAAGCAAAGTTCTAGAAAAAAATTCTGGAATGTTTGACTTCGAATTTTAAATTCGAAATTCGAATTTTTCGGGCATTTTGACTCTAAGAATTCATGGTATGATGGTCATACTTACCATTTTGGCTTGGACCCATTTGGAATGCCCCTTGACTCTCTCTCCCAATGCCCCTTGACTCTCTCTCCCATCACTCATCCTTCCTCTTTCTCCCTCTCATGGCTGCCCCTATAAATGAAAGTTATTCTAGAGGCTATTGATGGTTATGCTAAAGGTTACAACAACAACAGCAAGAGAGAAAAAAAGGAGAGGAAAAAGGGTTTAGTGAGGACTAGGGATTGGGTGTGAGAAACCTAGCATTCAAGCTAGGTCTTGGAAAGAGTGTTTCTTGGGAAGGGTTCCACCACTCCTCCTTGTCTTCCCAAAAGAAGAAGATCAGCCCGAAGGATCTCGAAGAGCTAGCACTCTGAGGGAGTTGATCAGAGTCGAGCCTTGGTGTAGATCACTTGTAGAGGCCAGACACTTATATTGTTCGAGCGCCCTTCATCCTTCTTCTCAATACTTTCATAAATAATAAGGTACGATACTTTGTATCTTTGTATTTTTCTTTGTGTTGATGTTTTGCTTGCATGCCAGATCGTTATGGTAGATCCTGTTGCAGGCAGATCAATAGATCATTTTGATCTATCTACCGAGCCTTTCGTTGTGCAGGTTTTAAAATTATGTTAAAATATATTTTTTCTGTCCTGCTTGCGTGAATAGTTTCACCTTCAATGGTATCAGAGCAATAGGTTCCTTTTTGTAGTATAATGTTGCTAGCATGCTTTAACATCAACTTTCTTAAGTACTTGGATTGAGTGCTTCACCATGATCATCTGGTCATAGAAGAGAAGTAGGGCTGCAAGACCCTCTCTTCCCATTCAATGGGGCCTCCTATGGCGTGTCGGGGTGCTGATGTGATTGACTCTTGAAAAGAAAAAGATGAAAGAAAATGTAGATTAAAAATTGTTTTAATCTAATGACATGATCATAAAACATCTTTAGATAAGATCTAAGAGTTATGTTTTGATTGGTTTTGTTGAAAGTTTGGAGAAACTTTGGATTCGAAATCATTATTTTTCCTTGTCTCAGGCTGTGAGTGGACACTTGGCCTTGGAAGTGTCAACTCATGAGCAAATTGCAATAAATCTGGGGTTTTGTTTTTTCCCTGTAACAGCTGAAGTGTCGACACTTGACCATAAAGTGTCGACACTTGGGCTCGTGAGTCGACACTTGGCCTTGGAAGTGTCGACTCATGAGCATGTACAGAAAACCTGTTATTCTATTTTCTTCCTGTCTCAGGCCTTGAGTCGACCCAAGTGTCGACACCTAGTATCGACACTTGCCCCTGGTGAATCGACACTTGGCAGCCGAAATGTTGAAAAACAGTGAATTCAAATTTTGATTTGTTGTAAAATTGTTTTACATTTATAAATTAAAATCGTTTTAATTTATTTAAGGCTATTGAACTTAATTTTGAATTAAGAATGACTAAGAACTCTATGAATGTGATTCAAAGATTTTAAGTCATTTCAATAAGCCTTAAGGGTCATGGGTTAGCTTCTATTAGATCCTTGATTGGGTTAGACCTAAGTTTAGATGCATTAGACTAAATAAAGAACTAATCTAATCAAATGTTAAGTTAGGATTTCTTCTCTTTAGATCTCTCTAATAGTTAGATTGATTAGTCCATAAATCTAAATGGACCTAATTGTGGCTCAGTGGAAAGTCCGAGTCTTTAGACTAGTCTAATTGATTTTGATAAACTGATTGGTGTCTAGGTAAGTTTGGCATTTTGATCATGGTTCTTTGGGGCTACCTCTTACCTGGCCAACTCTGTTGGTGTCTAAGGCAAGATAGTTAATGGCGGAACCCAACCTATGATCTCACTTACCTGGCTAATGTAGTCAATCAAGATTGATTGGATAACTCATTGACTCGTGTTAATCCTTGTCACCCAAGGTTAATCAGTCTTGACTGATTTTAGGTGCCCATGGATCATTAGTTATGTGTAACCCTCCTTGTTTGCTGATTTGGTCGGTGGGAGGTTGATCCATGTCTTCTCATCTCTTCATCTATCATATTAAAATTAAACCCTCTAAATTATTAGGTCCTTAAAAGGACAAAGTTATAGGGATAACCAAGTCCTAGCCTCCCATTAAGTGGGATGGTAATGGGTCCAGTACTTGGGTGTTCATCGACAGATCCAAAGATCGGATGTTCATCAGGCTATTGGAATTGCTGTTCCAAATATGATGGCTCAGTATGACTCTCTTAACGATGGTCAGGTGGGCCGGCCAAAATCGGGCTTGACTATTTGTTAGTTAGAAGCATTGAATTTTGTCATGTTAATAGTTGACATAACCAGGACCTTCAATAGGAGGCCCAAAGGCCAATTGAAGTGTATCTTGGGGCAAAACCCAAATACTAAAGGTTACTTGGGGAAGTAATCGGTTGAAGAACCTACCTTTAGACACACATGGGTGGGTCGGCCAAAGTCAGGCTCATGTGTTGTCTATTGGACTATGGTTCCTACTATAGAATTAAAGTAATTCCTCAGATTGGAGGTAGAGGCTACCAATCTGAGCAAAATAGTGGGAGGGACCTTTAGACTAAAGTCCATGTCTTTAGGATAATAAATCATATACACTAATTAGTTTTGATTTTCTTTTCAGATGTCTTACAACCTGTTGCTCCGGTCTCTTCTCAATAACAAGAAGCTCAATGGACCGAACTTCGATAGTTGGTATCGAAGGCTCAGGATTGTCCTGGAGCATGAATGGATCTTGTATGTGATATCGGATTCGGCACCTGAAACCCTTACTCCCAATGCTCGGGGTTCGGTCAAAAACACTTATAAGAAGTGGCTCTCTGATAGGACCACTGTTCGATGCATTATATTGGCAGCGATGAACGACGAGTTCAGTCGCAAGTTCGAGGAAGCCTAGCCGGAAGAAATCCTTCAAAGGTTGAAGGAGTATTTCGGGACATTATACGATGTTAGGAGGTATAAGGTCTCCTGTGCCATCTACAACGCGTGGATGCGTGATGGAGTCTTGATCATTGATCACGTATTTGACATGATCGAGATGATTGAGCGCCTGAGCAAGCTTGGATGTCCCTTGCATGAATAGCTAGGAAAAGATGTGATTCTGAATTCCCTCCTCTCTTCCTATCTAGATTTTCTCGATCATTACAGTATGAATAAGCCTGCAATTAACTACCACGGTTTGTTGGGATTGCTGTATACTTTTGAGAAAGACCACCAACTGAATAAAGGGATGGTGAATCTAGTGGAAGGATCTTCGGGAGGGCATCGTCCCTTTAAGAAAGGGAAAAAGAAAAATAAAGGAAAAAATGTGTTGAATGCTTCTGGGCCCAGTCAGGCCAAGAGGGTGAAGGCTGATCAAAGCCATGTGGAGTGCTTCTTCTGCAAGAAGCAGGGACATTAGAAGAGGAACTGTCCTCTTTACATTGCATCCCTTGACTTGAACAGGTCTAAGAAGAGAAAGCAGTAGGACAGTCCTGGACAAGTTATTTATATGATAACACCTTGTAGTTTTTCCATCTGCGATACTACTAACTGGGTATTGGATATCGGAAGTCCAATTCACATTTGTAATTCTTTACAGGGACTTCAAGTTAGTAGAAGATTCGAGATCGGTGAGAGATTCTTGAACGTGGGAAATGGAAGCTGAGTTTCAGTCCTGGCATTGGGAGTCCTCAAACTTGTTTTCGAGTCCTGTACTATCATTTTGAAAGAGTGTCATTTTTGTCCATCTTTTATTTTGAATGTCATTTCTGTAGGCCAATTGACCATGTATGGTTATGAACTATCAATAAAGAATGATGTTTGCAAAATCATTTGGAATGGTTCTATAGTATTGATTGGACAAATGCATGATGGCATCTATGTACTATCATGATCTGTTAGTGTAATGTACATGTCTAGCAAACGTCCTAGGATAGATAATGTCAGTGAAGCATACCTATGGCATTGTTGGCTAGGTCATATTAACAAGAATAGGATAAACAGGTTGAAAAGCGAGGGTCTCCTCGATTTTAGTGAAGATAGTTCACTTCCAACCTGTGAGTCCTATCTTCTTGAAAAAATGACAAAGTCACCTTTTGCTGGAAAAGGTGAACGAGCCAATAAGATTCTGAGTCTGGTATATACTGATGTATGGGGACCCATGAATGTTAGTGCCAAGGATGGGTACATTTATTTCATTACATTTACAGATGACCTTTCGAGGTATGGTTATGTCTTCTTGATGAGACATAAATCTGAATCATTTGAAATGTTCAAACGGTATCATAATGAAGTGGAAAAACAAACTGGAAAGTGTATCAAAACCCTTCGATCCAATCAAGACGGTGAATACCTTTCGGGTGAGTTTCTGACATATCTTGAGGAGAATGGGATTCTCTCTCAGTGGACACCTCCAGGGACATCTTAATTGAATGGAGTGTCTGGGAGGAGGAATCGAACCCTGTTGGACATGGTTCGGTCCATGATGGGCTTTGCTTCTCTGCAGGTATCCTTCTGGGGATATGCTCTAGAATCAGCTTGTTACCTTCTGAATAGGGCTTCAAGTAAGTCCGTTAGTAAAACATCATATGAAATATGGACTGGACATAAGCGACGCTATCACACCTTCAGGTCTGGGGGTGCCCGGCTTATGTAAAATATTTAGAAATGGATAAACTTGGACCTAGGTCTAATCGGTGCCTATTTGTTAGGTATCCAAAAGAATCTAAGGAGTATTACTTCTACTTAGCTAAGGAACAAAAGTTGTTCGTCGATCTTAGAGCTATCTTTTTGGAAAAGGAGTTCCTTGGTGAAGGGACTGTAGCCGCTAAGATTGAACTTAATGAAATTTAACAAGTAGAAACGATACACTTAAGAGATAACATAGAACCGGTTGTGATTAGATCACACCTAGAGCCCACTCAAAAATCATTAAGGAGATACGGTAGGGTACCGAGTTGACCGGACAGATACTATGGTTTCTTTGTCCGGGATGATGATCCCATTGAACTTGATGAGAACAATAAGGATCCGATCACCTATATGGATGCGATGCAGAGGTTCGACTCTAAGAAATGGCTGGAAGCCATGAAATCTGAAATGGAGTCCATAGAGATCAACAATGTATGGACATTGGTTGATCCACCTGAAGGGATAAAACCCATTAGGTGCAAATGAATTTTCAAAAGGAAAAGGGGCGCAGACGGGCAGGTGGAGACCTACAAAGCCCGTCTGGTTGCCAAAGGATATCGTCAACGTTATGGTATTAACTATGATGAGACATTTTCTTCTGTGGCAATGCTCAAGTCCATTCGGATCATGCTTGCTTTAGTGGCACACTTTGACTATGAAATTTGGCAAATGGATGTCCGAACAACTTTTCTGAATGGTGAGCTAGAAGAGGAGGTGTATATGATATAACCTGAAGGGTTCACATCCACAGACAAGTCAAATGTGTGCAGACTTCAAAAGTCCATCTATGGACTAAAGCAAGCATCAAGGACTTGGAACATGCAATTTGATAAGTGTATTAAGTCGTATGACTTCGTTAGAAATGGAAAAGAACCTTGTATTTATAAATGGGCTAATGATTCTGTGATTGTATTCATTGTGTTATATGTGGATGACATTCTCTTAATCGAGAATGACATCTCAACACTGCAAGGAAAAAAGGTCTGGTTATCATCTCAGTTCTCTATGAAGGATTTGGGTGAAGCCTCTTACATACTGGATATCTTCTATAGAGATAGATCTAAGAGGCTTCTAGGACTGTCCCAGTCTAGGTACATCGACACCGTGTTGAAACAGTTCAGCATGGAAAATTCCAAAAAGGGCTATCTCCCGATAGGCACTCGAATTGATCTTTCCAAAAGAAATTATATGACAACTCCTGAAGAGAGAGAGCGTATAAGTAGAATCCCATATACTTCAGTAGTGGGTTCTATCATGTATGCCATGGCATGTACTAGACCAGACGTGGCATACTCACTAGGCATAGTGAGCAGATACCAGTCTGATCCAGATGAAGCTCATTGGAAAGTGGTAAAGACCATCATTAAGTATTTACGAAATACTAAGGACTAATGGCTAATTTATGGAGAATCTAACTTGAAACTTGTGGGGTATACTAACTCTAGTTTCCAGTCAGATAAGGATGATAGCAAGAGTATGTTAGGATTTATCTTTATCCTAAATGGAGGAGCGATCTGCTGGAAAAGTTTCAAGCAACCTATTATGGCAGACTCAGTTTGCGAAGAAGAGTACATTGCAACATCAAATGCAGCAAAGGAAGCTGTGTGGTTGCAAAAGTTTCTTGGCGAGCTAGGAGTGGCACCTTCTCTGGATGGTCCTGTTTTGGTATACTGTGACAACACTGGAGCCATTGCTCAAGCCAAAAAGTCAAAGTCTCATCACCGCACAAAGCATATTCTGCGGCGCTATCACCTTGTACAAGAGATCATGGAACGAGGTGACATTGACCTTCAAAAGATCGATGGAAAGGAGAACCTGGCTGAACCCTTCATTAAAGCCGTCGGAGTTCAAGAGTTCGACTGTTGTAAACGGAAAATGGGAACGAGATTCTGTACTGATTGGCTTTAGTCCAAGTGGGAGTTATTTGGAATTATGTCCCAAAGCCAATCGTCTAGGCTGTAGACGGTTGTACAATCTTGTATTTGTATATGAATTTTTAATGAATAAAAGTTATTCTTTTTTGCTGTTCATCATATTTTTATTTTCCTGAAATGAACTCTTGTATGATAGGGTCCTTAGAACTACATTGATTTGATATAGAGAAGATATATCAAGTAGTTCTTAAACTGGTTCACAACCAAAGGATACATTATTATAGGACGACAATGTATCAAGTGTATGTCATATTTGTTGGTTGTCCTTTTAACCAAGGAGTGTGGAGACACTGGTGTGACATGCAAGTGAAATGTATAACATCTCACTAAACATGACCATCTGCGGAGCTCCCTTCTGCCAAAGGGTTGCTTGCGAATGGATATGGGTATATGTGTCCCTCAGACCTGAGGTCACCATGGTAGCTTGCAAGCAACTCACTATACTTTGGTGTCGAACTACCTGGATTTCTAATCCAGTGATGGAAAGTTTCTGGGTGCAGTCAAGTACTTGTGGAGTGGTGGTGGATCAAGATAGAATTGACCCCTCCAAATAGTTTGGAGTGAATGACTCACTATATCTCAATTTAGCAAAACCTTGGCCAGGATAGTTCTTGTGAGGAGTCACAGAACTTGTAAAGTTAAGACATGATCTGGATAAACAAAATTAGGGTTGGCAGTCGAATGGATAAAGCTACTCCCTTCATCCAAAATGATGAGAAGTAACGTTTTGGACTCAGGGAGCAGGGGCATCTATTATAGTAGTGACAAACCCATTCGGCCCTGACACAGCATCATCCCTGTTGGCTGACGTGGCCACGTGCTTCGCGCTGCATCCCCAAGTCTCGCATCAAAAGAAGATAGTGGGTTCGCTTCTTCTAAGGGAAGTCAACCCCTGCGGCAGCCAGGACGGCACCTCGGCTAGCCCACTTCGATCATGCATGGAGTCCAGCTTCATGGAAGCTCAGCCCGCACCCTAGTCCGGCATGGAGTCCTACCTCACCTCGCATGTCAGCATGGCAGGGGAGGAAAGGCCCCTCGCATGGCATCTTAGCCAGCTTTGCACCCCCCTTCATGGCATCCTCTGCCCGCATGGGGTCCGTCCACTCCAGCTCCGATCCGCTCGAGGCATGCCTGTCTCTGTCCGGACCTTCAGTCCGGACCATCCGGAGGCACGTCCGTGGCCGCCCGCACCCGGTGTGGCACCTCGACAAGCCCGACTCCAGCCAGGAGTGGCACTCTCTGGCTCCATCCGCTCTAGCATCGATCCGCTTGTGGCACACCCATCTCCGTCTAGACCTTCAGTCCGGACCATCCGGGGGCACATTCATGACCGCCCGCACCTCGGTCCGGCATGAAGCCCTATGCACCTACATCTCGGTCCGGCATGGAGCCCTGCACACTCGCATCTCGATCTGGCATGGAGCCCTGTGCGCCCGCATCCTAGTCCGATGGCTTCGCCTTGGTCCCGGCCAGTCTCACGATCCCTCTGATTCGGCACCATCCATGGTCGCCTCAACGCCTCGGGCACATCCGCTCCAGTCCGACTCTGCCCATGGCTCAGCCCGTCTCATTTCGTCGATGCCTCGGTCTGACAAGTTCCGTGGCCAGGCTCAATATTCGCCTGGAGTTCATCTGCCTAGCTAGGCCAGCATGTCAGCCCATGCGTCGGCATCACGGGGAGCGGTTCGACTCCACCCGTCTCAGCCTGCACCTCAATTCGCCATGCCTCACGGTGGCTTAACACCTCAGTCCAACGCACTCTCCGCCCAGCTCGGCTCGTGCATCGTTGGGGTAGCGCACCTAGTAGCCCACTCCGGCCATGTCTGCCCATGGCACGCTCACTTCGGTCCAGCACATTGGGGAGCGGCACGATTTTGCCCACACAATTTTTGGCCTGGTGTTTCAGTCTGGCCCCGTGCACCTCGATCCGCATGCATAAGAGCCTTTGCAGGCCTAGCCTCGCTCTGCATACCTTGATCCATGTGCACGAAGAGCCTCTACATGCCTCACCTCGGTCTCTATGCCTCGATCCGTCTGACTCCGTCCCTGGCATGCTTCTCAAAGGACATGTATGAGAAGACCTGGATGGCAACCCCGACACGTAAAGTCACCATCCCTGTCAAACTTGCTAAAGATCCTGTAGCATGCCGCTTGCAAGGGAGGACTACATTAAAGCCTCCCAGGCCATTGTCTACACTAATCAGGGAGGAGTGCCCCAATCGAGGCACTGCGCTCCTTGACTAACCTTCTGAACCACCCAGAAGAGGAAGGTTCACCAACCCATCGTGGCCTCATAGGCTAATCCTATGCGCTCCTTGACCAACCTTCTGAACCACCCAGAAGAGGAAGGTTCACCATCCCATCGTGGCCTCACAGGCTAATCCTAGCCTCTCAGGTCTACAGGAGCCTCACAGGCCTACGTCAAGAAGAGCATGCCTCCCCAAATGACAGGAGTAATCTCATACTTAGGTAAGAGGGACCACTGGCCAAGGTAAGAAAAACTATCCCATGCTCATTAACTAGCTCTCAAGCCATTATTTATCAACACAGCTTCGGCTGCTCCCCAACTGACTTGAGCATCGAGTGTTCCCGCCGGTACCCTCGGTCGAGACTTTTTGCAGGTCTCCATTCGTGAGGAGCGACCAGGGAGAGGATCTCATCCCCTCAAAGTGGCTAGCAGGACGGCCAACAATTCCAAGCCTCCAGGGGCTGGTGATCTTGAAACAAGCCAGAAAGAGCCAGGATAAGGGTAGGAGGAATATCTGAAGACCCCTCCAAGAACTCTTGCTACTCTCATTCTCATAACAACCCCTCCGAACGTGGTGACTCCACCAAGTCCTGTAGAGGAGGGTCTGTTCCCCTTGATCACCTCGATCGATGAACCCGATAATGCTGGCGGGGAGTCCACTCACCTAGACCACATAAGAGTTGCAGGCCACGGCATTTAAGCAGCAACACTATCATTTGTAAGTGGGAAATATTAAATTATGTCCCTAATGATTGGCTGCATATGGCCATCATAAAGTGGGTATTTTTATTGATAACTACCGGTTCAAAATGGGAGAGTAGTTTTTCTAGTAACAACTAGAAAACTCTCATATAACTTCAAACATCCATACAATTCATAACTTAAGCAAGAAAAAAACATATGTTCCTGATATGGTAGAAAGCTGACGTGTGATCCCTATCAGATGTCATGTCAGAAAGGCTACAATGGTGGACACTCCACCTCGGACTCCTTTGCCGAGCCGAGCTCCCGTGGTCCATCGAAGCCGAGTTTCGTCCTCCGCCATGTCGGCACCCGCAAGCCCAGGGCGCCTAGGCCGAAGCCGAGCGACCTCCTTCACCAGATCAAGCCCCTCCGAGGCTGAGCCCCCTAGACCGGAGTCGAGCTCCATGCCAGGTCGAGCCCCTTCGAGGTTGAGCCCTCTAGGCTGGAGTTGCGTGCCGACCTCCTCTGCCAGATCGAGCCCCTCCGAGGTCGAGCCCCCTGGGCCGGAGTCGAGCTCGGCCCTCCTCCGCCAGGTTGAGCCCCTCCGAGGTCGAGCCCTCTGAGCTGGAGTCGAGCCCTCCTCCACCGGGTCGAGCCCTTTCGAGGTCGAGCCCCCTGGACCGGAGTTGAGCCCAGACCTCCTCCGCCAGGTCGAGCCCCTCGGGCCGGAGCCGAGTCCCAGCTCTCCAGTTCGGCAACCACCTCGGATAATGCCGCCAGCCACCAAAGGGGAGGAGCCACCTCCCCAGGGCACCGGTGGGTCGCCCGAGGACTATGAAGAAGCACCCATCAAATCATAATAACTGCCTGCGGATTCCACTTACACCAGGAGAGGGAGAAGTTCCTCCCAATCAAGGTGCCAGGCTTCCTGGAATGGAGCAACCGGAAGGAATGTCAGAATGCACGGTAGTTTTCCTTATCATGAACCAAGAAAGACATCTCGTCCATGGCACAGAACACCGCCGCATGTGCCTGACAGCACGGACCAGGAGAGACATCCCATATGTGGCATGGAACGCCGTCGCACGCACCTAACAGCATGGGAGAAATTTCGAGGCAAGAATTCAACAATCACCCGGACTTAAAAGAACCTTCGACACTCTCGGCGAAGAGGTAACTCAAGCTAAACCACAAGTATCTAAGCAAGTGAGGGGAAGGAGGCCACACAGGAGGATCGATCCACCTCGGCCACCACCTTTCCCAGCACACTTGCACCCCCACTCTTACTCTACTCACATCATTTTACTCCTAGCATGGAGTCCATCAAGAGGGGCTCGACCAGGAGGATCTGTTCCCTTGGATCGTCACTGACTTAACCGTCGGAGTGTCCCTGCCAGAATCCCAGGCTTGGGTCACTAATCCTTATTTTACAGGTCCCAACGAGCAGGACATCACCGAAGAGATGAGGGGCGATCCGACGTCAATAGCAGCTACGGGCCACAGCGATCTTGGCGGCAACAGATTGGCGTGCCAGGTAGGGAGGACTGACGCAGGTCCTCTGTTCCAAAAGCCAGTCCCTCTACGAGTGGGTCCATCAGGAAGATGGTGATGATGCAAGCAAGGGAAGCTTCCACCAGCCATGCGGGAGACTCTCCCCCTTGAGGATACCTGCACGTTCCGGAAGTGGAACCGCCCGCTCTAGCTCAATCACCTCCGGTGGAATCTCAGCTGTCTACACTCATCCAATAGATACAAATCCTTGCTACGGTAGTGCACCAGCACCAACAACGGTCCTTGGCTACCCATCAGCAGCCAGGAACCCCTGCGGCCCATGCCATAGCACCCCACGATAGCCGTGTTCCTTCCAAGGAAGGCCTTCACAGCCACGGGCCATCACTGACCCCCGGGGTAGTCACCAAACTCTGGCGAAGAGACAACGAGCTGGATCTGCCGACAGAGAGAGCCGCTTCCCGACCCTCGAGCGGGTAGCAACCAAACCCCGCCGAGGTCGAAAAGGCAAGTCCACCCTTCATAGGCACCGTGCACCCATATCACATTCATAGATTACCATTCAAACCTTCAGGTCACCACCTTTAGCCAGCAGGTAATTCGAGACTCTACCTCATATTTCCTCCCTTTCTCTAGGACTTCCAATGCTTCTTACACCATCCAAGTATACTTTGTCGAAGTCTTTGGAGTGAACCACGTGTCAGAATCTATTAGGTTTGCCACCTATTTCTGGAAGACCTTATGGCACCTACTAGGCACCCATGATAAGTTTTCATGCTCTGCATGCCATCCTCAGACCCAAGGTCAAACCTAGAGAGTCGTAGTTTGTTAGGTTTAGACCTAGGGTTCCTTTGAATAAAGTCCATTCTTTAGGAATGCATCGTTAGTCAAGTTTAGGACATTGTCTCAGATTTTGGTTGAGTGAGAATACCAGGAATTGGGATTTGTATTTACCTAGGGCTAAATTTGCATATAATGTTTTGATCAATAGGTCTATAGGCTAGAGTCCCTTTGAAATTGTTCATGGATACACGCCTCACACACCACTTGATCTGATTTCACTATTAGTCCACACACACAAGTCTCTTGATGCACTTGCATAGCATGTAAAGGACTTGCATAAAGAAATTCATGCCAAAATAAATTTAAGTAATGAAACTTATAAGAAGTTGGCTGATTCTCAAAGGCAAGTCAAAACTTTTGTTGAGGGAGACTATGTAATGATTAGGTTAAGGCCTGAACGGTTTCCTCCTGGAACCGTTAGAAAGTTACATGCTAGAGGAGCTGGACCATTTAGAGTGGTAAAGAGAGTAGGGTCCAATGCCTATGTGCTCGAGTTGCCTTCAGAACTAGGCATTAGCTCCACTTTCAACATTACAGACCTAGTAGAGCATAGAGAGCCAGCTGTGATTCCCAGTGAGACTTTTGAGCCTAATCTTGTTATTGAGAGTGATCCCGACCCTATGTGTCCACCAACAAACTGGCCTGTGAGGAAAGAGCAGATTGAAAAGATCTTGGATGATCAGGTTATCTCTACTCGTAATCGAGGATACCAAAGATACCTGGTCCGCTGGCAAGGAAGGCCAGATTCTGATGACTCTTGGATCTCCCGAGAAGAATTACAAGAATTGGACCCAGACCTCTTGGAGAGATACCAGAGCTAACTTGATCCATACTCGACAGGGTCGAGTTCCTCCCACCCCGGGAGAATTGGTGCGGGCACCAGACTCAGAAGAAGACTTCAGGGCTCCATCTGGATCTCTGATTGACCTTGCCCGAAGAATTAGGATTTTCTAGTTTTGTAATAAGGGTTGACTTGGTCAACTCAATTTTAGTTTAGTATGTATTTCCCTGCAATTTAAATTTTGTTGAGTCATGTTGACTCAGTTCAAGTCCTAGTAGTGGTCTAGGTCTTCTCCAGGGTGTCACATTTTCTCCCAAGCCCAAGCAAGTGGGCGCCACACTCCCAGCCACACTCCCAGCCACACGCCAAGTCCAGGAGGTGCCACAAATCCATCCCAGTGTCTTGGTCCCCACACCCAAGGGAGCAAAAAATTTTCTTGAAGCCAAAATCAAGGAGGCGCCCCATATGTACCTTAAAAGGCCAAGCTAAAGGAGGAAAGAAGCATTTCTTGGGGAGCACTTCAAGGGGGCGCCCAATCCATGCCAAAAAATCCCAAAGCAAAGTTGGAAAGAGCCATGACTTGGGGAGAAAGAAAAGGAGGTGTCCAAAAGAGTTGAGGCATGGAAGGAAAAAAATATTTCTTGAAGAGCAAAGCTAGGAGGCGCCACCTACTTACCATTTGAAGCTTTCAATCAACATTTATGGAACCTCTTGGCCGGCCATATGGGGAGGAATTGATTCTACAAACCTAATTTGAAGATCCACCCTATTAGTCCCACATGGGAAGATGTAAAACCCTGACCTCTTGTAAAGACCTATAAAATAAACCCCTCTTGTAAGTTTTAAAAATATCTGATGAAGGAATCCAATTTATGTGTGAGCAAACTTTGTGTTTCTCTCTTCCGCACTTGTATTCAGGTGTTGAGCTCCGTGAGGGAGTAAATCCGGGTTGCCTAGGAACCTTGAGGAGGTGTGAGATCTCCAACCCCAAAACCCTACCAAAACCCTAGGTTAGCCACTTCAATTCCAAACCCTAGCCGCCCATCATCTTCTTCATTCCACCAATCATCCAAACCGTAATCTACCTCATCATCTCACGGCCCCTCTCTTCCAAGTAGAGGCCGACCACCAGCATCCAGGTCCAGATCGGCTACTTCGAATACAGAGCAAATCCCAGAGGAAGTCAGATCAGCATCCAGGAGAATCAGGATTTCAGCAACATCAATTTTTCAAGTTCTTCTTATCTGGTAAATCCTTTCTTTGAGTATATGGAACCTTAACTTGTTCTTCTTCTTTCCCAGATCCTGAGTTCAGGAGAAGCCAACTCTGCCAAAGGACCAGTATTGGAGGATCCATTGCGAAGATATCCGAATCTGGGGATCCAACAATCTGCTCGAGAGAGTCCTTCCACCAAACTCTGTGAAGATCACTGTCTGGTACATACTCCTTCCCTTCTCTTTACTTCTGTCCTGTTGAAAGTTAAGAGCGAAATCCTAGGTCTGGTGTTTCTCAACCCCCAGCGATCCTTTACTTCTGAACTACTCTGATAATCTAGTTTCTTTGAATTGTGCTTTCAATTATTATATAGTTTCTTTCAATTTAGTTTAACTTTCATTTGAGACAAAGCCAACTTCTGAAAATATATATATATAAAAAAAGAATTAGTCTTAATTTACTTCTGCATCGCATCTTCTCTTCTTTCCGTTCTGCATCATTTTTGGTATCAGAGCCCTGTTTAGGGTTTCTGTTTTGCTTGCTTGTTTTGAGTCTCTCTCTTTTTACTTTGTCTGCTCGAAGTAGACTCCCCAGGACGTCCGGTCCTAGGAATTAAGCGAGGTGCAAACCTCCTCTTGCCATTCCATGGGGTGTTCCTAGGGCGTGTAGGGGATCCATTGGGTTACAACTTCGTAGCAGGAATTGTAAACGGGGGAAGCACTCTGTTTTCAGTCTGTAACTACCCTATTGCAGGAATTGTTTCTCATTTCAAGTAACTCTAAATTACGTGATTTTTGTTTTGCTGGAACCAGTATAATTGAAAATATTTTACATAATTTTCCTGTGATTTATTGGTTTCCGTGAAATTTCTAAGAGTTAAATTACAGCAACTCTGTTTCTGTGTTTCTGCAATTCGATTATTTTGAGTGATCATCTCCTAATTCATCTTAAGGGCAATTGAGCATCTAAGATAAGGGCAGCAGTTGATAACCTATCCTTAGCCCAAAACCACCACCCATTCATCCGATCCTAAGCCTAATTTTAAAATTTATTAGACTTAATTTGCCCTAGTGGGCTAGGGACATCAACAAGTCGGGTCAAGGCTAGTGTTGAGTCAGTTTGTCTAGTTACTCTGTGTGTACTTTGTACTCAGTGTCTAGAATGGTGGTTCAGGGATTCTATCCCGAAGGGCTTGTGTGCTGGTCCGCCGACCTGGCCAATCACTGATTGGTGTCTAGGATTGGCATCTAGGGACCTAACACTCCCCTTACACCTGCCTGGCTGAGTCCCGAGTTACTACAGGCTAGCTTGCCACTCTGATTGGGCATCTAGTTTGGCCTCTAGGTCTAGTTAGCCCGTAGTCATTCAGTTGAGTCTTATTTGGTGTGTTTGCTTGCATCATCATGTCTACCCAGAATGGAGTACCCTACCAACCTGGTCAAACCCAACCTGATTTAGAGGCCATGGTTAGAGCTCTTACTGAGAGTATGAACAAATTGAGTCAGGATGTGACTGCTACTATTGCCCAGTGTAAAGAACAAGTCCATGAGAGTTTTACCCAGCTTAGGGATCGAGTCCAAGTACTTGAGAAACGTAGACATCAAAATCGGATCCCTGATCCAAAATTTAATAGGCCCCAACCTCATCCATGCCAGGAGCCTAGGAGGACCTTATACCATGATCCCGAGCATAACCTTAGGAAGCCTAACCATGATATCTATAGTGTGGATCGTGTCTATGAGAGGTCCTTACAATATTCTAGACCAGTCACTCAACAACCCAAGTCTTCTAGATCAGACCATTTAGATCCACACCCATGCCCAAGTAAGGTCTCTACTAGCTTGAAACCCAGTGTGACCCAGGTTCCTATATCGCAAGAATGTTTGTTTTGTGGAGAAAGAGGCCATAAATATAGTCAGTGCCCATGCATAGGACTGGCTTGTGCACAACTAAGTGGTAAGAATCCTAAGGATGACATTAATGAGGGAGAACCCAAGCCTACCAATGAGGAAGAAAGGTTAGGTATAACAAGCCCAGAATCAGTTGACCCGATTACCACTGACCCGAAACCCATTGAAGATGGCATCGAGGAAGTATATGATGCTGGCTTGAGTCTAGTTGATGAATATGAGGGAGAAGAACTTGAAGAATGTGACATCGATATTATTGGTTCCTTACCTGAGGAGACCTTGGAGAGCAACCAAGTGGTAGGACCTAGTTCAGAAATTCAAGAGATTTGTGAGAATCAGGTTCCTTTAGTCAAATACCCCCAGGAAGAACTCATAGTGTTAGCCCGAGCTATCAGTTCGTACCCTCTAATGACAGTCATTCCCCAAGTACCAATTGAAGATCTTTGCACTGAACTGTTTAAGTTTGCCCACCCTATGGTAGATCCTCTCCTTAGGATGACTGAATCAAGCCTCTTCCAATTGGACCTTGTCCCATGCCCAGCCACTAAGGTCTCTCCCGTAATCTCAGTTGAACATCCTTGTCTTGAGCGGATTGATTCACCCAGTCCTGTAGAAGTCCTCCTTATGATCCCAGACCCCTTCCTTCGCATGACTGACCTACCCTTCTATAGAGTATACCTTTCTGCACCCATATGTCAAATTTCAAGTCTTGAGGTCATCATCCATAGGCCCTTCCATGAATCATTCTTCAATCCAGTTCTTGAAAAAATGGATCATTATTTGCTTAGAGAACAAACTTTAACTGTTGCAATCACATGTCCTAGGCTACTTCCCGAACCATCTCTTGATCCATTCCTGGGAGTAGCAAACTTTTCCTTTCATAAGGATGACCAGTTGACATTCATAGATTACCATTCAAACCTTCAGGTCACCACCTTTAGCCAGCAGGTAATTCGAGACTCCACCTCATATTTCCTCCCTTTCTCTAGGACGTCCAATGCTTCTTACACCATCCAAGTATACTTTGTCGAAGTCTTAAGAGTGAACCACGTGTCAGAATCTATTAGGTTTGCCACCTACTTCTGGAAGACCTTATGGCACCTACTAGGCACCCATGATAAGTTTTCATGCTCTGCATGCCATCCTCCGACCCAAGGTCAAACCTAGAGAGTCATAGTTTGTTAGGTTTAGACCTAGGGTTCCTTTGAATAAAGTCCATTCTTTAGGAATGCATCGTTAGTCAAGTTTAGGACATTGTCTCAGATTTTGGTTGAGTGAGAATACCAGGAATTGGGTTTTGTATTTACTTAGGGCTAAATTTGCAGATAATGTTTTGATCAATAGGTCTATAGGCTAGAGTCCCCTTTGAAATTGTTCATGGATACACGCCTCACACACCACTTGATCTGATTTCACTATTAGTCCACACACACAAGTCTCTTGATGCACTTGCATAGCATGTAAAGGACTTGCATAAAGAAATTCATGCCAAAATAAATTTAAGTAATGAAACTTATAAGAAGTTGGCTGATTCTCAAAGGCGAGTCAAAACTTTTGTTGAGGGAGACTATGTAATGATTAGGTTAAGGCCTGAACGGTTTCCTCCTGGAACCGTTAGAAAGTTACATGCTAGAGGAGCTGGACCATTTAGAGTGGTAAAGAGAGTAGGGTCCAATGCCTATGTGCTCGAGTTGCCTTCAGAACTAGGCGTTAGCTCCACTTTCAACATTACAGACCTAGTAGAGCATAGAGAGCCAGCTGTGATTCCCAGTGAGCCTTTTGAGACTAATCTTGTTATTGAGAGTGATCCCGACCCTGTGTGTCCACCAACAAACTGGCCTGTGAGGAAAGAGCAGATTGAAAAGATCCTGGATGATCAGGTTATCTCTACCCGTAATCGAGGATACCAAAGAGACCTGGTCCGCTGGCAAGGAAGGCCAGATTCTGATGACTCTTGGATCTCCCGAGAAGAATTACAAGAATTGGACCCAGACCTCTTGGAGAGATACCAGAGCCAACTTGATCCATACTCGACAGGGTCGAGTTCCTCCCACCCCGGGAGAATTGGTGCGGGCACCAGACTCAGAAGAAGACTTCAGGGCTCCATCTGGATCTCTGATTGACCTTGCCCGAAGAATTAGGGTTTTCTAGTTTTGTAATAAGGGTTGACTTGGTCAACTCAATTTTAGTTTAGTATGTATTTCCCTGCAATTTAAATTTTGTTGAGTCATGTTGACTCAGTTCAAGTCCTAGTAGTGGTCTAGGTCTTCTCCAGGGTGTCACATTTTCTCCCAAGCCCAAGCAAGTGGGCGCCACACTCCCAGCCACACTCCCAGCCACACGCCAAGTCCAGGAGGTGCCACAAATCCATCCCAGTGTCTTGGTCCCCACACCCAAGGGAGCAAGAAATTTTCTTGAAGCCAAAATCAAGGAGGCGCCCCATATGTACCTTAAAAGGCCAAGCTAAAGGAGGAAAGAAGCATTTCTTGGGGAGCACTTCAAGGGGGCGCCCAATCCATGCCAAAAAAGCCCAAAGCAAAGTTGGAAAGAGCCATGACTTGGGGAGAAAGAAAAGGAGGTGTCCAAAAGAGTTGAGGCATGGAAGGAAAAAAATATTTCTTGAAGAGCAAAGCTAGGAGGCGCCACCTACTTACCATTTGAAGCTTTCAATCAACATTTATGGAACCTCTTGGCCGGCCATATGGGGAGGAATTGATTCTACAAACCTAATTTGAAGATCCACCCTATTAGTCCCACATGGGAAGATGTAAAACCCTGACCTCTTGTAAAGACCTATAAAATAAACCCCTCTTGTAAGTTTTAAAAATATCTGATGAATGAATCCAATTTATGTGTGAGCAAACTTTGTGTTTCTCTCTTCCGCACTTATATTCAGGTGTTGAGCTCCGTGAGGGAGTAAATCCGGGTTCCCTAGGAACCTTGAGGAGGTGTGAGATCTCCAACCCCAAAACCCTACCAAAACCCTAGGTTAGCCACTTCAATTCCAAACCCTAGCCGCCCATCATCTTCTTCATTCCACCAATCATCCAAACCGTAATCTACCTCATCATCTCATGGCCCCTCTCTTCCAAGTAGAGGCCGACCACCAGCATCGAGGTCCAGATCAGCTACTTCGAATACAGAGCAAATCCCAGAGGAAGTCAGATCAGCATCCAGGAGAATCAGGATTTCAGCAACATCAATTTTTCAAGTTCTTCTTATCTGGTAAATCCTTTCTTTGAGTATATGGATCCTTAACTTGTTCTTCTTCTTTCCCAGATCCTGAGTTCAGGAGAAGCCAACTCTGCCAAAGGACCAGTATTGGAGGATCCATTACGAAGATATCCGAATCCGAGGATCCAACAATCTGCTCGAGAGAGTCCTTCCACCAAACTCTGTGAAGATCACTGTCTGGTACATACCCCTTCCCTTCTCTTTACTTCTGTCCTGTTGAAAATTCAGAGCGAAACCCTAGGTCTGGGAGTTTCTCAACCCCCAGCGATCCTTTACTTCTGAACTACTCTGATAATCTAGTTTCTTTGAATTGTGTTTTAAATTATTATATAGTTTCTTTCAATTTAGTTTAACTTTCATTTGAGACAAAGCCAACTTCTGAAAAAAAAAAAAAGAATTAGTCTTAATTTACTTCCGCATCGCATCATCTCTTCTTTCGTTCTGCATCATGGAGTCGGCGAGATGAAAGGTGCACCTCAACCGATTCAGCACTGCTTCCAGACTCTCCCCAGGACCAAAGTCCTCGTGGATGATGCTAGGGCGGACGATCTCGACCAAAGGGCACAAGACCCCGGGATGGCCTGGTCGAATGTCTGCTGTCTTATCCACTCGGAGCCGACCGGGAGAAGACGGTGCAGATCGGGGCCCAGCTACAAGATGAGGAGAGGGCCTATTTGTTGGAGTTCTTACGAGTGAATGCAGTGTGTCCGCCTGGATAGCGGTCGATATGCCAGGTATCCCCTCAGACATCATCACCCACAAGCTGAGCATTGACCCAAAGTACAGGCCAGTTCGGCAGAAGAAGAGAGGTTTCACCCCCGAGAGGCAAGTAGCAATCAACGAGGAAGTCGACAAACTCCTCGCTGCCAGCTTCATCCGGGAGGTATAATATCCAAGCTGGCTGGTGAATGTGGTGATGGTGAAGAAGAGTAACGGAAAATGGAGGATCTGTGTGGACTACACCGACCTCAACAGGGCATGCCCGAAGGATAGCTTTCCTCTATCGAAGATTGACCAACTGGTGGATGCCATCTCGGGTCAACGGCTCCTCTCCTTCATGGATGCATTCTCTGGATATAATCAGATCCGGATGCACCCAGAGGACGAGGATCACACCGTCTTTATTACCGACCAGGGGACATACTGCTACAAAATGATGCCCTTCGGTCTGAAGAACGCCGGAGCCATGTACCAATATCTGGTCAATAGGGTCTTCAAAGACCAGATTGGCTGGAACATGCAGGTGTAAGTGGATGACATGCTTGTCATGAGCAAGCCGAGCTCGGATCACATCGCCGACCTCGTCGAAGCCATCAACAACCTTCGAAAGCATAAGATGAAGTTGAACCCAGCAAAGTATGCCTTCGGAGTGGCAGTAGGAAAGTCTCTCGGCTTCATGGTCACTCAGAGGGGCATTGAAGCGAACCCGGAGAAGGTTCAGGCGATCATCAACATGGAGCACCCGACATCTAAGAAGCAGGTCCAGCGCCTGACAGGGCGTATTGCAGCTTTGAGCCAGTTCATCTCGAGGTCGGTCGATCGCTGCCTTCACTTCTTCAAGGAGCTATGCAAGATGCACGACTTCACTTGGACGGAGGAGTGCAGGACAGCCTTTGAAGAACTGAAAGAGTTCTTGGCCTCTCCCCCACTGCTCTCGAGACCAGAGGAAGGAGAGGAGCTTCTGCTTTACCTGCGGTCACACCTGGAGCCATCAGCTTGGTCCTCGTCCGTGCGAGCGAGGATGGATCTCAGAAGCCGGTATACTACACCAACAAAATCCTCTATGATGCGAAGATCGGATATACCCGCTTCGAGAAGCTTATTTTTGCTCTAATAATGTCTGCTAAGCACCTCAGGCCCTACTTCCAAGTACATCCCATCGTGGTCGTGACAGATCAGCTGCTGAGGACCGTACTCGGCTACCTCGAAACATTCGGACGGTTGGCCAAGTGGTCCCTGATGCTGAGCGAGTTCGACATTGCATATCGACCGAGGTCATCGCAGAAAGCCCAGGTCCTAGCTGACTTCCCAATCGAGTGCACGGGACTCGTCGAGGAGCCAGGGCCAACATCCCTTGAGCATCAAGTTGAGCTCGGAATAGAGGAGGAGCCTTGGATCCTCCACATGGACGGCGCATCCAACTCTGGTGGGAGTCCTCGCAGGCCTAAAGGTCTCACGCGAGCTGAGCGTGCAGAACTTGAAAGTCTTCACCGACTCCTAACTGGTGGCCTGACAGGTTTCTAGAGAATATGAAGCCAGGGAACCCCAGATGATGAAGTACCTGGAGCGAGTCCGCTCATGCATGGCAGGATTTCGATGCTTCGACATCTTCCATATCCCCCGTGGAGAGAATGCTCGCGCGGATGCACTGTCGAGACTCGCAACCCTACCAGACTCATCGCTGGGGCATGCATACATTGAATACCTCGAGAATCCAAGCTACGAAGCCTCGGAGGAGGTGCAGCAAGTCACCCCAGAGCCGAGCTGGATGGATAGGTACATCAGATACATCATTGATGGCACCTTGCCCGAGGACCGTGTGGAAGCCGGCCTCATCAAGAAGAAAGCCGCCCGGTTTGTCCTGATGGAAGGATAGCTCTATCGCCGATCCTACTCCTACCCGCTCATGAAGTGCCTAAGACTCGCGAAAGCAGCCTTCGTTCTCCAGGAGATACACGAAGGCCTGTGCGGGAACCACGTGGGAGGAAGGACATTGGCGTACAAAGCCCTCCGCTAGTGTTATTTCTGGGAGACCATGAGGGAGGATGCCGCCGACTTCGTGAAGAAGTACGATAAATGCCAGCACCATACCCACATACAATGTCAACTGGCGGCACCGATCTCACAGCTCTCCACCCCTTGGCCATTCGCCCAATGGGGAATGGACATATTAAGGCCATTTCTCCCTGCACCGGGGCAACGGAGGTTCTTGCTGGTGGCCGTCGACTACTTCACCAAATGGATAGAAGCAGAGCCACTGGCACGGATCACAGAGGCCAAGGTCCGTCAGTTCTTCTGGAAATCAATAATATGTTGCTTCAGGCTCCCCCGCTGCATCATCATCGACAATGGGTGGCAATTCGACAATCGGGAGTTCGAGAGATTTTGTGTCGAGCACGGCATCCAGCACTGCTTCATCTCCGTCGCTCACCCCTAGATGAACGAAGAGGCCGAAGTGACTAACCAGACCATTCTCCAGGGATTTAGGACTAGGCTGGACCAGGCCAAGGGCAGGTGGGCAAAAGAGCTTCCAAGTGTTCTTTGGGCCTACCACACAATACCCAGGACAGTGACGGACAAAACATCTTTCAACCTTGTCTTCGGTGCCGAGGTCGTGGTCCCAGTTGAGCTCGGCATGCCCACGCTGCGGGTGCAGAAGTATGATGAAGTGCATAACTCGGCGCACCTTCTACTCAACTTAGACCTACTCGAGGAGACCAAAGACAATGCTCGACTCCAGATGGCAGCATACCGGCAACGAGTTGCCAGGTATTACAACGTGCCAGTGAGGCCCAAGGTCTTTCAACCTAGTGACCTAGTGCTCCGCCGAGCCGAAGCATCTCAACCTTGGGAGTGGGGCAAGCTCTTGCCAAACTAGAAAGGCCCCTACAAGGTGGTCGAAGCTCTTCCGCATGGAGCCTACTACCTCGCAGATCTGAATGGTGCCAGATTCCCGCGAACATGGAACTCCTGCAACCTGAGAAAATATTATCAGTGATGTAAGGCTCACCCTTTATAATAATAAAGACCCTATTTTGCACAAGTCACCTTCTGCTTTGCAGGAATGTCACTACCAAGCCCAAGGTCGTGCATATCAAAACTCGGAGCCCAGATCTTTAACACCAAAGCCCGGGGCCTAGCTCTCCAGCACCGAAACTTGGAGCCGAGCCCTCCGACGATAAAACTCGGAGCCCAGCTCTCTGACTTCGAAGCCCGGGACCCAGCTCCCCGGTGTCAATAGTGTAAGGTTCTTTCTCACCAATAATCAAAGTTCCCCTTGTGCAAATACTTTTGCCTTGCAGGAGAATCTCCGCCCGACCCCAGGTCTGGTGCTCAAAGCCCAGAGCCAAGCTGTCCAGCCACCAAGTCTTCGAGCCCAGCTCCAAGATCTCAAAGCCCAAGGCCACACTCTCCGGCCACTAAGTCTTCGAGCCCAGCTCCAGGATACCAAATCCCGGAGCTCAGATCTCCGGCCACCAAAGCCTGGAACCAAGCTATCCGGCCACTAAGTCTTCGAGCCCAGCTCCAAGACCTCAAAGCCCAGGGCCAAGCTCTCCGGCCACCAAGTCTTCGAGCCCAGCTCCAAGACCTCAAAGCCCGGGGCCAAGCCCTCCAGCCACCAAGTCTTCGAGCCCAGCTCCAGGACACCAAAGCCCGAAGCTCAGATCTCCAGCCACCAAAGCCTGGAACCAAGCTTTCTGGTCACCAAGTCTTCGAGCCCAGCTCTAAGACACCAAAGCCCGTAACTCAGATCTCCGACCACCAAAGCCCGAAACCAAGCTGTCCGACCACCAAGTCTTCGAGCCCGACTCCAAGACCTCAAAGCCCGGGCCAAGCTCTCCGGTCACCAAGTCTTTGAGCCTAGCTTCAAGACACCAAAGCCCGGAGCTCAGATCTCCGGCCACCAAAGCCCGGAACCAAGCTATCCGACCACCAAGTCTTTGAGCCCAGCTCCAAGACCTCAAAGCCCGAAGCCAAGCTCTCTGACCACCAAGTGTTCGAGCCCAGCTCCAAGACCTCAAAGCCTGGGGCCAAGCTCTCCGGCCACCAAGTCTTCGAGCCCAGCTCCAAGACCTCAAAGCCCGGAGCCAAGCTCTCCGGCCACCAAGTCTTCGAGCCCAGCTCTAGGACATCAAAGCTCGGAGCTCAGATCTCCGGCCACCAAAGCTCGGAACCAAGCTTTCCGGCCACCAAGTCTTCGAGCCCAGCTCCAAGACCTCAAAGCCCGGGGCCAAGCTCTCCGACCATCAAGTCTTCGAGCCCAGCTCCAATATACCAAAGCCCGGAGCTCAGATCTCTGGCAACCAAAGCCTAGAACCAAGCTGTCCGGCCACCAAGTCTTCGAGCCCAGCTCTAAGACCTCAAAGCCCGGGGTTAATCTCTCCGACCACCAAGTCTTCGAGCCCAGCTTCAAGACACCAGAGCCTGAAACCAAGCTTTCTAGCCACCAAGTCTTCGAGCGCAGCTCCAAGACACCAAAGCCCGGAGCTCAGATCTCTGGTCACCAAAGCCTGGAACCAAGCTGTTCGGCCACTAAGTCTTTGAGCCCAGCTCCAAGACACCAAAGCCTGGAGCTCAGATCTTCGACCACCAAAGCCCGGAACCAAGCTATCCGGCCATCAAGTTTTCAAGCCCAGCTCCAAGACCTCAAAGCCCGGAGCCAAGCTCTCCGGCCACCAAGTCTTCGAGCCCAGCTCCGAGACACCAAAGCCCGGAACCAAGCTTTCCAGCCACCAAGGCTTCGGGCCCAACTCCGAGACATCAAAGCCCGAAGCTCATATCTCCGACCACCAAAGCCCAGAACCAAGCTCTTCGGCTGCCAAGTCTTCGAGCCCAGCTCCAAGACCTCAAAGCCCGAGGCCAAGCTCTCCAGCCACCAAGTCTTCAAGCCTAACTCCAAGACACCAAAGCCCGGATCTCAGATCTTCGGCCACCAAAGCCCGAAACCAAGCTGTCTGGCCACCAAGTCTTCGAGCCCAGCTCCAAGACCTCAAAGCCCGGAGCCAAGCTCTTCGGCCACCAAGTCTTCGAGCCCAGCTTTAAGACCTCAAAGCCCAGGGCCAAGCTCTCCGACCATCAAGTCTTTGAGCCCAGCTCCAAGACCTCAAAGCCCGGGGTCAAGCTCTCCGGTCACCAAGTCTTCGAGCCCAGCTCTAGGACACCAAAGCCTGGAGCTCGGATCTTTGGCCACTAATGCTCAGAACCAAGCTTTCCAACCACCAAGTCTTTGAGCCCAGCTCCAAGAAACCAAAGCCCGGAGCTCAGATCTCCGCCCACCAAAGCCGGAGCTCAGATCTCCGCCCACCAAAGCCCAGAACCAAGCTATCCGGCCACCAAGTCTTCGAGCCCAACTCCAAGACCTCAAAGCCTGGGGCCAAGCTCTCCGGACACCAAGTCTTCGAGCCCAGCTCCAGGATACCATAGCCCGGAGCTCAGATATCCAACCACCAAAGCCCGGAACCAAGCTGTCCGGCCACCAAGTCTTTGAGCCCAGCTCCAAGACCTTAAAGCCTGAGGCCAAGCTCTCTGGCCACCAAGTCTTCGAGCCCAGCTCCAAGACACCAAAGCCCGGAGCTCATATCTCCGACCACCAAAGCCCGGAACCAAGCTGTCCGGCCACCAAGTCTTTGAGCCCAGCTCCAAGATACCAAAGCCTGGAGCTCAGATCTCCGGCCACCAAAGCCCGGAACCAAGCTGTTCGGCCACCAAGTCTTCGAGCCCAGCTCCAAGACCTCAAATCCCAGAGCCATGCTCTCCGCCACCAAGTCTTCGAGCCCAGCTCCGAGACACCAAAACTTGGAACCAAGCTTTCCGGCCACCAAGTCTTCGAGCCTAGCTCGGAGACATCAAAGCCTATAGCTCAGATCTTCGACTACCAAAGTCCGGAACCAAGCTCTCTGGCCACCAAGTCTTCGAGCCTAAGCTCCAAGACAACAAAGCCCGAAGCCAAGTTCTCTGGCCACCAAGTCTTGGGACACTCAGAAATAAAGGAGAAATCTTCTCTCCGATCTCATCATATGTGCAAAAAGAAAGAAAAGAGCAAGGCAAGTTGACAAAAAGTATTTTCATTACTTGATGAAAAAGGCTACAATGCTCCTGAGGCCTGACATGCCGGGAAACCCAGGATGGAAAGCAATAAAAGGGTTATGGTGTGGACACCAGAAGCCGAAAGAAACTTCACTCCAACAAGGTTAGCCTTATCCCAATTTGGATCGAAGATAATTAGATTACCTTGTATCCTTTAGTTCAAAAATATTTTATTTTCAAGAGTCATTTCCTTTTCAAGAGTCCTGTAATTAATTTTGAGTTTCAAATCAAGAGTGTTTATTGAGTCCTGTAATTACTTTTAAAATTTCATTTCCTGTAAGTCCATTTCAAGTTTTAAAGTCTAGGTCAGTCAAGTCAGTTCAGTTGAGTTAAGTCTAATTCAGTTGAGTTAAGTCTAATCAAGTCTTAAAGCCATGAAAGCCAGCAACAAGACTCAAATTCTAGATCCCAGAATTTGACCACATGAAGAAGAGAAGACACATCAACCAAGCAAGAGAAAAGGACCATCAACTATGACCACTGGGCGCCACATGTCATTCTTATCAAAGTAGAAGACCACCTCACCATGCCACGTCATCAGGTGCCACTTCACCAGCCACCTCATCACCCTTTGGGCGCCAACAAGGAAGATTCAAATTCAAGGAGGTTGGCCACATCCCTCCAAGTCCTCCACCAAATCCTCCAACCCCCCCCCACATCCCTCCAAACTCTCCACCAAATCCTCCAACCCCCCCTTGTAATCCTCCTCGATTTGGGGAGTTTTTAAATTTCAAAAGCTAGCTTTGTGAGGCTATTAAAAGCCTTGGAGGCCCATTGTAAAAGAGATTGATTTGGATGAGATGAATGAAAAATGAAGTTGAAGTTGAAGTTGTAGTCTTATATTATTTCTTTGAGTGATTGTTCCTAAGCCCCCTTCCCCCCCACTCGAATCTACTTTCTTCTCCAAGCCATCCAACGCCAAGTTCAAGAAGGATACATTGGAGCCGGCCAAACCATCTCAGACTTCCTTCCTTGCTCATAAATTATTCCATCCCTTCCATATGCCTGCTTTCTTCTTCCTTAACTTTTGATCTTCATTGCAGGGTCCTTCGAAGTCTTTGAGTTGTGAACAAGGTTCCCCTTGACAATGAACCAACAAGCTGAAGCCCAAGCCCAGCGTTCTGATCTCTGTTATCCGAGTTCTCCAGTCCAGAGCATCGGTAGTTTCAAGGTTTGAAATCATTAGAAGGTTGGAAAGCTCAACAAGGCAAGTCCTCAATCATTAGCCCCTATTGTCTAGATCTTCTTCCTTCTTAGTTTTAGGATTGTGTCTAATCATGTAATAGTCCCTTTTCATGTAATCCTTAAGACTTATTATGATGAGTACAATGCTAGTGTAATTAGGTTTCATTGCTCTACAAACACGAATCAAATCACTAATCATATGCTTGCCGCATCATCTTGGTATCAGAGCATGGTAGAATAAGTTCCTGATTGCATAGCATTAAGTCCTTGAAGTACTTGGATCGGGGGCGTTACCAGGCCGTCCGGTCTTAGGAGAAAGTAGGGTTTAAACACCCTCTCTTCCCATTCCACGGGGATCTCCTAAGACGTGTCGGGGTGCCATTGTGATTGACCCGTGAAAAAGAAAGCCAAAGGATTTTTTAGATTTCATTTGTGAATTTTGCATTGGTCTCGTTCTGTTTTTCTGCTTGCTGTATTTTCTGTAGGCTGACTGTAATCCGCCTGCAACTTCAAAGGAAAGTCACTAATTCTTTATTAAACTATTTTTTTTCTTGTTCCTTTTTAAGTCAGTTATCACCATATTAAATTTCATCATCAGAAAAAAATTATAAAAAAAATAAAAATTTCTGCAGTTCGACACTGTCATTAGGGTTATGTTCTGTCCTTTTTAATTATCTTCATTTGTAGGATCTGCTTAGATTAGTATAGATTTTAGTTTTAAAATTCCTTTCATCTACATTGAAACATATAAGTTAGGAACCCTTTGTGAATTTTTCAGAATTTTTGGACATTTTTTTCATCACGTTTTCCACACCACTTTCAAATTGCAACACACTTCTGCAGCACCTTTGCATTTCATTCATCTCATGAGAAATCAAATTAAGGGCATCAATTTGACATAGGGTCAGGGTTTCATCACCTGTCCCTAGCCCAAAAATCACCAACCAGCATATCGATCCCAGCCTGTTAATTAAAATTGAGTAGAACGTTAATTGCCCTAGTGGGTTAGGGACACCAACAAGTTGGGTTCAGGTTAGGGTCAAGTTAACTGTGTCAGCTAATTGGTGTGTGCTTACTGGCTTGGTGTCTAGGATTGGTGCATCAGGGCTTGTGATTTGGTCTGCCTACCTGGCCAATCTCAGATTGGTGTCTAAGGTTGGCAATCAGGGACCTACACTCCCCTCCACCTACCTGGCTAAGTCCCATAAGTACTACTAGCTAGTTGGTTCACTTAATTAGACTTCTAATTTGTGCTCTAGGTCTAGGAAACCTTAGCTCGAACTTGAGTCCATTTGCATGCATGACAACTAGAGCAGGAACACCGTATTCACCAATCCAAGCCCAGTCAAGTGTAGCCATGGACCAAAACTTAGGGAATTTGATCAAAGGCCTAAATGATCAAGTGGCCCAACTGACTAAGAGTTTAACTGAGCAATTGGCCCAAACAAATCAGAATGTGGCACAAACCAACCAAGACATGAATGAGCAGTTAGCCCACATCACTACTAGGTTGGATCAGTTAGAGGCTAGAACCCCAGAAAGCAATCATGAAGCCCAGACTGAGCCTGAGCCAAGTCTTGCACCTGAACTCGAGACCCCATTGAACCCTAGAAGGATTCCATATCAAAACCCTCTCTATGAAACAAACCCTAGGAGAGCTCCCCAAGATCAGTTTTATGATCCAATTCCTAGAGGACCCCACCCTGGTCAAACCATCGAGCCCAACCCAAGGAGATTCCATCATGAGCCTAACTATGAACCCAATGTCAGGAGACCCACCCCAATTCACTTTGATCAAGATGACCGAACCATGAAGAACATTAGGCTAGAAGCTCCCACCTTTGATGAAATTTTAGATCCAAAGATCTACATTGATTGGGAAGGTGAGATGGACCAGTATTTTGACTGGTTTGAGATGAGTGAAGAGCGCAAGTGTAAGTTTGCAAAGCTTAAACTTGTGCGCCAAGCTAGGTTATATTGGGGAAACATTGAGAGACTCACTAGACAGAGAGGTGATGTGCCCATAGTGACCTGGCGAGCTATGAAACTTAGGCTTAGGGAGAAATACCTTCCTATGTCCTACCACCAAAGACTCCTAGATCAATGGCAAAGACTTACTCAAGGAAATAGGAGTGTCGCAGAGTACATAGCGAAGTTTGACGAATTCGTTATGAGGTGCAATGTTGATGAATCTGAGTCGGTGACCTTGTCTAGATTTAGAGCCGGACTGAGGGAAGAAATTCAAAGAGAATTGTTCATGCGAGAGGTACATGACCTAGAATTGGCCTATCAAATAGCTAGGGATGCTGAGAGATTCCATAGAGGTCCAGTCTATCGTAGGCCCGAAGCCCCTAGGACTAGTGCACCTTATCAGCAGTCAGGATCCAATCAGCCTAGATTCAACCGACCCAATCCTAATGTGCCTGTGACCCGTAGAGATGACAAGGGAAAAACACTTGAGACCCAAAGAACTCCAAATGCATGTTTCAAGTGTAACAAAGTGGGTCACTATTCTAGCAACTGTCCTAATAGAGCCCTACACATAGGCGAAGTAGAAGAGGAAGCCGTAGAATCCCAAGGTGAATTTGAGGAGGAAGTATACCAGGCAGATGAGAACTTGGCTGAAGAGTATGAGGATGAGGAAGTCCTGGTAGATCAAGATCTGTTAGGAGTGGTTAGGTGTATTCTCACCCAAGCTAAAACCCAAGAAGATTGGCGTAGGACTAGCATCCTACAGACATTCATTAAGATAGGTGAGAAAGTATGTAAAGTCATTTTAGATAGCGGTAGCTGTGTCAATGCCATATCCACCAACACAGTTAAAAACCTAGGATTGCCCACCATACCCCATCCTAATCCCTATAAGGTATCCTGGATAGACTCAACCACGATTTCCATTAAGTCTAGGTGCCTAGTAACCATTCAGTTCCAATCTTACCTGGAGAAAGTATGGTGTGATGTACTTCCAATGGGAGTAAGTAGCATAATTTTAGGCCGACCATGGTTGTACGATCTTGACGTAACACTCTATGGTCGTTCTAATTCATGCTCGTTTACTCATAATGGAAAGAAAATTGTAATCCATTCTTCTCCACCTAAGAACCCCATTAAGAGAGGATCAAGCCAATTGAGTGATAAGAAAAAGGGGATAAACGTGATCACTGCTAGAGAAATGGAGAAAGAAATTAGCAATGGGTCACCTGTTTGGTTTTTAACCATTAAGGATCATCAAGAACCTCTTTCAAAAGAACAACCTCAAGAAGTCAGTCAAGTGCTAGAGGAGTTCAAAGACGTGTTCCCCGATGACTTGCCCGACCAACTCCCACCTCTTAGGGATATACAACATGCGATAGACTTAGTCCCCGGAGCAACCCTACCGAACCTTCCCCATTATAGAATGAACCCTACCGAGCACCAAGAATTACAACGTCAAGTAGGAGAACTCCTAAAGAAAGGATTCATTAAGGAGAGTTTGAGTCCATGCGCAGTCCCAACCTTACTTACCCCTAAGAAAGATGGCACATGGAGAATGTGTGTTGATAGTCGTGCCATAAATAAAATCACGGTGAAGTATAGGTTTCCCATCCCCCGCTTGGATGATATGTTAGATATGATGGCCGGTGCAACTATATTTTCTAAGATTGACCTGAAGAGCGGCTATCACCAAGTTAGGATCAGACCAGGGGATGAATGGAAGACTGCCTTTAAAACTAAGGACGGGTTATTTGAATGGGTAGTCATGCCTTTTGGGTTATCAAACGCCCCTAGCACTTTTATGCGAATCATGAACCAAGTCCTACGAGCCTTTATTGGAAAATTTGTTGTCGTTTACTTTGACGACATACTTATCTATAGTAGGACTAGAGAAGATCATCAACAACATCTGAGGCAGGTATGTTTAGCACTCAGGAAAGATAACCTCTATGCCAATCTAAAGAAATGTGCTTTCATGACTACTAGAGTTATCTTCCTAGGATTTGTTGTGACCCCTGAAGGAGTATCCGCTGACCCTGAGAAGGTTAAGGCAATCGTAGAGTGGCCAACACCTAATAATATTCATGAAGTAAGAAGTTTTCATGGCCTCGCTACGTTTTATCGAAGATTTATTAGAGGGTTTAGCACCATAGTTGCTCCTATCACGGATTGTATTAGGAAGGGCCACTTTGAATGGACGAAGTCAGCTGATAAGGCCTTCCTTCACATCAAAGATAAGATGACCCAAGCACCAGTCTTAAGACTACCCGATTTTTCTAAGGTCTTTGAAGTAGCATGCGATGCTTCGGGAGTAGGTATTGGTGGAGTTCTGAGTCAAGAGAACCATCCCGTAGCATTCTTTAGTGAGAAATTGAATGAAGCCAGGAAAAAATACTCCACATATGATCGGGAGCTTTATGCGGTAGTGCAAGCATTAAGGTATTGGAGGCATTATCTCCTACCGCAAGAATTTGTTTTATTTTCAGACCATGAAGCCCTTAGGTTTTTGAGTTCCCAAAAGAAACTAAACCCTAGGCATGCCAAATGGGTAGAGTACATCCAATCCTATACGTTTGTCCTAAAGCATCAATCAGGAACCGATAATAAGGTAGCTGATGCCCTAAGTCGTAGAACGTTACTTTTAACTTCAGTCAGTACTGAAGTCATAGGTTTTGAAAGACTTAAGGAGCAGTACGAAACCTGTCCAGATTTTGATGAAATTTATCAGGTTTTGCGTCAAGGACCCTCTAGTGATCATAGTGACTATACCCTTCTAGATGGTTATCTTTTTAGAGAGAATAGGCTTTGCATCCCAAGAACCTCCTTAAGAGATTTTTAGTTTGGGAGATACATGCGGGAGGTTTGGCTGGCCACTTCGGACGAAACAAGACTATCTTGGCTGTTGAGGAATAATTTTACTGGCCAGGTCTTAAGAAACAAGTAGCAAACATTGTAGCCCGATGTAGGACATGTGCTGTTGCAAAGCAACAAAAGAAGAATACCGGGCTATACACTCCATTACCTGTACCTGAGTGTCCATGGCAGGATCTAAGCATGGACTTTGTTCTAGGATTACCCAAGACCATTCGAAAACATGATTCAATCTTTGTGGTGGTCGACCGGTTTTCAAAAATGGCCCATTTCATACCTTGCACCCAAACTTCCGATGCCTCTAGGATAGCCAAACTCTTTCTTGATCAAGTAGTCAGACTCCACGGGTTACCAAAAACCATTATTTCTGATAGGGATGTCCGCTTCACAAGTTACTTCTGGAAAACCCTTTGGCACCTATTAGGAACCAGACTGAAATTCTCCACTGCCTACCATCCCCAGACTGATGGACAAACCGAGGTTGTAAATAGAAGTCTAGGGAACTTGCTGAGATGCCTAGTGGGAGAAAGTCTAGGAAACTGGGATTTGTTATTGCCACGTGCTGAGTTCGCTTACAACAGTTCGGTCAATCGATCTACGGGCAAAAGTCCCTTTGAGATAGTCCATGGTTGCAAGCCTAGGAAGCCTTTAGATCTAATCCCACTACCTATTCACACACGAGTCTCTGAGTCTGCTGAGTCTTTTGCACAGCATGTCACAAATCTACATAAAGAAATCAGTAATAAGATCAACCTGAGCAATGAAACTTACAAACACTTAGCTGACTCACATAAGAGGGCTAAAGAATTCTGTGAAGGGGATTATGCGATGATTAGGCTCAACCCTGAACGGTTTCCCCCTGGAACCATAAAGAAGCTACATGCCCGCGGAGCGGGACCTTTTAAGATCTTAAAGAAAATAGGGCCTAATGCATATGTTTTGGAACTTCTACCTGATATGGGTATTAGTACAACCTTCAATGTTTCAGACCTAGTAGAATACAAAGAACCACTACTAATACCTAGTGAGCCTTTTGAGCCAGAAACTTTCATTGACAGTGAACATATTTCCGAGTGTCCACCACCAACCTTACCTGAGCAGAGAGAGAGGATTGAGAGAATCCTGGATGATAAGATCATTACTACCAGGAATAAGGACTATCAGCGATACCTGGTTCAATGGCAAGGTCGACCTGAGTCCGACAACTCTTGGATTACTCGAGAGGACCTGCAAAGACTTAACCCAGACTTGTTCGAGCATTACCAGGGCAAAACTGAACCATACTCGACTGGGTCGAGTTCTGCCCACCCCAGGAGAATTGGTGTGGACACCAGAAGCCGAAAGAAACTTACTCCAACAAGGTTAGCCTTATCCCAATTTGGATCGAAGATAATTAGGTTACCTTGTATCCTTTAGTTCAAAAATATTTTATTTTCAAGAGTCATTTCCTTTTCAAGAGTCCTGTAATTAATTTGAGTTTCAAATCAAGAGTGTTTATTGAGTCCTGTAATTACTTTTAAAATTTCATTTCCTGTAAGTCCATTTCAAGTTTTAAAGTCTAGGTCAGTCAAGTCAGTTCAGTTGAGTTAAGTCTAATTCAGTTGAGTTAAGTCTAATCAAGTCTTAAAGCCATGAAAGCCAGCAACAAGACTCAAATTCTAGACCCCAGAATTTGACCACATGAAGAAGAGAAGACACATCAACCAAGCAAGAGAAAAGGACCATCAACTAGGACCACTGGGCGCCACATGTCATTCTTATCAAAGTAGAAGACCACCTCACCATGCCACTTCACCAGCCACCTCATCACCCTTTGGGCGCCAACAAGGAAGATTCAAATTCAAGGAGGTTGGCCACATCCCTCCAAGTCCTCCACCAAATCCTCCAACCCCCCCCCACATCCCTCCAAACTCTCCACCAAATCCTCCAACCCCCCCTTGTAATCCTCCTCGATTTGGGGAGTTTTTAAATTTCAAAAGCTAGCTTTGTGAGGCTATTAAAAGCCTTGGAGGCCCATTGTAAAAGAGATTGATTTGGATGAGATGAATGAAAAATGAAGTTGAAGTTGAAGTTGTAGTCTTATATTATTTCTTTGAGTGATTGTTCCTAAGCCCCCTTCCCCCCCACTCGAATCTACTTTCTTCTCCAAGCCATCCAACGCCAAGTTCAAGAAGGATACATTGGAGCTGGCCAAACCATCTCAGACTTCCTTCCTTGCTCATAAATTATTCCATCCCTTCCATATGCCTGCTTTCTTCTTCCTTAACTTTTGATCTTCATTGCAGGGTCCTTCGAAGTCTTTGAGTTGTGAACAAGGTTCCCCTTGACAATGAACCAACAAGCTGAAGCCCAAGCCCAGCGTTCTGATCTCTGTTATCCGAGTTCTCCAGTCCAGAGCATCGGTAGTTTCAAGGTTTGAAATCATTAGAAGGTTGGAAAGCTCAACAAGGCAAGTCCTCAATCATTAGCCCCTATTGTCTAGATCTTCTTCCTTCTTAGTTTTAGGATTGTGTCTAATCATGTAATAGTCCCTTTTCATGTAATCCTTAAGACTTATTATGATGAGTACAATGCTAGTGTAATTAGGTTTCATTGCTCTACAAACACGAATCAAATCACTAATCATATGCTTGCCGCATCAGGTTACAACTGAAAAGAGGCCCTACTCTACTCCACCGGTGCCTTTCCCAAATGACGCGCGACTGGGGCCTCGCTTCCCTCGACCTTCATGGCCAGGGCCCCTCCCTCGGCCGCCGTCGCTGGCGGAGCTGGTTCGACCGCCATCACCTGCGAAGCTGGTTCGGCCGCCATCACCTGCGGAGCTGGTTCAGCCACCATCACCTGCGGAGCTGGTTCGACTACTACTGCCCATAGGACCAGCATGGCTGCAACGGTGCGCCCCTCTGTCGAAGCTAGAATGGGAGTTGAGACCTTCACACCCTTGGAGCCTGGAAGTCGGAGGGCGGCAATCTGCTCATCTGAAAGGATGCCGCATAGCTGACTCCGGCAGTAAGCGAACCCCTTGAAAAAGGAATCCATCACCACCTCCTTGAAGTCTAGCTTGAACTCCTCAGAAGCCTTATAATTGGCCACCACCTTGGCCGACCTCTTATCCGCATCCTCAGCTTTGTGGGCGGCCTCAGTGGCCTCTTTCTTCATGGCCTTAGCTAAACTGACGATAGCAGAGACCCTCCTCCCTGCCTCGGTAGCCTTCTGATTGACGGTCGAGGCCTTCTTCTCAGTAGAGATGGCCCGCTCTTTCACCGCCTCCAGCTCGGCTTGAAGCTCCTTCAACTGGGTACCCTTTGACTTGAGCTCTTCCTCGAGCTCCCTTGAACATCGCCCGGCGCTAGCGACTTCGCCCCGGAGGTTCTTAATTGTCATATTAGCCTCCCAGAGCTCATCGCTCTTTCACCTTAGTTCGGTCTTCGAAGACTCGAGCTCTGCCTCGCGCTCCTTATCCCTCCTGACCCTGTTGCGGCAGTAGTCCCGGATCAGTAGGAGCTCGATGCCTTGCTGCATCAAAGAAATTGTTAGTCACCACGAAGGTGGAGGGGGAGGCGGGACAGAGCAAGAAATTGACACACGACATAGAGGTCGGAGAAGGACGCGTTGATGATATCATCCAGGTATCTCCCACTCCTCTCTTGCCAGTTGCATAACTGGATGGAGAAGTCCATCATCCGCTTGGCAAGTGCCAGGTCCTTGGCGAGGGAGATGTTGGGTCCCAATTTGAAAGGGACCCGATGGTAGTCCCTGTCTCTTTTACCCGCCATCGATGCGGGATCATTTGCTCCATCGACAGTAGAGGCTGTTGGTGTGGGTTGGGAGCTCGGTGCCACCTCTGATGGAACCACCAAAGTCAGCACCGTACCTTCTAGCTCCCTGTCCTCCTCAACCTTGACGATCTCTAGAGGATGGGACGCCACTATGGTGGCAGCAACGACCGATCTGGCTCGAACTACCACCTTGGACTCCGACGCCGGGGCTAGATCGTGCCACCTCGGAGGCTCGAAGGCGGACTCAGTAGCCCTCTTCCTTCTTGGCTCGGGAACGGGCTCGGCTGGCACCGCGCTCGTGCCAGCATCTACTCGAGCCCTCTTCGGAGTGGGCTCACCGGCGCCCTTCGCCTGATTCCTCTTCTCGAAAAATGAGAGGAGTTCCTCCATAGAGAACTTCATGGCAGCACCAAGAAAGAAGACGTTAGCTCGAAAAAAAAAAAGAAAAGGATTTTTTGAGCCAAACTCACCCAACTCTTGTATTGGGCCGACCTCAGCCTCGTGGAGATTCTGCTCTGACAGCAGGACCTCAAGCTAAGGGATCTCGATAGAGTGAAGCTGGTCGTACACCTCTGAGTCGGCTGTGTCGACCGTAGAATCCTGGTTGGGAGATCGATCCGGGTTGCTCCAAACCCAATCGATCCCCTCGACCAAGGCAAAAAAATACCTACTCTTTCATCCTTTGATGGAAGAGGGAAGTTCAAACTTAATGTCCCTGGGGCGGGAGGAAAGAGACCACCACCCCTCCTCGATGGGATGGCGTTTCAGGATGAAAAAGGCCCTGAACAAGGAGAAACGGGCAACAATCCCGTGGAAGTGACATAAGACAATGAAGGAAAAAATCATCCTGATGGCGTTCGGGACGAGCCGGGCAGGAACAAGGTGGTAATGGCACAAGACAGAGAGGAAGAATGGATGGAACGGGAATCGGAGGCCACCCGAGAAGGTTTCCTCGTAGAAAGCTATCCGACACAGGCCACTAGAGGTGACCCGCTCCCCCGGTCGAGGGACCGAGAGCCGGACACCGTCTGGGATACCATAGGTATCCCGGATGGTCGCAAGGTCCACGGCAGTGATCACCGAAGCGATCCTCCCCGGGACCTATTGACCGAGCAGGTTCGGGAGTAGGTGTAGAAGCGGGAAGGAGAAGAGGACGAGGTGGGGGAGAGGATGCGGGTTACCTAATCACTAATCCCCGGGGCGCGGGTCTTCAACTAACCTCGAAGCATGCCACATCCTCCTCCTCGTCGAAAGAAGAAGAAGGTGGCCTCAGCCTAGAAGACCTGGCCTCACCCTGGTTAGTGGTGGGATGGAAGTTCGGTCCAAAGCGAGACATGAAGGTCAAGAAACAGGAAGAGAAGAATAGAAAGAGAGGGAAGATGGACAAAGATCCGAAGAAAAACCTAGCCCTAAGAGAAGGTCCCTACTCAACCAGTACGGGGAAGGAGACTGACCTGCTTAAGACTTGGGAAGGCAGAGATGGCCGGGAGAACGAAGAAAGAGCCTCGGTACGAAGGCGGCCATGTGATTTGAAAGGAGATACATTTTGGGAAAGGTCACTTTCCCTTTCGAAATAACGGGCATCTGACCGCACCGTTACAGCTCCCCTCCATCAGATCCGTGCCACGTGTTGATAATCGGTAGGGCTGGCATCTGGCTTCAACTGCGGCCGCTCTGAATTCTGCGCCCGCAATAACTACTTCTCAGACATGTCCGCATGGCTCCCCCGGATAGGCTGAAGAAACGCTCCTCGAAGCACCGGTGATCGTGGCCATCATTGCACTGGATTCTCGCCTTTCCATGTCAGCACTGCATTTACTCCCTTCGTCCCGAGCACTTCATGCCAATGAGACTCGGGAGTGGGGGGCAAATGATATGGCAGAAGCTGACGTGTGACCCCTATCAGATGCCATGTCAGAAAGGCTGCCACGGTGGACACTCCACCTCAGACTCCTTTACCGAGCCGAGCTCCCCTGGTCCGTCGAAGCCGAGCTCCGTCCTCCGCCTGGTCGGCACCCGCAAGCCCGGGGTGCCTAGGCCGGAGCCGAGTGACCTCCTTCACCAGATCGAGCCCCTCCGAGATTGAGCCCCCTAGACCGGAGTCGAGCTCAGCCCTCCTCCACCAAGTCGATCCCCTCCAAGGCCTAGCCCTCTAGGCTAGAGTTGCGTGCCGACCTCCTCTGCCAGATCGAGCCCCTCCGAGGTCGAGCCCCCTAGGCCAGAGTCGAGCTCGGCCCTCCTTCACCAGGTTGAGCCCCTCCGAGGCCGACCCTCCTCCACCGGATCCGAGGTCGAGCCCCCTGGACCGGAGTTGAGCCCAGCCCTCCTCCTCCAGGTCGAGCCCCTTGGAGATCAAGCCCCCTGGGTTGGAGTCGAGTCCCAGCTCTCCAATTCGGCAACCACCTTGGACAACACCGTCGGCCACCAAAAGGGCGGAGCCACCTCCCCAGGGCACTGGCAGGCCACCCGAGGACTATGAAGAAGCATCCATCAAATCATAATAACTGCCCGCGGATGCCACTTACACCAGGAGAGGAAGAAGTTCCCCCCCAATCAAGGCACTACCAGGCTTCCTAGAATGGAGCAACCGGAAGGAATGTCAGAATGCACGGTAGTTTTTCTTATCATGAACTAGGAAAGAGTCCCGTCCACGGCATGGAACACCGCTGCATACGCCTGACAGCACGGACCAGGAGTGACGTCCCGTCCGTGGCAAGCATTCAACAATCACCCAAACTTAAAAGAACCTTCGACACTCTCGGCGAAGAGGTAACTCAAGCTAAACCATAAGCATCCAAGCAAGTGAGGGGAAGGAGGCCACACAGGAGGACCGATCCACCTCGGCCACCACCTTTCTCGGCACACTTGCACCCCCACTCTCACTTACTCACATCATTTTACTCCTCCTAGCATGGAGTCCATCAAGAGGGGCTCGACCAGGAGGATCTGTTCTCCTAGATCGTACTGACTTCGGACCGTCGGATCCTTGTGCAAGTTCCAACGAGCAGGACATCACCGAGGAGACGAATGATCCGACCAGCTACGGGCTACGGCGATCTTGGCGGCAACAGTTCCTTTCTAAAAATTCTGGAAAATTCATCAAAAGAGTTTTTCTGGAAGAGGTATTTAGGTTATGATTTAAATAGTGTTTTCCCATCAAGGTGATCACACTGCTGACCAGTGATAACAAGAGTTTGTAATTTTATTTTCCAATCAAAATAAAAGAATTTTTGCACTTCAAGAGGTAATTCTAATCATTATTTGCTTCCAGTTACATTTTTTGAATCAATGCAGATCCAACCATAATCCTTCTTGTGTTGATAGATGGTTACCTTTTAGAAATATTCTGAATTCATTGAAGTATGAGAACATTAGAAACCGGCAGGGGATGGTGCAACACAAGAGTTAGGTGGGTATTAGGTGAGGTTCACATGGGATTGGCCTTTCTCATAGCACCATCTTAGTCCTTTAGGAGCCAGGAATGGAGCATGAACCATTAGCTTTCGCTTATTGCAATGCATGCTCAAAGCAAACTTCCAAAACTTCCCAATAATTGAAAATTGTCATAGAGAAGGAAGAGGTAAGATTTTATGTGGAGAAATGAATTTTCTTTCTTTTTAGTGGAGCACTGTTAAAGGGCACCCTAGTGCACATGGCTTCAGCCATTGCAAGGTTTGAGGAGGGTAGATATATTCAGTCTCATCCTTATGTGAGAAAAAACTTCTATATTTCGGACCCATAACACTAGGTCACATTGAAGCAACCTTAGCATTATGCCAAAGCATGTCCTCTTGTATTGAAGCACTACTATCAAACAAATTAGATATATATCTCGAGGTAGCACACCTGGAATGGCAGTTTGAAGTATAAGTTGAGTTGATAAAGCTTATCTACAATACATCAAGTAACAAGGGGCAACAAATGTAGTTGAGACTAGCATTCATGGGCCTCATGAATTAGGTTGAAATGCATGCAGGGATGTTTTGGCGTTCCTTTGTTCACAGGCCTTTTAACCTGTCTGACCTGTTTGACCAATTCATTCGATCAATGAATTATGTGGTGGTTTTCCCATTGTTTTGCTCAAAAAAAAAGAAAAAAGAAAAAGGAGTTAGGTTAAAATAGGCATTTGCTTAATCCAAATCTAACCCTGATTTTATTTACATCCAAAATTTGGATCTAACTTATGTCAAGTTGATCTATTTGGTTTTAAGATAAAAGAGAGATGAGGGTTCAAACTTGTTGAATCGGTAAAGTCCCTTGTGTTAATATAAGAGAGCTGGGTTCAACCCCCGCTTCACTCTGGTATTCAGCCAGGTTTCCAACTATGCTAATTCTTTATATATATATATAAAGAAGATAAAGGCAAAATCAGGATTTTAAAATATTTGGAACTTTTTATGCTACATTATTCTATCAGAAAACTATGCAAATTCAGTTAATATGATGCACTGTGGTATTGCTGGAATGAAGAAGACCAGGATGTACAAGGTAATATATTCTGTTCAGTTATTGCATACACAATAAGAAAGCTCTAAATTCCATCAATTCAAAATTTCTAAGAGTACACCAACATTCCATGAGTCCAAGTTGTAAATTTCCTAAACTTGGCTACAAGAAAGAAGCAGAACCAATTATGTTCAGAACCTATAACAATAGTAGAAATTCATGGTCATATTACTTTTCAGAATTTTGTAGTGTTCAACAAACATAAAAGCAAGTTGGCTTAATCTATTGTCTATTCCTCTAATTAACTCAACACAACTTGACTTGGTGGTGTATATAAAGATGTTGGAATTTGCGCAGAAGCTTAATGTTGATGCGATGTATGCAAGCTCTTTAAGATCTACTGTATATATCATGGACAGACTGTAGGTTGTGCTACCAAAAAAATGAGAACCTTGGAACATAAAAAAATTATTGGTCTTTTAATTTAAGCCATGTTATGTGCAAAAGGTTGAAGATGTCAAGAAAATCCATGAGTAATGCAACTAGGAGTTCTCTTATAACTCTTTAACCCAACTGGAAGAACAAACTAGCCTCATTATTCAAGAAGGATCTTCTCTGTTGGAGCAAGACCGCTCCACGGAATGCCCAGGATCCTCCTTGATGCCACCATGGCGGCAAGGGAACACATTACTAGGGAAGAGATGGGGCTCACTATTCGCTCTCGTCACGGAGGCGAGCCCCTATGGGGCTGCACACACGAGAGAGAACCAAGGAGATCAGAAGGGAGGCTAGGATTTTGGAGGAGAAAAGGGATTGCATATTATTTCCCGACTTCCGGTCGTTCTTTATATACAAAACAGATATAACCCTATGTCACAACCGACCTAGCCCTATAAAACTCCCCCCTCTAAGTCACATGAAAAAACTCAAACCCGAGCCCATGTCTCACATGTTCTCTCAACCTCAGACTCAGAGTATCCCTAGAACACCATCAAGACCCGCTAGGGACACGCCCCCAAGCCACAGGGATCGACTCTAGCATCCCTGCCATGGTCTTCCAAGTCTCTTCAAAGCTTGGGAGCACCACGCAAATCCTTACAATCTCCACCTTGGTACCCCCAAGCTTTGGCAAGCCTGGCAATGTCCTCCACGCACAACCCCGTTGTAACTGCGTGTCTTAATAGCCCATGTGGATATCCTCGCCTCTGCCAACACTTTTCAGATGCTAAATTCACCTGGAGGCCTTTGGAATGACCGCCTCTACATCTAAAAACCCTCGCTTGTATCCTGGCACCATCGATTGTAGCCTTCCTTCTGCATGGCAGCTGCATCAGTCTGTTCTTAGACTTTCCTGGAGAGAACCCAGTGAACCTGAATCGGCACTCGCTGTAACTGGAGATCTACTTGACACAATCTCCTCAGAGCCACACCAAACTCCACACACTCTGCTTCACCTGGCTAAGTGCACCCCTAACGCTCGTGTTAGGATATGGTCCTCCCTACACCTCCCGCTCTGAACTCATGTCAAATCTTGCTCCAACTCGTGAAGCTACCTCTCATCGGTGCTCCACCTGAGACTGAAATCCCCTTGATGCCACAGAAAGAAATCCTGAGGCCAACAACTTAACGCTGCCCTACTGAGCCTGCACCTGAACCTCGTACCTAGTCGCTACCTTCTCGGACCCTCCGCATCATTGCGGACCCCTTCGAGACCGTTTCGGATACTCTGCAACCCCATAGGAACCTTCGAAACCAAGGAGCTCATCCCAACTCCTCTAACCCAGCTACTGAACCAGCAACCATCTCCAGCAGCTGCTCCATTATGTCCTAGCCTGTCTTCCGGCTACATGATGTCCCTGGCGCTCTCTGAGACCTATCCCCTCGATCTTCCTGAGCTGCCATCTCCATTAGCTCCAGTCTCTATCCCTAGGCCAATACTGCCATACCGGGACACTCCAGACTGCCCGATACTTCCGGCGCTCTCTAAGACTGTCCCCTGTCTTCCTGAGCTGTCTCTGGCACCGCCTCTGCTAATGTACTCCAGTCTCCTTGAGATATCCATCTCCCGAGACCCATCTCCAACCACGCGGGATACCATCCATGTCCAGCTCCATCACGATCAAGGTAGCTAGAGTACTATCGATCACTCTCCTCCACAGGGACCAAGAACCTGGTCCACTACCGATGGAGATACTACTCATGCTCTGAAAGATCTCTGATATATATCGCTCCACCTGTGCTAAACCATAGATCACCCGACCTGCCACTGCTCCATAGCACAGGACCTACAGCTCTGCACCACCTTCGCAAGCTCCTGCACCACCGGATCCACAATCTTTGGCAAGATCCGCTCCGCCAGCAGACTCCGCACTGCTCCCAATACCTCGAACCTGTGTCCGCCTAGGAGGCCAAAGATGGAACAATCCTACTCATGCTGCCCGCATACACGGTCGCTGCACCACGATCTCCACATCATCTATGATATAATTCTATCATCAGATCTATCCTAGCTCAACATGAAGAGCTCAAAAAATGGAGTCCAACGACATAAACGGAGCTCAAATCGGAGTTCAATTGAGCCCAGAATCGCTAAAAATCCATTAGCATGAATTTCAGAGCATAGAGTTTGAGTGTACTGGTCCATCGTGAACCAGCCCAAGGGTTCACGCACACCATTTGGGTCTACAACTACCATGGCTGTTGGTCCATGGCAGAGAATCATGGACCGCAGCCTCTCCCGGCCATTGCCTTCACCTTCGATCGCCGTACCTTGACTCCGGTGATCGCCCGCGGCCGTGCTGCGCCTCTGGCGACTGCCCGCGCACCATCCGCATGAGATATGCTCCGATCGGGTCCACGACGACTCCGATCAAGCCCGAGCCCGGTGCCTCGCCCGCGACTGGCGAACCGTCGCCCTGTGCAGCACTCGCGACAGGCATCGCACCGCTCCGATGATGCTTTCTCCTTGCTGCGCCGTGCCCGGCGAGCCCGCTGTGACGCCCTGTGCTGCGCTCGCGCGCTGCTCCCTGCGCCGCACCCTGCGATGCTGCGTCGCCCCAGATCCTCTCTTTGTTTTCAGGGAGGGCAGCGAGCCCTCACCTCCAGATCTCAGCACCTCGAGATCTGCACCACCACCATGACGTCCTCTTCCCTACTTCCTTCATGCCACCACATCAAGGTCGGCTCTGATACCAATTGTTGGAGCAAGATCGCTCCACGGAATGCCCGGGATCCTCCTTGATGCCGTCATGGCGAAAAGGAAACACATCACCAGGAAAGAGATGGGGCTTGCCATCCGCTTTCGTCATGGAGCCGAGCCCCTATGGGGCTGCACACACGAGAGAGAACCAAGGAGATCTGAAGGGAGGCTAGGATTTTGGAGGAAAAAAGGGATCGCATATTATTTTTCGACTTCCGGTCGTTCTTTATATACAAAATAGATATAACCCTAGGTCACAACTGACCTAGCCCTAAAAAACTTTCCCCCTCTGAGTTACATGAGAAAACTCAAACCCGAGTCCATGTCTCACATGTTCTCTCAACCTCACACTCAGAGTATCCTTGGAACATCTCTAGGACCCGCTAGGGATACGCCCCCAAGTCCCAGGGATGGCCTCTAGCATTCCTATCATGGTCTCCCATATCTCTCCAAAGCTTGAGAGCACCATACAAATCCCTACATTCTCTTTGCACAAAAATTGGGCAATGAAACAACATAATCCTATTAGAAAAGAACTTTTGACACTAAAAGAATTACATGCCTAAAAGAAAACAATCATCTATCTGTTTTCTTGTTCATTAACCTCTCTACGTTGCTTTTGGAGTCTCAGTCCTGCATATCAAACCCGTACCACTGATCTCACATCTATGAGTATAAGCCACAAGAAGCCACACTCTTTGAGTGAAAAATCTTTGCTTACTTCCAAACACACCGGAGTACATGTCTAATGTGACAGGAATTTCATATTTTTGTAGCATCATGTTCCCATATGGTTACTTCAAAACACTTATTGACACCGATATACAACTGTTATGGATCTATTATTCCATTTCAGTTTCCGATCAGTTATCATGTGATGGTTGGATTTAAATGGTGAATCAAGTACAAAACATTTGGCTTTTATTCTTTACAGATTCAAGACCACATGTTCCCAGCCATACCTGTGAGAGCAAGCAAATGATAGATTGGTCTGAGGAAGAGATCAGATAAGAACTCTTTCGGTATTCCACTTCTTTACCCTGCAAATATTTTACCCTTGCTTGATTAAAAGGAGACAAAGGTAAGTGCAGAGCATTAGGCTTGCACCAATGTGCGGTTTATGGATTCTTAATGAATGAATGGACTTGCAATCAGCCATTTCATGAAACTGGGAGTTCTTTTTATTTAAGAAGAACATAAATTGGAAGCATTTTCTGACCAAAATAAACAGGAAGCATTTTACATTTTGCATTTCTTGATGAACCCTATACTCAACTACATGGTCATTATGGTTGCTGGAGCCTGGAGGCTTTTTAACTACATGCATAACTCTAACCATTCCATATGACAATCTTATTAATCTCCACTCACTGAAGCAAAGATGTCAATCTTTAATGTAATACCTCACAAACTCATCAACTTCTGACTTAAAAATCCTCTTAAAATTGTTGAAATGGTGAAATATGTCCCACATATTCCCACTCTCCTAAACACACTTCCCTCCATAGCCAGCAGTCCCGAGCAGTGCCTGCTTAATCTCTTCAGAGCGTATGACTGCCCTCTGCTCCTTGTCCTAACCAGTCAAAAGAGAGCCAAAAAGAAAGATTAGTCATAGTATACTAGCATATGTTGGACTCTGGTTAACAGAAAAATTTCTAATGTTAGCCCTCTTACTTCTGAGCAACAAGCTTGCATTCCAAAATCATTGAAGCAGCTCGCAACACACTGTTGGATCTCTAGCCCCAGAACCTCCAAAGTACTCACTGTGGACAGCAACAAACCCGGCTTTGCCGCACAGCAAATCTCTATCTGGGTGTCCCCTTCTCTCCGCTTGACATCGAACTGCACATGCTTTCATGCTTCCAACACAAGGCCAGGGTGTAAACTAAATTGCACAAGAGATCAGTTTAAAAAGACTGGTTACCTTGGGAGTGTTTCTTGGCAGCTTCTCATTGGGGTTAACCCTATCGAAGGTGTCCAGTAGATTCGGCTGGTCGGTACCCACTTCAATCTCTTCTTGCAGGCTCTTGATCCTTTCCGAAAGCTCTTTCACGTAGTCAATGGTGTCTCCAAGGATGGATGTCCTGTCCATCTAGCATTATACACTAGTATAAGCATGCATCAAAGTTCATGCAAATTTGGAGGACTATGAAAGCAAACAAAGTTGGAGGAATGTAACCAAAAAATGTATTAAAAAAAAAGAAACTAGATTGTGATGTTCAAATTAAACTTTTATAGGATAAAGCAACAAGAGGCTCAATGCATCACCTTGCTGATCTTAGGAACAATGGATCTTAGCAGTGAAAGCCGGTCATTAAGTCGCTTCCTACGTCTCCTCTCTGCCATTAGATTCTTCGACGGTAGGCCTTCCACCTTCTTCAGCCGACCATTCTTCCTCTCCAGAAAAGGTCCTGCACCACCAGAGACTGGAGAAGTATGGACAGTTTGCCTTGGCTCTACCTTGCAATTGCTCTGCTCCTCATACAAAGTGCTGTTTTTTTCTCCATGGATCGCACCCATCTCTCCATTATCCTGAGCTGAGAGAGAAATGGAACTATGTGCCATCATGGTGCATGAAGGCTGGAAATCTGGTGCTGATGTCAAAAAGCCATTTCCAAATGGGCAGTAGACTTCACCAAGGAAATCGAAGTTTGGCTCAACTTGAAGGGATAGCCCTTCAAATGGAGCGTAATTTGGTGAAACTGGGCTTGGGGTTTCAGGGAAGTAATCAGTTCCCCCTTCAGTGGAGAAGAGGAGTTCAGTCATTCCTGTGGGAGAGGTGTCCCATGTCTCCCTCCTTGGAGCAAAAAGCTCCTCAAAGAGACTTTGCTCATCAAGCTCCATCTCCTCTACTCTCTCACACCCCAACCACTACTAATAAAGGAAAGATGATAGCATGAAGTTGCACCCACCTAAGGAATAATAAATAAGACCCCAAGGAACAATTATTCCTTGTAATGAATAAAATAAGGAATGTATCAAGGTATGTTGGATGCATTAGAAACTATATTGCCAAAGAGAATGGAATCTCCTCTTTCTTTAATCTCTCTCTCTCCTTCTTCGCTCTCTATACCTCCCTATGTTAATGATTCGATATCTTTTCTCACTGATATGTGCAATTCTAAGGCCATCATATTTAATCCCCATGCCCTGAAAGTTTTGACCCACATATCTGTCGGATGGGGTAAGCATCAGCCTAAGAGCTTAAACAATGGTTGTCACGGCCACCTAAATATGATAATAGTACTGCTGAGAGGGAGGGGAGCCCATTGTCTTGGTTGGCTCTGGGACCACTTCTCATTCCTCGATGCAATTTCTCTTGGCCTTGCCCCCTGGCTCAGCTTAAAAGGGAAGTAAATGCCAATTGCTATGGTGCGCTTAGTCTATTTTAGACCATTAAATAAATCTATATGCTTTCTGATTTTCTCAGGATTTCTATCTTGCAAAAAACACGATTAATTCATGGCTGCTAGATGCATAGGCCCATCAAAATATTCGTGTTGAATATACTTGCAGCGTTGCACTCCACTACATATAACCAGATACTTGGTAGATGAAGATGGATGACTATTTGGCTCATACTGATATTATAACTGAGATGCATGCTGTAATGCTACGTACTGATCCTTCATGACCACAAGTTGCATTGTGGACCTACTCTATAATTTCTGCTGAAATTAACAAGAGAAAAATAGATAAAATGCCATTCTCTGCCTCATCCCATAATCCATTCTTCTTCTTTACATACTTTTTATTTGTTTACTTGCTGCTAGTCAAGGCCTTTAGGTCGCAATGAGTTAAATAAACCTGCTTGTATAGCACATGACGTGGAGTTTTCAACTATCAATCAACAAAATTTCTATGAATGTTTGAACCACCTGATGAATGTTAACTAATCATAATTTCAGGATTTTCTTGGAATGTAGTGAAGTTGCTGTGTTATTATGACCAAGGGCTTGGTCAGTGAAAACATTCTGAAAATGAACCGAGAACCTTGATGGTCATCACTAACAATTTTTTGGACTTCTTGCTTGGTTGTTTCTGTTACTTTAACCAGTAAACAAAGTTTTGGCAGTCTTGCTGGAACCAATAGAAGAGCCAATGTGTTACAATTAATCATTTTAGTAAAAAATTTCAAACAAAATTTGCAGTAACCTGTCCATAATGAAAAGGTCATATACATACCATTTTACTTGTTCCATCTCTATTGATTCTCGCTCCTGACTTGTCAATTTTATTGCATAATTCTGAGCCCTAAACAGCCTACATATTCTCCATGAGAAGTTGTAATCATAACCACATCATTCTCTTAGAACTGTTTGTGACATATATTATAATTTTTGATTGAAGTGGGAGGGAGGATGGACCACCTGTGAGTAATTATTAATAAGTAAAAAAAGTACAGTGGCATGTTACATGGATTGTAACACAAGTCTAACAAGCTTGGACGATGAGAGCCCATGCATGTTCAGGCCCGGATTAGATTACAGAGGTCCCATCGAGGGGGATAGAGAAGTGTCTTTGAAGGAGTCAAAGATGGAGTGGAATCTTGCCTATTTTCTGGTAGTCTTCGGAAAACCAGCCGATTGTTGTTCGTCCTGTTATGGTGCCCATTGTTTGGTTAACTGGGACAAAGTTTGTACACTGAAAGCAATGGAAGGTTTAGGCATCATTGATTTAAGAACTTTCAACCAAAGCCTCCTATTCAAACGCTGGAGGATTTTATTTGAAGTGACAGATATTACAATTATTACTTAGCCAATGACATGGTCTCTCTCTCTGTGTGCGCGCGCGCGTGTGCGCGTGTGTGTGGTTGATCCATTCGTAGCTAAGTTTGTATATGTGGCTAACAAGATATCCAGGATTTAATAAATTTCAAGTTTAAATCTCTTATCTAGCAAATGTTGTAGGAGCTCATACAATAATAATAGAGTTTTGAGGTGTTTTGATTAGTTCGTCTCCTGGCCACTACATCAGAAAGCTATTATCAGTCACTACTCACTACTCACTACTATTGTGAATCTCAGAGCTGGAGTACTATTGTTCTGTGACTTAATGGTTAATCCTTCTCATCTGCCATATTAGAAAGAAAGTATTCAAGCCACTTCGATGATGAAGTTGCATATCTATTTCGAAAATATAATGAAACCTGCATATAGGATATGGGGATTTCGCAGATACAATATGAGGTGGAATCAATGTGAATCAAGTGGTAATTAATCTTATAATCTCCTTCTTGTCACCAGGAATGTAAATTAGTAAGAATGAGTCATCCTGTGGTGTCCAAGGTTTCGAAAGGATTCTTAGATTCCATGTGTGATCTGGCTTCTCGGAACATTCTCTCGTCGCTTATTCATTTCTTCATCTGTTTCATAGGCTAATTCATTACAACTGGTTTCTAAGCATCCATCAATCGGAAGAACTTTCACATTTCACTGCTCTCTTGAAAACATGGAGTAGAATTGTGGCCGGTAGAAGCATAACCAGCTAGATGTATTGAAGGAAGAGAGATCGAACTCCTATTCTCAGACTAAGGATTTTGTCTTTTTATGCTAGAAATCCTTCTTGCTAGTATTGAACTGTTGAAAAATCTTACATGATTGCATTCCTGTTCAAAATCACAACACCGCCGATGATGTCGACAAAATAACCACAAGGGAAGGGAAGAAGAGAAAAGGTAGAACACAATCATTGGGCACGTAAAGCTTCACCATAAGAGATAGATAACAAGAAGAGAACACTCTTACCCCTTATGCAAAAAAAAATCCCTCAATAAAAATCCAAACCCTTCACAGGGCTCCCAAACAACTCTTCAAGGAAACTCTCTAGCCACTCTCTGCTGCCACATAATCCTCGAGACTGTCTACTCATTTTTTTGGACAAAAAATCTAGTCCAAAATATAAAAAGACTCTAAAACATTTTCGGAATCATGTCTATCGCATTCAGAATGTGTAAAACTTGAAAACCAGCCTAAAACATGTGTGAGCTATACATGGACCATGTGAAACACATGTGAAACCATTTCCATGCACGTGGACCATGTGGGCTTCCCCTTGCACATGGATCATTCTCATGTGCTGCATGCCATAGGCCATGCGCCTCGGGCGTGCACGCTTGCGGGCTTGTGCCTGCAAGTTATATGCAAGCCAAGTCTCTTGCAAGCTGAGCTTGAGGTGTCTTTACCCAACTATTGTATAATACCACCTACACTTAAACACATGTTAGGAAATTCCTTAGATTGCGGAATACGAATCTCCATTCAAGATCACATCTCCGTTGATGAAGTTGATATCACAAGAGGAAAGAGAAAGAGAAAAGTCACACAATACATATTAATTAGTTATGCAAAACTTCACCATGAGAAAAAAATCACTTACAAGAGAAGAACATATACTTTCAATCACGTTCAATAATCTCAATAAAAAATCTAGATTTCTAACAAAAGTTCTCAACTCTTAAGAAAACCCTCTAGCCCTTATAAGCTTTCTCTGTCATCACCACACTCCTTTGCCTGGCCTTTGTCCCCTTTCTAAAGGCCCTAAAATCATGTACAGGTCTCCCTGTTGAAGAGCACTTTGACAGGATTTTAGAGATTTAAACTATATAAAAAACAGAGTCCAAACCAAGTCAAAACCATGTCCTGTGACCATAAACCATCCATAAACCATGCTGCCCTTTCCTGGGTGAATCGGCCCGGTTCCTTTCCTGGGTGAATCGGCCCATGAACCGGGCCAATCCTCATGTGTGTCTGTGCCCGAGGTTCACTGTACACCATGTGAAATACGGGAGAAATGCGTGTGAACCATGTGAAATGCACGATGCATAGACTGTGCACCTAGGCCCTACCTGGCCTACTGTTATCAGACTTGGCCTACTCTTAGATTTGTGATGGATCTTCTCTTAGATTTTCTAGTACTTGGATTTTATATTTTAGACCGAATTAAGGCATTTTCTCAATAATCTCCATCTCGACTCGATATTGGGCCTCCATTTAACTTTGAGAGCTTTAGAAAGATCTTGTCCCCATGCCCTAAGATAAAAACCTGCTACTTATAGATGGGCAAACATAGGAGTTGAGCCAGGCCACTCGATTCCATATTTGTCGTATGCCATACTCTGTCTGACCTAAGACCTGTTCGAGGTAGCCTCCTATGGCAATAGGAACTTCACTTTATGACATTGCCTATTGTCCTCCCAAGTCTCACATCTTATGCCCGATCCACCTGCTCCAAGAGCTCCACTTCGCACTAAGCTCCTACCTATATCAGGGACTTCACCTTACACTGGACTTTCTGTTAAGAAATAATGTGCTCCATATTTCTTTCCCTGCAAGACAACCCTCTTGCTATCATAACCTTTAGGATTTCATCACCAGCTCTCCATTTGTAGCTATTTGAATCCAATATGTTCAATGAAATCATATTTTTCTTAAAATCAGGTATATATCAAATCTCATCCAATTTTCTCACTACTTTATCATGTGCTTACAGGTTAATTATCCCAATATCCTTGATTGCACAGCTTGATCCATCTTATAAATGAATAGTGCCCTCACCACTCTTTAGAGAATCAAACATCTTCTCTCTTCAACCAACATGATGCGAATATGCAGGATCTAAAATCTAGTTAGAGAGATAAGTAGATAACTCATTTGAGTCCAAAAGGGCCTCATTATACTCTTCAAAGTCACTATTATAGACCACTACCATAGTAGCCTTCATCTAACCTTTGAATTATGGGTAATCTCTGACATGATCACTAACTCATCACATTGGTAACATCTAATCGTGCTTGCATCCTTGACTTGGACCTGGATCGCTCATCTCGTAATCCTCTATCGCTCTGTCCTGTGCTACCTTCACTTCCACTTATCGTGGAAGTTGAGTTGCCACCTGAACTAGAAGTCCGGTTCCCTCGCATGAGAATATCATTATGAATAGTATTGTAGTAACTTCTTTCATCTTAATGATGCTCTTCTCCACTAGAAAAGCAGCCATCAAGGACGCAAAGGATGTGGGAAGAAACGATAATAAGACACCATCCTGGTCTTCTTCTCAACTTTCTCACAAATACTTAGAATATCGATGAGGATCCTTTAGAAGTTGCTTAGATGCTCCAGCACACTATCCCTTGCTCATCTGTAACTGTTGACTCCTATCTTGATTTTGATGAATAACAAATACTTAAGTATATTTGAGTACTAACTATGTGTTACAAGTGTGTTTAGCAGATTAAGGTACTCATCAAAGCTATACTGTGTTAAAGAATTCAAATGCTTGTCAAAATATTGAAGAAGTCACTTAAATTAATGGAATTTCAAGTTATACGGACTTTGGCATATAAGAATGACCTTGAAGGAGTCAAATTTTAAATTTGACAAAGTTTCAACAAGTTTCAGCAAAGTTTCAGCTAAGTGTCGATTTATGAAGATCATGTATCAACTCAAAGTGTTGACTGAACCTTGAGCTAATATACAAAAAGAGTTTCAGCCGGCATGCATGAAATATCGACTCATGGAAAACAAGTGTCGACATATGAGTCAACTTATGGTCAAGCAAGTGTTGACTCAAGGCCTGAGATCAAAATGAAGACAAAACATGCTGATTTCTGGATTTTGTCTAAGTGTCAACTCATGAAGTTGAAGTATCGACTCAAGTGTCGACTCACCAGAAAAAGTATCGACGTACCAGTGCACTCCAGAGAGCTTCAAAAAAATATTTTTGACCTAGTGTCAACTCAAGTATCGATACATGAGTCGACTCATGACTTGAAGTGTCGACATCTGCAGGTCTGGATGAACAGTAATGGCTAGTTTTTTGAAGCGCATAATTGGTCCTTTTTGTGTCTAACGCTATTTTCTCCTCTCCAACGATCATAAACGGTCATTTAAGGCTGGAAAATGTATTTAAAGTGGACTAAACATAAGAGGGATAGAAATTCATTGATTATCCATTAAGAGTTCATTGAGTATTCATTCTTTATGAGTGAAGTTGAGCCTTCAAGCATTCAAGAACATTCAAGTCCAATTCTCAAGCACTGATTAAAGCTTCAACAACTTGGAGATAAGCTTTCACAACTGCAATTAAGAGCTTCAAAGTGATATTTGTTTTTATTTGAAAAGCTACTTGTATTCTTGCATTATACTTGATTTTTCTTGTTGTACATAGTTTCAAGCGAATTGAAACTAGTACTTGGATTGTTGGTGAGCCTTGTTTAAAAAACCAATTAGGTTGTTGGTGAGAAAAACCAACTAGGTTGTTGGTGAGTCTTGTAAAAAATCAACTAGATTTTTGGTGAGCATTGTGAAAAACTAACTAGGTTTTTGGTTAGCCTTGTAAAAATCAAGGGGTTTTGATTAGTCAGCCCGAGAAAACAAATCTACTGTAATCAAGGAAGGATATAATGAAATATTGAAGTGGACCTTGGAGAGTAGACGTAGGTACTTGGTGTGCATCGAACCATTATAAATTCTTGTGTTTGTGATTGCCTATCTTTCTTTACTTGCATTTACTTTATACTTTTACTGCATACTTTTATTAAGTACACAAACACTTTGCAAACACACTAGTACTTGCTTTAATCTTTGCAAAAGATTTTTAAAACCCAATTCAACCCCTTCTTGGGTTGCTTTAGCTGGGCAACAATAATTGATAAGACTGTTTTAAAGAAAAAAAGTATTGGTGAGTGACTTTGCCATGTATATATTCTTGATCTTGTCCACATTACCGTTAGGGAAGTTTCGCTTAGTATATGAATCATCATATCATCCACTAAGTACAAGCAAATCATACTCTTACCTGCATTTGGAGCCGAATCCAACTTTTATCCTTTATGGTTACTGGCTTCTCCTTGCATATGAGAGTATCGATCAATCCCTGTTAGATGAGCACGTCCTTCACCCTTGCTTGCCACAAGAAGAAATTGCTCTTCTCGTCATATTAGTTGATCTCCATCTTGATTGTGCTTGTCTTTTTCATCTTTTTAAACCTTGATCAATGTCACTGCAACATGGATAGCCTTGCTCTGATACCGGTTATTGTGTGATATTATCTGCACTGGTACTACTTGTAGGTGGATCTCTCAGATTGTGAAATATTGATCTCCATCCAAAATTGTACCTTCATTAATGAAGTTGATACCATGAGAGAAAAGAGAAAGAGAAAAGATACATAACATAATTTAATTAGGCATGCAAAGCTTCACTATGAAAAAAATACTTATTAAAGGAGAACACACTCTCAATCATGTACAATAATCTCTCTACAAGAAGTCCTAGATTCCTTACAAAAAGTTTTCAACTCTCAAGGAGACTCTTTAGCCCCTACAAGCTTTCTCTACCACCACTACACCCCTTTGCCTAGCCTTTGTTTCCCTTTTAAAGGTCCTGAAATCGTGTATAGGTCTCCCTGTCAAAGAGCACTTTGATAGGAATTCAAAGATTTAACTGTGTCAAAAATAAAGTCCAAACCATATCCTGAAGACCGTAGACCATCTATGAACTGCACTACCGTCTCCCTTAAGGCCGATGCATGAACCGGGCCAATCCCCATGTGCCACCCATGTGCATGCTTGAGTTTGCACCCTCGGTCAAGCGTACACCATATGAAATGCATGGAAAACATGCATGGACTATATGAAACACATGACACGTGGACCATACGGTGCACTGTGTGCCTGGGCTACACCTAGCCTGGCCTACTTCTAGGCCTGTGTTGGATCTTATCTTGTTTTTTTGGTCTTTGCATTTTGGACCAAATCGAGATATTTTTTCAACACCAATAATCTCCACCACGGCTTGATGTCAGCCTCTACATAACTTTTAAGAGCTTATGAATGACCTCGCCCCCATATCCTAACAATAATGCCTGGCTGCTCAAACACGGGCAAACATGAAAGTCAAGTTAGGTCGCTTAATCCCATCTCCATTATATGCTATGATCTACTTGACTTTAGACCTACTCGGGATAGCCTCCTGTGGTAATAGAACCTTCATTCTGTGATAATGCCTATCATCCTTCGAAGTCTCCCATCTTGTGCCCAATCTACTTGTATTTAGAGCTCCACCTCGAGTTAAGCTCCTACTCGCACCTGGAGCTCCACCTCATGCAAAGCTCCCTATTAAGAGGTAATATCCTCTATAATTATTTTCTTTCAAAATGATCTTAATGCCATGCACAACCTTTCGGATTCCATTATTAGCTCCCCGTCTATAGCTACTTGAATATGGTCTGCTTAGTAAAATTATATTTTTTTTGAAATTAGGTATATCAAACTTCATCCAATTTCTTTACTGCTCCATATATCTACAAGCTGATTATCTTAATACCATTGAATGCATAGCTCAATTTGTCCAGCAAATGAACAGTGCCCTTTCTGCTCTCTAAAAAGTTAAATAGCTACTCTCTACAATAGATATGATGCAAATAAGCTAAATCTAAAATCCATTAGGAGGAAGAAATAGATATCTTGTCAGATACCATAAGTGCCTCATCATATTTTTCAATGTTGCTACCATGGATACCACCATAGTAGCCTCCATCTGATCTTTGAGCCATAAGCAATCTTTGATTTGATATCCTAACTCATCACACTAGTAACATCTGATCTTACTCGAGTCCCTCGACTTGAACCTAGACTACTGACCTTGCGATCCTTTGTCCCTTCGTCCTTTATCACCTCCATCTTCAATCATCGTTAAGGCTGAGTTGCTGCTTAAACTCGAAGCTTGATTCTCCTATATGAAAATCTCATTTTGGAGAAGTGTACAGGTAACATGATCTATCTTAATTATGCTCTTTCCCACAAGAAGGCAGTTACCAAAGACTCAAAAAAAAAGGGAAAGCAGCGAAAGCAAGACCAATGCTTTCATCATCTCCTCAACCTTCTCACCAATGATAGGAAGATCAGTGAAGATCTTTTAAAAATTGCAGAAATGCTCCTGCACACTCTATCCCTTATTCATCCATAGCTAGTAAAACTATGTTCGGAAGAAGAGAATATTGGTGAGTAACTTTATCTTATACATCTCATCGAGCTTCATCCATATTACTATTGAAAAAGTTTTGCTAAGCACATGGATCACCACATCATCCATCAAGCATAAGCAGATTATGCTCATCGCCTGTATCTGGAGCCACTTCTAATTCTTCTCCTCTACGATGATCGGCTTCTCATTGCACAAGAGAGTATTAATCAATCTTTATTGGATGAGCACATCCTTTACCCTTACTTGTCATAGAGAGAAGTTACTCTTCCCATCATACCAGTTGATATCTATCTTGATTGAGCTTATCTTCTCTATCTTCTTCAACCTCAATCAGCACTGCCACAACCTGAATAACTCGAAACTCTGATACCATTTATTGGGAATCCCACATGATTACAAAATACGGATCCCTGTCCAAGACTACAATGTCAATGACGATATCGATAAAATAACTACAAGAAAAAGAAAGAAGAGAAATGGCACAAACATAATCAATTGGACATGTAAAACTTTATTATAAGAGAAAAAATAATTACTAGAAAAAAATACACACTCTCAACCTTTATAATTTTTTTCTTTTTTTTTTTTTAACAAGAAGTCTAAATCCCTCACAAAGCTCTTAAAAGACCTTTAAAGAGACTCTGTAGTCCGCTTTCTATTATCACATAATCCTAAGAGCTATCTATCCCTTTTATAGGCTAAAAATCTAGCTCAAAATATAAAAAGATTCTAAATTACCTATAGAATTGTATCTGCCATGTTCTGAACCCGTAAAACCCAAAAACTAGTCCAAAATGAAAGAGAACCGTGCATGGATCATGCAAAATGCATGGAAAACCATTTCTATGCGGACCGCACGAGCTTTCCCTTTTCATGTGGATTGTGCCCGTGTGCTACACCTACAGGCTGTGCACCATAGGCCACGGCCTGTTTGCCTACACGTGCGGGCTGCACACCTGCAAGCTGTGACGCAGGACTGCGCACCTATGGACCTAGCTCGAGGCACTTTTACCTAACATGAACAGTTCAAAACTTGTTCCATTGGGCTCAAGTTCACAGGGATTGCTATGCATTGTCTTTTGCGTTGGACTATTTATCGACAATAAAAGTATCTCATTCAAACAAAGGCCAGGGCTTCCATCCTTCAATTTAAAAAAAATTACCTATCTATATGTTTTTTTTTCCCTATATTCATGGTTTAGCATAAAAGCATAAGGCAAACGGACTGAAAGACCTTCACATGTCAATGTTCTGTCATGAATTTTAGTCAACTTTGTAAGGAGCGATGCAAAGCTTTTGGGCTTAAGATGATCCCAATAACTTGATTTTGCATAATCAAGAATACCATCATCAGAATTTGTGACAACCTTCATATGGTCTTCACTGTAAACTCTCAAATAAACTTATCTTTCGATGAAGGATCGTTGTCATGAAATCTTGATCATAAAGAGGAGCACAATGAGAATTGGACAGGAAAGCTGTCATGAGTAATGCAATGAGAAGGTTGGGTACTACTCCGAGACCGGAAAAAAAAAATTTAAAAAAAAAATGATTTAACATTCCAAGATTTAAAACAAAAGAAAAGAGGGTTGGGAAAAGTGAATATAAATTTTTTATTCCTAAACTATCTTTTGAGATAGGAAACTATCCTTTGGGATGGGAACTTTTAGTCCCACATGAAAATATTGAAAAAAGCTAAGGCTCTTTGTAAGAAAACATTTTTTCATGCTCATATATTTAGGCTCACCATAGGTGGAGAGCTTGAGGATGATGCGTAGCATCACCCGCACGCGCGCACGGCGACAAGGGCGCGATGGGCGCTTTGTATTCGCACTTTGCCTTTAAATTTTTCTTGATCAAATGGATTAGACGGTCGAGATTGATTGGCACCACATCCTGGTTGCAGGGAGGAGAGTTGGCTCGGATCCATAGAACGGTAACATACGGTCTGCACGAGTCGACTCGAGGGATTCGACTTGACTCGACCAGGGTGATCTCTAAAGCAAGGAGCCGACTCGAGGGTTCGAGCTGACTTGGATGACGGGATTTCAGAAATCACGAAACAACTGATCATGCATCCGGAGGCTTTGATAGCGTAATTACGCGTCCGTTCACGGATCAACATTTCCTCTGATGATCACGGGTACCATCGGATCATGAAACGATGCATTGAAAAGCGTGCTGATCGCATGATCTTTAGATTACAGTATGAAACAGCGTATCATGGCGTCCGATAGGTATATTGATCGTGGGATTTTTAGATCATTGTTGAGAAAAGGCATATCTTACTACGAAAAGCCATCGGTAACTCCCTCCGATCACATCAGAAGAGTTGCTTCCAAGAGGCATCTCAAGGCTATAAATAGGTCATTGTTCCTCATTCATTTCATCTCATCAATCATTTTCTTTCATTCTCTTAGGCATTTACATACTCTGAATAACAGAGCATAGCTACAGTGCAATCTCTTAGGCATTTGCATACTATGAATAATAGAGTATAGCTATAATGCATACAAAGAGAGAAAAGCATTCCTGGTTCGAATTTCTGGTGAATTGTAGTGCTGTTTTTACCAGAAGAAGACCGTTGTATCCTGGGAGGCAATCATCATAAATCGTAAGCACCATTGCGGGACGAAATTGTCTTAAGGACATAGAGTGTAACTCTAAACTCGGTCTTTTCAATTAGGTAGTCACATTATTACCTACCAATAATCTTAAGACAATATTTCTCGTACCGAAGTGTTGCTCAAGTGATGGTAACAATGGCTGCACCTGTTCAAGCCGAGAAACTAGAGAAGTTTGCTGGCACTGATTTCAAGAGATAGCAACAAAAGATGATGTTCTGTTTGACGACTCTGAATCTGATCAGAGTTCTCAACGAAGATCCATCAGTTCTGAAGGAAGGAGAGAATGGCAAGCAAATTGTCGTTGCTATGGATGCATGGAAGCACTCAACTTCCTATGCAAGAACTATATCCTAAATGGATTAAAGAATACTCTGTACAATGTGTACAGTAGTATAAGCACAATAAAAAAGCTGTGGGCATCCTTGGATAAGAAGTACAAGATCGAGGATACAGATTATAAGAAATTTGTGGTCGGCAAGTTTCTTGACTACAAGATAGTATATTACAAGACCGTCAAGGAGCATGTTCAAGAACTGCAGATCATACTGCATGAGATACATGCACAAATAATGTCTCTGAGTGAGTCATTCCAAGTAGCCGCTATAATTGAGAAGTTACCTCCATCATGGAGAGACTTCAAGAACTACTTGAAGCATAAGCAAAAGGAGATGGGATTTGAAAATCTGATAATCCGCCTGAGGATCGAGGAAGATAACAAGAGCCATGATAAGAAGACAAGAAGACATCTTGCTGAGCCTAAGGCTAACCCCAAAAAAGGAAAGGTCAATAAAAAGAAACGCAAGTTTCCTAGTAAAGGCTATAAACAGAAGAATGACAATCCTAAGAAGTTAAAAGGCAAATGCTTCATTTGTGATAAAATAGGCCACAAATCCAAGGATTATTATTTCTAGGAGAAAGAAATGAAGGAAGTCAATACTACTGAAGATACCCTATCCGATGAAGTGTCAGAGATGATGTTGTCAGCAGTTGTGTTCGAAGCAAATATGGTTGATAAACCAAATGAGTGGTAGTTGACACTGGAGCTACTCGACATGTCTACTCTGATAAGAGTATGTTCTCATCATATACTCCTATCAGAGGTAGAAATTTGCTAATGGGTAACTCCACTACATTGAAAATAGAAGGAATTGGCCGCATTATTCTAAAGATGACATATGGCAAAAAACTTTTACTGAACGATGTATTACATGTTCCTGACATCCGTAAGAATTTTGTATCATGCTCCCTCCTAAGCAAACATGGATTTAGGATGGTGTTTGAGTCTGATAAATTTGTACTTACTAAAGGAGGGATCTTTCTAGGTATATGTTACTTGAATAATGGGTTATTCAAGATGAATGTAATAACTGTACATCGCAATCTTGAAAAGAATAAAGATACTTCTTCTGTTTATATGGTTGACTACTCTTATTTATGGTATGATAGATTAGGTCATATAAATTTTCATTCATTATAAAAATTAATGAATTTAGAATTGTTACCTAATCATAAAATCGATACGCATTACAAGTATGAAATATGTGTTGAAGCTAAGCTAGCCAAAACACCATTTCATTCAGTAGAAAGGAATACTGAACCTCTAGATTTGATCCACAATGATCTATGTGACTTAAAGTCAGTACAATATAGAGGAGGTAAAATATATTTTATAATATTTATTGATGATTCAACTAGATACTATTATATGTATCTACTTAAGTCTAAAGATGAGGCTTTAGATATGTTTAAATGTTATAAGAATGAGATTGAAAATCAGCTTGGTAAAAAGATTAAGGCTATAAGGAATGATAGAGATGGTGAATACGAAGCACCGTTTAATAACTTTTGTAAAGAACATGGCATTATTCATTAAACTACAGCTCCTTATTCATCTCAATCTAATGGAATTGCTGAACGCAAAAATCGAACATTGAAAGAAATGATGAATGCCATGTTGATAAATTCTGATACACCATAAAATTTATGGAGAGAAGCAATTCTCTTGGCTAATCATATTCTTAATAAAATACCTCTTAAAAGGAAGGACATTACTCCATATGAGTTATGGAAAAGGAAAAAACCTTCTTATAATTATCTAAAAGTATGGGAGTGTCTAGCTAAAGTAGCTATTCCAGATCCCAAAAAGATCAAAATAGGACCTAAAACTATTGATTATATTTTTATTGGTTATGTACAAAATATTAGTGCATATTGATTTCTTGTATATAAATCAGATATATCTGATATACAAAAAAATATAATTATAGAATCAAGAAATACATCATTTTTTGAAGAGATATTATCTTATAAAGGGATATCTGGTACAAGTTCAAATAAAAGAACTTATGATAATATGGCAAGTAGTAATCATCAGGAAAAACATCTTGAAGATGAACCTAGACGTAGTAAGAGACCTAAAGTTATAAAATTTTTTGGTCCTGATTACGTTACGTATATAATAGAAAATGTACCTCAGACATTCAAAGATGCAATGTCTATACTAGAAGCACACTTTTGGAAATAAGATATTAATAGCGAAATTGAGTCCATCATGCATAATCATACCTGAAAATTAATAGATTTACCATTATGCATGAAGCATTTGGAGTGTAAATAGATTTTCAAGAAGAAGTTAAAGGTTGATGGATCAATTGATAAGTATAAAGCAGATTAGTAGCTAAAGGCTTTAAACAAAAAGAAGGTCTATAATTCTTTGATACTTATTCACCTGTAACAAGGATAACATCCATAAGAATGTTAATCGCTATTGCAGCTATTAACAATCTTGAAATATATCAAATGGATGTTAAAACAGCTTTTCTAAATGATGAATTAGAGGAAGAAATTTATATGGAACAACCTGAAGGGTTTGTCATTCCAGGCAAAGAAAAGAAGGTGTGCAGACTTGTGAAATCTTTTTATGGATTAAAACAAGTACCTAAGCAATGGCATATAAAATTTAACAATGTCATGTTGTCTAATGGATTCAAAATCAATGAATGTGATAAATGTGTATATACCAAAACCCTACCTAAAGGGTATATTATAGTTTGCTTATACATGGATGATTTGTTAATCATAGGTAGTGATACTGATATGATTAAACAAACAAAGAAAATGTTGATTAAATATTTTGATATGAAAGATATGGGTATCACAGATGTTATACTAGGGATTAAAATTACTAGAATGTCTGATGGAATAATATTGTCTTAATCTCATTATATTGAGAAAGTTTTAGATAAATTCAATAAATATGATACCAGTCCGCTTAGAACACCTGTAGATATTAATCTACATCTTGCTAAGCATACTGGGCAACCCATATCATAATTAGAATATTCACGTATAATTGACAGTTTAATGTATGTCATGAATTGTACCCGTCCTGACATAGCATATGTTGTCAATAAGTTAAGCAGATTTACTAGTAATCCAGGTCCAAATCATTGGATAGCACTAGTAAAGGTATTACGATATCTACAATATACCCTAAATTCTGAATTACATTATACAATCTATCCAGCTATACTAGAAGGATATAGTGATGCTAACTGGATATTTTCTTCAGAAGACACTAAATCTACTAGTGGATATGTGTTCACCCTCGAAGGAGGTGCAGTGTCATGGAAATCCTCAAAACAAACTTGTATAGCTCGGTCTACTATGAAATCAGAGTTTATAGCTTTAGATAAAGCTGAAGAAGAAGCAGAATGGCTTCAAAATTTTTTGGAGGATATTCTATGTTGGTCTAAACTTGTGTCTGTAATATGTATCCATTATGATAATCAATCATCTATTTATAGAGCACAGAATAAAATGTATAATGGTAAGTCTAGACATATACGTCACAGACATAATACCATTAAGCAATTACTTGAAAATGGAATAATCTCTATTGACTACATTCAGTCAAAGAAAAACCATATGAATCCATTGATAAAAGGTTTACCAAGAGATCAAGTAAATTGTTTATCGAGGGGAATGGGTTCAAAGCCTATAACAAATTAATCTTCATAGTAGATACCCAACCTAGTTGACTAGAGATCCCAAGATCTAGGTTCAAAAGGGACAACTAAATTATGAAGAGGTCAACGAAGCACTAAGGATGTAAATTCCTACTCATTCCTATGATAATCAGTGCTGCCTACAAAGGTACTAGGATAAGTGGTGCAGGGCGGTTGTCAAACGCCTGCAGCGACCAAAACCCCGACTCAGCGAGAACGGGTTCTTAGAATTCTTGGATGCTAGGATTGAGCAAGATGGGGAAGATCCTTTGAAACCTGCAATGATCAAGCGCTATAAGGGCAGCGTGATTCCTCACGTTGCCAGCCATCTACCGGATTTCAATCCGGGTCTTCACGAATGGAAGGGACGAACGGTGGGTTTCTCACCGTGAGTCCCTGTTTCTTTTTTTTTTTTAACAAGAACTTGGAATGGAAGGAAGAGATTCCTCACGGAATCATCCTCTCCCAACCAGGCTTTCGACCTGGTATGCGCGAGGGGGAAAAGAAAAGCTGGCGGCCTTCCACGGAAACACCAAGCACCGTCCAAAAAAAATCCAAAATGCTCTTCTCCTTTATTCCTTGGTTCCGTTTTTTTTTTTGAAGCATCAATACAACAATGTCCAAGTCTTCCACGTGACTAACAGGGAGGAGAACAACAAATTAAACACAAACTCCAACATGCTGACTCCTTGCGTGAAATACTTCAAACGGGATTTTTTTTTTTCTAAAAAAAATCAAGAGATCACACCACTAATAAAATTATAATAATAATAATAAGACTAAAGACTCCGGTGTTTTCCCGGATCCGAAACTCCACGGACGCTAATAGTGTATTGGGCCTTCGGCCCAATTCTTAATTAATTATTTTCATCCCAAAAACGGGTCAGATTTGAAACTTGCTTCCCTTGAAGGTGTCTAGACCTGCGCACGTTTCCTGCTAGCGAGGCTGGCGGCCCCAAATCGTCATGGGCCCGAAGCTGAACCGAAACGTCTGGGTTGGGCTTCACCGAACTATCACCGGGCTGTCCTGATATATGAGTCAGCTGATCAGGTTCAATATTCATCTCAATGTCCGCATCACTCTCCCCTTCCTCTGAAGGCTAGTGGGCATGATCTCCTGGGGGATAAAGTATAACTCAAAAAGGACCAGGGCAGGGGAAGGGTTTGATAATGTACTCCCCTTCACGGAGAAAAGGAAAACCAGGGTGGAGAATGTAAATAATGATGATGTAGTCATCGAGATGACAATAGCTAAGCATCCTGTAAAGCAGATTATGGTCGATAGTGGAAGCTCGACTGATATCTTTTTTTATGATGCTTTCTCCAAGATGAATCTATCTCCTACCCTATTGAAGCTGGTGCACACCTCTCTGGTCGGCTTTACTAGAGATTCAGTAGAGGTTGAGGGAGAGATCACCCTCCCAGTCATCGCTGGGATACCTCCCCGGTAAGCACCATTATGATGATTTTCACAGTTGTCAGGCTTCCTTTAGTCTACAACATGATCCTTGGCCACCCTGGGCTCAACCTGCTCAACACAGTCATTCTACAAAATGGCTCCTAGTTCAGTTTTCAACTCCCTATGGAGTAGGGGAGATGAGGGGGACCCCGCAGTCGATTCAGCACTACCTACATGCCATCCTTGGGGCAGGAGTGCCAAGGAGGACTCGATCACCGACCAACTTGACCAAAGAGCACAGGATGCCAAGGGAGGCCCAGTCGAGTGCCCGTTATCACACCCACTTGGGACGAACTCGAAGACGGTGCAAGTGGGAGCCCAGCTGTGGGAGGATGAAAGGGCTTACCTCCTGAGTTTCCTCTGGGTGAATGATGATGTCTTTGCCTGGACCGTGGTGGACATGCCTGGAATTCCTTCTGACGTCATCACCCACAAGCTAAATGTCGACCCAAAATGCTGCTCATGCCAGTAGAAGAAGAGAAGCTTCACCCCCGAGAGATAGAAAGCAATCAATGAAGAGGTGGAAAAGCTCCACACTATGGGCTTCATCCGAGAAGTCTAGTACCCCAACTAGCTGACGAACATAGTCATGATCAAGAAGGCCAATGGAAAGTGGAGGGTCTGTGTAGCTACACCGACCTCAATCGGGCCTGCCCAAAAGATAGCTTCCCCCTTTCCAAGATTGACTAACTAGTGGACGCCACCTCGGGACATCGCTTACTCAATTTTATAGATGCATTCTCCGAATATAACGAGCTCTGGATGCATCTAGAAGATGAGGAGCACACTGCCTTCATTACAAATCGAGGAACCTACTACTACAAGATGATGCCATTCAGTCTGAAGATTGCTTGGGCCATGTACCAGTATCTAGTTAATAAGGTCTTTAAAGACCAATTCGGTCACAACATGTAGGTCTATGTGGATGACATGATCATTATGAGTAGCCAGGAGTCAGTCCGTGTCGCGAACCTTGTAGAAGCCTTCCAAAATCTCTGTCTCTACCAGATGAAACTGAATCCTGCCAAGTGTGCCTTCGGCATTGCTGCTAGAAAATTCTTGGGCTTCATGGTCATCCAAGAAGAGATTAAGGCCAACCCCAAGAAGGTATAGGTGATCATGGACATGGAACACCCTACCTCAAAGAAGCAGATCCAGTGCTTGACTGGCTGGATTGTGACTCTAAGTCGGTTCATCTTGCACTCCGCTGACCATTGCCTGCCCTTCTTCAAGGTGCTATGCAAGATGCATGACTTCACTTGGACGGAGGAGTGTCGAGAAGCCTTCCAGGAGCTGAAGAGGTTCTCGCATCTCCACCACTGCTCTCCTGGTCGAGGAGGAACTCCTCCTATATTTAGCAGTCTCCCCAGGGGCCATCAGCTCGGTGCTTGTTTGCACAGATAGAGATGGAGTCCAAAGACTGGTGTACTATGCTAGCAAGCTGCTCCGAGATGTAGAGATCAGGTACACCACTCTGAAAAAATAATTTTTGCACTAATTATGTCTGCTCAACATCTTAGGCCATACTTCCAAGCATACCCAATCATGGTCCTCACCGACCAGCCTCTAAGAGCCATTCTTCGCCATCAGATATATCTGGATGTCTAGTTAAATGGACGGTGAAGCTCAACAAGTTTGACATCACTTACTGCCTAAGGTCATCTCAGAAGGTGCAAGTGCTTGCTGACTTTCTAGTGAAATATGCCTGGACAAGTGAAGAGCCAGAAGAGGCCTCCCCTGAGCTTCCCATGGAACTACTGATTGATGAGACAGTATGGATCCTCCATGTAGACGACGCATCCAATGCGAGAGGAAGTGGAGCCGGCCTCATCCTTGCCAATTCCGACGGGGTCATGGCTGAGTGCGCATTGCACTTTTTGTTAAAAGCTATAAATAACCAGGCTGAGTATGAAACACTCCTCATGGGGTTGAAGGTATCCTATGAGCTGGGCGTGTCAAGCCTGAGAGTCTTCACTGACTCGCAGCTAGTCACGAGTCAAGTCTCGAAAGAGTTCAAAGCCCGAGATCCTTAGATGGCAAGATATCTAGAGCAGATGTGTCTAAGCTCGGAAGGCTTCTAGTATTTCTGATGCAGAACAAAAGCTCTGATACCAAAAATGATGCAGAACAAAAAAAATGAGGCGATGTGGAAGTAAATTAAGACTAATTCTTTTTTTTATATATATATATTTTCAGAAGTCGGCTTTGACTCAAAGGAAAGATAAACTAATGTTGAAAGAAACTAAGAAATGACAGAAAGCACAATTAAAAGGAGTGGATTATCAGAGTAACTCAGAAGTAGGATCGCTGGAGATTGAGAAACCCCCAGGCCTAGGGTTTACTCCTCTTTCAAGAAACAGACGAAGAGAGAAGAGAAGGTTTCATACCTGACTATGATATCTCTCGTTGCTTCAATTGAAGGACACTCTCGAGCAGATTATAGGATCCTTGGAGACGGGGTATCTTCGTAATGGATCCTCGGATTGTAGTCCTATGGCAAGGTTGGCCTTCTTCTCGAACTCAGGATCTGGAAGAAGAAGAACAAAAGAAGAACCAGAAACTCAAAGAAAGACACAGACCTGAGGACTTAATGAAGATTGTTGGATGTAGAAGTTCCGAAGATCTTGATACTGATATGACTCTTCTTTGAACTTGCTCTGTAGTTGAAACAATTGATCTGAACCTGGATGCTGGTGGCCGGCCTCTATGTGGAAGAGAGGGGCCGTGGGATATAGATGGAAAATTAGGGTTTGGATGGTGATTGGAGGAAAGATGATGGGCGGCTAGGGTTTAGGAATTGAAGTGGCTAACTTAGGGTTTTGGTAGGGTTTGGAGATCTCACACCTCCTCAAGGTTCCTGTGGAACCCGGAATCACTCCCTCACGGAGCTCAACACCTGAATACAAGTGTGAAAGAGAGAAACACAAAGTTGCTCACAAAGAAATTGATTTCATTCATCATTATATCATGAAAACTTACAAGAGGGGTCTATTTTATAGACCTTTACAAGAAATCAAGCTTTTACATCTTCCCATGTGGGACTAATGGGATGGACTCTCAAATTAGGCGTGTAGAATCAAATCCTCCTCATAATGGCTGGCCAAAAGCTTCCTTAAATGTTGATTGGTAGCTCCAAATGGCAAGAAGATGGCGCCTCCTAGCCTTGCTCTTCAAGACAAGCATTTTCCTTCCATGCTTGGTTTTATTTGGAAGTATTTGGGCACCTCCTAGTCTTGCTCCCCAAGTGTTGCTCTTTTCTTTTCATAGCTTGGCTCTTATGGAAATTGTTTTGGGCACCCCCTTGGATTGAGGATCCTAGATTGATCTCTCCTTAAGTGGCGCATGAAAGAAGGGACCTGCTTTCTTATGGTGTGGGGACCAAGGCACACTGCGCAAGGGATGCGGTGCCTCATGGGCTCTGGCGTGTGGCTGGGAGTGTGGCGCCCACTTGCTTGGGCCTTGACTTGGCTGGAAAAAAATGGCACCAACCTGGAGAAGACCTAGACCACTACTAGGACTTGTACTGAGTCAACATGACTCAACAAAATTTAAATTACAGGGAAATACAGACTTAAGATTAAAATTGAGTTGACCAAGTCAACCCTTATTACAAATCCTAATCTTCGGGCAAGGTCATTCAGAGATCCAGATGGAACCCTGAAGTCTTCTTCTGATTCTGGTGCTCGCACCAATTCTTCCAGGATGGGAGGAACTCGACCCTGTCGAGTAAGGCTTACGTTGGCTCTGGTATCTCTCCAAGAGATCTGGATCCAGCTCTTGTAATTCATCTCGGGAGATCCAAGAGTCATCAGAATCTGGCCTTCCTTGCCAGCGGACCAGGTATCTTTGGTATCCTCGATTACGAGTAGAGATAACCTGATCGTCCAGGATCTTTTCAATCTGTTCTTTCCTCACTGGCCAGTTTGTTGGTGGACACACAGGGTCGGGATCACTCTCAATAACAGGATTAGGTTCAAAAGGCTCACTGGGAATCATAGCTAGCTCCATGTACTCTACTAGGTCTGTAATGTTGAAAGTGGAGCTAATGCCTAGCTCTGGAGGCAACTCAAGCACATAGGCATTGGGTCCCACTCTCTTCATCACTCTAAATGGTCCAGCTCCTCTAGCTTGTAGCTTTCTAACGATTCCAGGAGGAAACCACTCAGGCCTTAACCTAATCATTATATAGTCTCCCTCAACAAAAGTTTTGACTCGCCTTTGAGAATCAGCCAACTTCTTATAAGTTTCATTACTTAAAGTTATTTTGGCATGAATTTCTTTATGCAAGTTCTTTACATGTTGTGCAAAGTCTTCAGCAGACTCGGAGACTCGTGTGTGGACTGGCAAAGGAACTAGGTCAGGTGGTGTGTGAGGCTTGTACCCATGAACAATCTCAAAAGGGACTCTAGCCTATAGACCTATTGATCGAAACATTGAATGCAATTTCAGCCCTGGACAAAATACAAATCCCAATTCCTGGTGCTCTCAATCAAACCAAAATCTGAGTCAATGTCCTAAACTCGACTGACGACACATTCCTAAAGAATGGACTTTATTCAAAGGAACCCTAGGTCTAAACCTAACAAAATAAGGCTCTCTAGGTTTGACCTTGGGTCGGAGGATGGCATGCAGAGCATGAAAACTTATCATGGGTGCCTAGTAGGTGCCATAAGGTCTTCCAGAAGTAGGTGGCAAACCTAATAGGTTCTAAGGAGTCTTGCAACCTAGAAATCTCAGTAAAGTGTAATCCCATAGCTCTAGAAACATGAGAAGATTTTGGGAATGGTAGGAAATAAGAATCAGAGTTTTGAGGTGACTTATAGGAAACAAGAAACATACCTTGTTTTTTCAGGATGACCTTAAAATGAGGACATTGTTCTATAGGTGCACTCATCCAAACCTCATGATTTGCTCTAGGAGGGTCTACAAGTGCAAGTTCTAGGGTAGGCTAGGTGCTCCTAGAAGGTGGAAGGTTATCTGGAAGGTCTTTGGAATGTTTATCTAGAAAGTCTTCTAAGCTACTGTCTTTTTCCTGTTCTTGGACCTTCTCAATGGAAAATTCTTGTGAACCCCTTCCTTCTTCACACTTCTCTACCAGATTTGACTCAGGGGTGTCTTCTTTGGATTCCTCAATGAGTTCAGGAGTATTCTCACTTAAACTCTCATTGGGTGCAATTTCCTCTTCCTGAACTTCCTCAAAAGGGTATTCTCTTAGAGTTAGCTCATGAATTTCTTGAGTGGCAGGGGTCCCCTCTATAACCCCATCAGGTAGGAGTTGGTTAATTGAATTATCAGGAGAGATATCCTCAAATTCTTCTTCTTCATATTCATCTATCAAACTTATGTCAGGCTCATATATTTCTTCCTCAATCTCACTGAAAGGTTCTAATCTATTCTCCTTTGATTCCTCTTTAAGTACGGCTCTGGTCAGGTCAACTAATTTTGGGATGGCCATGCCTAACTCCTTCTCAGTGTTATCCTTCTGGTCAAGAGGTGACACAAGAGGGAATTGACAAACAAAAGTTTGGTTCACTACGGGTGTCGGATCAATCGGAACTTGACTCAAGTTGGTAGAGGTTGGCTTTAAGTCCAAAGTACTTGATTGGTTATATCTTAAAGACCACTCATAGTCTTGGACTTCTTGGTAGGCTCGGTCTAACTTATTGGTCTTTTCAAGGCATAGCTTCCTATAAATGTCTGGGTGTAACCCAACCCTAAACCTCGATGTGATCTGAGCTTCGGTCTCAATGGTATTGCATTTCATGTCATACCACTGGAAGTCCTCGATATATTTAGACACAGGCCTATTACCTTGTCGCAATTGGTACCATTGGTCTAAAAGTCTTTTCTCATAGGATCTACCTAGGTACCTATCTCTCAACTTACTTCTCATATCTCTCCAAGTATATATTTCCTCTTTTCTTTGATAACACTCACGCTCAATAGCATACCAATGCGACCTAGCATGTTTGGTGAACTTGGTTTTCACCAACCTAACTTGTTCTAATTCCGATATGTTAGTGCACTCAAAATACCGATCCATTTGTTCTTCCCACTTAATATATGTCTCCTGTCTTCCATCAAAAGTGGGTGCATAAGGTTCGGTGTTCCTAACGGGTCCCTTCTCTGAGTCAACCAAGTATGGGTATAGGCTCCTAGGGCTAAACTCAGGGGCAAGATCATGGTCATAGGCTCTTAGATCAAACCTCCAATGATTAGGTTTAGGATCCTTGTATAAAGGTCTCCTAGGCTCTTGGTGTGGGTGAGGTTGGGGTCTACCAAATTCTGAGTCAGGGGTCCAATTTCTATGCCTAGGTTCCTCAAGTCCCTGGGCTCGGTCTCTAAACTGGGCAAAGCCCTCATTCATATCCTAACTCAATTTGGTCATACTTTCGGTAAGAGTTCTAATCATGGCCACTAAATCAGGTTGGGTTTGACCAGGTTGGTAGGGTACTCCATTCCGGGTGGACATGATGATGCAAGCAAGCACACCAAATGAGACTCGACTGAAACGACTACGGGCTAACTAGACCTAGAGCCCAAACTAGATGCCCAATCAGAGTGGCAAGCTAGCCTGTAATAACTTGAGACTCAGCCAGGCAGGTGTAAGGGGAGTGTTAGGTCCCTAATTGCCAATCCTAGACACCAATCAGTGATTGGCCAGGTAGGCGGACCAGCATACAAGCCCTTCGGGATAGAATCCCTGAACCACCATTCTAGACACTAAGTACAAAGCACACACAGAGTAACTAGACAAACTGACTCAACACTAGCCTAGACCCGACCAGTTGGTGTCCCTAGCCCACCAAGGCAAGTTAGGTCTAATTAATTTTAAGATTAAAGGCTTAGGTTCGAACGCACGGGAGGTGGTTTTGGGCTAAGGAGAGGGTCTCAATCCTTCCCTTATGTTGCAACTTCGGTGCCCTTAAGATAGATTCAATTTATGCACACTCAAATAAAAAAAATAGCTTGCAGAAAATAAAAAGCATAACAGCAGTAAAATTGATCTCAAAAAATCTACAGAAATTAGTAAATCATGAAAATTTTATGTAAATTACTTTCAATTATATTGGTTCCAGCAAAATAAGAATTACTTAATTTAGAATTTTTTGCAGGAAGAAACAATTCGAATAACAGGGCAGTTACTGACAGAAAACAGAACATGTGTCTCGTTTACAATCTCTGCCTAGAAGTTATAACCCAGCGGCACCCCTACACGCCCTAGGAACCCCCGTGGAATGAGAGAAGGAGGCTTGCATCTCGCTTGTTCCTAGGACCGGACGGCCAGGGGAGTCTACTCCAGGCAGCAAAAGAAAAAAGGAACGAAAAAATAATCAAACAAGCAAGAACCCTAGACAAGGCTATGATACCAAAAATGATGCAGAACAAAATCTCTGATACCAAAAATGATGCAGAACAAAAAAGATGAGGCGATGCGAAAGTAAATTAAGACTAATTCTTTTATATATATATATATATATATATTTATATATATATTCAGAAGTCGGCTTTGACTCAAATGAAAGATAAACTAATGTTGAAAGAAACTAAGAAATGACAGAAAGCATAATTAAAAGGAGTGGATTATCAGAGTAACTCAGAAGTAGGATCGCTGGGGATTGAGAAATCCCCAGACCTAGGATTTACTCCTCTTTCAAGAAACAGACGAAGAGAGAAGAGAAGGTTTCATACCTGACTGTGATATCTCTCGTTGCTTCAATTGAAGGACACTCTCGAGCAGATTGTAGGATCCTTGGAGACGGGGTATCTTCGCAATGGATCCTCGGATTGTTGTCCTATGGCAAGGTTGGCCTTCTTCTCGAACTCAGGATCTGGAAGAAGAAGAACAAAAGAAGAACTAGAAACTCAAAGAAAGACACAGACCTGAGGACTTAATGAAGATTGTTGGATGTAGAAGTTCCGGAGATCTTGATACTGATCTGACTCTTCTTTGAACTTGCTTTGTAGTTGAAACAATTGATCTGAACCTGGATGCTGGTGGCCGGCCTCTATGTGGAAGAGAGGGGCCATGGGATATAGATGGAAAATTAGGGTTTGGATGGTGATTGGAGGAAAGATGATGGGCGGCTAGGGTTTGGGAATTGAAATGGCTAACTTAGGATTTTGGTAGGGTTTGGAGATCTCATACCTCCTCAAGGTTCCTGTGGAACCCGGAATCACTCCCTCACGGAGCTCAACACCTGAATACAAGTGCGGAAAAGAGAAACACAAAGTTGCTCACAAAGAAATTGATTTCATTCATCATTATATCATGAAAACTTAAAAGAGGGGTCTATTTTATAGACCTTTACAAGAAATCAAGCTTTTACATCTTCCCATGTGGGACTAATGGGATGGACTCTCAAATTAGGTGTGTAGAATCAAATCCTCCTCATAATGGCCGGCCAAAAGCTTCCTTAAATGTTGATTGGTGGCTCCAAATGGCAAGAAGATGGCGCCTCCTAGCCTTGCTCTTCAAGACAAGCATTTTCCTTCCATGCTTGGTTTTATTTGGAAGTATTTGGGTGCCTCCTAGTCTTGCTCCCCAAGTGTTGCTCTTTTATTTTCATAGCTTGGCTCTTATGGAAATTGTTTTGGGCGCCCCCTTGGATTGAGGATCCTAGATTGATCTCTCCTTAAGTGGCACATGAAAGAAGGGACCTGCTTTCTTGTGGTGTGGGGACCAAGGCACACTCGGCAAAGGATGTGGTGCCTCATGGGCTCTGGCGTGTGGCTGGGAGTGTGGTGCCCACTTGCTTGGGCCTTGACTTGGCTGGAAAAAAATGGCACCAACCTGGAGAAGACCTAGACCACTACTAGGACTTGTACTGAGTCAACATGACTCAACAAAATTTAAATTACAGGGAAATACAGACTTAAGATTAAAATTGAGTTGACCAAGTCAACCATTATTACAAACCCTAATCTTCGGGCAAGGTCATTTAGAGATCCAGATGGAACCCTGAAGTCTTCTTCTGATTCTGGTGCCCGCACCAATTTCAACATCTCCCACATCCCTCCTGGAGAAAATGCCCACACTGATGCTCTCTCCAGACTTGCAACCCTACTAGACTCATCACTGGGATGCACCTACATCGAATATTTGGAGACACCCAGTTATGAGGTCCCAAGCAAGGTCCGACATGTCGCCCCCGAGGCCAGTTGGATGGACTGCAACATCAGGTACATCACCGATGGTACCTACCTGAGAACCACATGGAGGCCGATCTTCTCAAGAAGAAGGCTGCACGATTCGTACTGATGGATGGATAGCTCTTTTGGAGGTCCTACTCCTATCCCCTATTAAAATGTTTGAGACCCTTAGATGATGCAGGATGCAAGATGGAGTTTTTAACTTTGAAACTTAGCAATCTAAAATAAGCAAGGACTCCTACACATATCAGGAAGATTTATGCATAAGAGGGAGCAAATAAACTTAATGTAAGAGACTACTAGATGAAAGTTATATCACCTATGATGTAGTTTCCATTCAATCAAAAGTAAAAGGACCTGATGATTAAGAAACTATTCTAACTAGGGCAAGTACCTTCAAACAATCAGATCTAAGAGTCTTGGATGGATTCTTCTTACCAACAATGGGTGCTAAAACTTTTGGTGGTGGTTAAATCTCAGCACTCCAAGGACTTGCGACTAAATTTGAAGACTATCACTCCTTTGATTGAGGACTCCTAATGTAGATGGTCTCAAGACAAAGTAAACTTCATCTTCAGCTTGAGATCATGGAGGGATCCTGCAATGGAGAGCATTAGTGGCCGTGAGAGGTATGAAAGGAAAGGAAATTGAGGAAAGATTGAATGAAGGGGAAGAAGAGTATGGTTGGCATCTTCTTGGAACTTGGATGAACAAGTTGGGCCTCACACCCTCTCCCTCATGGAGTGTCAATGCAACAAGGCAATGGAAGAAAGAAAGAAGCTTTAATTCATTCATAACATAGCTGATTACAAGAGGGTTAGGGGGTATTTATTAACTTCCCAAGCCCTAATTTGAATTTAAAATAGGAGAGATTACATGCATGAAAAGGGGAGTGGAAAGTGGGGAGTTACAACTTGAATTCAACTTTGAATTTCAGCAAGCTTGGGCGCAATAATTGGCATAGAGAGTGAGGTGGCATGGCTGACTTGGCATGTGAAAGAATAATGCCCTAAAACCAATCTTTACAAGGGCATTTCTATGATCTTCCAACTCATGTATGATATTATTTATCAATAAAAGGCATCTGTTGATTCATCATACTGTTGTATCTTATCTAAGATTATGATGAATCCCATAGGTTAGGGCAATGAAATTAGGGTTATGATGAAGATCATAATAGTGAGACCTAAGTTCCTATAAATCATAATCTAAAATATCCCTAGTCATTGGATTATCGATTTGGGAATAGATATTTCCGGAAAGACTAGCACATCCTATGTATGCTCAAAGGGAGGGTGGTTCATCTCACAGCCACTTGTGTAAGGACACTAATACAAGGATGTGGGTGCTCTTAAGGGTATGAGTTCACTAGGCTAATCCACATTGAGAACATCTTATGAAAGTCTTACTACTTGTAAAAAGATGGTTCTCATAGTGGTAGTTATGCAAGTGATCCTTAGACCTGAGATCACCATGGTTCCTTATGCACATGAAGCCATATTTTGGTTCATAATCACTCATGACAATGAGTCATATGCAGGATGTTCTCGGATATGATGTATTGTGTATGAAGGATATGAGTGGGTCAACAAGGAATCGATCACTCCTAGTAAGAGGACTTATCCCATGAAATCTCTTCGAATGATGACTCAGGAGTCTTTAATCAAAGCATGATGAGATTAGATAGGGTTTCTAATTTTTCATTGATCGAGTCTTTATTATTGAATTGAGATTCGAAATGATTGAGTTCTAGGGTTTGATATTTATCCATGCCCATCACTTAATCGGGATAAAGGAAGATCGAAGGATTGAATTGCACGGTAACTTTTCACTAAAGGGTATTTTGATAATTTTTACCAAATTTCTTATCTTTCAGATAGGCATGACACGTTGCTAGATATCAATCATGTCTTGTAGATTTTCATGAATCAAATTTATTGGATTCATGAGTCAATTCGGAAGCTGGTCCAAATTGGCAACTTAGGTCAGCTCAATTTGACCTAATCAGGTCAAATTGATTTCGATTGGATTGAATTGGCTTGGACCTAGATCTACTACTGGCTAGATATGGAGCCCAAAGGGTCACACACATTAGAAAATTGGCAAAAAAAGTCAATTATATTTTTATTAGGGTCATGGGATCCTAATTGGCTAGCTAATTAACATACTAGCATATGTTGGCTAGCTTAACTCCTAACCCAATTGGATTGGATTTGTTTGCTTATTACTTAGGCTAACCAATTTAAGTGAAATTTATTTTGGTTAGAGTCTTAAGTGGGGCAGCCTAATCTAGTATTTATCTAGATTTTATTGGGACTCATCTTGGATTTATGAAAGAGTCTATGTTGGCATGAACTCTTGGGTGCCATAATGCTTTCACGCATTTTATGTGCATGCATATGTACCAAGAGTCCTTCTGTAGATCAATCACAAATCCCAGATTAACTCCAAAGGACTCCTACTTTATCTCCACACCCCTCTGCTATGGTTTGATCGGTCAATAGGTGGCAATTGGTGTGAAATTGGAATGGACTCAATGAAGTGATGTGTCCCTTCATTATTGGCGCCAATCTGAAAAGCAAAGTCCTTTTGCTTTAAGTCTCTTAATTTTCTTCGATGCTTCCTTTCTCATTTCATGCCCATTGGCTTTCCTGCAACCAGTTAATGCCATGTGGCAGAAAAAAAAATTGTCTAGAAAAACCAAGAGACACTTATATGTCTTTTGGTGCATAAATGGGTGTTATCATGATATGTCTTTCCATTAATAAGACTCTTTATGATTAAAGTCTTATTAGATGGCTGATGAATGAACATATCAGGCACCCCATTCCCCTCTATAAATAGGCATCAATGATCTGATGCCAAAGTACTCTCTTTTTCATTCGAATACTCCAACCTGCTATTTTCTCCACCTCCCCTTTAAGACAAGGTTTGTCTTTTTTTAAGACAAGGCTTGTTCTTTCAAGACAAGGCTAGTCTTTTAAGACAAGGGCCTAGGGAGAAAAATAGAAGGGGTATTTGAGATCTGAGAGAGGCTATAGAGAGGTCTCAGAGTGCCCTACAGGAGGGTAGGGAGTCCAGCAAGAGAAAAAGTCTAGAAGGCTGCCAAAAGGAGTCACAGTCAAACAAGCAACTATTGTAGGAGTGCTTCCTTGGTTTGGTACCTGTGTGGATCACCTTTGGAGGGCATGCACTTGTGTGCCTCATAAAAATAAAGGATAATAGCACTCCAGGTATTCTTCTATAGCTCTAAAGTTTAGATTTATTGATTGTCATGATCAAGTGGTCCAAGGGTTTAGGGTTCCGACCGGTTACGGTTTCAAAACTAAAAATTTTAAAATCTGATCTTCCGCTATGCCCGGCCCGAGGAACCCAATAGCATGGATGTTGAGGTGGTGCTCCAACAAGGCTTGACTTCGCATGGAGGGTGAAGTGGTTAGCTCTAATCCAATTGGTGGTCTTGATGCTCCTTCACTTAGGTTCAAGCTTCTTTCCATGGTTCATGCCTTGGCTAATTTGAACCCAACTTGACTAATTACAAGACTAAATTGAAATCAAAATTGACTTGACTCTAATTACAGGACTCATGCTGAAAATTAAAAACAAAGTTGAAGCAAAAATTGAGTTTGGCTTATTCACTTGCAATCCATAAGGAGCACGAATTGATTAGGTTTACTTGAAGCTTCTTTTGCATTCTAGTGCCCATACCAATTCTTCCAGGGTGGGAAGGACTCGATCCTATCAAGTATGGGTCAACTTGACTTTGGTAGTATTCTAGTAAGTCTGGGTTGATCCTTTGTAGATCCTCTCGAGTGATCCACGAGTCTTCAGATTCTGGTCGACCTTACCAATGAATCAAATAGCATTAATAGTGTTGGCTTTGGCCCTTGATTTTGATGATTAACAAAATGTTGATTATATGTAAGTACTAATATTTCAATTGAAGTTGTGAATTCTAGGTCACAGGTACTTCAAATTCTCCACTCAAGAGTATCAAAGTTATGGACATTGAAGCAAGATGAATTTTCATGTTTGAGAGGTTTTCTCACCTTGGAATGATATTAAAATAATTACTTTGGCCTTTATGAAGAAGAAACTGGAAGTCTAATAGACAAAACTTAAGAATTTTGGAGTTTGGCACACTTCTTAGGAATGACACAGATCAAGTGTCGACCTAAGTGTCGACTCAAAGTGTCAACTCATGGAGCAAGTGTCGATACCTTGAAGACTGGCATGTAGAGTTCAGCTGGCATGCCAAAGTGTCGACCCAAGTGTCGATCTAAGTGCCGACTCACAAGACCCAAGTATCGACTCATAGATCGACTCAAGGCCTGAGAACAGAAATAGACAGAACATCATTTTTTGGACTGAAATAAAGTGTCAACTTACAAGAACTAAGTGTTGACTCACAAGGTTCAAGTATTGACTCACAGATCAGCTCATGGCATGAGACAAGAAATGAATAGAATAATACCATTCCATGGATTTTTGCCTAGTGCTGACCAAAGTGTCGACCCAAGTTTTGATTCACAGTTTTAAGTGTCGACTCACGGTTCGACTCATAGCCTGAGACCAGAAATGAAGCAGAATGTTGGAAACTCAAGTTTTATACCTAGTATTGTTCCAAGTGTCGACTCACAAGACTCAAGTGTCGACTCAAGATGTCGACTCACAGGTTGACTCATAGCTTCTGACAACAGTAATGGCTATATTTTTAGAAGTTCAGATTTATTTCAAATGGTACCAAACGGCTAGTTTCTTTACTCTAATGATCTCCAATGATTTTTTGGAGATTTTTGGGCTATTTATCACTCACCAAACTCATTGAAGATATAAGTGAAAAAGTGAAAGCACAAGAGACAAAGATCATCTTTTGAGAAAAGCGTTTGAAAAGACTTGAGTGAGCCTTAAAGGAGATTCCACCTGAAAAAGCCTTCATTTGTGCTGTTGAGACTTCAAATCATATTCCAAAAGTATGCATTGAAGAGCATCCAAGGAGGAGACAACTCAAGCATCAAGAAGAGCTTCAACGATATTTATTTCTACTCTTTTGAGAGTTTGTCTTGTGCTTATTACTATGTACTTGACTTTTATTTGTTGTAACTAGTTTCAAGGCTATTAAAACTAGGTGTTAGGCCCTTCCAAGCCAGAAATTGGAATTCAAACCTAGGTTGGCTTGAGGAAAAGGTTGTTGGTGAGCCTAAGTAAGAAAACCAACTTTGGGTTTTAACTTGTGAGCCCGGAAAACAAGTTGACTATAATCTTGGTGATTATAATGGAAATACCCAAGGGGAAGCCTGGGAAGTGGATGTAGGTGCTTGAAGTACACCGAACCACTATACATCTTGGTATTTGTGATTGCTTGCTCTTCCTTATTATTTGCTTTGATTTACTTTGCATTTACTTTATAATTCTGCTGCATATCATTATTGAGCACAATCATATTGTTACACAAGAACCTTAGTTCAGCACATACTTGCTTAAGTTTAAAATTTTAAGAAATCTAATTCACCCCCCCTCTTGGGTTGCTACAATGGATAATAGATAGTCTTTGTTCCAGGTAGTGATAGTCTTGTCATCCAGAATATGCTCAATCCTATCTCGTCGTTCTGGTAATGTGGTTGGTGGACACTCAGGGATAGGTTCACTCTCAAAAATGGGATCGGGTCTAAAAGGCTCACTAGGTATCATTGTTGGTTCTTTATACTCTACGAGATCTGGGATATTGAAAGTTGAATTGATACCAAAGTCAGATGGTAACTCAAGTATATAGGCATCAGGTCCAATTTTCTTTATTATTTTGAAAGGACCTACACCACGGGCATGTGATTTTTTTATGGTTCTGGGTGAAACCGTTCAGGTCTAAGCCTAATCATGATATAGTCTCCTTCAAAAAAAAATTTTGACTCTCTTACGGGAATTAGCCATATGCTTGTAAGTTTCATTGCTCAAGTTAATTTTCTTGCTAATCTCTTTGTGCAAATCTCTAATATGCTATGCATGTGACTCTACAGACTCAGAAACTCATACATGCATGGATAAAGGGATAAGGTCTATGGGCTTTTTAGGTTTGTATCCATGGACAATCTCAAATATACTTTTTCCAATGGACCTATTGAGTGAGCTATTATAGGCAAATTTAGCACGTGGTAACAAAAGATCCCAATTTCCAGTACTCTTACCAACTAAACATCTCAACAGGTTTCCAAGACCCTATTCATAACTTCTGTTTGGCCATCAGTTTGTGGATGGTAGGTGGTAGAAAACTTCAGTTTGGATCCTAACATGTACCATAGGGTTTTCCAAAAATAACTAGTGAATTGGACATCCCTATCAGATACAATGATTTTGGGCAAACCATGTAACCTAACCACTTCATTAGGAAAAGCTTAGCCACTTTTGAAGCATCAAAAGTTTGGGAACAAGGCAAGAAGGGTGCCATCTTGGAAAAGGGATCGACCATAACATAGATAGAGTCGTGTTTCCGCATGGTCTTTGGTAACCCTAACAAAAAATCCATACCAAGGTCTTGCCATGGATAATCAAGTACTGGCAAAGGGGTGTACAGACCAGTATTTTATTTTTGCTATTTGGCAACAACACAGGTTCGATACTGGGCCACTACTTGGGCCACATTTCTTTTAAGGTTGGGCTAAAAAAATTGGTCTTCAACTACTAGAATTGTTTTGTTTCTAGTAAAATGGCCAGCTAAACCCCCTACATGAATTTTCCAAATTAGGAATTCTCGGATGGAGGTTCGAGGGATGCACAACCTATTTCCTTTGAAAAGGAATCCATCGTGAAGGGTATAGTCACTATATAATCTAGATGGTCCTTGGCGAACATATTGAAAAATCTTACTAAAGTTTGGACAATTTTCGTATTCTTCTTTCAATCTATCAAATCCTATGACTCAGTACTCACGGAGGTCAAGAGCATGGAATGATGACTAAGCGCATCAGCAACTCAATTTTCAGTGCCAGCTTGATATTTCAAAATAAAGGTATAAGCCTGGATATACTCTACCCACTTTCCATGCCTAGGATTTAATTTTTTCTAAGAATTAAGAAATCAGAGCACTTCATGGTCTGAATGAAGAACGAACTCCTAAGGTAGTAGGCAGTGTCTCCAATACCTTAGGACTTGGACTATCGCATATAACTCCTTATCGTAAGTTGAATATTTCAACTTTGCTTCATTCAATTTTTTACTAAAAAAAGGCTACAGGGTGACTCTCCTGACTTAAAACTCCTCTAATTCAAATTCTGGAGGCATCACAAGCAACCTCAAAGACTTTTAAAAAGTTAGGTAATCTTAAAATGGGTGCTTGGGTCATTTTCTCTTTGATATCAAGGCTCTATCGACGGCCTTAGTCCACTCAAAGGTCCCATTCCTAACGCAGTCAGTAATGGGTGCGACAATCAAACTGAATCCCCGAATAAATTGCCTATTAAAGGTTGTAAGGCCATGGAAGCTACGCACATTATGTATGCTTTTGGGTATAGGCCATTCAACTATAGACTTAATCTTTTTTGGGTCGGCAGATACTCCTTCGGGGGTAAGGACAAAACCTAGAAAAATGACTCTAGGGGTCAAGAAGCTGCATTTCTTAAGATTGGTGATGCGGGACTAATATGCATGCAATTCTTTTTGTATGTTTTATATGTGGGGTTAGGTGATTAATAACCGAATTTCATATCAAAATTAATTGTAGAGAATTTTGTATGAATTTTTTGAAGCCAAGCATGCAGATTAGAACCTAGAAAAGTACTAAAGAAGGATCGCTGGGGCTGAGAAGCCTCGGTTAGGGCAAGTTCTCCTATGATATAAAGACTGGAGGTAGAGGGGGTGTACCTGACAACGTCTGAAGCGCTCGATGAAGATCGCAGCGAAGAGATCTCTCGTTCCTCGATGGATGCAGCCTGAAAAACTGAGCCAAACACCCGCAGATACCCGGCTTTCTGCTCGGTGGTCCGATTGAGGCTAGGCTGGAGTCGTTGGATTCGTAGGAACTCGAGAGCCCTCTGGCGGCCGGGTGTGAGCCAACTGGCGACGGGCGGTGGGCGGGTAGCCGGTGGCAGGCCGGCGGTGGCAGGCGACGACGACGGCCGTGGAACGTGGGCGACGGTTGGTCTTCCCACGGCCGTTCGTCTTCCACGGGCGAGGGCAGCGGCGGCGGCTCCTCCGGCCAGGGCGGGGGCCGGCGAGCGGTGGCGGCGGTCCGGAGTGGGCGGCCGGGGGTCGGGCGGCCTGGATCTGGGGCTAGAGGGGGCGGCGGCTAGGGTTTTGAAATTTTTTTTTAAAATCACGGGAAGAAGATGGAATAAGGCTGGAATAGGGTAGGAATAATATTGGGATAAAGCTGGAATAGAGGGAATAGGTGGAATAGCGGGAATAGGTAAAAATAAAAAAATATGAGAAAATAAGAAAAAAATAGAAAAATACCCAGACCTATCCTGGATCTTTATCATTCTCCTCGACCGTGAAGAACTCGACTCCATCGAGTTCGAAAAATGGAGCACGCCCTAATCCACAACTAGCTCTGATACCAAAATTGATGCGGGACGAAAAGTCGATGTAACCTGGTTATTTGGAAAACAGGGAAAAACACCTAACAAACTAGGACCGTGGGAGGGCTAAGAAGCCTCCCGGGACTAGGGCATACTGACACTAAAATCCTAAGACAGCTGATCTCTTTTATTTTCAATTTTCTAGGTGGATGTGGCGAAAGAAGGATGAAGATGGGGGACCAAGAAGTGGAACTTATGGCCCTGAGACTCACTCTAGCGGGGGACGCACACAGAAAGTCAGGGGTCAAAGCCTAAAGCTACCCTCCCAAGGGTGATATCACAGCACCAGCTACTCTGAGCATAAAGCTACCCTCCTGAAGGGGTCACAGCACCAGCTACCCTGAGTTCTCATCGAACCCATAATGCACACAGTAGGGCTCTCACATAGATGTGCTAGGATGACTCTCGAATGACACGAGGGGATAAAGAAGACGAGATAGGGGATAACTAGGGTGCTCATCGAACCCATAATGCATACAGCAGGGAACGTCTCACACCCCTCATCGAACCCATAATGCACATAGCAGGGAACGAAAGAAAACGGGCCTCAGCCCAGAACCAGAACCGGAATCGATGGCTAAACCAAAAATTTCATTCAACTCTCTGACAATTACAGGGGGAGAGGGGGCCTTTATATAGAAAAACCAAAACCCTCAGTTTCTTAGCCTCCAAGAAAACTAAAAAAGGAAAATAAATTACATCAAAATTCGTGTTGCATCAAAAATGGTCCTGATCTACTCTAAGAAGTATGTCGACTTGATGATCTGCTCCAGAAAGTGTGCAGCTTGAAATTTGGGCTGCTCTGAAATCCGTGCAAACTCCTCACATGGCTGTGCGGAGGATGGATCGCCCGACGGAGCACATGGCCGGTGACTGGGAAGCAGGCGGTGGACGAGGCCGGTGGATGAGGCCAGCGGACGGTGAGCGGCGGACGGCTGGCAGCGGGCCGCAGGCGAGGCGGCACAGGGACTGGCATGGCACGCCCAGCATGCCATTTGGTCTCCCATAACCGTAGGAGACCTCCTGGGCGCCGGCGTGACCGGTGGATGGTGGGGGAGGCCATGGATGGTGGGAAGGTGGCCGGTGGACAGGCGGGCGACGGCGGCAGGCGTCCACGGCGGGCGGCGGTGCAGGGGCGGCACGGCATGCATGACTGTGCCGTTTGGGCTTCCCACGGCCATAGGGCCCAAGGGCACCGGTGGGGGCCCTCAGGCGGCCATGCATGAGCCGGCGGGCGGCGAGCGGGCGGCCGGTGGCAGGCTAGCGGCGGTAGGCGGCGACGGTGGCCGTGGGACGTGGGCGACGGTTGATCTTCCCATGGCAGTTCGTCTTCCACGGGCGAGGGCGGCGGTGGTGGCTCCTCCGGCCAGGGCGGGGGCCGGCGAGCGACGGCGGCGGTCCGGAGGGGGCGGCCGGGGGTCAGGCGGCCCGGATCTAGGGCCGGAGGGGCCGACGGCTAGGGTTTTGAAATTTTTTTTAAAATCACGGGAAGATGATGGAATAAGGCTGGAATAAGGTAGGAATAATATTGGGATAAAGCTGGAATAGAGGGAATAGGTGGAATAGCGGGAATAGGTAAAAATAAAAAAATGCGAGAAAATAAGAAAAAAATAGAAAAATACCCGGACCTGCCCTGGATCCCCATCAATTAGCATAGAGGATGTCACTTCTGAGGGCTTGGCATACTTGTTAGAGATAGTCCAAGTGATTTTTCTTAGTCCTACTGTATATGACGATGTCATCAAAATAGACTATAACAAATTTTTCAATGAATGGTCTCAAGACTTGGGTCATGATCCTCATAAATATACTGGGGGCATTTGAAAGGCCAAAAGGCATCACTAACTATTTGTAAAGACCATCCTTAATCTTAAAAGCTATCTTCCACTTGTCCCCAGGTCTAATCCTAACTTGGTGATAGCCCCTCTTAAGGTCAATCTTAGAGAAAATAATGGCTCCGGCCATCATGTCTAACATATCATCAAGACAGAGAATAGGAAAATGATACTTGACCGTTATCTTATTGATGGCACGACTATCTACACACTTCTCCAAGTGCCATTTTTCTTGGAGGTCAAAAGGGCAGGTACCGCACAAGGGTTCAGGCTTTTCCTAATGAATCCATTTTGGAGAAAATCTCCAACTTGCTTTTGTACCTCTGAATGTTCAGTAGGATTCATCCTATAATGTGGAAGGTTCGGTAAGGTGGCTCCTGGGACTAAGTCTATGGCATGTTGAATATTCCTTAACGGTGGGAGGTGATCAGGAAGATCTTTCATAAATACATCTAGATAATCCTTCAAAAACTTTACTATTTCCTAGGGTTGCTCTTTTTGGGATTGATCCTGGACTTTCTTGGTGGATAATATCCAAACTGGTGAACCCTTATTAATCTATCATTCTAAATCCTTAGCACTGATCAGATTTAATCCTTATTTCTTCTCCTTCAGATTACTAGACCATCTTTTGATGTTGTCCTTAGGTAGGGTCGAGTTTATGATAATTTTCTTTTCATGGTGGTTAAAGGAACAGGAGTTGGAACGACTGTATAGGATAGTATCATGATCATATAACCAAGGTCGGCCTAGAATAATACTGCTAACCCCCATAAGAAGTACGTCACACCAAACTTTCTCTTGATAAGTTTGGATTTGGACAGTGACTTGGCATCTTAACTTAATGAAAATGGAGGTTGAATCAATCCAGGCTTATAAGGGTTGGGATGGGGAACAGTAGGTAAACCTAAATTTTTGACAGCATTCGTGGAAATGGCATTTACACAGCTTCCATTACCTATGATAATTTTGCAAACCTTCTCCACTAATTTGACAAAAGTTTGTAAGATGTTGGTCCTTCGCCAATCCTCATGTTCTTTTGTTTGGGCCAGGATACATCTAACAACTCCCAATATTTTAGTTGGATAAATATCTTCTTCATCTCCCTCATATTCATTCACTAGATTTGATCCGGCTTTATACACTTCTTCCTTAAATACTTCAAAGGTTCCTAGAGCTTCTTCCTCTAACTCTCCTATATGTAAGGCTCAGGTAGGGCATTGACTAGCATAGTGGCTGACTTTATGACATCTAAAGCAATGCACATTTTGGTGATTATCCTTTTGAACTTCAAAGGCCTTACCCCTATCATCCTTGCGAGCTAGTGGAGTAGTAGGATTGGGTCAGTTAGAGGGAACTTGACTAGAACTTGGGCTATTTCCAGGGGTACTAATCTTACTGGGTTTAGATCGATGGTTCATGGGTCCCCTCTGAAATCTTTCACAGTTCCTAGCAACTTGATAAGCTTGTTCTAGGTCATGGACTTCTCTCAAGAATAATTCTTTTTGAATTTTTTCATGAAGACCTGCTCGAAACCTAGATAGGGTGACGGCCTTCGACTCAACCATGCTACATCTCATGACAAATTCGTCAAACTTAGCAATGTAATCAGACACGGTTCTATTATCTTGGCTCAGTTTATGCCATTGATCTACAAGTCTCTGCTCATAGGATAAGGGTAAGTACTTCTTCCTAAGTTTGATCTTTATGGTTCTCCATGTGACCATGGGCATGTCTTCTCTTTGACGATAAATATGCTCAATATTTTTCCAATACAACCTAGCTTGTCGGGCTAACCTAAGTTTAGCGAATTTAAACTTCCTCTCTTTCGACATCTCATGCCACTCAAAGTATTGACCCATGTCACTCTCCCCATCAACATACACTTTAGGATCTAAGTTTCCATCAAAAGTGGGTGCATCAAGATGTATATTCCTAAGGGCTCTTTCCTCCGAATCCACGAAGTCTTGGTGTGGGCGTCTAGGATTATGTTCAGGGGTGGGATCGTGGCGATGGACTCTTGACCAAGGGGAGTTGGTCTAGGTGATTCAGGTTCAGTGTGGGTCAAACGGGTCTCTTCAAGGGTCCCGATTTGCTCCTCCATTTGGTTAAACCTATTGTTTAGTTGCCTGAATTGCTCTGTCATGGTTCTCATCAAAGTTTCAAGATTGGGATCCATGGTGAGACTTGGTTGGGTCTGAAAGTGTTGGTATGGGGTTCCTGATCCAGTGGTCATGTAATACAAACCTAGCTTCTAGGGTTCCTAGACCTAGAAGTTCAAGATAACATGAATTGATAAAGTATCAATCAAGACTGTAGTCACCCTTTCAATTGGCCAGGTAAGAGATGGGATTGTGGGAGGCTCCTCTCACTTTCATGAGGTCCTAATTAAAAACCACAGATCCACTTAAGGTGTTTGTCATTAGACCCCTAGCCTTAGACACCAATATGCAGGAGTAAATACAAAATTAACCAATACTAAGTCTCAACATGAAACATGAACTTGATTCGTCGATGTTCATAGTTTAGGTTCTTACTCAGTTTTAGATCAGGCTTGGGTCAATGCAATATGTGGTTGGTTATTTTTGGACCAAGGAAAGGTGATGAAATCATCCCCTTATCTTATGGTAGGATTTCCCTTAAGTGTTTTGGACTGAATGCACAATCAAGAATCTAACTAATCAATAGAATGTAAAAACTAAGATAGACATTCATTTCAAAATTTAAATTTCTAAATTTCAAATTCAAATTTCAAATTTAAATTTTCAAATTTTAAATTTCAAATTTCAAATTTCAAATTTTCAATTTTCAAATTTTAAATTTTAGATTTTGAATTTCAAAATTCTGGTTAGGAGAATTCAAATTTGAATTGTACCAAAAATCTAGAACCTAGGTTGTGCTAGAGGAGAAAATATACAATGAAGCATTCATTAATTCTAATCATGCAAGCATACATTTAGCACAACGGACCCTCCAATCTTGGGATCTCATGTTTGACCTTGGCTCATTACTCCCATGGATCATAAGTATACTTTCGTATATCTGCTTAGGAGACGTGATTCCTTCGATTAAAGAGTAAACTAGGAAAATAAATAAAAGAAATATTTCAGAAAATTCAGATATGAAATCTATGGAAAAAGATTCCAGGTCTGGTTTGATCTGGAAAAATTACTTAGGAATTTCAAATTAAACTAAGATCCAAAAAGCTATGAGATGAGCTTTCAGGTCTAGTCCTTAGATGATGTAGAATTTTCAGCAACTAGCTTACTTGTCCTAATTAACCTTGATCTGATACCAAAAATGATGCGGGATGTAAGATGGAGTTTTTAATTTAGAAACTTAGCAATCTAAAATGAGCAAGGACTCCTTCACATATCAGCAAGATTTATGCATAAGAGGGAGCAAAAAAACTTAATGTAAGTGACTACTAGATGAAAGTTGTATTACCCACGATGTAGTTTCCATTCAATCAAAAGTAAAAGGACCTAATGGTTAAGAAACCATTCTAACTAGGGCAAGTATCTTCAAACAATCAGACCTAAGAGTCTAGGATGGGTTCTTCTTATCAACAATGGGCACTAAAACTTTTGGTGGCTTTTAATCTCAGCATTCCAAGGACTTGTGGCTAAATTTGAAGACTATCACTCCTTTAATTGAGGACTCCTAACGTAGATGGTCCCAAGGCAAAGTAAACTTCATCTTCAGCTCGAGATCATGGAGGGATCCTGCAATGGAGAGCATTAGTGACCGTGGGAGGTATAAAAGGAAAGGAAATTGAGGAAAGTTTGAATGAAGGGGAAGAAGAGTATGGTTGGCGTCTTCTTGGAACTTGGATGAACATGTTGGGCCTCATACCCTCTCCCTAATGGAGTGTCAATGCAACAAGGCAATGGAAGAAGGAAAGAAGCTTTCATTCATTCATAACATAGTTGATTACAAGAGGGTTAGGGGGGTATTTATTAACTTCCCAAGCCCCAATTTGAATTTAAAATGGAAGAGATTACATGCATGAAAAGGCGAGTGGGAAGTGGGGAGTTACAACTTGAATTCAACTTTGAATTTCAGCAAGCTTGGGTGCAAGAATTGGCATGGAGAGTGAGGTGGCATGGCTGACTTGGCATGGATGTTGAGGTGGTGCTCCAACAAGGCTTGACTTGGCATGGAGGGTGAAGTGGTTAGCTCCAATCCAATAGGTGGTCGTGATGCTCCTTCACTTAGGTTCAAGCTTCTTTCCATGGTTCATGCCTTGGCTAATTTTAACCCAACTTGATCAACTTGACTAATTACAAGTCTAAATTGAAATCAAAATTGACTTGACTCTAATTACAGGACTCATGCTGAAAATTAAAAACAAAGTTAAAGCCAAAATTGAGTTTGGCTTATTCACTTGTAATCCTTAAGGAGCTCGAATTGATTAGCTTTGCTTGAAGCCTCTTTTGCATTATGGTGCGCGCACCATCAGAGGTGACCTATGTGCTCCAGGAGATCCACGAAAGTCTTTGTGGAAACCATGTGGGGGGCAGGACACTGGCATACAAAGCCCTCGACCAGGACATTACTAGGAGAGTATGTGGAAAGATGCGGTTGACTTCATGAGAAGGTGCGACCGCTACCAATGGCATCCTCACATACAACGTCAACCAGCTGAACCACTCTTACAACTTTCTGCCCCATGGCCATTCTCCCAATGGGGGATGGAATCTTGGATCTCTTTCCCCTAGCATCCGGTCAATGGAAGTACCTGATTGTGGCCATCGACTACTTCACTAGTGGGTCGAGGCCGAGCCACTGGCGTGGATTACTGAAGCCAGGACCAGATATTTTCTCTAGAAGTTGATCATCTACCGTTTTGATCTTCCCCACTTAATCATCACTGACAATGGATGGAAGCTCGACAACCAAGCATTCGAGGAGTTATGTAATGAACTCAACATTCACCACTGCTTTACTTCAGTGGCTCACCCTTAGACCAACGGGGAGGCCAAGGTGACCAACCAGACCATCCTACAAGGGCTCCGCAACAGACTAGACGAGGCCAAGGGTCGATGGGTCGAGGAACTCTCTAGTGTACTATGGGCCTACCACACCACGTCTTAGATGGCGACAAGTGAGATACCTTTCAATCTCATCTTCGGTTCCGAGGCTGTGATTCCTATGGAAGTGGGTCTGCCCACATTACGAGTAGAGCAATACAATGAAGTTAAGAATATGGCTCGCCTTTTGCTCAACCTGAACCTACTAGAAAAAACAAGGGATAAAGCTCGACTCTGTATGGTGACCTACAGACAATGGGTGGCCCGGTACTACAATTCTCGTGTAAAGTCGAAGGCCTTCCACTTGGGCAACTTAGTCTTGTAGCGAGCGAAAGTCTCACAGCCTAGGAAATGTGACAAACTTTTTCCAAACTAGGAAGGTCCCTACAAGGTAGTCAAGGCCCTACCACATGGAGCCTACTACCTCGCTGGACTCAATAGCACCTAATTCTCCCAAACCTGGAATGCCAGCAACCTAAGGATGTACTACCAATAATGTAAGACTCTCTCTCTAAAAAATAAAAGTTTTTTTTTGGTGCAATACTGTTTTTCACCTATACATGAACTCTATATGTCGGACTTCAAGTTTGGCGAAGGCAAGCCAGGAAACTCTAGAAGCCCCTCACTCTATCTATCGGATCTCAAGTTCGATGATGCAAGCTGGGAAACTCCAAAAGCCCCGCACTCTATCCGTCGGACTCCAAGTTTGGCAAAGGCAAGCTAGGAAACTCTAAAAGCCCCGCACTCTATCCATCAAACTCCAAGTTCGGTGAAGGCAAGCTGGAAAACTCCAAAGTTCCTGCACTCTATCCATCGGACTCCAAGTTCAGTGAAGGCAACTAGAAAACTCTAGAATTTCTGCACTTTATCCGTCAGACTCCAAGTTTGGCAAAGGCAAGTCGGGAAACTCTAGAAACCCCGTACTCTATCCATCAAACTCCAAGTTCAGTGAAGGCAAGCCAGGAAACTTCAAAAGCCCCGCACTCTATCCGTCGAACTCTAAGTTTGGTGAAGGCAAGCCAGAAAACTTCAGAAGTCCCGCACTCTATCCATCGGACTCCAAGTTTGGTGAAGGTAAGCTAGAAAACTTTAGAAGTCCCACACTTTATCCGTCGGACTCCAAGTTCAGTGAAGGCAAGCCGGGAAACTCCAGAAGTCCCACACTCTATCCGTCGGACTCCAAGTTCGACAAAGGCAAGCCGGGAAACTCTAAAAGCCTTATACTCTACCCGTCGGACTCCAATTTAGACGAAGGCAAACTAGGAAACTCCAGAAGTCCCACACTCTATCCATCAAACTACAAGTTCTGTGAAAGCAAGCCGGAAAACTCTAGAAGCCCTGCACTCGATATGTCAGACTCCAAGTTCGACGAAGACAAGTCGAGAAACTCTAAAAGCCTCATATCCATCCATCAGACTCCAAGTTCGATGAAGGCAAGCTGGGAAACTCCAGAAGCCCAATACTCAATCCTTCGGACTCCAAGTTCGGCAAAGGTAAGCCGGGAAACTCTAAAAGCCCCGCACTCCAATCTGCATGACACTCAGTCCGGCAAGTAGAGCCAAAAAATTTCTAAATTCTCCTTGGCCGTCTACTAGCTTTTAAACTTAGCTAAGAGGGCCGAGAATTTAGGAACCCTACACTTGGCTACTTTGTGATGTTCATGTGGTTCATATCTGTACCATATAGAAAAGAAAGAAGGGAAAGAAAAGAGTCAAGGTGAAGCTCATTGCAGAACAAGAACTTTGTTGATGAGAAAGTCTTTACATTGAGAAGGGACCCCCAGACAGGCCAGGGAGCCCCTCAAAATTTATCAAGTACAAAAGAAGAAAGGGAGAAAATATGAACAAAGAAGAAGAAAGAGACACAATATAGTATAAAGTCTGTCTTTCATTGCTATGAAAAAGGGTTTACAATTAAAAGGACCCCCCGATAGGCTAGGAGGTTCTTCAAAAAGTTCATGTATAAAAAAGAAAAAAAAATCACGATGATACTGCCGGAGCCTTTCCGGGTCAATGGGAGACCTCGCCAGCTTCTTCCTAGCCCTCGATCGGTGGGGTGGCTGGGTCAGTTGCCTCCCTTGTTTTGGCCTACGGCGTGGTCACCCTAGCCTCCACCTCCAATGTCATGTCTATCTCCATGCCGGCCTCCTTGGGTGGGGCCTCTTCTCCATCGCCGCCGCCTGGTAGGTTCGAGACAATGGACTCTAGGCCTTTGTAGGAGAAGGCCTGTGCCATCTTCTTTTTGGAGTCCAAGAACCCTTTGAGGAAAGAGTCGAAGACTGCTTCTCGGACCTCGTCGACGAATGCCTCCAAGACCTTGAATTTTGGCACGGCTTCAACGGCCTCCTTCTTGGCAACCTTTATCAGGGCCACCACTGCTATGGCCTTCTCCTCCACCATCGCGGCCCGAGCCATCGCTGCTTTAAGGTAGGCCTGGAGGGGCTGCGCCTGCCCCTCCAGGCATGTCGCCTTTGCAACAGATTCCTCTACCTGGCAGGCGGCCTTCTCCCTTTCCGTTGCCAGGACCACCTCGAGGTCTCTGGCCCGTCCCTCCAGCTCCGCTACCATGGTCCTGGCACCGACTGCTTCGGTTTGGAGGGCTTTGGTTTGCCCCTCTAATTCCCGCACTCGCTCGGTTTGTGCCTGAGCCTTCACCTCTATGGCCTCTGAGCACTTCCAATGGCTGATGTCCCACCAAATCAATGCTAGGCAAGAGTCTCAAATCAGCAAGATATTAGTGGCCACCTACAGTAACAGAAAAGAAAGTGTCAGCTAAATTGATATAAGCAAAAGGGAAGGCTTAGTAGGAGACAAACTTACCGCCAGCAGTTAGGAGAACAGGTCTGTGATGGTGGCCGACAGTTGCTCGCCACTCCTCTCCTGGTGGTCATGCAGTTGGATGATGAATTCCACCATCTGTTTTGCCAGCACGACATTGAGGGTAACCGCCACGTTCGGTGGTACCATGGTTGACACCCTGGCCACCCCCAAGCCTGGTGCAGTGAAGGGTGTCGCAGAGCCTAGTGCGATCGACGATGAAGGTGTGGGGGCCACTGGTTGGGCAGCAGTTGCTTCTGTGGCTGCCGGTGGTGTCGGCCTCCCTCTCGTCGCCGCATTGACCGCCACCTCCACCACCTCTGGTGATGGTGGGACTTTAGCACGAGAAGGGGCTACCTAGAGGGGTCGTGCTACCCTCTCTCTAGCTACAATGCCCCTGCTAGGCCCACAGGCCAGGGCCATGGCTGTTGCTCCATATGAGGTTGGGGCCGGCCTGGGCCTCCTTTCCCCTTGGCCGGTTGATGACTCTATAGTGGGCCTCCGTCCTGGCTCTTCACAAGCCCTCTTCTATGGATCCTCCTTGGGCCCAGAAGATGCGTGCCTCTTTCGAGACATCTCCCAGATCTGATGCATGGAGAACTTCATGCCTGCAAAGAGAAGAAAACTCTAGTTAGACTCAAGGCAAAGAAGGATTTCTATTAAAAAGAAGTTTGGGTTTTGGGCCTTACCCAAGGATCAGATCGGTTTAACCCCAGTCTCGAACAAATTATGTTCGGTCAGCAGATCCCGAAGCGGAGGAACCTGAGAGGTGACGAGCTAGTCGTACACCTCCCTATCCACAACCTCCACCTGGGCATTCCGGTTGGGAATGCGGTCTGGGTCACTCCAAACCTAGTCGACTCCCTTAACCAAGGTAAAAAAGAACCTATTCTTCCATCCCTTGATAGAAGTAGGTAGATCAAATTTGATGGCCCCCGGGTGGGGGGCCACGAACCACTACCCATTATCAACCAGGTGGCATTTCAGTGTGAAGAGGGCCCTGAACAAAGAAAAATGAGCGACAATCCCGTGGAAGTGATAAAGAATAGTAAAACAAGAAAAAGCCCTGATAACATTTGGAGCAAGCTAAGCAAGGACCAGGTGAAAGTTGCTGAGGAAAGAAAGAAAGAAGGGATGAAGAGGAAGGCAAAGGCCCCCGAGGAAGAAGTCTTCATACATGGTGATCTAGCCCGGCCACTGGAAGTGACCTACTCCAGCCCCAAAGCTGAGAGCCGGACGGAGTCCAGAATTTTGTAAGTGCCTCAAAGATGAAGGAGGTCCTCCTAGGTTATCGCTGAAGCAATGCTAGAAGGATCGACCGAGTCACGGCTAATAGAAGGAGGAGAAGGAACCTTAAAGGGACCTATCACTATCCTCGTCCGCTGGGGACCCCTGCGGATTCTAAGGGGGACATCCTCCTCCTCACTATTGAAGGAAGGAGGCCTTAGCTAGGATGGCCCCACCTTGCCAGAATGGTTCGGGCGATGGTGCCTCCAGCCAGAAGGATGCACCTAGAGGAAAGGAAAAAGAAGAAGAGAAAGAAAGCCTAGAGCCCTAATTGATCCCCTTTAGTACAAGCCAAAGGAGAAGAAAGAAGCAGAAGAAGGGAGGACTGACCTGAATGCCTCGGGTGAGAGAGTTGGAACTAGGTGAAAAGGCTCTCGCTCCTCCTGCTCCCTCTCTAGAAGGTTCTAAAAGGATGGATAAGGCAAAGTGGCCTCTTTTCAAATAGCCTGATAGCACTCCATCGCATTGTACCGATCAAAATATGCATCCTTTCATCTCTCCGACCATTGGATCATACCATGCATCAAAATCCACCGAGAGTGGCACTTCAGTATGCACATAACTGCTCCAGGCCAAGTGCTGATCACTAGATGCTCGCCATGCATCGAGATTTGCTGGGAACGGTGCTTCAACACATCGAAAATCGCTTCGAGCCTTGCACAAATCATCATGCTTCTCCCCTTCACCTGCTGACATGGCATCCCGTCATTGGTGCCAAGGCACAATCTATGAGTCATCAATGGTCGAGGCATTTAATGGCGCAAGCTAAATATCCTTCCATGTCAGCATCTCCGTAACTCCCTCCACCCCAAGCATCGTATCATGCTCTAGACTCGAGAGTGGGAAACATCTGATGTAGCATGACCGCTGATGTGAATCCCTCGTCGGACCTAGTTGGCAGAAGGCGCCATTCGTATGCTATCATCGGATTACTATCGAGGTCGAGCTCCCTATCGAGGTTGAGTTCCTGGTCAAAGTCAACTTCCCACCTGAAGTCTAGTATGGAAAAAGATGGGTGGACTCAGTCTCCCCCTCGAGTAACCTTAGGAGCGACCGAGATAGTGACCCAGGTGGGTGGTGTCACCATCCCTGCCGGAACCCTTATGTTGCTCAGAGAGACTGCCACCTCTATGGAGTGGCGTTCTGCCAGGGTACATTGTCTGCAACCTTTGTGGAGTGGTGCTCCGCCAGGGCACGTCGCCTGTATCCCTTGTGGAGGAGCATCCACCGGAGCACCAGGCCACTCAGCCCACTATCGACATTTTTTACGGAAAGGCGCTCCATCCGGGGTATCGCGCCTTTCAACCTACTGCCTGCTCGTGTTCACCATGGAAGGGATGCTCACTTCGTAGTACTTTGCCTGCACCCATGGCAGAACCTCCTACGGACCTTGTCCCCCTCCTCTTGAGAGGAGTTGAAACAGGCCTACACTTCGCCCACATAAGGTGCTCCCAGCAGGCACCAAGTTAGGGCTTTACGCCCCGCCAGATGAATTATTCTTCTATAAGAATCTCAAAGGGGCCTCAGGCAAAGGTAAAGGGAGGAAGTGGAAAACAAGTGCAAACAAGCAGAAACCAGTGCAAGCTGAAGCGAATGAGTGAAGCTCAAGGATAGGAGGAACACCCAAAGACTCTCCTGAGAGCTCCCACTACAGCAGCTACTACTGTTCTAGCTCCTACTGCTCTAACTCCTATTCTATCTTCTCAAGAATCCTCTGAACATGGAAACCACTATGGGATCTATTAAGAAGGATTTTTTTTCCTTTATCGTCCATTGACTTGATCGTCGGAGTGCCCCCACCGGGATCCCCGATCCGAGTCTCCTCTTTTTTGCAGGACCGTTCGTGCTTGGAGGATGCCAGGCAGGAAATCCACTCACCGATGCCATGTAAGAGCTGCAGGCCACGACGATCTAAGCAGCAACATATATATTAATAAATCTCTTCCTTGCACCAACACTCCATATCAGAACAACCATAAAACAAAAATTCATGAGCCCATCAATCCCTTGCAAATATCAAATAGCCATTTTACTCAAAGTGATATAGTATATATTATCAAAATAACCATTTTATTTTTAAAATAATTTTTTAAAAAAGATAATATTAATAATACCAAATATATATATTTCATCTCAATTTCTATAATTTTATTTTTAAAAATAGAAAACAAATAAAAGTAATGCTGAATAACCTTGAATTTTAAAATTACCTATTTTTCCTTTTACAAAAGCTGCATGAATCCTCTACTGTGCAGCACACAAAGCACAGCATACTCGTGGATGGCTACTGTTGTGCCCATCCGACTAGTCCTGGGTCGGACCGGCTCTAGGCGTCTGGTCGACCGACCCTCGTGAAAGGATCCGGGAGGCCGTAAGGAGAGAGATCTGGCCCCCCGGTTCTTGAAGAAGCCCCCGCAGCCCCTTTCCCAAAGGGCTAACTCGGAGAACCTCGAGGGTCGATGGGCGCCCCCCCATACGTGAATTGGCTTCTTTGAGGCCCTGACAGATGCCACGATCGGCCGGACGACTCCCCTCGACTGAGGCTGATCTACCTATGAGGCCCGCCCATGTTTTGGGCGTTGTGGGCTGAAGTCGGCAGCCCTTGCCGACTTCACCCAAAACCCAGAAAAAAAAATAAAAACAGAGAAGAACCGAAACAGGGGAGGCTTTCTCACCCTTATCCGGCCGGGAAGGTCGCCAGAGAAGTCGAGAGAGGAGTCATGGAGGAGAGGGGCGGTGTCGGCGATGAGTTTGGAATGGGTTAGAACTCCGATCGACGTGGTCTTCGCTTCTCAAATGGTGAGGAAACCCATTGGGGATTTCCTTTAAATCCTCCTTCATCGCTGCCAGATCGAGCCACATCAACCTCTTTCCACATCGTCTTCCTCATCTCCGACGAGCAGTGAAGAGCTCTTCAAATGCCGGTGAGTTCTTTTTTTAGGAAGGATAAAATCCGGTTTTGTTCGGTTTCGGGTTATTTGGGCCATGGATCATCGGTGGTTGCACCGCCAGTCCGTCGAGTCCTTTCCGATGATCGTCTCTCGTGGCCAGTGCCAGCAACCGGGGGAGAGGGTGGTTCGGTTGAATCAAGGAGGAGAGCAGGGGAGTTTGGGAGAAGAATGAAAGAAAAAAAAAACAAAACGGGGGGGAGGGCCTCTGTTCCGTGAAAAAAAAGAAAAGAAGGAAAATAAAAAAAAGGGGAGAAAAAAGATATATATGAAGAGAGAGAAAGAGAGAGAGAGAAACCTATCTAAGAGTCTGTCACTGGGGTGGTTCCCGGTTGCTGGAGCTACCGTCAATTGCTCAATCGCGAGGTCCCCCGCCATCATGGGCGAGGAAAGAGAGAGAGAGGAGAGAGAAAGAGGGACTAAGAGAGTAGAGTAATGGTTGGCCTTCCATAGTCGTGTCTATGTCGATCGCATTTAAGTGTACATATTTGTATCATGTTGTTGGTTATATTATTATATTGCTGGACAACTTGTTGTATAATATGTTATGCTTGTTATTATTAGTGGCATATTGGTATATGTATATTGGAGGTAATGATAATTTACTGAGCTTGTGTAGCTCATCCCTATTTTTCTATATTTTTGTTACAGATACCAAAGATCAATTGGGCTTTGGGACCAGTCAGTGAGGAGCTAGGGTTTAGGTGTTGATATCTGAGTTTATATTAAATTTTAGTTGAATTTTATGAAAAAGTTCTTGGAATTAATAAATAATTAGTGAAATTTGTTCCTTACCACTATTTGGATGTTAAATTGAAGATTAGGCCTTGCATGATCTCTAGGATAAAACCTAGGGCTTATGCGGCCGGTCGTGTAGCCGATCTAGGTATTGGATCGGGACGTGACAGTGGTATTAGAGCAAAGGTTTAAGATCAAGATGACTTAGTTAGTGAGAGTGGAGTAGAAGTAGGATTTTGAATTATTTAAGTTCCTTTGATAGGTGTATATTATAGTTTCAAGGGTTTTGTTAAGTGTAGAAGGCTTGCACAAATAAAATGATTAAATTCTCTTAGCTTAATTTTTGGAAGGATATTATCGAGACTAGATAATGGATATATGGAAGTGTATTTTGAGTTTTGTATTTGATTTACTTTGGAAATCTTGTTTTGATATAAGATGATTATTAAGGCATGATTGATTGATATCGAAGTTTAGGTTATGATTACTTGAGACCAACATAAGTAGTTAGGATATAATTGAGTGACATTAAAATTTAGATTATGATCACTATGGATTATGATATTTGAATTATGACCAATTGGAATGAATTCAAAGTTGGATTTCTAATCCCTAGGTACTCTGTATAAGATCTGGAATATGATTTTTGTAGAGATTGATCTTGGATGAAACTGAATGGTTGATAATATTTGATTATGATAAGTAAGCATATTATGGATATTGGAGGGCTAGATAAGATGTATATTTATTTTTGATAAATGAATTAGACCGAGCTTTAGAAGTGTTAACCTGGAAGTATAGTGTGCTGAATATGTGTATTCAGTTCTTAATTGATTAATGTTGGGATCCTAAATTTGATATGGATGGTACAATTTTATGCAAAGGTTTTGAATGTAGAAAATGGATTTAAGTTTATATTGGATGTGATTTACTCGAGACTTGGTAAGGACAAGAAAATTTAATAGCTTTGATCTCGTTTTATTTGGTGAAGATTCTAATGAAATGGATATCCTTATTAGAAATTCACTTAATGGAGTTAGAGGATTTGAAAATTTATATTAGAGTACGCAGCGAAAGTATGGTTGACTAAAGATATTAGGATTAAAGTGTATGATGACGTGTGAATAGGAGCTCTTATTGGGATTACTGAATTTGGGTCAAATGGTATATATGAATTTTGGATCATGTATATTTAAGTTTCGGATGACCTAAATTTGTTTTTAAATTTCAAGGACGAAATTTTTGTTAGGAGGGGAGAATATGAGGCCCGCCCATGTTTTGGGCGTTGTGGGCTGAAGTCGGCAGCCCTTGCCGACTTCACCCGAAACCTAGAAAAAAAAATAAAAACGGAGAAGAACTGGAACAGGGGAGGCTTTCTCACCCTTATCCGGCTGGGAAGGTCACCGGAGAAGTCGGGAGAGGAGTCGTGGAGGAGAGGGGTGGTGTCGGCGATGAGTTTGGAATGGGTTAGAACTCCTATCGGCGTGGTCTTCGCTTCCCAAATGGTGAGGAAACCCGTTGGGGATTTCCTTTAAATCCTCCCTCATCGTTGCCAGATCGAGCCACATTAACCTCTTTCCACACCGTCTTCCTCATCTCCGGCGAGCAGCGAAGAGCTCTTCAAATGCTGGTGAGTTCTTTTTTAGGAAGGATAAAATCCAATTTTGTTCGGTTTCGGGTTATTTGGGCCGTGGATCATTGGTGGCTGCACCGCCAGTCCGTCGAGTCCTTTCCGATGATCGTTTCTCGTGGCTGGTGCCGGCAACCAGGGGAGAGGGTGGTTCGGTTGAATCAAGGAGGAGAGCAGGGGAGTTTGGAAGAAGAATGAAAGAAAAAAAAACAAAACGGGGTGGAGGGCCTCTGTTCCGTGAAAAAAAAGAAAAGAAGGAAAATAAAAAAAAGGGGGGAAAAAGATATATATGAAGAGAGAGAAAGAGAGAGAGAAACCTACCTGAGAGTCTGTCGCCGGGGTGGTTCCCGGTGGCTGGAGCTGCCGTCGATGGCTCACTCGCGAGGTCCCCCGCCATCGTGGGCGAGGAAAGAGAGAGAGGAGAGAGAAAGAGGGACTAAGAGAGTAGAGTAATGGTTGGCCATCCATAGTCGTGTCTGTGTCGGTTGCATTTAAGTGTACATATTTGTGTCATGTTGTTGGTTATATTATTATATTGCTGGATAGCTTGTTGTATAATGTGTTATGCTTGTTGTTATTAGTGGCATATTGGTATATGTATATTGGAGGTAATGATAACTTACTGAGCTTGTGTAGCTCATCCCTATTTTTCTATGTTTTTGTTACAGATACCGAAGATAAATTGGGCTTTGGGACCAGTCAGTGAGGAGCTAGGATTTAGGTGTTGATCTCTGAGTTTATATTAAATTTTAGTTGAATTTTTTGAAAAAATTCTTGGAATCAATAAATAATTAGTGAAATTTGTTCCTTACCACTATTTGGATGTTGAATTGAAGATTAGGCCTTGCATGATCTCTAGGATAAAACCTAGGGCTCATGCGGCCGGTCGCGTAGCCGATCTAGGTATTGGATCGAGATGTGACACTACCATTGAAGGGGCCGCCCGAAGGTTCCAGGAACCTCTCTCCCTGACAAGTTCTGACATTCTGTTGTAACAGACTCCACTACATAGCCACGACTCTTGCTGCCAGGCCATTACTCTGACGCTCCTGCCATGCCGCCAGCCCACGACCTCGCCACCATGCCGATTCTCCTGGGAGCAAATCCGAGTTTCCTAGCTTATCCCCCAATTGAATTTGGCGGCACTCCATGCCTATAAAAGGCGCCCGGGGGATCTCCACGAGGGAGGTGACTCTTTTCTTCCCCACCATGAACTCCTTTCCCTTAGTTCTTTCCATTCTGTTGCTTTGATTCCTCCTCTAACTTAAGCATCGGAGTGTCCCCTATCGGAGCCCCTCCGGTGCCTAGGAACTTTCTGCAAGTCGACTGGTCGAGGAGCTCTCCAGCGTACCCACCAAGCCCGGTCTAGGAGGAGGAGCGGCAACAGATTGGTGCTAGAGAAAGGGGGGCCTCAAACCTTCGTTGCGCTCCAAATCCTACCTAGGATCTATAGGACTGCCTAGCATTTGTGTGGACTTTTAAAGAATAGCAACGAATGCCTTAGTAAGATTTCACATCGATTTGAACTCGTTTGGGATAGCAAATGATCAATGAAAAATCAGGTTGCACAAAACCTACAAGTTGCTAAAAAATCTGGTATCCAGTAACTTGGCATACCCACCTCCGTTTCATATCCCACCTGATTCCTTGGGCCTCTAGGACATGGCTCCTTATATTTCAAACCTGAATCATAATATTAAGTAGGAATCCTAGGCCTTTTGGTGGTTTGGACAGCAGCAAAGCAAACTCCTAGATGGACTAGAAGTCATATGGTGGCAAGGAACTATTAGCACCAACCTTTACTTTACGCCAAACCAAACTAGCACCTCGTACTCTCTTTTGGATGAGGACTCCTCAAAAGGGGAACTAAGAAGTGACTCCACCTACTGGAATCCTAGGTGTGGAGAATATGGGGCAAACACCAACCAAATCCTAGATGGACTAGGCACCGGCAACAACTTCAAGTGCTAACTTTCTTACATCATTTCTTCCTCCAAGTAAGCCTAGAACTCCTTCTGTTTGGGGTTTTTTGGAGATGTCTCTTGCTGAAAATATGGATGGCCAAAAATAGAAGAAAATCATGGAGGAGAGAGAACCCCTGGTGATGAGAAAGTCTTGGTGCTAATATTTTCTTAGTGCTATTCCTTGGTGCACTCTTCTTGGGGCACTGGTTCTTTTGAAATGGAAACCTTTGGTGGCATGAGGAGAGAGGAGAGAGAAGCTTTGGTTAGAGGGAAGAGAGTTATGCTTTGATTTCTTATATATTGGTTATATGGTATGCCCTTTTATAGACCAAAGGGCCTTCCTAATCCAATTAGAAATAGAACATATGAACCTAACCTAACTTGAACATCTTCCAAGACTAATCTAATTATGAGAACACTCATCCAAGCCCATGTATAATCATGACTTGACCCACTCTCACACCTACTTAGATCCAAACCTGATCCCATATCGATTAGTTCTCTCAAGATCTAAAATCCTGGACCTTGAGCCCATGGAGAGTCGAACCTCCACCCTAGAACCAAACCAGTCATAGTCCTCGGATCCAAACATACCCTAAACTCCTAAAGCTAATGCCTTGGCCCCTCACCTACTCTTCAAAGACTTAGGGGCACCACATCTATATCAACAATCTTCACCTTAGTGCCCTAAAGCCTTGGCAAATCCTGCACGATCCATCTGCATGATCTTGCTGTAACTGCGCACCCTAATAGCTTTCTGTGCAAATCTCATCACTGATGCCAATTCCTTTAGCCCTGGAGCTCTCTCAGGGACCTCTAAGATGACTACCTCCACCTGAGTTTAAGATCCTTGCTTGTATTTGAATACCTTCTTGTGTCCTGTTGGCATCTTCCTCTTTTGTACCTGCACCAATCATCACTTTAGCTTCTCCTGAAGGAAATGTAGCTCCCCTATCAAGGCTTGGATCCACATATCTCTCTTGGGACTCATCTTAGCCTCTTTATAAGCATCCAAGTCCTTTCCCACTATAACACATGTATATGATATGTCTTCTCAAGGCCACACCTCACCAGTACTCACATATCTTGCATTGATCCATGCAGTGTATCATCACCACTGGTGCTCAAATTTTATTCCTTTCCTTGAACCCCTTAACCTTGAACCTGTGCCAAACCTCCCTTCACATATGGAGGCACCTCTGGATGGTGCTCCACCTAAATGATGACTCCTCTTTGTACTCTTATAGAAGATAAACTACGAACCAAGATCAGTTACCCAACACAACCCTGTTAAATGTCCTACTAAACCTCCACCGTCATTGCTGCCATTTCGGACCCTCCACACTCCGTGGATCCCTCCAAAACTTCCAAGAGGTACTCACCATCCTCTTAACCATATGTGACACTCCAGGAATTAGATCCTTTTCTTTCTCCATTCATCCCAAGCTCCCAACCAGTCGAATCACTGAATGTACCCCAGCTACTTTCTCACCTTCAAACATCCGAAAGATGTATAGTTGCTTCTTCAACTCCTTTTCGACTATAATCCCTTGGATGACCTCTCTTCCAATATGTTGTATAACACTTCTTCCACTAACAGCCCCTGATCATCTAGTATGCCTTCTTCTCCAGCAAACTCTATTATTTTTCCACCATATTCTTTGGCTTTTCTTTCAAAGCCGAATCCAATCCAAGTTGGACCAGTAAATCTTCTACCCTGACCTCCCACATCGAGAAGCTTCCCTTTATGTTGAGCTTCTCAAACTTTACCTTCATGGTGATGGTCATGGTGATACCAAACTCAACCACAAACAAACCAAAAGTAGATTCAAGAAGGATACCTTGGAAGGGTTGTGCTGATTTTTTCTATTTTGGATAGCCTTTTTTCTTTCTTTTCTCCATGAAACCCAGTGACTCCTCTTTCTTTTTCATATGAATCAAGGCTTTCTAACTTATGTTAAGAGTCTCCTATCTAGGTATGGCCTCTTGGAAATCACCATAATGAAAGAAAGAGACTTGACGATTTTTTGTACTTGCACAAAAAAACAGAGTGACAGGTTTCAATATGACAGCCTTCGCTTTCCATGCTCCACCAGGCTTTGATACCAATTGTAGAATCACCTAATCTTTGTATGTATCTTCAAGACCAGCAATGGATGCCTCCACAAGATTTCACATCAATCTAAACTCGTTTGGATAGTAAACGTCAAAGAAAAATCAAGCCACACAAAACTTGCAGGCTACTAAAAAATCTGGCACCCAGCAACTTGGTGCACCTGCCTCTGTTTCGCACTCCACCAAATTTTTTGGGCCTTTAGGATATGGATCCTTATGTTTCAGACCTAAAACACAATAGCAAGTAGGAATCCTAGACCTTTTGGAGGTTTGGGCAATAGAAAATCAAACTCTTGGATGGGCTAGGAGTCCTATGGTGGCAAGGAACTCTTAGTTCCAACCTTTCCTTTGCTCCAAACCAAACTAGTTCCTCCTACTCTCTTTGGGATAAGGACTCCTCCTCAAAGGGAGAACTAGGAAGAACCTCCACCTACTAGATTCCTAGGCATGGAGAATATGGGGCAAACAACAATGAAATCCTTGATAGACTAGGAACCAGCAACAACTTCAAGCATTAACAATCTAGTGCTATCTTTCTTTTGCCATTTCTTCCTCCAAGTAAGACTAGAATTTATTTTGTTTGGGGTCTCTTGGACATGCCATCTTGCTAAAAATATGGTTGGCCAAAAATAGAAGAAAACCATGAAGGAGAGAGAATCCATGGTGATGAGAAAGTCTTAGCACTAATCTTTTCTTAGCGCTATTCCTTGCTGTGCTCTTCTTGGGGCATTGGTTCTTTTGGCATGGAAACCTTTGGTAGTATAAGGAGAGAGGAAGAGAGAGGAGAGAGAGGCTTTGGTTAGGGTGAAAAGAGTTAAGCTTTGATTCCTTAAATATTAGATCATATGATATGCCTTTTTTGTGGACCAAAGGACTCTTCTAATCCAATTAGGGATAAAATGTATGAACCTAACCTAACTCGAACATCTTCCAAGGCTAACCCAATTAGGAGAGCATTTATCCAAGCCCATGTATATCTATGATTTGACCCACTCTCATACTCACTTGGATCCAAATCTGATCTAACATGGATTAGCCCCTTCAATATCCAAAATCTTAGATTTCGAGTCCGCAGAGGGCTGAATCCCTATTCAAGGACCAAACCAATCCTAACCCTATGATCCAAACCTGTCCTAGATTCCTGGTGTTAGATGTGTACCTTAGAAATTTGGCTGACACAACTTTTCATTCTAGGAAATGATTTTGTATTTAATATTCTTAATTGGGCTTTTTATCCATACATGTTGTATCCATGAATTGTGTAAAGAGTTAATGGATAATAATACATATTCTCAAGAGTTGAAAATCTAAGATATGTGTCATTATAGGTTAACTCCTAAATTCTCCCAGTCATTGATCATCACAAGGATGGTGATTGATCCATCAAGACTGGTGCATGGACCACTTTCTTTTCGAGTAAACAAGTGTTGAGTCTACAGTGTAGGAATACTAAAGCAAGAGTGTAAGTGATTGGTAGAGAATAATGGCACTGAGTATGACCAGTATGAGAAGTCATATAGATGTCAATTGACTCATCAGTAACTTTTTGCTACTGTAGTTGTGTGAGTAGTTTTTTTACCTATGATATCTCAATCACTCACAGCAGGATTGTTATAGTTTGATAAGCACATAAACATGATGCCTAGCCATATGGGATCTTGTAGTGTACATTGGCTGCAATAAGTTCACTATAGGAGTTAGGAGTGTACATATAGGAGATCTATCGATCTTAGTAGTTGAGGAGTAGTTCTATGCGATCTAAGAGGTCGAGTCCTTAAGTCTATGACCATAGCAGTGTGATAATGGAAAGGAGTTTCCATGGATATCATAAATGAGCTCAAGCCAATTAAGTCTAGCATATGACAAATATTTAGGATTTGGCATGATTTCATGACTTGCATCCTATCAAGACTCTCGATAGAGAAACTTAAACACATGCTAACTATACCTAGGGGTTTACCTTTCTATTCTGCGGGGTTACCACTATATATTGCTAGGTGTCACTAATGAATTATGAAAATTTACTTGGTTTATTTTCGGATCAATAATCCTTTTTAGGATTGAGCAGGAATAGTTTTGGTTCATAGAAACTATTCCGATGATACTGTGATAGAGATCATAATGTGTTTTATTATCAAGCAGAAAAAAACCTAAGGGGTCACACACAATAGGGACTTAACCTGATCAAGAGCTTGGATCATATTTAGGACTTGCTAATTTTGGTACTTGCTAGTTTTGGCACCCGGCCAGTTTTGGCACTCGACCAATTTTGGCACATACTAATTATGGCACTAGGAACTTAATTACAAGAGTTATAATTTAATTTGATTTAATCGGGCTTGACAAAATTGGATTTAAAAATCCTAGTTGGACTAGGATTTCAAATCCTATTATGATAGGATTGGCAACTTTTTTGAATTCGATTTGAATCAGGCTCGAATTGGATTCGAATTGAATACTAATTGAATCCAATTGACTTGGACCCTAAATCTAATAAAGTTAGGTTCAAACTTTCTAAAATTGGGTTAAGAATCCAAGTTAGACTTGGATTGCAAACCTAACTGATTTGGGTTGATAGCCTTTTCGAAATTAGTTTGATTTAGATTCGAAATGGCTTTGGAATTGATCCAAATCAGAGCCACATTGAATTAGAAAGACAACCCCATATTTATCTAAGTTTTTCTCTCATTATTCACATGAAAAAGGGGAGAAGAGGTGCTGATTTTGTCATACTTTTCTTCTAACTTGTGTGGGAGGATGAGACTCGCATATATGGCATTTTTCATATTTATCTAGGACTCTCTCTCTATTTGGATTGACATGGACTCTTATCTGATTTGAATTTGATTCAAGTAAAATTAGTTTTATATTTTATCAAGATTTTTGGAGGCATGGAGTCATGATTTTGTTATGAAATTTTTATGTTGCGCATTTTAGGGTAGCGCAGATTTTCTAGTCGTACATCCTCTTCTCTAGTATAAAATATTTTTTTCTTCAACACATCTCTTCTGCTCCACATGACAAAAATATTAGACAGGGGGAAGGCTTGAGAGGAGAAAAGAGGGAGAATAGTTTTCTTCATTTTTGGGTTTCCATCTTCCTTAGAATTGGCACAAAATGTTTGCAAAGGGTTCTAGTTCTTCCTTGCCACAATTTATGTTCTTTAACTGCCTCTTTCTTTTTCTTCCTAATTATTCCATGCAATAAAACTTTAGAGCAAGGTTCTTGAAAGAGAGGAGAAGAGAGAAAAAATAGTTTTGTTCTCCCTTAGTCATCCTAGATGAAGTTTCGAAGTCCTACACGAAGAGTTTATACAAAGGCTACAAAGGTTGTAGCCCTTCCTTTAAGTTGTTCAAGGAAGATCAAGATCCAAGCTAGAGGAGATGCCTGTGAAAGAGCTAGCACTCCAATGACATCGTTGAGTCAATCAGGAATGACCCTTGTGTAGGTACCAGCAGAGGCCGGGTACATGCGCGGCTCCAACAGGAACCCTAACATCCATAGGATCTGATGCAATAAAAGTTGAAGATAGAAAGCAATCGAGATAAGTATTCTATCATTCTCTAATTTTTATTTTATTTCAGATCTGATTAAATATAATTTAAATATGATCAACATGTTAAAAATATCCTACTTTAGGTACTTTTAAATAATTATGCATGCCTTTTATGAAAAATATTTTATAATTATAGTTTTTGTTGCTTTATAATTTTTGAAACCCTAGATATAAGCATGCTTGCACCTAGATTTTCTTCAATGGTACAGCATTGATCTAACATGTATGTTAGATCAAGATCTGAAATAAAATAAATTTAATTTCATAATTGTTATGATTCCTTTAGTAAAGTACTTGGATTGGGTGCATTACCATGGTCGTCCAGCTATAAGAGCTAAGTAGGGTTTAAAGGCCCTCTCTTCCCATTTGATGGGATCTCTTATGACATGTAGGGGTACCACTTATGATTTGACTCATGAAAAAAATATGAAAAGAAAATTAAGTTCATGTTTTAGATCTAAAATTAATTACATAAAATGTAAGTTAATCGGTTTGATCCAGAACAAGATGTATGAGATACATGAACTAGGATTTAGATATGAAAATCCAATTCAGTTCATAAACTATTAATTCCATGAACTTAAACATAATCTAAAATCTTTTTAAGTTCTAAATTCTCAGTTCATGGATATGGGTATGGGTCAAACTATTAGGTCTAGTGATTGGACTACATATTAGGGTTTTGATTAGATCAAGCTAGAACCCTATTTCAATTTTGAGCAGCTAATCAAACCTAATCAATTATTGATTAGGGTTAGGTCAAAGGGGTTCAAAATTTATCTTAGTTATAGTTTGGTCACATCAATTTATACTTGATGTGAATTGATCAATTTAAGACCTAATTTGGCTTAGTGATCCGAGCCCGAGTTACTAGGTTGACCTATTCATACTTATTGACTAATTGATGTATGTTGACTCTTGTCTAGATTTTGATGAATTATAAAATACTTAAGTATATTTGAGTACTAACTGTGTATTACAAGTATGTTTAGCAGATTAAAGTACTCATCAAAGCTATACTGTGTTGAAGAATTCAAATGCTTGTCAAACTATTAAAGAAGTCACCTAAATTAATGAAATTTCAAGTTATACGGACTTTGGTATATAAGAATGACCTTGAAGGAGTCAAATTTTGAATTTGATAAAGTTTTAGCAAGTTTCAATAAAGTTTCAAGCAAGTGTTGACTCATAAAGATCAAGTGTCGACTCATGAAGATCAAGTATCGACTTAAGATGTCGACTCATAGAACCCTGAGTTGATACACAGAAAGAGTTTTAGCTAGCACGCATGAAGTATCGACTCATGAAATCCAAGTGTCGATACATAAATTGACTCATGGTTAAGCAAGTGTCGACTCATGGTCTGAGACCAAAATGAAGACAAAACATGCTGATTTCTGGATTTTGCCCAAGTGTTGACTCATAAATATGAAGTGTCGACTCAAGGGTCGACTCATCAGAAGAAGTGTCGACTCAAGTGTCGACTCACCAGAAGAAGTATTGATGCACTAGAATACTCCACGGAACTTTAAAAAATATTTTTGACCTAGTATCGACTCAGGTGTCGACTCATGACCTGAAGTGTCGGCACCTACAGGTCTGGATGAACAATAACAGCTAGTTTTTTGAAGTGCAGAATTGATTCTTTTTGTGTCTAACGACTATTTTCTCTTCTCCAATAGTCATAAATGGTCATTTAAAGCTTGAAAAGGTATTTAAAGTGGACTAAACACAAGAGTGAGTGAACTAATATGAATAAATGAGAAAACTAATGAGCATTCATTGAGTATTCATTACTTTCAAGTGAAGTTAAGCCTTCAAGCATTCAAGAGCATTCAAGTCCAACTCTCAAGCATTGATTAAGGCTTCAATAACTTGGAGACAAGCTTTTCAACAACAATCAAAGAGCTTCAAAGAGATATTTGCTTTTATGTTGAAAGCTTATTGTACTCTTACATTATACTTGATTTATCTTGTTGTTCCTAGTTTCAAGTGAATTGAAACTAGTACTTGGGTTGTTGGTGAGCCTTGTTTTAAAAATCAACTAGATTGTTGGTGAGCCTTGTGAAAACCAACTAGATTGTTGGTGAGCCTTGTGAAAACCAACTAGATTGTTGGTGAGACTTATTTGAAAAACCAACTAGGTTGTAGTGGGCCTTGTGAAAACCAACTAGGTTTTTAGTTAGCCTTGTGAAAACCAAGAAATTTTGATTAGTGAACCTAGGAAAACTAATCTACTCTAATCAAGGAAGGATTATAGTAAAATATACAAGTGGACCTTGGGGAGTGGACGTAGGTACTTGGTGTGCACCGAACCACTATAAATTCTTGTATTTGTGATTGCTTATCTTTCTTTTCTTGCATTTACTTTATACTTCTGCTGCATACTCTTGTTAAGCACACAAATACTTGCAAACACACTAGCACTTGTTTTAATCTTTACAAAATTTTTTGAAGCCCAATTCACCCCCCTCTTGGGTTACTTTAGCTGGGTAATAATGTCTAAGGCATATTTTAATCATAGTTATGTTGACTTTGATCTTGATTTTGATGTATGACAAAATACTTAAGTATATATGAGTACTAATATGTGTTAAAAGTATTTATCAGATTCAGGTACTCATTAATATTGAAAGATTGAAAAGATTGCCATTCAGTTGAAGAAGCCATTTAAATTAATGGAATTTCAAATTATATGGGCTTTGGAACATGGGGAAGATCTTGAAGATCTCACAATTTAAATTTAGATAAGTTTTAGTACTGGTCAGGTGAAGTATCGACTCATGGAATTGAAGTGTCGACTCAAGGTATCGACTCATGGAGCAAGTGTCAACATCCTTGAAGACTGGCATGCAGAGTTTTAGCTGGCACGACAAGTGTCGACTCAAGTGTCGACTCACAGTTTCAAGTATCGACTCACAGGTCGACTCATAGCTTGAGACCAGAAGTGAAGCAGAACCCTGGAAATTCAAATTTACACCTTGTGTCGATCCAAGTATCGACTTATGTATCGACTCATAGATCTACTCATGAACAAATCCAAGTGTCGACACTTAGTGTAATTGCTATTTTCCAAAAGTCCAGAATTGATTCCAAATGGCTCTAAACTGCTAGTTTTTCCTCTCCAATGGTCATAAATGAATTTTTAAGGTTTGGAGGGCTATTTAAACTACACCAAACTCAAAGGGATGTAGTTATATGGATTGATTGAAAATAAAAGAGAGCATTCATTGAATATTCTTTGAAGATTCATTTTTATGAGAGAGTTGAGCCTTCAAGCATTCAAAGTCAAAGAAAGCATTCAAAGTCTACATCTTCAAGTATCAATCAAAGGCTTCAACAACTTGAAGACTAGTTCTTCATCTACATTCAAGAGCTTCATTGACATATTTGCTTTTATTTTAGAAAGCTTTATTCGTATTCTCTTACTTGTGCTTAATTTGTTTTATTAAGGTTGTTGGTGAGCCTTTATAAAAAACCAACTTGAGATTATTGGTTAGCCTTTGTATAAAAATCAACAAGGTTGTTGGTGAGCCCGTAAAACCAACTAGGTTGTTGGTCAGCCTGCAAATCAACAAGATTTTTGGTTAGCCCGAAAAACCAAAGGGGTTTTAACTTGTGAGCCTGGTGAAAATAAGTTGTATTTTGATTAGTGAGCCCGAAAAACTAATCGGCTATAATCTTAGTTGGTTATAGGAAAATTCTCAAGGAAAACTTGGGAAGTGGATGTAGGTGCTTGGTTTGCACCGAACCACTATACATCTTGGTATTTTTTATTGCTTGCTCTTCCCTTTTTATTTTCTTTGATTTACATTGCATTTACTTTATAATTTTGCTGCATATCATTGTCATAGCACAATCACATTATTACACAACAACCTTAGTTCAGCATATACTTGCTTAAGAACTTAAGTTTTTAAAGAAATCCAATTCACCCCCACTTTTGGGTTACTACACTGGATAACAAGTTAATAATTAGGACTAACTCTTACCTGGCCAACTCAGTTGGTGTCTAAGGAAAGAGGTTAAATGGTAGAACCCTTCCATTGATTTTACTTACCTGACCAACTTGGTCGACTAAATTTTGATTAGGTTGCCCGTTAATTCGAGTTCACCCATGCTACCTAGGTTTGTCAGATATGAGATGTGCTAACATAAACTAGGATTATCATATATGAGATATGCTAATCTAAACCTGGTGAGTCATACATAAGATGAGCTGACCCAAACTAGGCTAAGTTAGATATGAGATGAGCTGATCCGAACTAGTTAGTCAGACATAAGATGAGCTAATTCAAACTAAATCAAGTCAGACATAAGATGTGCTGACTAATTAAAAAAAGACATGAACCCAAACATCCTCATAAATATTAAGCCTTAGGTCTTCCATCATTGTAGAGCTGCAAGAATCTCTCAGGTGTTGATTATTCTTGGCTAAATATTATGGTTCAGTTGCATCAGGGGGCGCAACCAATCTATTAACATGAGATGTTATGGGATGAAGATGGGGTTGAGCCCAATAACTAGGCATGGTGAGGGATCCAGTGATAGCTTCATTCGGCATGAACGATGGATCTGACTTAATTAGGAAGTATGGACAATATCTGTTAGATGAGCCCACATAACTTAGAGACTGAGTTGCTGCAACATACTTGAGAAGCATTAGACAAAAGTTATCCATTCATCGGTATAGTGAGTTACCAATAACTAGGCATAATAAGATATTGTATATCAGTAGGACCATGGTATCTACTAGAAATCCTAGTTATGTAGGGATTTTTGCATCTCCACTAAGGAGTGTGTGAGATTTGAAAAATAATAGAAGTCTAATTTATTCTTAAAATTCCTGGAATAAATTTAAAATTAAACATAAATATCTAATTAGAATTTTTACTCTCTATGATTAAGTCAGCTTCCAACCATCTTAATTCTTAAACCAATCGATTAACCATTACCTATTATAATGAATAGCTCAAATTAAAAAATTGATTAGAAAGACTGAGTATTGTAATAGACCGGGACTATACTATACTACCAAGCCATCTGATGGTTGATCTAAGTGCAGTCGATCCATGATCATTATTTGATAATGATTAAGGATGAGGAGCTTCAGAAGCTTGAGATGTTGATGCATAAAGATTGTATATAGATTTGATCCAGCAGTCGATCCAATTCAAATAGACAGTTTATTATAAACTATCATTTGAATATAATTAAGATAATTAGGTCAACTCATTGGTGACTATTAAAGGGATCCTAAATGGTTCAAGGGGTATGCTTCTTGATGAGGAGAAGACTCTTATACTTGGAATCCTTATTGAATAAATAGAACACACCTTTGTAGGTATGCTAGCTTAAAGTTAAAATAACCTTATAGAAGAAAAATACCTGGAATCCTTATTGAATAAATAGAACGCACTTTTGTAGATATGCTAGCTTAAAGTTAAAATAACCTTATAGTTTCTTCTATTTCCAGTTGAGTTATAGACTCTATAAGAAAGTAGAGGGCTAGGGTTCCTTATGGATAGGTAATAGGATAATAATTGCTGATGTTGATTCATGACCTTTACGACTATCGTTTGGTTAAAGACACTATTATCTCTAGCAAAATTTTGATTTCGATCATTGATACATTTATTTTAGAAATAAATTAGATGCAGGTGGCTTTATAAGTGTTAGTCTCTACCTATATATGGATACATCTATTAAGCAGTAAGTGAGTGCTATGGGATCTAAGAGATCCTGTGAGATGATATTAACATGAAGTATATAGTGGAACCTCTAGTTTAGTCAAGTCAAAAAGAAAGGATGAATAATTTGGAAACCATGGGAAACCATGAGCCTTTCGGCTATTAAGTCATTTCCAATTATCTTGAAGAATATTAACTAAGCTACCTTTTATGAGACAAAGGGTATGGATTAAGACAAGTGATGTACTTGCCTGGGTACACATTTATATATTAGCACATTCAACATACAGGCTAGGAAGGTTACTAGAATCATCTCAAATTATTCGATATAATCTTATAATGGACTCCTACATTCCAAGCTCGATGAGATGTCTAAGCAAAGAAATTGAATCCTATTAGATATAGTTCAATCCATTGCGAGAATCACTTATTTATCTTTAAGGATATGGTTACATTACTGAGCTTATCTATTAAATTAGGTTCACTCTAAATCTAATCTTAGCACTCTTATATGAGATATAGTGTGGTAAGAAAGGTAGTTTGACCAGATGAGTTAGAAATTAGGTTAATAATGGCCTGTATTCTAAAAAGTTATTAGGATACTACTTTCCAATGGATCACAAGTTATTGTAACCTAATACCTATATTCATGCTTAAATAGTTTAACCTAAATGTAGCAATGGGAGGATGATTAAGCTCAAAGAGAAAGTTTCTAATGAGCAACAGGATATAGAACCTAAAGAACCTAGTTAAGCAAACCTAGTTAATTTTTCTTCCATCTCATAGGATCTCCTATCATTTTGAAAGATACTTAGGTATGCTCACAGAGGATATAGAGGAAGTGTTCCTTTGGAAGATAGAAAATATATAGATAATCCCAAAAATCTAAAACGAGGTGATATCAGATATTATTTTGAGAGATGGTTAATATCATGAAGTTGGACTCCATGCGATCTAACCAAGTATAAAACTTAATACATCCACTAAAAGGGTATGGTACCTAATGGATGTAATGGATATATAAAAGGAAAATTAGATAAAATATATATGGCAAGGCTTAGATAAAAGGTTATGATCAGTGACAAGGCATCGATAATTAGCAAATCTTTTCACCTTGATCATGCTGAAATCCATACAAATTGCTATTGCGATTTATCATCACGAGATCTGATAGATAGACAGTGATGAAATCACAAGGTTTACAAACTGCAAAGGGTCTATAAAGATAGACTAAGCAAATAGCTCAGAGTATGTATGCTCATTCAATGACAACTCAAATCATTTGATTTAGTGAAAAACGAGAAGAGAAACTATGTATTTATAAAAAGTTAGTGGGAGTATATAATTTCTCATATTATACATGGATGACATTTTTCATTTGAAATATGATTCCTATACTAACCTAGATTAGGTTATGCAATTATCGAGACAATTCTCCATTAATGACTTTTCGAAAGCATCCTTGTTGCCCAGGTGGCTTCCCAAGAGGGGGGTGAATTAGGATTGTAAAAACTTTAGCAAATATGTGTAATTTAAAATTCTTTTAGTATTGTGATGAGTAATAAAATGCGGAAGCAAATAATTAAACATAATCAAGACAATCACAAATATAAGAGATTTAGAGTGGTTCGGAGCAACCCGTTCCTACGTCCATTACGCAAGCACCACTTGGGATTTCCACTATATCCCCCACCGGAATATAGTCGGATTATTTTAACAGGCTCACAATCCAAACTTCTACACTTTGGTTTTACCGAGATCACCAAAGAAAATCCACACTTGGTTTTAACACAGGCTAACCAAGAACCTAAATCCCTTTGGTTTTAGAACCGGGCTCACCAAAGAAAACCCACTCTTGGTTTTATATCGGGATCACCAAGAAACGCAAGCTTATGTTTTACTAGGCTCACCTAAAAACCTTTAACACTCTTAAGAGATAGCCCCTTGCTATTCTTAGAGAGAAAATAAGATAAATCAAATGTATAAAGCAACTTTACAACAAACCAAACTTATTTGAGTGTTGCCGATGAAGATCAAATTGAAGCCTAGCTTTAAATGCTCTTGAATGCTCTTCAAGTGGCTTCTTTACTTCTTCAAAAGGTTAGATTCAAGAATGAAAATCATATGATGAAGCTTTGAATCCTTTCTTGAATGTTCTTGAAGTGGGTTGGTGAAAGACTTGAAAACTCCTTAACTTCCAAAGAATAATCAATGAATAATCTATCAAAAAATTGTTTAAACCATCATAAATACTCCCTTTTATAGTCTTCCATCAAAACTAGCCATTGTAGGGCCTAGGGAATTGAAATAGAGTCGTTGGAGGGCTTTTGGAGTTCAGAAATGAGATTCTGCAACAAACCGTTAGACTGCAAAAACCCGTCACTTGAGTCGGCTCAAAGTCTCAAATAATCCAAATAAAAGTTCTGGGCGAGTCGGCTCTTTTGGGTTGAGTCGGCTCGAACTCATAGTCAATGGAAGAACAAATTCTGCAGCAGTCGGCTCTTCAAGGCTGAGTTGGCTCGAAGTCACAGTCACCAACAACAAAAACTATGGACGAGTTGGCTCTTCTGGGCTTGAGTCGGCTCGAGGTCTCAGACACCAAAAACATAAGTTCTTCATCGAGTCGACTCGAACCTCTGAAACTCTAAAATTTTTATGCCATGCCAGAATAGGAGTCGGCTCTTGGTCCATGAGTCGGCTCTTGCAAAAAAATCTTTTTATACTTTAAACTTCTCCAAACTTCTTCAATTCAAGATTCCAACAAGAGCAAGTCTTCCGAAAAGCTTCAAACTGCTTAACAAACATGTCTAACCTACTTGCACTCATTTTACTAATTTAAAGCCCTTTTACAAGATTACATAAATGAAAGATTGGGACTTTTACAACTTGAAGTGCACATGAGTTCATACAATATTGGAATACATCTCAACTAGATAGAAAACCAACTGAACTAAAGATACATACTTTCATGCTTAACTTCTTAAGTGATTGAAAGAATTAGTAAAGAATACTGCTCCAATATTCTGTAATCATCAAAATCATTCCAGGGGTCAACAATCCTATTTTAGAATGTAGATCTATGAGATAGATCTATGAGGATGCTAACCTATCACAAACTTGGTACATTAAGGAAGTGCTGAATAGTTCAATATATAAAATCCAATAGAAGATTTGACTCTTGGCATGGAATTAATCTCTCAAAATGTCTGAACACATTTGAAGAGATTTCATATATGAGATAGATCCCTTGAGCTTAAGCTATAGGGAGCCTCATATAAACCATGCATTGTATATAACTTGATTTTTACACAAGAAAATATCACTCGAATCCAAGCTATGAGCAATGGATGACTGTGAAGTCATTAAAGTGGAGAATTGAGATCTAAATGATACACAATATGTGTTCTTATACAATGATGATTTGGAATAGTTCAAAGAACTAATCATCATATGTTTGACCAGGGAGGCTGACTACATCGTCGCTTCTCAAGATGCAAGGATGTATTCTGATTAATTAATTATTACAGAATTGAGTAAAATATCATTAGATACATAATATTCTATGATTGCAATAATGATACCCTAACTCTAGCTAAGCAATCAATATCTCACTAGAAGTTCGAACACATAAGTGATGATTCAATTCATGACTACCATCTAAAGATGCATAGAGTAAACTCTATATGAGATGTGGGGACCTACTAACTGAATAAGTCTTAGCTAGCTGAAACTGAAGCACATAAGATGGGACTGAAGTTTATGGATGACTGGCTTTAGTGCAAGTAAGAGATTGTTAGATGTGTGTCTTAAAAGCCAATTTGGCTAACACAAATTTTTATTCTATGATATGATTTTGTATTTAATATTCTTAATTGAACCTTTTATCCAAATATGTTGTATCCATGTATCATCCAAGGAGTTAATGGATAATGACATATATTCTCAAGAGTTGAAAATTTAAGATATGTGTCATTATAAGTTAACTCCTAAATACTCCCGATCATTTATCATCATGAGGATGGAGATTGATCCATTAAAACTAGTACATGGATCACTTTCCTTTCGGATAAATGAGTCTTAAGTTTAGAGTGTAGGGATACTAGAGTAAGAGTACAAGAGGTTGTTAGAGAACAATGGCACTGAGCATGATCAAGTATAAGAAATATATAGAATTCTACTCACCTATTAGTGACTTCTCGGTGCTGTAATTGTGTGACTAGTTCTTTGACTTATGATTTCTTAGTCACTTATAGTGGGGTTGTTGTAGTTTGATAAGTACATAAACATGATCTCTAGTCATATGGGATCTTGTAGTATACATTGGCTATAGTAGGTTCAATATAGGAGTTGAGAGTGCACCTATAGATAATCTATCAGCCTTAATAGTTAAGAAGTAGTCCTATACGATCTAAAAGGCTGAGTCTTCAAGTCTATGGCCATAGCAACATGATAATGGAAAGGAGGTTCTATGGATATCACGAAGGGCTTAAGCCAATTAAGTCTGGTATAAAATAGATATTTATAATTTAATGATATTCCATGACCTTCATTCTATCAAGACTCTTGATAGAAAAACTTAATCACATGATAACTACACCAAGAGGTTTACCTTTCTATTTTATTAGGTTGCAACTACATACTACTAGGTGTCACTGATGAATTATAGAAACTCACTTGGATCATTTTTGGATCAACGATCTTTTTAGGGTTATCTTGAAATAGTTTGGTCTATTAAAAAAGTTTTGATGATATTGTGATAGAGATAATAGTATATCTTATTACCAGACAGAATAAAACCTGAGGGGTCATATACAATAGAGGCTTAATCTGATCAAGAGCTTAAATCATATTTATAACCTACTAATTTTGGTACCAGAGACTTAATTGCAAGAGTTGTAATTTAATTTGATTTAATTGGACATGATAAAATTGGATTTAAGAAAACTAATTGGACTAGGATTTCAAATCCTATTACGAATACGACTAACAACCTTTTTTAATTCGATTTGAATCAAGCTCAAATTGGATTTGAATTGAACATTGATTGAATCCAATTGACTTGGACCCTAAACCTAATCAAATTAGGTTCAAACTACCCTAAATTGGGTTAAGAATCCAAGTTAGACTTGGATTACAAACCTAATTAATTTGGGTTGACAGCCTTTTCAAAATTAGTTTGATTTGGATTCGAAATGGTTTCATAATTGATCTAAATCAAAGCCAAATTGAACCAAGAAGCTAAACCCACATTTATCTAAGTTTATCTCTTATTATTCACATAAAAAAGGAGAGAAGAGGTTTTGATTTTGCCACACTTTTCTTCTAGCACATGTAGGAGGATGAGACTCACATATATGGCATCTTTCATATTTATCTGGGACTCTCTCTCTATTCAGATAGACATGGACTCTTATCTGATTTGAATTTGATTCAAATTAGATTAGTTTTGTATTTTATCAGGATTTTTGGAGGCATGAAGATGTGATTTTGTCATAAAATTTTTATGTTGCGCAGATTAGGTAGTGCAAATTTTCTAGTCGCACATCCTCTTCTCTAGTGTAAAATTTTTTTTTCTTTGACACATTTCTTTTGTTTCACATAACCAAAAATATAAGAGAGGGTGAAGGTTTGAGAGGAGAAAAAGGAGAAAATTGTTTTCTTCCTTTTTGGATTTTCATCTTCCTTAGAATCAATACAAAAAGTTTGCACAAGGTTCTAGTTCTTCCTTGCCACACTCCATGTTTCTCTACTGCCCCTTTCTTCCTCTTTCTAATTATCCCATGCTATAAAACTCTAGAAAGAGGTTCTTGAGAGATAGAAAAATGGAGAAAAAATAGTTTTATTCTCCCTTAGGCATTCAAGATGAAGTCCCGAAGTCCTGCACGAAGGCTACAAAGGTTATAGCCTTTCCTTCGAGTTGTTGAAGAAAGATCAACATCCAAGCTAGAAGAGATGCCTGTGAAGGAGCTTGCACTTCAGTGGCATTTTTAAGTCAATCAAGAATGAGCCCTGTACGAATACCAACAGAGGCCGGGTATGTGTGCGGCTCTAATAGGAACCCTGAAGATCTGTCGAATCCAATGCGATCAGAGTAGAAGATGGATAGCGATCGAGATAAGTGTTCTATCATTCTCTGATTTTTATTTTATTTTACATCTGATTAAATATGATATAAATCTGATTAGCATATTAGAAATATCCTACTTTAGGTTCTTTTAAATTATTATGCATGCCTTTTATGAAAAAAGTTTTCATAATTGTAGTTTCTGATGCTTTATGATTTTTGAAACCTTAGATATAAGCTTGCTTACACCTAGATTTCCTTCACACAGAGCCAATGCCTTGGCCACTCACTTGGTCTCCCAAGGCTTGGGAGCACCACATATGCATCGATAGGGTCATGTGTAGTCCATACCATCAGCAGCCAACTCCCCGCCGAATGCAAGGTGAAGCATCTCCAAACATTTTGCCTATTGGGACTGGGGGCCAACCATCCAGACTTTAGCAAGCATAGTGTCGAGCCCCGTAGTCTTTAACTTCAACTTCTTATACCCGAGGCAAAGGAGAGGCTCGTCCTAAGAAGTCGGGGGCATCTGATACACCTAAAGATAGTCAAGCCTACAAGGTGTCCAGTGTGGCCACTACATCACCCGCCAGCATAGTATAGAAAGCAGACTTCTCATATCCTACCACCTATTTATTAGAAGCCATGTTGGAAGAATCCCTGTACCTCTCTTTTCTGTAAGGGAGCAGATGACCCAGCACCACCACTCCCATAGAAGAATATTCTAAATTATTAAAATGTAAAAATACCTATATCTAAAATATAAACAACTATTACATTTTTTTTTACAAAGTTAACCTTCTATCTTTTTTGTTTACTTTTTTTTTGTAGTCCAAAATATAACTTATCAATTGATGATGATTTCCAAAGGAAAAGGAAAGGAAAAAAAAATGCTTCATAAAAATATTACAAATTTCAATATATTAGTTGGATGCTAGTAATTTTAAATTTCATGGAAAGCAAAAACTAAAGATTTTCAAAATTTTGGAATGGGAAAAAAATTATGGAATTTTAATACTAAGACATTGCACTACATATGGAGGAAAATATATATCGCATCTTATTTTTTTATACATATTTTATCACCAACAATGAAAAAAAATTGCAAAATACTTCATGAGTCAAATAACAGTAATTACATTGTAAATCAAAATTATAAAGTATACTTTATACATTCCTTAGAATCTAGTTGAAAAAAGAATACTGGTTTGTATCCAAAACTTATAACAAATTATAGATTGAACATTGAATGGAAATTGTTGGGATAAACCAGCTCAGCAAAGGCTAATTGCTGGTTCAAAGGTATAATTCAACCCCTTTTGAACTGGTCGCCCATACCAAAAGGCTCGAAGGTGACTCCATAGGCTGAAGAAGCAAGAACTCGACATCATCATTTCAGTCTCATTACTGGGTCAGTCTTCGGCCCATGCCAAATAGAGCGGTCCCGAAGCACATCCCTAATTCATACTATGCCAAGCACTCGATGGCAGGTCGGTCTTCTTCAGATCACTCCGAAGAAGATGATCACTTTATTCCCCAACTTGCTCTGAAAAGAACTCCAGTCCACTCCAAAGAAGGCCATTCCGATTCGAATGGCTGGGGTGTCTTCAGCCTACTCCGAAGAGGATATGTGCAAAGCAATCAGCTGATTCGATGTTAGACCCTTTCAAAAGAGTGGCCCTAAAGCAAATCTCCCATTGATCTCCAATCTCCATATGTGGATATGGTTGTTGTAACCAACCACGTAGCCACTAACTCCAACAATATCAAAGTGGCCAAAATCAGCCATATGGCCACTAACTCTAGCACCAACAATATCTAGGTGGCCAGAATCAGGTAGTAACCACTTATGATCGTGGAGGGGTTAAGCTAACCAACCCCACTTAACCAGAGACAAGTGGGTTTAACTGCATTTTTGGTACATCTCCCATTATAAATATTGGGAAGAGGGGGCACTCAACAAGCAAGCTAAGGCAAGTAAGCCAAGCAAACCAAATTCTCTGAGTCTCTTTCATTCTCTCTCTCTAAGACTCTCTATTCTATTGCTCGAGCCTTCACTGACTTAGGCATCGGAGTGTCTCCCACCAGAGAAAATCTGATCAGGGGGTCTGTTTTACAGAATTCTCGGGAGATGAGCCAACGATCCAGCAGCTCCGTCTGGTCCGCGGAGGTTCAACACCAATAAATTAGCATGCCAGGTAGGGGGTGGCGACAGAGCTACCATTCCCTCTTGAAAAGAATAGTTCGAAGAAGCCGTAATAGTGAAAGGTAAGGCTCAAAATGCTTCGACGAGCAGGGGATGTCTACCCTCTCAAAGGAATGATCCTCCGGTGGAGAATAATGTCCCACCTCCCACACTAATCGTGGGACAATACCAGTTCGAAGCCCTCCTGAACCGGGTTGACACTCTCACAACCATGGTTCAGGATTTTTAAGAGACCGCCCTTCAGGTGGGGCACCCACCGGCCAGCTCTAGGCATAGCCACCGGTCTAAAGAAAAGGGAGACCACCACTAAGGATCTACCCGACACTCTCTTTGGGATCGGCCCTCTCATAAGGGCCGAAGTTCCTGACATTCGAAGCGCACTGATGACCGATATGCAAGGAAGAGATCCAGATGATCTCCCTCTGTCTTCTCAAAAGACTCTATTCCTGAAAGTGTTGGACAGAAAGGAGCCCACTACGACTACGAAGAAAAGTTTAAGATGCTTAAAGCATAGATCGCGAGGCTCCGCGATCAAAAAAGAGACGGCGAGGTCATGGCTTATGACTCGCGGCCTTCGTTCACCTCCAGAATAATGGAGGAAGTCATCCCTTGGCATTTTAAAGTCCCTCAAAAGGAATCCTACGATGGGACCACCGACCTCCTTGATCATCTGGGTAGCTTCAAGGCCCACATGATGATCCAAGGAGCCTTCGATGCATTTTACTGCTTGGCCTTTCCAGTGATTCTAAAGAAGGCAGCTCGAATGTAGTATTTGAGCATATGTCCAGGTACTATCGACTCCTCTGAATTAGAAAAATTATTTATCTCATATTTTAAGACTTCCCGGAAGATGCCCCAGAATATCGATAGCTTGTTCCTCCTTCATCAAAATGAAGGAGAGAGCCTCAAGGACTACATCGCGAGATTCAATTCTGCCACTCTTGAGATCCCTGATTTCAATGAGTATGTGGCCATGTCCGCTTAAAAGAAGGGGCTTCGGTTATCCAGGCTCACATTTTCTTTAAACAAAAGGTTTTCGACAAGCTACACTGAGCTCCTGGTAAGAGCTTAGAAGTATGCAGTGCCGAAGAGCAAGCAACAAATCAGTACCTGATTGAAGGAAAATCTATTCCCAAGAAGAAGAGCAATACGGAGCCGAATCCCCCTGCACCCTCCAACTACGATGACTTCACTTGACGACGTAGTCCCAGGCCTAAAGCATTAGGTGGAAAATTTGATTCATATACTCCCCTCAATCTCCTAAGGAATAAAATCTTGATGGAGATAGAGAAAGAGAGCTACCTCCAACAGTCGCATCCCATGAAGACGTTCTCCTCTACGAGGAATAGAAGCAAGTACTGTCGATTCCATAGGGATCATGGCCATAATATTGAAGATTGCATCCAACTTAAGGATGCAATAGAATACCTAATCAAGAGGGGATACTTGGAAAAATACGTCGCCATCCAAAACCTCAACCTGAAGCTACTGCCTCTCATAGGGCCATTGAAGAAGCTGAACTACCTAACCAGAGGCCTACTGACGGAAGGGTGGGCAAGCTACATCGATAAATTGACTGGAGGAGAATCGAAGAAGATGATCCCAAGAGGCTCAAGGGCAATAACTCCGTATACCTCTCTAACAATGACCTCCAGGGAGTTTAGCTCTCGCATAATGACCCCATTGTAGTCTCGACCGTCGTAGCCAATTATGATGTAAGAAATATTTTATTAAACAATGGAAGCTCCATCGATGTTTTGCTTTATGATGCATTCTCCAAGATAGGTCTGTCTAGAGACAAGCTACAAAAATCTCCTATACCCCTGACTAGGTTTGGAGGCAACCAAATCGGAAGCATACTTGATGAAGAATGAGCAAGGCTGATCCATTTTCTATGGAACAGCACCGATGTCTTTGCCTGGTCAACTTCGGACATGCCTAGAATCCCTACGGCAGTAATTACTGATCGGCTGGAAGTTGCCTCTACTATAAGCCGGTCTGGTAGAAGAAGAAAAACTTTGCCCCTGAAAGATAGAGGGCGATAGATGAAGAAGTGAGTAAGCTTCTTAAAGCTCGATTTGTCCGAGAAGTATGTTATCTGGAGTGGATAGCTAATGTTGTAATGGTAAGAAAGGCCAACAGCAAGTGGAGGATTTGTATTGACTACATAGATCTCAACAAGGTTTACCCAAAAGACTGCTTTCCCTTGCCAAAGATAGACCAGCTGGTCGACGCCACTGCTGGTCACCAGCTACTAAGCTTCATGGATGTTTTTTCTAGCTATAACCAGATACGAATGGATCCTGAGGATAAGGAGAAGACGTCCTTCGTAATAGAGAAGAGACTATATTGCTACAAGATGATGCCATTTGTCTTAAAAAATGCCGGGATGACATTGCAAAAGCTGATCAACAAAGTATTCGAGAAGCAACTGGGGAAGAACGTGGAGGCGTATGTCGATGACATGATCATAAAAAGCCTTCTCAAAGAGGACCACATTAAAGACTTGAAAGAATCTTTCAACACCCTACAGCATCACTAGATGAAGCTGAACCCAACCAAGTGTACCTTCAACATGACCTCCGGTAAATTCCTGGAATTTCTCATTACCAAACGAGGGATAGAGGCCAACCTGGAGAAGATACAAGCTATCCAAAGCATGGGGTACCCCTCTTGCAAAAAGGAGGTACAACAGTTGACCGGGAGAATCGCCTCTTTAAGCCAATTCATCTCTCGGTCAGTCGAAAGGTGTCTCTCTTTCTTTAAAGTCCTTCATCAGTCACAAAATTTTGAATGGTCCGAAGACTACCATGGTGCCTTTGAAGAACTGAAGGAGTATTTGGAGAATCCCCCTCTACTTTTAAACCCAAAGAAGGAGAGACCCTCTATATATACCTCTCCACTTTGGACGAGGCAATTAGTGCGGTACTCATCCGAAAGGGGATGGACAACCTTCAAAAACCAATCTACTACACCAGCAAAGTATTACATGATGCCGAAGTGAGATATCCCAGGATACAAAAGCTCATATACTTGCTGGTGATTGCGGCGAAGCGCTTGCAAACATACTTTCAATCCCACTCTATTGTGGTCATGATGGACCAACCCTTGAAAGCTATCCTCTGATGCCCTGATTCTTCAGGGAGGATAGCAAAGTGGGCCATAAAGCTTAGAGAATTCGATATCAGCTTCCAGCCTAGATCGATAATGAAAGCACAGGTGCTGGCTGACTTCATAGCCGAATGCACATGGGGTCCAAAAGATGACTCGCAACAAGTCGAAAAAGATGAGGCCATCCAAAGAGATTCAGAGTCTACATGGATGCTCCATGTAGACGGGGCTTCAAACTCAGTGAGATGCGGAGCGAGCCTCATACTAGCCAGCCCAAGCGGGCATACTATAGAATATGCTCTACGCTTCTCTTTCCATGCTTCGAACAATCAGGCTGAATATGAAACCCTTCTTGCAGGACTCCGAATCATAAAAGAGCTGGGGATTCGGAGGATCCAAATCTTTTCAAGTTCTCAGCTAATGGTAAACCAGGTGAAGGGTGAGTTTGAAGCCCGGGATCCTGCCATGGCTCAATATTTAGACAAAGCACGGGCTTTGGTTTCTCAGCTAGAATTCTTCGAGAACGCCCATGTCCCACGAATGGAGAACTCCCGAGCTGACACACTATCCAGACTCACCTCTACTATCCCTGAATCCCTCGGTCATACCTTCATAGAGTATCTAGAAGCTCCAAGTACAGCAGAAGAAGTACTAGAGGTACATCCTATTGAGCACGAGCCCAGCTGGATGGACCCTATTCTCAAATTTTTGAATGAAGGCATATTACCCTAAGACAAGGTTGAAGCCAAACAAATCCGTTGGATGGCATCCTAGTATGTTATCCTGGATGGAACTCTATATAAGAGATCTTTTACGCAACCTCTGTTGAATTGTCTGGGACCATATGATGCCAACTATGCCCTAAGAGAAGTTCATGAGGGCATATATGGAGATCACTTAGGGGGCAGATCCCTAGCGTACAAGATAATGTGCCAAGGTTATTATTAGACAACCATTCAGAAGGATTTCATCGACTTTGTCCAAATGTGCAACCAGTGCCAGAAATATGCTAATATTCAAAAATGGCCAGCAAGACAGCTGACCCAGCTAACGGTACCATGGCCCTTCGCTCAATGGGGCATGGACATTCTTGACCCATTTTCATCAGCATCTGGATAATAGAAGTTTTTCATTATGGCTATCGATTACTTCACCAAGTGGATCGAAGCCGAACCCTTGGCACACATTACTGAAGGAGAGGTCGAAAGCTTCGTGAGGAACTTCATTATATTTCAGTTTGGAATTTTCCATGCCATAGTCACTGATAACGAGAGACAATTTGACAATCCAAAGTTCAAGGACTTCTGTGCCCAATACCATATACTCTATAAATTGACTTTTGTCGGCCATCCCCAGGCTAACGAGGAAGCTGAAGTAACGAACCGAACTATTCTCCACAATCTGAAGACTAGGCTGAATGATGCCAAAGGGCTCTAGGCCGAAGAACTAAATTTTGTTCTTTGGACATATCGGACAACTCCTAGAATGGCCACCGACGAGTCTCCATTTCATTTGACTTACAGCACCGAAGTGGTTCTTCTTGTGGAGGTTACTTTGCAATCCTTAAGGATTGACTAGTACAAGGAGCTAGAAAATTCGGAATGCCGAAGAGTGGACTTGGATCTGCTACAGGGCACCAGGCTTCGTGCTCAAATGAAGATAGCGACGTACTAATAGAGGGTCGCCAAATACTACAACTCTAGGGTGAAGGAACGAACCTTCCAACCTGAAGATTTAGTACTGCGAAGGTCTGAAGTATCCAAGCCGATGGAGCAAGGCAAGCTTTCCCCCAATTGGAAAGGCCCATATTGAATTGAGGAAGTTGTACATCTAGGGACTTATCGGCTCGAGACCTTAGTTGGCTCTGTGCTATCTCGGCCTTGGAATGTAGAGAATCTTCGCAAGTATTATCAATAAAAGTTTCCTTTTAGAAAGACTTCAATAAAAAGTCCATTCAAGGAGGGCCTAATCAGCCTATCTTACTCTCAATCAAAGGCACAGGGATTGTTCAAGCAACCTACCCTACGGTAAATCTGCTGACGTATCGAGGTAGGTCTAATCAGCCTATCTTATTTATGATCAAAGGCATAGGGATGGTTCAAGTAACCTACCATACGATAAATCTGCTGACATGCCGAGGTGGGGCTAATCAACCTATCTTATTCCTAATCAAAGGCACAGAGATGGTTCAAGCAACCTACCCTACGGTAAATCTGTTGACATGCCGAGGTAGGTCCAATCAGCCTATCTTATTCCTGATCAAAGGCACAAGGATGGTTCAAGTAACTTACCCTACGGTAAATCCACTGACATGCCGAGATAGGCCCAATCAACCTATCTTATTCCTAATCAAAGGCACAGGGATGGTTCAAGCAACCTACCTATGGTAAATCCATAGACGTGCCAAGGTGGGACTAGACAACCTACCTTATTATCAATAAAATGCCTAAGGATGGTCCCATCGACATACCCTAATGGCGAATTTGATCAACATGAATAGATAAGCCTCTCTATGGATTCCGCAAGCTCAGACTCCTAAGTCCAAGAAGAAGATGGGGCCGACATGAAATCTTAAAATTCTTTACGAATACACTACCCAAATATTTATGATACCGAAGAGTTTACACTGAGCATTGTTCTGGGATGTGTTTGCCAATCAAGCCAAAATTTTTGTTTTGTAAAATGGAGAATCTCTGTTCATTGATGGAAAAGTAGTACAATCGACCGACTTACATCATCAAAAAAGAAGAAGAGAGAGAAAAAGAAAGGGAGCTGCAGCAAGAAGCTATTTTTCTTCAGCATCAGGAGCGAAGACCCCCTCGCCGACCTTTTTAGATGGAGGGGCCGACGCCGTCCTGCTAACGAGTTTTGTTTCCTTCATCTCCTCGCCCAGCACAGCAAGAGAAGAAGCATCCAGATTTGGATAAGCCCTCATGACTTTATTCAGGCAGTCCGTATAGTTGACAAGGTAGCTCTCTGTCCCAACTTCATGCATTTCATCGCCAAAGGGCTCGACTTCTTATAAGCTTCGATAGCCTGGAAAGTGCTCTTCTCAACCTGCTATACCCTTTGATTGGCTGATGAAATGTCCATCTCCAGCTAAGCAATTTTGTTCTCCGGTTTGGCCTTATGGGCTGCTGCCACCTCGGCATTACGAAGGCAATCCCTCATCAGTAGTTCAGCTAAAATTTCCTTCTTCCTTCTCCTTTGCAACTCCGCCACCACCTCGGCACATACGTCTCAAGCATCCTTAACTCCTTTTCCAAGGAACTATTTATGGTGACAGCCTTGTCCAGTTTTTCTTTAGTGGCGGCTCGAAGCCCTTCAGCTGCTTCTCTCTCGGCTATGGCCAGAGCCAACTGGCTACGAAGGCTTTTGTCAAAGTCGATAGACTCACGAACGCTCTCTTCCAATAGAGAAACATCATGGATGACCTATCAAAGATAAACACATATAAAGTTAGTTTGACCGATGCTGATGTACCTACGATACTTACATCGACACTCATTTATTGCATCCTGGGATAAATAAAGGAAAAAGGGTCTCTTGGCCCTTGCTCCTTAGCCTCCTTCCCGTCCTTCCGGGGGACAGCCAAAGTCTTCGCCTGCCTCATATCACTATGACCAGCATCGGCAACGGACATGCCGAATCCCCCAAAACTCTTCCCTTCTATAGTTGGAAGTTCGGGCTTGATATTCCTCGCAGTGACGAGAGCTCTGCTCACGTCCAGCGGGCCTCGCTCTCCTAGATAGCCCTGCAAGAGCGGTCCCAACCGGACGTCCAGCCAATTGTCCAAGCAAAGGGACTTGCTCCTCTTCCAAGGAAGAATCTATGTCGATAGGAACTCCACCATCGGTCCGAACCCGTGGGAGCACCAGGACGTAGACCCATTTTTGGTCTGACCTTCTCACCAGAGGGGCCCCCGTCAGCCATTTCCCCGTCGCCCATCAGAGCCGCGCTATGTCTGGCCTCATGGTTAACAAGGACTCTTGAAGCTAACTGTAGCAGAAAGAGAAGGAAAGATCGCTTAGGGGGCGACATTGCCAAAAAACTCAAAAAAGTTTGATCTATGGGGGTGTTAGTCTCTTATATAAAGCCCGTCAATGGCTCAGATTGACCTCCCATATTGTGAGCCACCCTCCGATTATGCCATGTGTGCTCACCCTAATCGATAGGGGCCTCGATCCATGTGAAGGTGGCTGTGAGAAGTCTGGGAGTTGCGATTGATTCGATCCCTGACATGCACAGCTTTAGTAGCTCTGGTCATCGTAGTCCCATGACCTGGCAATAACTGCCTCGCCAACGGTAATTGGACATCTGGCAAGAATGGAGCGTCACATTGGTCTGTGAGCTAGGATCTCCATCAAATATCAAGATTCCTTAATTATGAAAAGCTGGCTCATGAGCAGGAAAAGGCTGACCTGACGAGAAGCCGGAATGAACGGCTTGTCACCAAGATCAGCGATCTTGCCGAAGTCCAGTTTAAAAACCATAGGCAACGAAGAAACCTAAATCCAAGCCGAAGGTGTTCATATGCCTGAAGATGGATTGCTATCTAAAAGGTCGTAGCCCATCCGAAGACCTCACACTTAGAAAATTTACATCCAAGTTAGAGGTTATTGTATATTTGGAAGCGGCTACCTATCCGAAGACCTCACACTTAGAGAATTTACATTCCATTTGAATGTTAGTGCATATTCGCAAGCGGCTACCTATCTGAAGAGCCCACACTTCAAGAATTTTTATTAGAGGTTCTAATTCAATGAATACCATCTATCAGAAAACGGCAACTCATCAGAAGACTCTTCACTCCAGAAAGCTTCTGTTCAAGTTAAAAGTTATCATATTTTTCAAAAAAATGGCTACCTACTTGAAGATCGCAACGTGTCCAATGACTTTATATTTAGGAAAAATTCATCCAATTGAAAGAAAAAGTGTGTTTTCATTCATGTTCAGGCAGATCTGATTACACATCTTTTTCTTACAAAAAAATAAATAAAAGCTACAAAGGCCTATTCATCTGCTACGAGAACTTCCGGATCAGCAGCGGGAAGTGACTCTTCAGCATAAATCGAAGGAGAGGTCTCATTTGCTTGAGCCAAAGTAGGTGGATCAGCCATGGTCAGCTCTCCAACCTGTTCTTGGCCTTCAGCTATGGCTGGGACTTCTTTAGCCTGTCCAGGCACTTCTTCATCTTCGGCAGGGGCCACAGACTCGATTTTAACGGGGGCCGTGGGTCCTTCTTCTTCCTCGATGATCTCATACGTTGGGATGCTCAAAAGATCAAGATCAGGGTAAAGCCCCTTGACCTCCTTAAGCCCATCGTTGAAGCTGTATTGGTAACTGACCACACTTGACTCAGTTACCTCTTCCTTAAACACCGAAGACTTCTTGAAATCTTCGACTGCCCTGATCACCTGCTCCTTCGAAGCCTCGAACTCCCTAACCACTACTTCGACCTTCTTGGTCACCTCGTTATCCCTCTTGGCCACCTCATCGGCCTTCTGCTGAATCTCCTTGGCAGAGTGCTCCAAGAAGTGCATCTGTTTCTCCCTCTTTTGGAGCTTGGCCTCCTATTCAGAGATCTTCAATTAAGCTTTTTTCAGCTCATTCTTTAGACCTTGAATCTCAGCGTCCTTATTCTTGAGCTTCTCTTCCATGGCCAGTTTCAACTCTTTGTCCACTTCTTTTTTGGCTTTCACCATTTGAAGCTCTTCTTTCAAGCTCGTGAGGAAGTTATCGAACGCTTCCATGCTTTCTTCCATGAAAGTGATATCATGGACTAGCTACATCAAGTCACCAAAATATGAAGTTAGTTATGCCGAAGACCACCATAAGAAGACGAAGGAAGATAAGACATCGTACCTTCAACATGGAAGAGAAGGCTGAATCAGACACCTCTACAAGGCATCGATTCATGGTGGTTGCCGAGTCACGGGGCAACAATGTGGCCTTCAATACTCTTCTGGCCACATCGAGAAGTGCTAGACCCCTCATGTCAAAGAAGAGAGAGAGGTCTATCTCGCAATCCCTATCTAGGGGAGTATTCCTTATCGGACTTCCCTCGACTTGAGGTGCCTTGCCCTTATCCCTCGCAGATGGCAAGGCACTGGTAGGTCGGTAGTCGGGGCTGCGATCAGACTTTATGAGATTTGAATCGAGGAACTCCCCCTGGGCGGAAGCTCTACTGATGGGACCTCGACCTCCCCGATGACTCCCTCACAGGAGTGATTTTCTTGCTGGCTCCCTCCTTTCGGGCCTTCTTTCGAACTTCCGATCCCGTTGGAGGAACTTAGGATTCTTTCCTTTTAGCAGATTGGCGAAGCAAGCTGACATCAAGCTTCATCTTGCCACCTGCCAGTAGAAACAAATCTCAAGGTCAGCTAGCAGGGGTGACTATGAAGCTGGATAAAAGTCGAAGCCATCTACTGGTTATACCTAACGAAGAGGACTTGCTAATCTGAGCAAGATGGAGATTCCTCTCTTCTAACAGTTCCCAGATAGAAGTGACCTCAGACTCAGACAACAATCTAAAATTCTGCTGGTCGGCCTTTAGAACCTTCTTACTGGTATTTGCACTCAGACAGGGTTCTCTCCATTCTGTATCGAACCTCTATGGTTGAGAAGAAGAGACAGACAAAAAGTTGGGTTTCCATCCATGGATGGCACTAGGTATATCCTTAATTATTTTATGACCAGGACGGGGGCCGATGACCCACCACCCATAGCCGTAGAAGTCTCTCTTCAAAGAGAAGAGATGAACAAAAAGTTGGGTTTCCACCCATGGATGGCACTAGGCATATCCTTAATTATTTTACGACCAGGACGGGGGCCGATGACCCACCACCCGTAGCTGTAGAAGTCTCTCTTCAAAGTGAAGAGAGAAGTGAACAGACTAGTCCTGGGCCTCACATTTGCTATATGGCAACGGACCAAAAGCCCATAAATATTTCGAATGCTGTTCAGAGTCAACTGCACTGGGATGACATGGTACATGTGAAAGACTTTGGCAGAAAAGGGATGCAACGGAAAGCGAAGACCAGCTTTCAAGTGGTCTTCATATATAGCAATGGTACCAGGTAGGGGCCTATTTACTCTCTCTTCAGACTGTGGAAGTATGAAAGGAAAGTTATCAGGAATACGATAATACTCCCATAGGCGACCGATCCTATCAAAGAACAAAGAGCTGGGGATCAACTCCGGTCGGGACTCAACGATGGTCCCCCTAATTGGTCTTGGGGTACTAGACGATTCAACCTCTCCCCTGCCGGAGGGGGTCCTACCGGCGGCCGGAACCTCTAGAGTCCTAACCATGGTGGAAAAAGGAGAAGGAGAGGGGAGGCCCTACCTGTAAGAAGGACTATGAACCAAGAGGAAGACAAAAGCTAAGACAGCGGAAAGCAAAATGCACAGAGCAAAGAATCTTCCTCTGCCAACCTACTCCCCTTTATATAGGGGGGCAAAAGGCATTTCGGGTAGCCTCTTCAAAAGAGGAGATGTCTTTCCAATCATGCCATTTATGAAGGCACCGATCGTGGATGCGAAGCCCCAAATGATGTCAATCGATTTGACGGGGGAAAAACCAAAACTGTCAGCCACGATCCATGTGACTACATCTGACGGCTGGGATTAAGTTTATACCTTCTATCCAAAGAACAAGATGGTGCCATGTCCCCCATCCAAACTGAAGCCAAAGAGCCCGTCAGGTCACCATAATGGAAGGAACATACACGATTCATCCACTCGCCATCTCCTTTTCATAAGCCAATGAGTGAGCAATATATATCCCCCGCACGACTCTCGAATCAGGTGGTAGTTATTGCAAATGACTAAATTGAAGATTCTCCATCATTGATTATGCCTTTTTCATCGGTAAACGATAATTCATAAGTACTCCCACTTCTCAAAGCCAATTATTGCTTCGAAAACTAGGAGTGGGGGGCAACTATTGGGATAAATTGGCTCAGCAAAGGCTAATTGCTGGTTTAAAGATATAATTCAACCCCTTTTGAACCGGTCACCCATACCAGAAGGCTCGAAGGTGACTCCACAAGCTGAAAAAGCAACAACTCGATATCACCGTTCTGGTCTCATCATTGGGTCAGTCTTCGACCCATGCCAAAGTGAGCGGTCCTGAAGCATATCCCTGATCCATACTATGCCAAGCACCCGGTGGCAGGTCAATCTTCTTCAGATCACTCCGAAGAAGATTGGTCCGAAGAAGACGACCGCTTTATTCCCTAACTTGCTCCAAAAAGAACTCCAGTCCACTCCAAAGAAGGCTATTCCGATACGAACGGCTGGGATGTCTTCAGCCTACTTCGAAGAGGATAAGTGCAAGGCAGTTAGGCGATTCGACCTCAGACCCTTCCGAAGGAGTGGTCCTGAAGCAAATCTTCCATTGATCTCCAATCTCCAAACATGGATATGGTTATTATAACCAACCACGTAGCCACTAACTCCAACAATATCAAAGTTGCCAGAATCAGCCATATGGCCACTAACTCCAGCACTAACAATATCAAGGTGGCCAGAATCAAGCAGTAACTACTTATGGTCGTGGAGGGGTTAAGCTAACCAACCCTACTTAACTAGAGGTAAGTGGGTTTAACTGCATTTTTGGCACATCTTTCATTATAAATACTGGTAAGAGGGGGCACTCAACAAGCAAGCTAAGGCAAGTAAACCAAGCAAAACCAAATTCTCTGAGTCTCTTTCACTCTCTCTATCTAAGAACTCTCCATTATGTTGCTTGAGCCTTCACTGACCTAGGCATCAGAGTGTCCCCCACCAGAGAAAATCCGGTCAGGAGATTTGTTTTGCAGGATTCTCGGGAGGCGAGCCGGTGATCCAGCAGCTCCGTCCGGTCCGTGGAGGTTCAATGCCAACATAAATTATATAAAATTTTTGTTCACCAATGACCTAACATCAAGATCGAACATCTTCTTATACATGTCTAGCTTCTCTATCAGTACATCATAATCATTTTTCAATAGTCTATATTTATCAATAGCCAAATCGTGGCTTTGTTGCAATATCTTATGCATCGTATTGAGATTATTATATGTAGCTTTCATTCTTCAATATTAATATTTGTAATATCATTTATCTATGTAATTGTAATCAACAATTTCAAATCTAAAACAATCTTTCTGAAAATTTATAACAATTTTTGCTACATTTTCTTCGAACTCAATATGTACCATTTCCATTTCTCCTATTATCTTGTTATGTTCAATAAATCCATTTCCTATTCCTTGGCTTGATCTAAGAACAATTTCCACACTAGCTTGTAGTAGGCTAGAATCACATACGACTACACCATATTTCGAAGCCATTAACCCTAACCCAGTAGCAATCTCTTGCAACACAATTTCTAAAAAAATTTAATTATATTTATATCTACAATTATAGTTAATTATGGAATTAGAATTGTAAAACAAAATCATTCTTCAATCTATTAAAATTATATAAAATCAATTACATGTCTACAACTGAGGGGAAAAAACTTAAAATTTACCTGGCCTTATATCATATTAAAATCAATTACATGTTTATAACTCAAGGAAAAAAAATTAAAATTTACCTGGTCATATATAAGAATTAATGGATCCTAGAGTTTTTATTTCTATGCTAGAATTTGATTTAATAGAATTATAACTTCTCTTATTTTATAGAATTTTTTTATAAATTTTGCTCACTTGAAGCTAAATATATACAATTGCATTATCTTATATGATTGATGCAACTTTTTAAAAATTTTCTAATCAATAATCGTCAACCCAGGATATTTGGAATGTCAAAAATTAAGGCATCGATATGTAATATTGATAAAAAAAAATTGTTTTCAGATCCTTATAGTCATCACACCTAACATTGAATGGACTAGGTATTTATCTTAGCAATTATCAAATCAATGGTGAGTTCTATTTGATTTGGCATTTGAATTCACGAATGAATCGAATTAAACTTAATATTTGTCAAGCTGTTGTTTTATAAAAATAGAAAAATGGTTCAACTAAACATTTTTTTCCAAAAAAAATGTAAAATGTATGATATCATTTTTATAAAGTTATTGAAATATGTATATATATATATATATATGTGTGTGTGTATATATATATATATATATATATATATATATATATATATATATATATATATATGTATATATATATATATATGTATATATATATGTATGTATGTATATGTATGTGTATGTATGTATGTATACATATGTATTCTTCTAAATTTTTTAAGTTATGTAATAAAAATATAATTTTCATTGATATTTTTATAAGCTTTAATTTAATATTTCTAACAAAATAATTTATACAACTTTATAATCCATCTACCTTTTTTAAATCTTTTTCAAATAATGTTTTTTATGTATATATAATATATATTTTTTCAAAATTTCTTAAGTTATGTAATTAAAAAATAGATTATTTTAAAACCAAAAATCTTGCCACAACTTTGGAATTCATTTCAATTTTTAATATTTTTTTATTAAAATTTTTATGTTTATGTATAGATTTATGTATTTTGCAATTCTTTTATGTATATATAGAGATATATATTATTTATATAGATATATATAAATATTAATCTATAATTTGGGTGGGCATTGTTATATACTCTAAACAAATATTTAAAATAAAATAATTTAACTATATTATAGATTTTTTTAATGCTAAATAACATTTTTTTCAAATATTGAAAAAATATTTGGCTTATTTTTTTTGAAATATTTTTGTTATGTACATATATAGATATATATTTTTCAAGTTTTCTAAGTTACATATTAAAAATAAAATATTGATTAATATTTTTATAGGCCTTAATCTAATATTTATAACAAATTAATTTAATTATATTAGTGATATTTTTCAACACCATATAATATTTTTTGTAACATCAAAAATGCTACAACAACTCTGGAATTCACCTAGACTTTTTTTTCCTAATTTTTTTTTCAATGTATACTTCCTAAAATGTCAAAAATATATATTAATTTTTTTCTTAAGCTTTTTTAAAATTCAAGGATTATTTGGTAATTATAGTGAATGTGTGGAATGCTCCATTAAAACAAAGAATGTAGGGGTTTTTTATAAAAATATATATTTTTTAAAACCTTCGTTTAGAAGGTTCCCATCTCTTCGTGGCATTATCTCTTCCTCTCCCCATTCTCTCGTCCCTTTCCCTCTATCACCAGATTACCATGATGTTTTCCTTTTTCCTTTTTCCTTCTCTCTACTCTCATCTCCCCCTCCGACCACCATCTCATCCTCTTCCCATTTTTCCATTCCCATCACGTTGCTCACTCACCTTACTCGCCCCTTTCCCTCTACCAACTCCTCTCTCATATCTTTTCCAGCCGGTATCCTAGTTTTCCTCTTCGCTCATCTAGAGAAGGTGAGGTAAAAGATTTAGGATGAAATAATCATGAGAAGGTAGTGGAGAAGGTTAAGAAGAGCGGCCCCTCTTTTCTTTTTGGAGGAGAAGGTTGGAGGGAGGGGAAGAATGGTGACAGGAGTGGAATGCCAGCTATTACAGGTAAACCAATTTCTTTAACTTTATTTTTTTGGTGCATATTTTTTTCTAGTAGGGTTACATGCAGCGGATTGGATCGCTTTAGACTTTTGAATTAATATTCTATCTCGTTAAGGTATTTTACCAAAAACATCATAAGCATAATTAACAAGTACAAGAAAAACAAGAAATTTATATGGTTCATAAAATCTACCTACATCCACATAAAGGAGGAGCAATCTACTATATAATCATCCCAAAATTGGGTACAAAGATGATACAAATATCCAAATAAAAGAATCCCAAAATAATCACAAAAGAGACATAAATAAATCATAACAATAAACCAAATGGACAATACCTTTCTCAACCTTGGCTATGAATCAAGAAAAGATAATCTAAGAGATAAGATCAATACCTTCTCGACCATGGTAATCAATCAAGAGAAAGATACTTTTCTAGGTGGTGAAGAATAAAATAATAAGTACCTTCGGCAATCGGAGCACAAACAAATTCAAGACCAAGAGATTGGGACCAAAGGACTATGATAAACAGAGAGCAACAGAGACTTGGAGACTTTACAAAACTAAGGGCCTCATACTCCTTTTAAAGAAAAACAACAAAGAAGAGTCCGGGTCGAAGAATGCCAGAGTTTTCAAAGATGAAGTCCAAATCAAAGAAGAGTTCCTAATGAAAAAAACTCTTCTATCCATCCCAAACTCTATTGGAGAAGGAATCCAATTCAAAGAAAAAAACTATAATTCCCAAATTGTTGTTATTTGGAGCAACAGCAATAACAATTTCCTATTTTGTTTTTCCTCTGCTTCCTCCTTTTTTTCCTTTTTTTGGTTCCTTGAATCCATGTCGATGTTTTTCCCTTTCCTCTCCTTCCATGTCACCCGATCCTTCTCTCAATTTTGGCCCCATCTCTAGATTCCAGTCCTTCTCTCGATTTCCCTTTAGCCTAAGTTTTCCCTCTCTCCTTCCTTGTCCCCTGATTATTCTAGGTTGATGTTTTTCCCTTTAGGCTAATTTTCTCACCTCTGTCCCTATGTCCACATTCTTCCCTTTAGCTGGATCACCTTCATTCTGGCTACAACCATTCTTCCACTACTGTTGGCAAGACCTAGGGTGTGGGGTTTTTGGCTTGATAAAGTTAGGGTTAGGGTTTAGGTTTTAAACTTAGGTCTAGGCTTAGATAACCAATCTAAACCCTAATAGAAAAGCCCAGCCCTAAAACTAATTTATTGGGGTTAGCCTAAGCTAAAATCTAAGCTTAGGCCCAAGTCCAATACCCATAACCTGTCATTGACAGGATTAAGCATAGTCCCAAAATAAGGTAAAGCACAACCCATAGTCTATAATCCAAAGCCCGAACCTGACCCAACTTAACATAGCCTAGGCCCAATCCATAACCTAACTAAGGTCCAATCCATATACCAAACCTGACCCAACCCATAATCTAAAAGCCCAAGCCTAATACTTAGGTCTAAGCCTAATGTCATGGGCTAAAATCCAAAGGCCAGGCCCAATCCATTGTCTAACCTAGGCCTAATGCATAATTTAAGCTAGGCCCAACCCATAATCCATAATTCAAACCTAACCATAGCCTAACCGAGACCTAATCCATAATCTTACCTAGGCCCAATCCGTAATCCATAACCTAGGCTCAATCCATTAACCTAACCTAGGCCCAATCCATAATCCAAAGCTCAAGTCCAATCCATAATCTAACATAGCCCGACCCATATACTAAACCCAGTCCATATAAGTCTAGATCCATACCCATGGATCTGAATCCGACCAAAAACCTGATCCAAAATCCTTTACAAATTTGAATCCTCTATCGGATCCGTATCTTAAATCAGTTTACCTGTTTCACCTATTCAGTTATCTCTTTATCTATCACTTTTTTTCTTTTTTTCCTAGCACTGGAAGGCTACTGTAGTAGCAATCATGCCCAGGTATTTTCGTTCGATTTTTTTAGATTTTCATGGTTATGATGGATGGTTGCTAAATTATAGCAGCAACCACTATTCAACTTGCATGGGCACTGAAAGGCTGCTGCACCATAGCAATAACCATGCTCCAAAATTTTTTTGGTTACAGTAAGGTTACTGCACTGTAGCAGCAACTGTGCCCTGATCCTCTCACCCCTCCTCCCCTAAATAATGTTAAAAAGCATGAATGGAAGGCTGTTGTTACTAAAATAGCAACCCTCCTATAATGTTGATGAGAAATCCAATTACATTTTTCATATGATGCTAAAAACTATATATATAATATTGATGGGGAACAAAAAAAATATCAAATTATCTGATCCTGCTCTGGTCATGAACTTCCTTCTTAAAGAATCCTTACTTAAATAATCCTTTTTTACTATGCACCTAACAAAAAATCAAGATATGCAATGAGGGAAAAAAAAGAAAAGAAAAATACAAACCCTAACTGAAAACTCCACCTTCTTGTAATCTTAACCGAAGCAATTAACCCAGCACCTTCCACAAATGTTTTCTTACAGGAAATTCATCCATGTCCTTTGTCATTCACAAATAAATGCCCCATCTAATCCACCCTTCCCATCATTCTCCCTGCCATACATAGACACTATCCACAACTTCTACAGTACCTTTTTTTTCTTTTTTTATCTCCTTCACTTAATAGTATTAAATAGATTAGTGACATGTCATTATACATACCACACCAAACCATTCTTTCTTTTAATTACCTTCCAAACCTACTCTAAAGACCTGATCAACTATCAAATCATTATGTCCTCTCCCCCTCTCCTCCCTGGTTTCCTTCTTTTTTCAACATAGAATGGTTTAGCAACATGTCACGGTACATCATAAAGCACACCATTCCTTCTTTTAATTATCTCCCAAATTTATAGGTCACTGCATCTCTTCGCTCTCTCCTTTTCTCTATCCCCCTCTCTTTCTCATTTTCAGATTTTTTTCTCAAGCATACCAAAGCTTTTCGCCACCTCACCAAACATAGTGGCACCATCTCAAAGACTTGCACATGTCAATAAATATGCTACATGTTGCATCAGCAGAGTGGAGGGATGCGCTTTAATGTATAGGATAGATGACCATACATGACTTATAAATTCTTTGATATGGATGATAACCTGGCTATCTGAAAGAAAAAAAATAGTTACAGTTGCTAAAAACATTTAAGTATTTATTATCTCACCTTAAACACCTTGTCCACTTATTACCAAAAAACCACCTCACCACTAATTTTTCACATATCTACCTATCATTTACTTAATAACTTGGGGGCCCATCCCTCCCACTCTCACATAAAGCCCATTTTTTCTACCATCTAATGATCTCATCCTATAAAATCACATCCATCCGAGTCCCCACCATACAATCTCCTACACCTCTCCTCTCTCTACCCCCAAAATCCATCTTCGTAATGGCCATCCTCCTCCCTTCTCCAGATGTCCTTTGCTGAGACCCCTCCCTGCATTGTCATTGTCGTTGCCTCTATTCTGCCTCCCTTCACCCTATCTCCTTTGCTTGCATCCCCCACCTCCTCTCATCCTTAGCACCCCTCCGCTCCTATCACCACCTGATCAAGTGGATCCACCTTCATTGCCACCCTTCTAAGTGAGGGATTCCATGCCATCCATGCCTTCATCCAAGCACTCCATCCCATTATCTCTCAAATCCAAGTCAAGAGAATTGCCACCCTCTAAACCCACCTTAGTTTGAAACATCAACTAATGGAGCTAGAGATGGGGTTTTGGATGGTAGAGGCCAAGGTTTCAATCAAAACACAAAGGTGGAAGATTCCTTTATGGATGCAATACCTTATTTTGAGGAGAAAAGTGATCTTATTACTATAAAAGAAGTGCAAAAAGCTACTTTGCCACTTATTGGTGAGGCTTCAATTGTAGGGATGGATATCGTTAAGAAAGATTTGGACTTAGTTGTTCCTTTTATCAAGTTTGGATGGGAGTTCAATAGGCAAAATTATACAAAAAAATGATGGAAGAGAAAATTTTGTTGTAGATGATGCAGGTAGCACTATGAACATTAACAAAGTGGAGTCAAAGAGTGCAGAGGTATGCCTATTGTTGATGGGAAGGTGGATAATAAGAATATTTGTTATTACTAATATAGGATTCAATATGATAATGGTTGTTGAAAGGGCTAAAAGGGATTCAAAGTTAGGTTTTGGAAATCCGATGCAATTGAAGGGTAGAAATAGCAAATACTTTTGCTTCACTATCTAATGTGCTTGAAGATACTTCTCTTGATAAGAATGGTAATAACAAAAAGACTAAGATAGTTGAAAGGCTCAAACTTGACAAAAAAAGTTCTTGAAGTGATGGATAATATGGAAGGTTTTAACATGAACGTAGGTATTAATGACGTTCACAATGTATAAGCCAAGGAATGAGAAATGTCTAAAAGTATAGAGAAGCAAAGGCAATAAGCTTCTAATGTACAAAACAATTAGAATGTTAGGTATTACCATTCCTTTCAAGATTAAAAAAATAAGAGAGTATGATTTTCTATTTCAGATATAATCTAGGATAAAGTGAAGAGCCATCCATGGTGGCTTGGATAATAGAATATAGCAGAGGTAGACATCTGATTGATCGTTCTTGTGACAGAGTGGAGGGGTGCAGATAGGAGGAAGCCGGGGATGTAAACAGATGTGATAGGATGGAGGGAGGAAGAGGCAAGAATAGCAGCAACAACGATGAAGAGAGGGGTAACAAGACAAAAGATTTTCGGAGAGAGGAGGACAACCATTGTGGGGATAGGTTTTGGGGGTGGAGAGATGAGAGAGAGATAGATGATTTAATGGTGGGGATTTGGATAACTGTGATTTTATAAGACTAGATCATTGGATGGTGGAGAAAATGGGCTTTATATGAGTGAATGATAGGTAGACATATAGAAACATCAATGGATGATGTTGAGATGATAAATAATTAAATTTATTTAGTAAATATAATAAAAGATTAATTATAGTTTACTTATCTGAGATTAAGTATGATTTTACTAAGGTTTATGTGGTTTAAAATGTAATAATTAATCTACTTGAGATCAAATTCATCAAACTCCATCTGGCTCCATCACCCACCTGCATTATAAAATGGATTCAAGGATTTCTTTTTACTATAATTATATTGCTATGTTATTTTCCAAATTGCTCAATCAAACTCTAATTCTTCAAATTGAGGATTTTTCCACCAAATTATTGCCTAATTTTTTTCATCATTGTTTTCTTCTCTTCTCTTTTAAAGGAGTTCTCTCTCTTTCTCTCTCTCCCCTCTCCCCTCTCCTCTCTTGTTTCTTTTTCTCTGTATTCTCTTTCGGTAAGAAAGCTTTGAAAATAGAGAGGAAGTAGGGGTTTTTCATGGTGCCAAAGAGAAGGTGGTGAGGGGGCTATCACCAGCAAGATCCCAGGCCAAGAGTCTAACGAGGAACCTATTGCCGATGGCTATTATAATATTAGATGATTGAACACAACTACAACCATTTGTTGGCAACCTTTCAAAGTTATTGATCATTAGATCCAAAAGCATTCAGTTCATTGAGGTGCTGGCCCCACTTGTGGAGGGTCCGAGCCAGATGTTGCCATGGATGGCAATAAGGAGTCATGGTGAAAGGGGGGCTAAGGTTACTAGGTCCATGGCTAACTCTCTCGTAGTGGCGCCTTCTCCTCCTACAATTGTTGCTCTGACCTCCACGTCATCTTCAACATTACAGATGCCTTTTAGCTCCCATGCATGTCAACTCTGTAAACTCTCTCCCTAACCTTAGCATCAAGGAAATAGCTTTTGTGAGGTTTAATTATTACGTAGACCAGGTCCAAGTAGACCATGCCAAATCTCATGGCGGATAACATGCCATATTGCCCCTTGTATTTCACCAATTCCCAATTGTTTATTATTCAAAGTGTATCATGTGAACTCTGCTAACCCTCTCCCGTGCTTCAACATCAAGGACAACCATTATGAAGTTTAATTATTACTTAGACTAGGTCCAAGGGACCATGCTAAATCCTATGGTGGATATCATGCCACATTGCCCCTTGTATTTCATCAAATTGGTTGTTATCCAATATGCATATGCTCCAAGATTCGCATTATACTTGCACATTGATGGATTTTTTTCCATTCTCCATGGTTAAATCCAAGATAAGTGTAGATTTCATTCTCTAGCTTCATTTCGATAGGAGATCTCATTGGTGCAGTACATGCTGCAACAATACAGGATGACATTGGAAGGCCTCAAACTCTAGAGCTTCACTCGGAATGCATGGCCATGGAGGTGTAGATGGTAGCATTGAAGTTCGGGATGGCTACCAAGACGATGAACCATGGCTTGTTATAGATCATGGAGTTTGGCAGCTTGTCCTTTAATAGATGGCTCTTGATGTGCTACATCAAGCTTGTTGTCAATAGCAACAAGGTTCACACCGGCTCCAATGGCAAGCTCATGTGGCACCACACCCCCGGGCTTGGAGGGCCCTGTCGACCTCCTTTTTAAATCACGAATTCATTTTATAGCTTAGATGGGTAATGGAGCTAGACGGAGTCTGACAAATTTTGTCTTGGATAAGTTAAGTACTGTTTTTTTAAATCAAGCTTAATCTCAAGTCAATAAAATGTAATTAACAATTTTTTTTTCTTTTAAATCAAGCTTAACCTTGTGAGTAAAGTGTAATTAACTAAGTTTTTTCTTTTAAAATGATAATATTAAGATCTATTTGATGCCATAGCAGGAAATTTATAAGTTATGTCAGTTATGTGACACTAAAGAATAGGCAGCATTGAGTTCCATCGATTTGATTTTTTAATTTTCTATGATTTCTTTTATGTTGTTGGCTAAATTGCCATATGCTTTGACTTACTTGATTGCTAGTATTTTAAAAACTGATAGATTCTTTTTAAACATCAAAGTAATATCAAAAGCATAAATAGGTATTCCATAGGAAATGTTTTGTATAATTGTAAGTACACATGTCTTTTTGATTTCTACCCCACCTACTTGCCTTGCTTGGAAAGTCTCAACTTACGCTCAATTTAAAAAAAAAAAATTGATAGAAAAAAAGATAGGGAGATAAATCTGGTATAGCTATCCTGCAAGCTCTTATCCCATCAGGAAATCGATTCAAGACTTTAAATTCTTGCATTTTTTTCCATCCAAGAGTGAGTACGTCAACCTGGTACTATCAAGATGTCAGCGGGTCAGAACGGAAAGAAAAAGGATCATGATCTTTCACTCACCTAATTATTATAGGTTCCAGAAAATAATCTTTGAATTTTAAAAAAATAAAAAAAAATCTCAGGTTGAATGTGAATTATGATTCATCGAGAATTATAAAGGAAAAAAAAAAGCGCACGAGGGAGAGCATCGGTTTGGCGTTTCCCGCGGCTGTGAACGGTGGAGAGGGAGCATGCCGGTAGCGGAAGAAGAGCCGAAGCATGTCTGGTTTCGGTCACACGGGGGCTTTCGAACCCCCAATAAAACCGGTGCGGGCGAGCACGGTTTTATTGGGTTTTCTCGAACGGGCCGGTTTTTTTGTGACATAAAACATCCGGTTCACAATCGGAGACACCTTGCGGCTTCCGTTATCTCACTCCTTCCCCGCGGCGCTCCTTCCCTCACGGTACAGACGGAGGGCGGTCAGCAGACGGCCGGCGGCACTACTGCACCAGCCACTAGGTATGCTCTCTCTCGTGTTAACTCATTTGGTTCATTCCCTCCACTCATTTTGCTTCTTGTGAAGTACCTACTGCCAACTTCCGATGCTTTGCTGGGAAGATATATCAACTTCCATTTTTTTTTTTTTTTTTTTTAATCTGCTTATCTTCGTACACAACCACACTCTGTCCTCCCTTCTTTGTTTTGAATCTTCTTCTTCACGCCTTTGTTTTCTCCATTTTCCTCGTGGCTCGTGTCCTTCCCTGGTCGAATCGTCATACCCACTTTCTACTGCGAACCATAACGATGCATAGTTACGCCGTCTACATGTTTGTATAAACGACGATCTCTATTCTTGCTTGAAAGCTGTCAACTTTTCCTTTTCTTCGTCTGTTAGTTATTCTCTAGATGCCTCTGATTTGATGCTTTTTTTGGTACATGCCCCATGCCCCTTTTTTGTTTAAAGGCCTAGCTCTCATCTTGCTCAGAATCATGACGGAGTCTGATTGTGACCTAATTGCAATTGGTTCTCACCATTGCACCACTCTCCACGAATAACTTCTATTCCATCTCTTCCCTCCTCCCTCATATTTACTTAACTAGTTCAATGAATCAGTGCCGTTAGTTAAGCTTGTTTATTACCTTTTTATGAATCGGCCCGTTAATTGATGAGTTATGATATATATATCAGTGAAAATCCCAACGTAGTTCGATGAATCGGAACTTACGTAAACTAATTCAGTTAGGACTCTCCATGCACAGTGATGCAATGATAGTTTGCAGGATTATAATGCCATGTGATGATAAAGATTAAAGAGTAGTTAAAGTTATAAGAAAATTGCTAACAACTGTTCTACTTTTTTTTACTATTTTTCTGTATATATTTATAATCTTAATTTAGTTTTCTCATATATAAATAATTAACAATTAATATATTTATTATTTCGTCATGATGTTGTGGTTCAATTCTAGTTGACCTGATGGTCAAACCGGTGACCTGAAACCTTGTTCCTTTCCAGGTTTGATCAGTGGCCTAGGTTTTAAAATATTGGATATATATATATATATATATATATATATATATATATATATATATATATATATATATATATATATATATATTGTGGGGGCGGGGGGGCACCGCTCATGATTGGAGATATGTTAGCTTTGTGTATCATGCTATTTATTAGAAATGTTAATCTTAATGATATTAGCAGGATTTCAAAGTCTGAATTTGTGTCTCCTGAGGTGGTATTTGCAGTGCTTGATTATTGCTTTGTCAAAATCTCAAAGGGTTTGTTCGAGAAGATTTTGAAGATGTTTAGCATTGATTGGAATCCAACTTATGGTTTCTTCATTATGTCCTGATACTCAAATAGGTTATAGTCATTCTTTTGACTCATAGGACATGACGCATCTAGAAAAATTAAAAGTGGTTTGGTTTGATGTGGGGATTGATTGTTGAGATGGTTTGGTTTGGAGTTTCATCTCACTATCAATAATGGTAAAAGTGATGAGAAGGCTTGCTAGAACCTTTAGACAGAATGAAGCCATAAAGACCTTTCATAACGTAGCGAAACTTTGTGTTAGAAAAGATACTTTATCCATGAATGTGCTTATGGACACCTTGTGTATGGAGATGACTGTTAAGGATGCATGTGATGCCTTTCTAGAGCCAAGGAATGAGATACATCTTAATCCAAGTAGTTTTAATATTGGGTGGTGCAAAGCACAAAAATCAAAAGAGGCTCAACGGACTATGGAGACAATGAATGAATTTTGTTTTTATCCTTTGTGTGATCACATATACTAGTCTAATTGAATCGTATTATTTGGAAAATAATTTTTGAATGGTTGATGCTATGCTTGATGAGGTATTGAGGTGCATGCCCATTGATGTCCTCAGAATGTTGTGACTTACATTATGGTATTGCAAGCTTTAGGTAAGGCAAAGGAAAACCACAGTTTTTTGAAGGCTTCTGACAACATGAAGAGGGTTGATTTCACATCCGAGGCTTCATTGTATGAACTCTTTTATTCATATATTAGTTAGAGCTAGATCATGCCAATAATGTGCGAGGTGATCTACACGAATGGAATTACTCCAAACATGACTGAATAGGATACCTTGATTTCTGCTGCTTTTGTCACTCCCTAGAAGAGAGTGCTTTGAAGCTACTTCTGAAAATGGAAGAAAGCTCATGCAAGCCTGACATCAAGACCTACACCCCTTCCAAAACTATGTTGTGATAAAAAATGGATGAGGATCCTCTTATATTTGCTGGCACATATGTTTAAAAAGGACATTAGCCTTGACTTCAAGACCTACACTGTTTTGGCACGCAAGCTATGTTAGAATAAAAAATGTTAGAGCATCATGATTGTTTTTTCAGATAATTGTGTCAAAAGGCTTTCTTCCTGAACAAAGCAAATGCAAAACCATAGTTGTCAAAGGCGCACCAAGGTTGCAACCTTAACACCTTGCCTTCCTTGAGGTGAGTGACTTCATTTGGATACTGAAAAAGTACGTACTTTCTGTGCCTTGAAGTGAAGCCCAGGTGCAAAAGGCATGCCTTTGTTCTTTTTAATCTCATCCATCTATTATGTTGCTATATTAAATCATAGGGCTTAAGTGGTCAAAAATAGAGTAGGCGCAATAAAGTTTTATGACTTAAGGAAATAAGCAAATGGGAGAGATATGCAAATGGAGACTAATATACAAATCTAAGCATGTATTTAAGATACTGGAAACAGAATATCTTAAGCATCAAGATGGATATTTATGGATGCATTATTTCTCAACTTCTAATCATGTATGAAGTGTACTCAATTTTTTTTAACCCCATCACTAATGCTAAACAAGAAAAGCACAAGGGAAACTCATTTATGATAATCTTTCTATTGAAAATTGCAATTGTAAACAAATCTACACATAGTAGCAAGTAACGGCCATTAAATATAATAACTAAACTACATGAAACTGGTGGGGACATCAAGATCAGACACAGATCACTGGATCCCATATAGTTTACTGATTAAAGTTTCAGGACTTTAGTCATGTGTCACAATTTTGTAAGAAAGTAAGATTGAGTTGTAATAAGGTGAGACTAGTTGATTTGTCTCGACCTAGTCCAGTATATTGAGTCCTGTATATCAGTATGAGTCCAATATGAATTCATTTTTTGTACCAGAGAGGAGGTTACACTATTTTGGAGTTCCACTAGGCCTCATCCAGGAATCAGAGGCCACTACATCAGATTATTGGATTTTATGTGATACCACATGATCCAAGATGCCTTCCAAAAATTTTGATTTATTTCAGATGCCCAGATTCCCTTCCACATGTCAGAGTATATTTTCAGACCAGGGCATCCATGATTCCAGAGGTCCACCTGCATCCTAGCCCAAAGAAATCAAGTCCAGGCGCCAAGTCCAAGCCCTTAAGAAGCAAGATACCAGAGAATATTCCTGCTACCATGATATCCTAGCTTCCAGAGGTCCAAGCCCATGCACCCAAGCCTCTTTGGATTGGCTCCTTGCTACTCCTAGAAGCCCAACATGCCTCTCTAGGCATCCTTGGAGTGTTGACCAAGTCCAAGAGGTGTCCTTGAGTGGAATAGTCAAAGTATGAAGGGAAAAGGAGAAGACTAGATCAAATCCTAACCTAGTTGGGACTTATGTTCCTAATTATTTTAAGATTTATTTTTCTAGCCTAGCTAGGAGAGGACTTGTAATCCAAATGTGTAACCCTAGTTAAAGGGCATGGGAACTCTATAAATACTTTACCCTTCCCCCTCTTGTAATCAATTTTTATTCATGATATCAAAATCCTAGTAAATTTATTTGAGCTTGCGAGCTTGTGTGTTACTTTGTTTTTATTTTTTCTTTAGTTACTATTATGCTTGGCCGAATTCCTTGCTGCCCTGGCATCCTTCCACACCCTAACTCACTGCCATCCAAGCCTTTACACGTCCAAGGAGTGCCCTAGGTCGCCAAGCAAGGAGATCTTCATCAAGCTTTAAGCCATCCCGCTTCTAAACCCTAATCTAATTCCTTCTAAACATAGTTCCCTTTCTTTTTCTTACTTGCTGTTTTAATTGACCCTTGATATTTAGCAGGATCTTCGAGGTGTTTCACCTTCCCAGAGGAGGATTTTCTTGTCTCCAGGACCGCCCAAATCGGCCATCTAATCAAGAAAACCGAGCTTCATCATCCAAACTCCAATCAGAGTGCTGTGTGATCTCTTTATCGGAAGTTCTTCAAATCACTGATTGGTAACATCCTTCCATTCTTTTAATTTCTGATTTAATGAAGATAAGCTATCATAATCCGGGAGTTTCTCAACTTTTGGGTCCTGGAATTTATTATTTTGCATGAGTTTGCCTGCAATACGATGATTTTTTGCATTGCTATTCCTTATGCTAGTTCTTACTTAACTTTAAAAATCTAGCCTGCAAATTAAATTATAAAAAATATTAAAAAAATTAGTTTACTATTTTTCCTGTATCTTTAGCAATCTTATAGGCGTCCCGTATCAAAACAACCACCCAGCATTTCCACCCAAGTTTTAATTAAATTTGATTAGACTTAATTTGTCCTAGAGGTCTAGGTGACACCCACAGGTCGGGTCTGAGCTATGTGGGCCAACTAGTGCATTTAATCCTGTGGCTATTACTGAAATCTGGTATCTGAGACTGAGGGTCTAGAGTCAAATGATCTAAGTGGTGCTGTGGTTTTTAATTGGGTTCCTGCGAAAGCAGGAAGAGCCTCCCACACTCCCACCCTCTACCTGGCCAGAGGAAAGATTAGCTACTGGGTTAAGTGTAAGTTGAGCTGACCCACACAGTTTTGGCTCTAGGTCTAGGAAACCCTAGATTAAGCTAACCCATTTTGCATGCATGGCCACACCATCTCATTATGACTGATTGTTTGAGTGTATGACCACTAGATTAGGAACCCAATACCATAAGTCTAAACCCTAAACCGACTCAGCCATGGATCCCAATTTTGAGGCCATCATGAACCAACTTGCCCAGTTAACTACCCAAATAAACCAAGCCAATATCCAAATTAATACTAAGCTTGACCAAGCTAAAGATTAGTTAACCTAATTGACCCAATCCCAGAACCAAATAAACCATAGATTCAACCAAGTAGACCAACGATTTGACCAAGCAACCACTAGGATCAACCAGTTGATCACTAGTTTTGACCAAGTAGGAGATCGGTTAGGAACCCTAAAAAAGACCCATAGGACTGAACCCATAACCTATGAACCCAATAGTAACCCACTAACCCTTAGTCAGCATGAGCCTAATAGGATTAGTACCATTAGATATGAACCCAGTGTTAATCAGGAACACCTTAGCCAACCCATCCTTGTCACCCCAGTCATTAGTCAGTTTTTCCTTAGTCTACTCCCTCTTACCACCTCATTGGTTCATCCAAATGACCTTGAAGAGGAGATATATAAGGCTGACTCAAGCTTAGTAGAATAGTATAAGGAGGAAGAAGAGGAGTTTCCTATAGAAGACTTAGAGCTAGTTGAATCAATAGATATCCAGGTAGAAGCCATCCTAGAGTCAGTTGACCCTGACCATACTCACATAGTAGTCGACCCAGAGTTAGATGGCCCAGATCACACCCAGGCAACAATGGAAGAGCAAGTAAAGGAAGAGAACCCAGATCTTATTACTAGAGCACCACCTGAGAAAACTTTAGAAGATGACCCAATTATAGAGCCTAGTCCTAAATTTCTTAAACCAGATGACTTTATCAAGGATTTGGCTTATCAGTACCCTCAGAAAGAATCCCATCCTGTGGTTCCCATTGACGATCTCTTCCCTGAGATCAGTGATCCATTCTTCCATACTATAAACCCTGTAGGTACCCATCAACCCCATAAGGTAAACCTCATTAGTATAGGACTTATCCCTGAAACACCTTCTTGTGTCTTAGTCTATCCAATTAACCCCGAATCATTTTCTTACTTTCCACCCAATTAAACTAACCCTGAACCCACCTCTTATTTTCTACCATTTTCGGAAGCTTCTTCTGTTTTCTTTAATATTCGGTTGCATTTTATAGGAATTTGCATGATGCATTCACTCTTTAAGCATGTCATATTTGCATCTTACTTTAGGAGAACCCTATGGCACCTAGTAGGAGTACATAGTAAGTTCTCATGTTCATGCCATGCTAGGGTCAAACCTAAAGAGTCTATAACCTGTTAGGTTTTGTCCCGTAGTGTCCAATAAATTTCCTTCAAAAGGATGTCTAGTCGAGTCCTTTAGGTGTCAATCTTGAGTTCAATAAAATTCACAGTTCTAACCCATTTGGCTGCACCTGTACTAGCATCTGCACAGCATATGTATCATGAAATTAGTCAAAAGCTGAACATAATTAATGAACTAAATAATAACTTGGCTAATTTCCAAAAGAAGGATAAAGAATTTTATACAGAGGAATATGTGACTGTAAAGGAATTTTCTGCTCGCAAAGCTGGCCCATTCAAAATAATGAATAGTAGTGGACCCAATGCCTATGTGCCTGAGATATCACTTGATTTAGGTATTAGCTCCACCTTCATCATCTTAGACTTTGTAAAGTCTAGGGAGCCAGCAGTGATACCCAGCGAGCCCCTTGAGTCACTCCCATTCTTTGAGAGAGAACCCATCCCAGAGCGACCACATTTAATTTGGCCTTTTAGTGAGGTAAAGATTGAGAGAGCTCTGGACGATCAAGCTATCGGTACCTAGGATAGAGATTGTTAGCGATACTTGGTCCGGTGGCAAGGTCAACCAGAATCTGAGGACTTGTGGAATGCTGGTCCGGATCTGCAGCGCTTCTACCCAGACCCTCCTTGAGCCAAATTGACCCTTACTCGATGGGGTCGAGTTCCTCCCGTCCCGGAAGAATTTGTAGGGATACCAGGATTAGACACAGATCACTGGATCCCATATAGTTTACTGATTAAAGTTTCAGGACTTTAGTCATGTATCACAATTTTGTAAAAAAGATTGAGTTATAATAAGGTGAGACTAGTTAATTTATCTCGACCTAATCCAGTATATTGAGTCCTGTACATCAATATGAGTTTAGTATGTGTCCACTTTTTATACCAGAGAGGAGGTTACACTATTTTAAAGTTCCACCAAGCCTCATCCAGGAGTCAGATGCCACTACATCAGATTATTGGATTTTGTGTGACACCACAGGATCCAAGATGCCTTCCGAAAATCCTGATTCCTTCCAGATGCTCAGATTCCCTTCCAGATGCCAGAGTATATTTCTAGGCCATGGCATCCATTATTCCAGAGGTCCACCTGCATCCTAGCCCAAAGAAATCAAGCCCAGGCGTCAAGCCCAAGCTTTTAAGAAACAAGATACCATGGAATATTCCTGCTACCAGGTTATCAGGCCACCCCAGCTTCTAGAGGCCAAAGCCCATGCGCCCAAGCCCTTTTGGGCCGGTCTCTTGCTGCTCCTAGAAGCCCAACACGCCCTCCTAGGCATCCTTGGAGTGTTAACCAAGTCCAAGAGGTGTCATTGAGTGGAATAGTCAAAGCATGAAGGGAGAAGGAAAATATTAGATCAAATCCTAACCTAGTTGGGACTTATGCTCCTAATTGTTTTAAGATTTATTTTTCTAGCCTAACTAGGAGAGGACTTGTAAGGGTTAGAGGATATGGGAACTCTATAAATACCCCACCCCTCTCCCTCTTGTAATCAATTTTTATTCATGATATCAAAATCCTGGTAAATTTATTTGAGCTTGCGAGCTTGTATGTTACTTTGTTTTTATTTTTTCTTTGGTTACTATTGTGCTTGGCCGAATTTCTTGTTGCACTAGCATCCTTTCACTGCCATCCAAGCTTTCACACGTCCAAGAAGGAGTGCCCTCGGTTGCCAAGCAAGGAGATCTTAATCAAGCTTTAAGCCATCCCACTTCTAAACCCTAACCTGATTCCTTCTAAACCTAGTTTCCTTTCCTTTTTTTACTTGCTGTTTTGATTGACCCTTGACATTTTGCAGGATCCCCAAGGTGTTCCACCTTCCCAGAGGAGGCTTTCCTTGCCTCTAGGACTGTCCAAATCAGCCATCTAATCAAGGGAACCAAGCTTCATCATTCAGACTCCAATCGGAGTGCTGTGTGATCTCTTCATCGGATTGATAACATCATTCCCTTCTTTTAATTTTTGATTTGATGAAGATAAGCTATCCTAATCCGGAAGTTTCTTAACTTTCGGGTCTTGAAAATTTTTTTTTGCATGAGTTTGCCTGTGATACGATGATTCTTTACATTGCTATTCCTTATACTAGTTCTTACTTAACTTTGGAAATCTAGCCTGCAAATTAAATTATAAAAAATATAAAAAAATTAGTTTACTATTTTTTCTACATCTTTAGCAATCTTAGAGTCATCCCGCATGAGAAATCATATTGAAGAAAGAAATTTCTATCATGAGACAAAATATGAAATTTCAGTAAAATGGCATAATGAGAGTCTTACATAACAAGAGATGCTAAAGAATTTATTTATATTTTCCTACAAATGACGGTTAAAGTCAAGATTAAGACAAAAGAGTAAAGGACTAGTGACTTTTTTGAATGCTTAAAACATTAATTTAAAAAAAAAAATAGAATCATCAAAATGATTCATGAAACCAAGTTAGACTATCACATAGATATCAATACATGTTAAAGTGTACCAAAGATGCTCAAGTTATACTAGTTTCATGTTATACCAACATGTACCGCTCGGTTTCTACAATTGGGTGGGATAAAAAGGTCTCCTGAATCTATGTTGGCATGTGAGCTATATTGTATCATACTTGGCATACCATATCATATTAATGAGATATCCATATGATATCTAGTATTGGTATAGCGGATCTTGGTTTGGAAGCAAGAAAAATATTTGGAAAACTCTTTTCTTGAAAAATCCGAAACATTTGTGCTACTTTGTTGTACAGTATTTGTGTAATAGTTCTAAAAGTTAAGTGATGTTAGTAGGCTTTATTGTAATAGTTCTAATTAAGGGTGCAATCGAGTTGAGACGAGTCGAGTAGATAGAAGCCAAGTTTCACTTAGGCTCAAAACTTGATTTGAGATCAATCGAACCTTAATATTTCATGCTTGAGCTTGGTTTGATGAAAAAAAGGTAAGACTTGAGATTAACTCGACTTGAATATCTATTAAGCTATATTGGAGCTTGAATTTGAACCTTAGCCTGCTAATAATATATAAATTAATATATATTATAAATAAAAACTAATAGTATTAAAAATATTTATAAACTTGAATAGGTTTGCGAGCTTTTGAGCCAAGTCTCTTGCTACTCGAGCTCGATAACAATTGAGTCGAGCTTAAGCTGCTCATGAGCATATGGACTTGTTTGCTTGCTAGTTCAAACTATTTTACTTTTTACATATATTCAAGAGGTTTCTCTATATATACCTTCTATGTCAAGTTATTATTTAAGAAAATATTTTTGACATCAAGTTGGAATATAAGCCACTCTTTGTTGATAGCAACTGAAATGATCATCCTGATGAAGTTTAGCTGAGCAACCAATGAGAAAGTCTTAAAATTGTCAATGCCATAAGTCTGAGTAATTTTTTTCGTAACAAGTATGGCTTTGTATGTCTAGAGTCCCATCTGAAAGAATTGACAAAAAAGCCGATCATAGTTATTATATCAGTGGTATTTTTGTATTCTTCCAACTCAAGATTGATATTAATAAAGATAATTTCTTGATTCATCATATGCTGTGTCTTGTGTTTTAATTATAAGATTATGATGAACTTCATAGTTTAGGGCAATAGTTTTAGAGTTACAGGGATAACAGCGAGACCTAAAACCTATAAATCCTAATCTAGAATATTCCTAGTCATAGGATCATCGATTCGGGGATCGATGAATCTGGATAGAGTAGCACATCCTATGTTTGCTCGATGGAGAGGGTGCTTGGTCTCATGATTACTTATGTAGTGATACTAATACCTGTATATGGGTACTCATTAGACTATGAGTTTATTAAATTAATCCGACAAGAGAACATCTAATGGAAGTTTTGTTTGTCAAAAAGAATATTCTCTTAGTGGGAATTGTGCATATGATCCTTAGACTTGAGACTACTATAGTATCTTGTGTACATGAACCCATGTTTTAGTATATACTCATTTATAGCAATTAAGTCATGTACGAGGTGCTTCTGGATATGATAGATTATGTATGAAGGTAATAAGTAGGTCAACAAGGAATCGATCACTTCTAGTAAGAGGACTTATTTCATGTAATCTCTTTGATTGTTGACTCAGAAAGTCTTTGATCAAAGTAGGATAAGATTAGATAGGATTTCTAATATTTTATCGATCGAGTCTTCATTATTGAATTGAAATTCGAAAGGATTAAGTGCTAGGGTTTGACATTTATCCATGCCTATCACTTAATCGAGATAAAGGAAGATCGAAAGATTGAATTGCACGGTAACTTTTTACTAAAGGGTATTTTGATAATTTCGATCAAATTTATTATCTTCGGGTAGGCATGACACGTTTCTAGACATCAATCATATATTGTAGGTTTTCATGAATCAAATTGGATGGATTCATGAGTTAATTTAAAAATTGGTTCCAATTGGCAACTCGGGTCAGGTTGATTTGACCTAATTGAGTCAATCAATTTTGATTGGATTAAAACAGCTTGGATTTGGACCTACTGTTGACTAGATATGGAATCCAAAGGGTCACACATGTTAGGAAATTGGCCAAGGAAGTCAATTAGATTTTAATTAGGGTCATGGGATCCTAATTGGCTATCTAATTAACATACTAGCATATGTTGGCTAGCTCAACTCCTAACCTAATTAGATTGGGTCAATTAGCTTGCTATTTAGGCTAACCAATTTAAGTAAAACATAAATTGAGATGAGTCCTAATTGGGATAGCCTTAATCAATATTTATCTAGAATTATTTAGAGCTTTATCTTTGATTTATGATAGAGTCCAAGTAGGAAAGGACTCTTGGCACCATATTGGCGTGCGCCAAGAGTAAGGTGCATAGAAGGACCAAGAGTCTTACCATTTAATCACAAATACCAGATAAACTCAAGGACCCTCTTCCTTATCTCTACGCCCAATTGGATGGGTGTTGACTGGTCAAAATAAAAAAGGAATTGGCATGGAATTGTTGCCCGCACAATGAAGGGACACATCCCTTCATTTTGGCTCAGATTTAAAATGCAGGAGTCCTTCTATTTGAAGGCTTATGTTTTCTTCAATATACCTCTTGGGATTCCATGCCTCTTAGCCTTTATCTGACTGGTAACTTGCTACATGGCAAGTGAAAAAAATGACTGGAAAAATAAAGAGACACCTATATGTCTCTTGATGCATGAAATGACATTTTATGATAAGTCTTTTCATCCAAAAGACTTCTGCTTGAAGGATCTTATTAAGGGCTGAGGAAAGGACTTATGAGGTGGCCCCTCTCTCTCTATAAATAGGTATCGATAATCTGATGCCAAGAGATTGAATTCTGATCCGAAAGAAGTCACTTTCTATTTTCTCTTCCATGTCCTTTTAAGACAAGGCTTGTCTTTTTAAAATAAGACTTGTCATTTTAAGACAAGAGCCTAGGAAGAGATATAGGAGGGATAATTGGATATGGGAGAGGATTCAGAGAGGTCTCTGAGTGTCCTATAGGAGGGTAGGGGTTCCAGTAAAGGGAAAGGAAGAAAGGCTGCCGGAAAGAGTTCTAGTCAAATAAGCAAGCTTGGTGAGAGTGCTTCATTGGTCTGGTTCCTATGTGGATCACCTCTGGAGGGCATATACTTGTATGCCTTGTGGGAATTAAGGAGTATAGTGCTTCAAGTATTCCTTTATAACCCCAAAGTTATGATTTATTAGTTGTTATGGTCAAGTGGTCCTAGGGTTTAGGGTTCCGGCCAATTAGGGTTTCAATAATATAAATTTTGAAACCCAGCATTTTGCTGGGCCTACTAGGAACCTAATAGTGGTATCAGAGCCATCTTGGTGCATGCAATTAGTGGTCATCTTAGTATTAATTGCTTGCTTTGCTATGACTCGTGCATGATTAGTTCATATTGCATATGTGATATGTTATGTTCCTAATAACTACTTTGGATTGGATTAGTCACTATGGCCGTCCGGTCATAGGAGCTAAATAAGGTTTAAAGGCCATCTCTTTCTATTCAATGGAATCTCCTATAACGTGTTGGGGTGCTGCTATAGCCTTATCACATGAACAAGTAAAGTGAATGGATTATTATTTGAATCATGCTATGATTATGTATATTAGGGTTAATTTGCTTATTTGATGGAATATGTGTCATGCTAGCATGGTAATTAGGATGTGTTTGATACCATCAAAGCTCTCATAAAAATTATATTTAGTCGTAGTATAAGTTAATCATGAAATAAATCTGATTAAGGTTTGATTAGTTAATTAGTGATTAAGCAAGTGGTTCCGAGAAGGTAAAAGAAATGAGATTTTTAATTGGTTATGTTGTCTAACCTGACGAATTCATTTAGTGTCTAAGGAAAGCAACTAGGGATCCCCTCATCTTTTCCACTTACCTGGCCAATTTGGTTATATCTAGATCTTAAATTGGAAATGCTAATTGATTAAGTGCACTACAAATTGCCTTCCTTCATGCCAAGACAAATTTATATCAAAACTATAGTAGGTTTATTGAGCAAACTCAAGACTTATTATTAGGATTTGATATATAATTTGACATGGTGCATTTTATGCTTTATAGTATGTTTGATAATGTTAGTTTGTTGAGCAAACTCAATGGTAACATTATTCAATCATGACTATATAAAATGAAAGGTCAAACTAAACTAAGACATTATAATTTGTTGTGCAAAACAATGCTGTAAGTGTTTTAGAGATAGGTGTTATGTTGAGAATTGCAAGGGATGCAATTAGAAAAGGAATTTCCTATCCTTGAACTTATAAATGTTTGTTATATAAATACAAGGCATTTATAAGGAATTGGGATCTCAACTACACTAAAGAAATCGGATATTGGTTTCTCGTTTACCATAGTAGAGGGTTATGGTATCATAGAAAATAATGGGATACACAATTAGATTTAAAATCCTTTCTAATTATGGTTATCATCTTAAGTGGTCTGCTTGTGTATTGTTCTTATTTGATTGTAGTTTTAAATGAATGGCTTATACTCTTTCATTGCGGAGCATATTATATGCCAATAAACTGACCGGACCAAACTATGTGGACTCGTTGAGAAACCTAAGAATAGTACTTACTCAGGAAAAAGTATTCTACATCATGATTCTTTGGATCCATATCCAATCGGAGATGATGTGACAGAAGAGAAAAAAGTCACTTATAGAATGTGGCAAAATGATAGCTTGACTATTAAGTTCATCATGTTAGCCTCGACGAGCGATGAGCTATAGAGGCAATATGAAGATATGGAATCTCAGTCCATACTACTCAATCTCAAAGAGCTATATGGAGAGCATAGTAGGACTGCTAGATATGAAATATCAAAGCAGTTATTCCGGGCATGTATGAGTGAGGATTTATCTATATAGGTCCTTATTCTCAAGATGATTGACTTAATCATTCAATTAGATCAATTAGGCTTTGTCATAGATGGGGAGCTCAATCAGGATTTGATTTTACAATCATTTCTAGATTCCTTTTCTCGGTTTGTCATGAACTACCACATGAACAAACTTAAACTTTCATTACCGGAGCTGCTTAACATGTTTAAGATAGTTGAGAGCCACTTCAAAGGTAATAAGGCTCATCATCTTCTTCTAATTGATGGGAAGAAGAAAGGGATAATGAAGAAGGGTATAAAGCAAAAGCTGAACTCGAAAAAGAGCATCAAAAAGAGGAAGAAGGCAAAGAGGCCTTCAAATGATGGATCTTGTTTCTTCTGTGACAAGAAAGGATATTGGAAGAAGAATTGTAAGATATACTTTGCAAGTCTGAAGCAAGATGCCAGTGGAGCATCAAGAGGTTTGTTTATGATACAAACAAACTTATCATTAAGTTCTTTAACTTATGATTCATGGGTATTGAATACTACATGTGGATCTTATATCTATAAGTCATTGCAGTGTTACAAAGATCTAAAAGTTTGAAGAAAGGTGACTTCAAGCTTTATGACGCGAGTGGAGAGGCCATTTAGGTCGAAGCTATTGGAATCTATATGTTATTATTTCCTTTGGGCAAGATATTGGAATTAAAACATTGTTATTACATTCCAAATATTGTTAGAAATATTATTTCCGTACCTTTATTATTAAATAAAAGTTAAAAGAAGTGGTTGCTCCATTTTTTATTCTAATGATTATTTTGGAATGGTCTTTTAATTCTATCGCTCAATGATGAAGTATTGCTTGTAGAAAATAAAAATAGAAAGAAATGATACCGATAAAATATTCCTTTGGCATTACCGATTAGGTCATATAAGTGAGTCAAGGATTAACAAGTTATACAGAGATGATTTCTTAGGCCCTTAGGATTATAAATCATTCAGAACCTGTGAATCTTGCCTCATGGGTAAAATGACCAAGTCTTCATTCACTGAACATAGAGAAAGGGCAACTAAGTTGTTAGGGTTAATACATTCAGATGTATGTGGACCTATGTCAACTTAGGCTAGAGGAGGATACTCTTATTTCATCTTATTTATTGATGATTTATTTAGGTTCGGATATGTGTATCTTATAAAACATAAATCCAAAGTCTTTGATAAATTTAAAGAGTATCAAAATATAATTGAGAAATAAACTGGAAAAAAATATTAAGGTCCTTCGATCTAATCGAGGTAGAGAATACTTATCTAGTAAATTTCTTAATCATCTTAAGAAAAATGGTATTTTTTCTGAATGGACCTCTTCATATATATCACAATTAAATGGTGTAGCAGAAAGGAGGAATCGTACCTTGTTTGATAAAGGTCCGTGATGTGCTTCACAGATCTTCCAATATCTTTATGGAAATATGTCCTAGGAATTACTGCATATGTATTAAACAGGGTACCATCAAAAACAGTACCTAGCGCCTTATATGAATTATGGAATGGCAAGAAATCAAGTCTTAAGCATCTTAAGATTTGGGGTTGTCCAGCTTATGTTAAAAAAGAATTTAGACATAAGCTAAGTGCTAAGGTTGAGAAATGTAGGTTTATTGATTATTCTCAAGAGGGTATTAGATATCTATTTTATTATCCTACTGAACAAAAGGTTTTTATTTGTAGGCATGTCATTTTCTTGGAAAAAGAATTTATCCAAGAAGTGAAGTTTAAAATGAATAAACTTAAGTTTCTCAACCAGAAGTACCAGTTGATCAAGTACAACCACAACACACACCTCCTCTCCGTAGGTCAGAGAGAGTATAAAGTGCATCTCTAAGATATGGTTTTATAATTGGAAATAATAATGAAACCAGCATCATTAAATATAATGATCCACTTACCTATATGGAAGTGGTCATGAGTAAGGACTGACAAATGGCTTAGTGCCATGAAATCCGAAATAAATTCCATGTATGACAACTAGGTTTGGACCTTGGTTGACCCATCTAAGGGAGTTGTCCCAATAGGGTACAAATGGATCTTCAAGAGGAAGATTGGAGTAGATGGGTAAATAGAAACTTACAAAGCTATGTTGGTTACAAAAGATTTCAAACAAAAGCATGGTATTGACTATGATGAAATTTTTTCGTCAATTGCCATGCTCAAGTCCTTATGATTATACTTGCAATTACTTTATACTATGATTATAAGATCTGGTAGATGGATGTTAAGATAGCATTCATTAATGGAAATCTTGAAAAAGAAGTCTATATATCATAGCTAGAGGATTTTGTCTCAAGCGGGAGACCAAACCAAGTATGCAAGCTCAGAAAATCTATTTATGGATTAAAGCAAGTATCAAGGAGTTGGAACATTCGTTTCGATAAAACTATCAAGGAATTTAGTTTCATCAAGAATATCGATGAGCCGTGTATATATAAGAAGATAAGTGGGGGTGACATTGTCTTCTTGGTCTTGTATGTCGATGACATACTTATCATTAAAAATGATATTCCAATGATGGAATCAGTTAAAACATGGCTATCAAAACGATTTTCCATGAAGGATTTGGGATAAGCATCTTATATTTAAGGAATAAAGATATATAGAGATAGATCTAAAAGGATGCTAGGATTATCCTAATCCAGGTACATAGACTTGATATTGAAAAGATTCAATATGGAGGGAAGTAAGAAGGATTACTTGTCCATGAGTTAAGGCATACACCTATCTAAAAGGATGTCATCTAAGACTCCAGAAGAAAGAGATAGGATGAATAAGATCCTTTATGCTTCGACAATAGGATCAATAATGTATGCAATGCTATGTACTAGTCCTGATATTGCTTATGCCTTAAGCATAGTAAGCTGGTTCTAGGTTGATCCAGGGGAGGATCATTGGAAAACTGTGAAAAATATTCTTAAGTACTTGAAAAGGATTAAAGATATTTTTCTAATATATGATGGATCAGAGTTGAAACTAGAAGGCTATACAGATTCTAGTTTCCAATCTAATCCAGATGATAATAAATCCATGTCAGGGTATGTCTTTACTCTGAATGGAGGAGCAGTGAGTTGGAAGAGTTCCAAGTAGTCAACTGTAACTGACTCAGTCATTGAGGCAGAGTATATAGCTACTAGTAAAGCCACTAAGAAAGCAGTCTAGATGAAGAAGTTCATCACGGAATTGGGCGTGGTTCTTGCTATACACCAACCAGTGCCATTGTATTGTGATTATAGTGGAGCTGTTGCATAAGCAAAGAAACCGAGGTCTCATCATAAGTCTAAGCACATCTTGAGATGCTTCCATCTCGTTCAAGAAAACAGGAGATAATTTGTGCCACACATAATAATATAGTGCATACATAGAAATTCCCAAATTTCCATGACTTCTAGTTTCTTTTTGAGTTTTTTGTTATCTCACATTGAAAAACTGTACACTTCCTTAATGTCTGGCATCTCTAGAAATGCTAGCATTCCTACGGATACACGACATTATTTTTGTCTGCCTTCGGATGCATGAAACTCTTGTACCATGTATAGACACTATTCTGCCAAGTTTGCCGAAAAGTTGTTAATTTGTCATTAATTTAAGTAATCCATAATAATTCTAATAATTGTTTCTTTATCACTTGTTTTTCTTTTGGTTAAAAATTATGTGTTGGCAATAGATTCTCTTGGAACAAAATTTAGTATCCAATGATTTGGTAATTGCATTTGTTGCAGCTTGAGAGGGGTCAATTGCTTACGGTCCCAGAATATTCAGTGAAGCGGCGTAAGCAACACTTCCACCATCTGGAGCAATACCACGTCGTCATGGTTCTTGGATGCAATGGCTTCATTTGGGTGGGTGAGCACTTAGGAAGCTGGAGAGAATGACATGCTTGACGACCAGGAAAAGAGACCAGAGATTAGCAAATCCAATAAGATCAATGAAGAAGAGCAAGTGCCAACCTTTTATTCCACTGGAAGAAGGCACATATGTCGGATTGCCGATGCTGTCTGCCTCGGGCTTCAATTTAACGGTTAAAGCAATCATGGATGATAGAGTCATGATATTATCATTAAGACATCAAGATTATTAATTTAATTAATTAATTTTTAATTAATTAAATTTATATAGAAAGTAGTGAGTCGGATTAAATTCATGGAAGAGGTGCTTAAAATAATTTGAAATTTTTAATTTTTATTAAAAAATAATATTTTTAATCAAAAAATAAAATCAAAATGTATAAAAGAATAGAAATTTAAACTTGGATATGTCCGATATTTTAGCATCTATTTGTATAAAAAATAAATAACAAGAATTTAAAATGCGTAAAAATTAATATTACATTAATTAAAAGAATAATTTAATTACAAGAAATTAAAAATAATAATTAAATAAATTATGAAAAGCAGTAACAAAATATTTGAAATCGATTGGCGTAGTTTTATCAGGAAGGTGGTTGATGTCAATTCGTCTTCTTCCGTCATACTCCGTGGAGCGAACTGCATTTCTTCTTCTTCTTTCTCTTTGAATCTTGATCTTGGAGATGGAATATGCTTGAAGATGGTGTAAGGGCAGAACTCTCATCTAAGAAACCTCACTCTTAGAGGTCAACACGCAATCCAAGTTATGCCATCTATCCTATACCATACTCTCTCTATGATGTTTTTTTTTTCGTAGCTCAGGGGTCCTTTAAATAGAGTTTGGAGAATGCTCTAAGTCAAGTTAAATTAATATAAGCTATGGGATGATTAATTTATGATGTCCGTAGATCGTTTGACTATCTAAATCATGCAGTTCGGGCTTCAGCACTTCGTCTCAAGCTGGGGTCCTTATCACCTATTAAATCAATACTTTTGGATGGCCAAGATCAATTGAACTCCATGGATCGCAATGATCATTAAATTGCTGGTTTCGACGGCTAGGGATCATCGATAGCCATGTATCAGGGAAGAGGCCATGGGACGGATCATGGCAGCTTCTCGAGATCTCAACGACCGGGTTGAAAACCTGGATGGCCGGTGACATGGGAGGAATGGCCAACAATAGGAGAGCTACAGAGGCATCCGGTAGTGAAGGGGAATAGTGACATCAGGCAAAGTAGCTAACGGCGACGTAGCAACGGGCTATAGCAAAGGAGAGGAGCAGCTCGGGTTGATCGTGGTGGATGGAATGGCCATTGGGTGGTGGTCGGAAGGAAGAGGGTGACAGATCAGACAATGGCTAGAAGGAAGATTGAGATGGGGAGGTAGCGTCGGGACGGCGACTTGGGCAGCAGATCGGCAAAGATCCTTTCATGGTCCATGGTGTTGAGCCGTGGACTAGTGGCAATGGCATCCTATCGACCACTCCAACTTTCGTAGACCCAGCGACAGGTCCATGGTGAATTGGCTACTTTAAAATGCATGTGATTTTTTTAATAAATTTTAAAATTTGATTTCAAACCTGTTTGAATTACGATTTGAGTGTCATCTGTGCTGTTAGAATCCAGAAATCGAGCTTTTTCCGTTTATGGACTCTTTTGTACAAAACTCTAACAAAAAACATCAATTCTTAATAAATATAATTTAATTAATACTTATTTTAATAATTAAATTGGGATAATTGATAGACTTATCACACCCCCCAATTTAATCATTGCTAGTCCCTTAGTAATGCAATAGATATATAAATATTAAATTATAATTATGTGTCATAAATATTTTCTTTTAAATCTAGGCTGAAGATCGAAATGAGTTAGTTAACATCCTAACTAGGTATTGAGTTTCCGAAGTAAATTTCGCAGTCAGAGCTATTAAAAACGTTCTTAGAATCCATCCAAAGATATACATCACTTATATTTGTGATGGCTGACTTAGTATTTCAGTGCTAGATTATAAATGATAAGTATATATTTCAGTGCTAGATTAAATTATAATTATGTGTCATAAATATTTTCTTTTAAATCTAGGCTGAAGATCGAAATGAGTTAGTTAACATCCTAACTAGGTATTGAGTTTTCGAAGTAAATTTCGCAGTCAGAGCTATTAAAAACGTTCTTAGAATCCATCCAAAGATATACAGCACTTATATTTGTGATGGCTGACTTAGTATTTCAGTGCTAGATTATAAATGATAAGTATATATTCGCTTATCACCGACTTTGGTCAATTTTTCATACACCTCCCAACTTAAGCATATAGGCTGAGGTACTTTCACACTGCCTAATTTTTTTCTCTTTTTTTTGATAATATCTTCACACTGCCCACTTTTTGATGCAAACAAAAGCATTTACTTAGACGAAGGTACCCAGTTACTTGGTGGGAAACCAATGTTTAGAGCTTAACTTTTTTTTCTTTTTTCAGGCAGGTAGCTCTTTCCTCAAATTCAAGTTAAATGGGGGGTGTATATCATTTACCAATTTTTTCAGTAATAATAGAATATTTAATTGACCTTATAACTAATACCTACTTTATCTCGTCAGTGTGCATGTACAGTGAAAGTGCTAATAGTCTTTGGATGACCTAAGCAGGCCGCTAAAAATTTGACCAGCTAGTCTACTTCTTGACTTGCTACAGTCATTAGTGAATGCTTTCTAATTCTATTATCATTTTTCCTAGTATATTTTGCTCAAGATTTTCTTTCTTGATACATGATTTATAAAATTTTTCTATTTTTAGGATTTTAAAAGATTTTTCAAAATTGTTTAATAATTTTTAAATTTTTTTCTTTAAAATTTTAAAGTCTAGAAATTTGTCCCTACCTGTTAACTTAAATACCATTGTCCCTAATAATATAAAAAAGTTCAAAAAATAAATTTAGCCCATAAGGATAAAATATATATATATAATGGTAGAGGTTATCTAAGAAGAGGAGCTTATCAAAAGATAAAGACTGCAATAATCAATTTGGATTGAGATTTTTTTATTATTTTATTTTTAATAGTATAAAAATAAATATTGGGTTATCTTTCAACAAGCGCTAAGTTTAACATCTTTAGTTGGACATTATAAGGGAGTCCGGTGGATAATTAACATTAACATATCCCTTATGTCATCAAAAGGACATTACCAATCAGGAAACCTCATCATTATGGCAGAAAATTGTTCATAAAGTACTTTATGACGATTAGCCTGACTCAATAAAGTATACTGGATAAGCATGTTATTCCAAGATTTAAAAATGTTATTATAGTTTATACGATACTTAGGAAGGGATTGTATTTGTTGGACCGAGATTGGAGATAGTAGTTCAAAAATTTCTTCACTTATGAGTTGATCTATCCTACTTTCTCGAGTATGATGTATTTAGTCAATATTCCTTTTCATTTTAAATTTAGGCACTTTTTCTAAATTAATATTAACCATGTCTCCATACATTGTTTTAATACTATGAAAAGATTTTCAAGGTAATTCTCAAAATTGGTGCTGAATACGAAAAATTAATTATAAAATTTTTAAGATAATGATCTCTTATTTCATTAATATCCTACCTAATAGTTTCTTTATATGCTTTTAGAATATCACTAAGTTGGGCTTCCTGGGTAAGGTTCACTAAGAAAGTTTCAATGGGTGCATTAGGAAGTGATTTCAGTTCTAGATTAGATGGTGATTCTAATAAAGGGACTATTTGTGGGCTAGGTGATGGCTCTTATTGTTCATCGATCAAAAGTGAGATGGTTTCAAAGTAGGATCTTTGTATTGGGTTATTTACTTTTGAGGTATATCCATCTACATTAAAATTATCCATCCCAAAATGAGCCTTATAGAGATCTACCGAATCCTGGGAGAGAACTGTAGGGATGGCTTCCTCTATTATGTTATGCATTTGTAGTTCTTGGAAAGGCTCAACTAATTCCATCATTGCATCTATTTGTTCTCCCATCCCATTAAAAGGCATGGACAATTCTAGGGCATTAGAGACTGGGGCCATATGTGAGCGAGGTAATAATGGAATTGGTTCGTCCTACAAGTTTAGTTTCTCCATGTATTTTTCTACCTTAGCCAAATTGTTTATATTGGTCTATATAATTATGCAAAATTATTCTAAGACTAATTCATTTCTGGGAGTCAGTTGATTGTTCAAGAAAAGATAGAGGGTCATTAAAGTCTTGAGCTAGGTATGGTTTCTCTAGGTTACTCTTAGGTTAACTAGGCAGTTCACCTCCCTTTTTGGTTAGTTTGATCCATTAGCTTATCAATAGATTGTTGTTGGGCTATAATCATTTGTTGAAATTGAGCAAACCTATCGACATCTAGGTTGGTTCGTAGGGAAGGTGGATATGATGCTTGCTGAACCTTCTCTTCAAATAATGGACTATAGGTAGTTAGAGAATGTTGACATTATGGATAGGGCTGATCATAATATGGTGTATCTATGAACATGGATCCTTGGGTTCTAAGGTAACCACTATGTGTGGTTGCCATAAAAAGTCTGGTTGAGCCCCCCAACCTGAATTATAAATATTAAAGTATAGATTATTTCTTGAGTTATAGGTCGTTTGGGTTTGATCTTGATAAACTTGGTCATACAAAGATTCAAGAGATTAGTACATAATTGGGTATTCACTCTCAATATAAGTGGGGCTCAAATAAACTTGGTGTATTAGGTGAAAGGATACTCTATTATAAGTATTCATGCTCCTGGCACTAATCAAGTTTATTGGATTATTCTGATTATTCGGATAAATAACCAAGATTTTAGATTAGAACAATCCTTATTTATTTATTATTATTATTACTAATTTTTTAGAGTGGTGAGATGAAAAATGAGAAGAGTTCTAAAGACGAGGACCTAATGAGTCCTAAAGTTTAGAAAGAAAATGATTAGTTAGCATTTGATATTATTTACAAACAAGTTAGCATAATATGGACTCTCTATCCTAGGATTATCCAAAATCTAAATAGCTCCTAACTACCAAGGCAACCTTAGAGCCCTCCAAGTCAAAAAATAACTAATCAACTGGCTAAGTAAGAATAAGATCGTTGGAGGTCCTCCTGTTACTTTCTTTAAACACCAATTAGATTGGCCAGGTCAATCAACAGAACCAATTAAAAATCATCTTTCTTCAGGGCTACATGATCCTTGAACTCCTTTCCTAGATACTAATTAATCAGCCAATCCTAACTTTATCCAATTCTTTTAGATGCCTTGTCCTATTAAGCTCAAATTTCTTAGGGACTGATATCTAATCGATTTTAATTAACAGGCTTGGATCAATGCAAGATGCAAGATGATGGTTTGTGGGCCAAGGAAGGATATCAACTCCCTACCTTATGTTATTTATGGATGAATGTCCTTAAGATATTTTATAAAAATATATAATATAAAATAGGAAGATGTTCCAAACAAGTAATAATCTTTTAAATTTTGTTAGCTACTCTATTTTAGTTAAGTATTACGTAGTGTTTTTATTTTCTTTTTATATTGTGTTATTTAAAGTAAGAAAGATAAAAGACAGGTTTTAATCTCGACTAATTAGATATGAGAAAAAAAAGACTAAAATTAGGTTAAGCAAATAAAGAAACTATAGGTCTTATAATTAAGGCAAGAAATCATAGCAGTATTTAGGATAGTTAATTAAAAAGTTAAGTAATATTTTTTTAAAGTTAATTTTTTAAAAGGAAGAAACTAAAAAAAGATTTTTTTTCCTTTTAGGTTAGTTTGAAAATGAAGAAACTAATTAAAATGAAGGAACTAAAAAAGAATTTTTTTTTCTTTTATGTTAATCTGAAAAGGATGATAACAATAAAAAAAGGAATAAATCTAAAAAATTAGATAGATTTTAAAAAAGAAACTAATCAAGGGAAACAAAAAATGAAAAATTTTTTTGGTTAAATGAAAAAGGTAGAAATTAATTAGAAACAACTAAAAAAAAGAAAATTAATCTAGAGTTAGGATCGATCTCACCAAAATTATAAAAAAAAAAAAAAATTAAATTAAATATTTTATCTACCAAAAAAATTAAGAAAAACTAGTAAACTGAATTTACAAGAAATTAAAGAGATCAAATATGTTAGCATTTTTGCCTTCCCTGGTAATGGTACCAAAAACTTGATAGGATCGCGATGTTGTCGTTAAGACACCACGACTATCAGTTTAATTAATTAACTTTTAATTAATTAAATTTGTATAGAAAGTAGTGAATCGGATCGAATCCACGAAAAGGCGGTACTTAAGATAATTTAAAATCTTTGATTTTTATAAAAAAGAATAATATTTTGAGTCAGGAAATAAAATTAAAAAGTATTAAAAGAACAAGAATTTAAACTCGGATACATTCGATCTACTAATCAGATCTTAGCATCTACGTGTATTAAAAATAAATAACAAGAATTTAAAGTGCATAAAAATTAATATTGCATTAATTAAAAGAAGAATTCAGTTACAAGAAATTAAAAATAATAATTAAATAAACTACGAAAAGCGGTAACAAAGTATCCGAAGTCGATCGACGCAGTCTTGTCAGGAAGTTGGTTGATATCACTTCGCATTTTTTCGTCGTACTCCATGGAGCGAACTAGACTTCCTCTTCTTCTTCCTCTTTGGATTTTGATCTTGGAGATGGAATAGGCCTGAAGATGATGTAAGGGTAGAACTCTTCTCTAAAAAACCTCACTCTTAGAGGTCAACCTGCAACTTAAGTTATGCCCTCTACCTTGTACTGTACCATCTCTCCAAAATGCTTTCTTCTATAACCTAGACGTCCTTTAAATAGAGTTTGGAGAAGGCTCTAGGTCAAGTTAGATTAATATGAACCGTGGGATGATTAATTTCTGGTATCTTTAAACCGTTTAATTGCCTAAATCATGCAGGTCGGGCTTCAGCACTTCATCTCAGGGTAGGGTCCTTATCAGCCATTAGATCGATATTTTTGGATAGCCAAGATCAATTGAACTCCATGGATTGCAATGATCATTGGATTGCTAGTTTCGATGGCTGAGGATTGTCGATAACCACGGATCAGGGAAGAAGCCATGGGACAAATCATGGTAGCTTCTCGAGATTTCGGCGACCGGGCTAAACACCTGGATGGCCGGTGACCTGGGAGGATTAATGGCCGACAATGGGGGAGGAGCTGCAGAGGCGTCCGACAGTGAAGGGGAACAGCAACATCGAGCGGAGTAGCCTGGACGGCTTAGCAACAGGCTGCAGCAGAGGAGAGGAGCAACCTAGCCCAATTGTGGTGGATGGAATGGCCATTGGGTGGTGGCTGGGAGGAAGATTGAAATGGGGAGGTGGCGTGGTGGCGTCAGGACAATGGCTTGGGTGGCAGATCGGCGAAGATCCCTTCATGGTCCATGGTGTTAAGCCGTGGACCAGTGACAATGGCATCCTGTGGACCACTCCGACTTTCGTAGATCCAGCGGCCGGTCCATGGTGGACCGGCTACTTTAAAATGCATACAATTTTTTAATAACTTTTAAAATTCGATTCCGGATCTTTTTGAATTCCGATTTGAGTGCCGTCTGCGCCGTTTGACTTCAGAAATCGAGCTCTTTCCGTTTATGGACTCTTTTCTACAAAACTCTAACAAAAACATCAATTCTTAATAAATATAATTTATTTAATATTTATTTAAATAATTAAATTAAAATAATCGATAGACTTGTCAATAAATACTAACGATGCCAGCGCCTCTTCAAGTATCAAGGTAAAAGACATATTATATAGGACCAGAATTTTATGTCCAGATTGCAAAGAGAAAAGTCCAGTGCAGAATGTCACGGCTAAGGAAGAAGGGCTGAGTGCAGGTTGGTTGAGACTCATGCACTGGTTTTTCAGTTGTTTGGCCAGATCGCTTCCATAGGAAGAAAAAATATACCTTTTCAACTTGAAGCTTACTGCTCTATATGGAATTCTGTTGGTAAGAAGTGATTTGATGAAATAGTGAGAACCGGACAAGTTTCATTTCACCACGGAATATGCGTACTGGTGAGGGAGGGATACTAATGTTTTGTAGCATCAAAATTTTACACTGAAAACCAGCAAGGCCGACAATTTAATCAACTTGAGTGAACCGGTGGATTCTTGTCGTTATCTGGATTCATTGTCCATCTACCATTTTTTGTGTCAGCTACCATCCATTAATTATTAGCAAATGAATGCATTTAATTCTTACCCAAAAGAAATGAATGTTCTCTGTATGGAGTTCTATTGGCAAGAAGTGCTTTGATGAAATTGAGAGAATTTCTTTTCACTATGGGAATAATATGCATGCTGGGGAGGGTGGGATGCTGATGTTATGTAGCATCAAATTTAAAGCTGAAATCCAGCAAGGCTGACTAATTAATCAACTTGAGTGAACAGGTGGATTTCTTGTTGCAACCGTTATTGCCCATCTACCATTTCTGTTTCAGCTACCTTCCATTGATTATCAGCTAATGAATGCATTTAACTCCTGCCAAAAAGAAATGAATGCATTTAATAATGTCTTCGAGATGCCTTGCAGCGCTATCATCACAGGTAATGTGTCACATTTGCTGCTACATGATACTCTAATTTTTTTTAAATATACGGTTCTGTTTCAGGGGAAAAAAAATCACTAGAATCTTGCCTCAAATTGCGTCTTCTATATTAGATGGAATCCACCCAATTGTGGGATTGCAGCTATGGATCAAGTGCTGCTGATTGTAATATCTGTTAATTGTAATATATGAAATATATATATTATATCTATTAATTATAATAAATGGAATATATATATATATAATTTTAAAAATATTTTTTAAAAAAATTTGTGGTATGTATGGCAGAATAATTTTGGTGTAACAAAATAATTTCAAATACAAAAGAATAAAGTTAGGAAATTTGGTCCGAAAGATGAATAGAACCATTGCCTTAAAGAAAATTTGGTTTCTTTATCGTGCGAAGAATATTTGAACCATACGCTCTCCTCCAAGGTATAACTCGGAAACTAACATCCCAACGCTCGTCGGTGGAACAATCTCGAACGGACACTGATTAGCTCGTCTTCAATCCAAAATTTTCAAAATGAAAAAAAGGTAGGAGAGAAAAAGAATTTAAAAAATTTTGGAATAGAGGAATATAGGAGAAGGAGCTTTAAATTTTTGGATGCCTTGTAGGACTAGGATAGAGACCTATTTATTGGCTCAATATTCCAAACAATCCATTATTAGCGGTTAATGCATTAAAAGAAAATATTAAAAAAATGTTTCAGCTGTTTCGATATTTAAACGAAAAAAATAAATGGAGGATGACTGGATACTGTGCACGGAGCGTGCGCCTGCGCTTGCGCAGGTGTTCGATCAAGGGTCATGCGGAGTTTTGAAACTCCCATGAAAAGCCAACAATCCCCCACAAGTTTTAAAAGTTATAAAATATTTAAATTCAGTAAATAATTTAAATAATAAAATTTTTGGATTTTTACCGTGCTTAGTGCAAGTACCTTCTAAGTTTGAACTTGTATTTAGTATAAAATACATATAGCATAAAGACGAACTGATCATAATATGGGATAGCGCTATCTAGGCCATGTGCTTACCTTGATTTTCATAAAAGTTACTGGGGATTCGCCTTGATCCCATAGTCGCTGCCTGATGACTACTCTCACTAAGATAGATCCTCCGAGGATATGTGCAATGGAATTATACCTCGTTGACTTATAGTCTTGGATATATTAAGAGCTATGCTCAACCTAACCGTCACAATAGAGTACCACATCATAGGGATGAAGTGGAGACAGACTCCAAATCGGTGCTCTCAAACGTTATCTCAGAGGTCGTTTCTCTTTGAACCTTAACCATGAGATTGCCATGATGATAGGGGTCCACTTTGATGACTAATATGTGGACTTAAGCCCCATCCCCCTCAATGTCTCAAATACGACAGTCTTGGTCAAAAGATTTGTCATATTATTTTTTGATCTTATAAATTGTAGTGATATTATTTTTTTTATTTTATTTCTTATAGTTTTATACCTGATCAGGATATGATTATTCATTTTTATTAGTTGTTTATCGAATTAACAAATCAATTAGAACTCTATAATCATAATTTAAAGAAATTTTTAAAATTTTTAGTGAAAGGATTGCTATATCACTAACATCTGATTTTAATACTAAGAACCAATAAGCATTGCTATTTTGGACATAGCCTATAAATATAGTATTTATAGTCTTAAGTCTTGATTTTCTCTTTTTGAGTTCAGGGATATTAATCTTGGCTAGGCAATTTCACATTTTGTGGAATTCTAGATTATGAGTCTTCTCTTTTCAAAGTTCATAAGCAGTCTTTTGGACTTTCAACTATATGAACTAGTGTCCAGAGGAAAGAAAAGGTCTGTGAGAGGCTCCTTCTTCCAATGAAAGTAATCTCTTGCAAGATGATTTGTCCTTCCATCCATAAAATAGAATCTTTCACTTGAACCTTGGGTAGGCTTGTTGGATCTAGTATTATTGACTTTAAAGGTTTTACCCTAGGGTTTAAACTTATTTGGATTAGGTTGGTTAGGTTAGTTTTACTGGTATTGGTGGTTTGGTTGAAATCTAGGCTTTGATTTTGGTTTAGTATTATTGTTGGTCTGATATTGTTGGATTAGATTAGCTTGGACACTTTGAATTCTAGTTTATTGAGTTTTAGACCTATGTTGATCTTTTATCCTGATCGAGTTTAAAAGTTGGGCTAGGATTAGCTCTTCTTACTTTTGAAGTTAATTTTTGACAAAGCCATTTCAAGAAGGGGAATTTTATTTAGAAGGCTAGAGACCTTAAATCCTTTAGAGAATTTGCCTCCATTGACTTGAAGTTTTCTAAAGTACTCTTGGAATTGGTGAAGCTGGTCATTGATAGGTTTGTCTTCTACCATATTAAATCTAAGAAATGATGCAGTGTTGAATCGTTCAATCCCAGCATCATCAATGTCATACTTAGACTCTAGGGTATTCCATATTTTCTTCGCACTCTTGGCTGATAGGTAAATATTATAGAGTAAGTCAAAAAGAACACTAAGGATTTTACCTTTATATAGGTAATCCTTTTCTAGGATAGTTGATACAGTTGAACTAGAGAAATAGACAAACTGGTCAATCACTGACCAAATTTTAAGGTGATTAGCTAATACTTCATTTAGTTTTGCCACCTCCTAAAATGGGATCCATCAAGTTTTTTGGTTTTAAGGCTAATGATGTCATCCCTAAAAATTGCCATTGGATCCAAGTTAGGTTCAGAAAAAAAGATATAGAAAATAAAAATAATTTTGTCAAAGATTTGTTTAAATAATTTAAATATTTTTTTATTTTTAAAATATATTTCTAAAAATATTTTTTATTTTTTTTAGAATTAAAATATTATTAAAATGATCACCAATATGATCGGACCTGTGGTTTGTTAAGTTTTTTAAATTAAGTTATTTGTCTCTAAATCCTAAAAGCTTTGATTAATTTATCTTTATAATCTTTTAAAAATTAATTTACATGTTGCATTACAGGTTCAATGTGGATCTTCAATTAATTTTGCATAATATAAAATGAATAGATATTATACTATAAAAAATCAAAAATATAATTTTTTTAAATAAAATATGTAAGGTAAGTGATGCGGGATGACCTGATCGACTGTAGATCAATTATTTTAGGGGTTGGATCAGTGGTCATTAAGAAACGACCGCTATGCTAGGTTAGCTCAGGGATAGATCCAATTAATCAAACAAATCCAAACCCTTTTTTTCTATATTTTTTTCTTTTGTCCTTTTTTTTCTTTTTCCTGTATTCCTGCTTTACCCCAAAGTCGGCAACAAGAGGCTAATTGCTTTCACTATCATGCAAAGCCTCAGGTGCTTTCACGATCATGCTGAAACAGGGGAGGCCTTCAGAGTAGGGATATCATGTAAGCTTTGCCGGTGACGATGCTGGGAACAAGGATGGTGGCACGGGGAGAGGGTAGGCACGACTCTAATTCGGCGATTGACGACGACATGGGTGGAGAGAAGGGCTCGTGCAAGGTTTTCTTCTCTGGATCGAAAAGCAAGCAGGAACATGGATCGGCTTCGAACAGGAACTTCACTAGTGGCCGGTGGCTTTCTGAGGCTTTACAGGCGAAGGACGATGGTAAGGTATTTGAACGAGATCGGTAATCGAACAAACTAGAGAATGGAGGAGGTCATTTGGTAGCTGTGGATTTCGGATAGAGGTCGGAGATGAGCGAGACAGAGGAGGGAGCGATTATGGAGATCTGGACGAGAGGAAGGCTGGTATGAAGATGGGAACGACTGAAATTGGCACGAGCGAAGATGGAGGGCCTGGATTTGGGCAGTGGTGTTGTGTGACAGTGATTGTTTACAAGTGGGAGGTGGTGGCCGACTTGGTTGAGAAGATGGTCGAAGGCGGATGGGTCACAAGTGAGGGATAACCGGGGTCGGATGATCAGCAACGCGCTTGGCTCAGGCTGGGGAGAGTGATGGTGGCATGGGAGAAGGTGGACGGGGTGCTTGATTAAGTTGGTCCTCGAGAAATTTTGAGTGGCAGGGGAAAGGGAATGAGAGAAAGGGAGGGAGGAAGAGAGAAAAAGAAACATAGTAAGAGGAAAGAGGTAGAAGAAGAGCCGGGAAGAAGAGGAAGAAGAGAGGAGGAGAACAAGAGAGGAGGAAGAAGGAGAACCGGGAGAAGAGAAGAAGAAGAAGAAGAGAGGGAGAAGGAGAAGAAGAGATCCAGAGAAGTTGGGCAAACCCAAATACTTTATTTAATATTTGTCGATGCCTCAATTGATACATGGGACTCCTTTAAATGGATCTTGATTCTCCATAATTTGAAGACCAAAACTCTAGGACTCTCCAATAGATTGGAAACCAGATAAATTAAAATACTAAGACTCAAATCAAACTGAAACAACTAGCCTAATCTAAAAACTGACTTTATACTAATCTAGAACAATCAAACTAATTTAAAGCATACTCCAAACTAATCCAGTATTCATGTTTTGAGATATGTGCATGATCTGGATACAAGAATAAAATAATATGCCCAATCCTTATACACTCAGATAAAATAAAAAAATAAATACATGATATTCTCTCGAGAATAATGGGTGTGCATCGGGATCTATGCTGGACGATGTCCTCATCAATAAGTAAACTATAATTAAGTATAAATAATTATATTTATATACATGAACTACAAACTATTTCAAATCTCCTTTAGATTGTTAGTTGTAATGTATGAAATATATATATATGTATTTATATAATTTTAAAAAAACTTGAAAATAAACTTTTGTGTCGTGTGTGACAGAATAATTTTGGTGTACCAAAATAATTTTAAAAACAACATAATAAGGTTAAGAAGTCTGTCCTAGGAGGCGGATAGAACCACTATCCTAAAGGAGATTTGGTCCCCTTCTTGTGCGAAGAATGTTTGGACCACTGCTCTCCTCTAAAGTACAATCCGGAAGCAACACTCCAATGCTCGTCGATGGCATGATCTCGAATGGATACCGACCAGCTCGTCTTCAGTCCAAAATTTTTAAAGTGAAAAAAAGATAGGAGAGAGAATTTTAGAAAATTTTGGAATAGAGGAATATAAGAGAGGAAGAGCTTGAAATTTTTGGATGCCTTATAGGACTAGAATAGAGATCTATTTATAGGTCCAAAAGCTTAAAAATTTTTTCAAAACACCCCTTGTTAGTAATTAATGCATTAAAAGAAAATATTAAAAAAATATTTCAGTCGTTTCGGCATTTAAACAAAAAAATAAATGGAGGACGACCGAACGGCCGCGTGTGGAGCGTGTGCTTGCGCTCGCATGAGCATTTGGTCAGGGGTCACGAGGAGTTTTGAAACTCTTGTGAAAAGCCAACAGTATCACATGTAGACTTGTTTAAATCACGGGCCATCCATATAGCCTGCCTGTGCCCGATTCCTTTAAAATGTGCTTGGACCATCATTTTCAGCCTAGCGGGCAGGACCAGGCTTAGAAATCTAGCCTTAGTTTTTTAAACGAGCCAGTCTCGAATTTATGTTGACCTAGCTTGGACCTGTATTCCTCTTCTATGTTTGATTAACTCTTCTTCTTATCCTAATCCCTAATATTGCATTTGGTAGATGGAAATCTATCCATATTACCGGTAATTTTAAACTGGGCCCACCGGATAATTATGTTTGATATTTTTTTAAACCGGTAATCTATATTGTAGTGGTAATCTTGATTACCTTTCATGTGGCAATCCAGATTACCTTAGGGAGAGGTGGTAATCTGGTATTTTTTATTTTTACAAAATTGCCTATCCCTTTCGCTTCGGTGAGGATGAAACATTTCCTTCCTCCCTTTCATTTAGGTCCTTTGCGATAGGCAATAGCCCTTTTCTTTTCTCCTCCTCATCATTGTCCCCTAGGCACACCCATCTCGCACATGCTCTAGTTCCTCCACCTAAGGTATGGCCGTTCTCTCACCCACTTTCTATATTTCTCCCTCCCTCCAACTCCCTCTCTCCCCCCTTCCCTCATGTAGGATCGACGCCCCAACCAACTATCCAAAAAGAAGCTCCCTGTTTAGAAGTGGCTGTTTATCTTTCTTAAGTAGGTAGTGCAGTAACCCCGGGCGCACGAGTCGACCCCCCCACCGATCACCGCAGCACCAACCCAGCGTACTATCATCGAGCCGGCTCTCGCCTGGGGACGAGCACCGCAGCACCATCCAAGGGACGTTGACATGGCACCAGCCTCACCTTACCAGTGGCACCCACATACCCGTGGGTCCAGACCCCCCATCTGGACGAACTAAGAGGGTGCGAGTTGGCCCATCCAACAATCCCCCCAGTGAAAAATCCCTTGAGAATTCCGCCTGTGTGGGGCTCGAACCTATGACCTCGGCTCTGATACCAACTGTAGGATCGACACCCCAACCAACTATCCAAAAGGAAGCTCCTTGTTTAGAAGTGGCGGTTTATCTTTCTTAAGTAGGCAGTACAGTAACCCCGGACGCACGAGTCGACCCCCCCACCGAGCACCACAACACAAAGCCAGCGTACTATCACCGAGCCGGCTCTCGCCTGGGGACGAGCACCGCAGCACCATCCAAGGGACGTTGACATGGCACCAGCCTCACCTTACCAGTGGCACCCACATACTCGTGGGCCCAGACCCCCCATCCGGACGAACCAAGAGGGTGTGAGCTAGCCCATCCAACACCTCACCTAGCAGCATCCTTTCAATCAGATTTTTTTTTAAGCCCTCATATTAAAGATTTTTTCATTATAATATATGAATTTTAATAAATTTGACTCAGGGATATTTTGGAAATTCGAGCTTAGATTACTGGTAATTTATTTATCATACCAAATACAGTAATGAATCTTACTGATACATTACCTGTATATACCAAACACGGTAATCAGCATTACTAGTAATCTATCTAATGATAATCTATCTTGTAGGTAATTCAGATTACCATTCAGGATTTCCTGGCGATCCATCAAATGCAACCTAAAATCCATTTCGTATCCCTATTTGTTCCTTTGCCACTTTCTCGCCGGTCTCCGCCTCCTTAGCAACTTATATCCTTCCCGGCCTTCTTGCCTCATCCTCGCATCATCCTATCTTCCCGACCTCCTTTTCTTCATATTTTCATCTCTTCCCGCCATCACTTCTCGCCATCATCCTATCTTTCCGACCTCCTTTTCTTCATATTTTCATCTCTTCCCTGCCATCACTTTCTCACCATCATCCTATCTTCCTGACCTAAGGTTTCTCCTCCCAGCAACCGCCTTCTCACCAATCATCACATCCTTGCATCATCCTATCATCAGCATCCACCTCAATTTTCAACCTCAAGTCACCCCAGCCTCTGCACATATTCCTCGCACCCTCCCCACCTTCCAATTCTTGAACCCGGTCGCCTCCCCGCCACCTTCTCCTACTAGAGGTAACCTCAAGGCTCGGCTCGGAAGCCCAAAGCCCGATACTGAGGGGACTCGAACCTAGGAAGGAAACTTGAAGGCCGAGCTAGTCCAAGCTCAATCCCGACAAAGTACTACTATCTCCTAGCCGAACCCGACATGACCTATCCAATAAGCAAGGCTAATTACATGTATCCAAGAACCATAATTTAAAAAGCAAAAAAAAAAAAAAAACATGTTTTAAAACATGTTAGACTCCCTTGTATGCCTCTTGAAATCTCACATGCATGTTCTTTGAAATCTCAAAATCTGCACTGGCCTCTCCCAAGTTAAGGATGCCAACTAGTTGAGATTAGATTGATGGGGACGCATTGTCTTCTTACTATTAATTTGATTTTTTTCTTTTTTTTGGGGCTTATATATATATATATATATATAGTATAAATCTATCAAGTTTGAATACTTCCAACCATTTCAGGAGAAATAATATGCCAAAATTTAAGAGTAGACGTATAGTCCGTCCAAAGAATACTATCAGAGTGATCTACTTCATAATCGGCAGTCCATTGCTTTATTTGTCTCACGATATATATAAGTTACACAAAAATAGACACAAGCTGCAACTAAAGTCTAAGGGCTTGTTTCGTTGTGGAGAGAATCTTTTTTAACTGACATGTGTTTTTCTGAAAAATTGATTCCTAAATATATAATGCCTGGAAAAATTATTTTGGTATATTTGCTATCGAAAAATGATACATTCTATTCTATAGTTTACGTTTGACTAGGAGTTTACTTTACTGGGAAAATATATAAAAGAACTATTATACACATAGTAAAAAAAAGAAGAAGATTTTATTTATGGCTTTAAGAGCATTTTTGGAAAAACAAAGACTCCAAAATTCTAAATCCCTGAGAAACACAAAAATCAATGTCCCTCGTAGACCTTTTTTTTTTTTTTTTTTCCATAAAATATGTTTCATGGGAATGTCGCTTTCTAATATCTTTTTGCAAACCAAAAGAGTTCTAAATGTCCGTATAAGTAAAGGTTGATATTTTCCACCATGACTTTGCCTACAAATCTGAACTTGATTGCAAAGTCATCCTTTGAAAGAATATGATTACCGCTAAAATGGTAGCCCAGTTGGTAGAGGCCTTGTCTCACTACCAATCAGTCGCATATTCGAGGCATAATTTTGTGAATGACTCGATTAAATCTAAAAATTTTTCTGAAATTCATGATCGTTGGTGTAAGTAAGAGATTAAGATATTCCTCTTTGTCCCCGTTCTAGTAGCCGGTGTTTTAGTGGTGTCAGGTTGACATACTCATCTTTAGGTAGGGAAAGACTGCAAAAATTTAAATATCTCATGTCGAACATTACCTAGCGGGATGGGAGCCTTCAGGGATAGCTACACCGGGAATCCTCCCATCTCTTTTATTTACCAAAAAAAAGAATATGATTAGTTTTCAAACTTAATTTTGTATACTTGATTTTAAAACTTTTGGAACTATAAATCACATGCCAAGAAAATTAATATCAAAAGAAAAGAAAAAAAGCACTCCAAATTATGAATTTGAAAGCAAAATGATGGAGAGGGTAATAAAACAAAAATTATGTGGGGCAGGCTTCATAATTTTCCATGTTCCCTTGATACCTATCTTAAATAAGAAATCTAAAAATCAAAAACTCCACTTACTAATATATTCAAAAACTAAAAAGTATGGTATTTCTTTCTTCCTTGTTTTTATAACATGCTTTTTAACGATACATGCAATAAGGCCAAGTGAAATATATTAAGCAAATTAATTATCAAGCAAGTCAAATATACCTCTAGATAAATCAATGCATAATTTTCAAAATATGAAATTCATCAAGATACAATACATAATCAAATGATATATATTTAGCAAATTAGTCATATACCAACTTATTATATACCTATAAATAAATTGATACATAATGTTGCTGTCTAGGTCATCGTGGCCTGTAGCTCTGGCATGGCCTGGATGAGCCATCCTCTCCAGGCTCATCGGATTCTTTCCTACCTCGCCTTCGTGGTTGGTTGCTCCTGCAAAAGAAAGGAGAAGACCCGGGCCAAGGATTCCGGCGATGATACTTCGATAATCAAGTCAGTAAGACGATCAAGGAGAACAGATCCTCTGTAATAGGGGCTCACATTGCCCTCGCTTTAGAGAAGAAAATGAAATAGAAAGATAAAAATCAGAAATTAGAGCTTGCGGGAGTTCTCGTTATTTGGTTCCCTGCCCTTTGCTCTCTTACCACCCTCTTGGTTTTCTGGAGGTCCCTCTTATGATTAAATAGAAATCGTTCCTCCTCAGGTGTCTCCTGTGGGAGGAGTACAAACTTTTCCCCTTGGATCCCCCTCCCTGCCGGGGGAAGGGATGTCCTTCTGCATGGGGTGCGGTTGGTGCGTTGCAAGACTTGTCTCCTTGATGGAGTGACCCATTGCAGGTAGTGTGCTACGGGGGCATGTACTACAATCGAGCACTTTCACTTTTGGGAGGTACAGGCGATGTACTATAGGGTCTAGAGCCTCGGCAAAGCACTCTTCTTGTGGAAGATGCAGGTAGTGTGCTACTGGGTCTGGAGCCCTGGCGGAACACATGCTTACCAGAGGGTACGGGCGATGTACTCCGGGACCTGGAGCTTCGACAGATCATACGTTACATGGGGGGGTGCGAGCAGCGCACGCTAGAGCTTGTGCCCCTAGTGGAGCGCGCACCTCGACGGCCTGCACGGCGATGACACCGTGCCTTCGTGTCGCAATCCAAGACTTTCTTGTTCTCTCAAGTCCGTATCTCGTTTCTCGCTACCATCTCGCCTTGGATAGGAGCTCGACCTCGGACAGAAGCCCGACCTCAGATGGGAGCTCGACCTCAGCTGGGAGCTCGATCTCAGACGGAAACTCGACCTTAGCTGGGAGCTCAACCTCGGACGGGAGCTCGACCTCAGCTAGGAGCTCGATCTTAGACGGAAACTCGACCTTAGCTGGGAGCTCAACGAGGCCAGGTGACATGCTTCGCCGCCTCGTCCCTTAGCTGGATCCCACGTGGGCATCCCGTCAGCAGCTTGCTACATCACATAGTTTCCAAAATATTATGTTCATCAGTATACATTATATAGTATAAATATACATACTTATCAATTTCTTGATAGATAATAAAAGCATTTTTGATATACACTTAGTAACAATCCAATATACTCCACTAGATAAATCTATATACAATTTCCAGGATATGAAGCATCAACATAGAATACATGACCAAATGATGCACATTTAATAAATTAGTGATATAGTAATCCAATAACATCTCTAAATAAATTAATACATAGTTTCTGTAATATTATGTTCATTAATATATACTATATGGCCTAGTAACACATATTCATCAACTTTTGATATATACTACAAGTTTCAATGATATATATCTCATAATAATCCAATACATATCTTTAGGTTAAGTAATGTGCATTTTCCAAATATATTTGTTATATGGAGATATATCCTGCATGACTATTGGATGTATATTAAAAAAAACTTATAGTACATATCATCAAGTCGATGAATATATATTACCAGGCCATATAATGTATGTTGGTAAATATGATATTTCAAAAACTATGCATCACTATATTTAAGAGTATGTATTGAATTGCTAGATGACTAATTTTCTAAGTATATATTTTTGACCATATCTATGTATTAATACTTCATATGACGATATATATTGATTTACATGATAATTAATTAATTATTATATATTATATAATCATATAGTATATATAATTATATATTAAAATAAAAAAAAATTATTATTTTATAATTACAAATTTTATCAATAAAAAAAATTAATTTTTAATATTAATTTTTTAAAAATATAATAAATTATAAAATCTGTTTCTTATTTTTTTTGATTGAACAAAATGGATAAGAAGATAAATCTGGGGTAGTTACCTCGCAGGCCCCCATCTCATCGAAAAATATTCGATTCAATATGCAGAATTTTTGCGATCTTTTTTTATTAAAAGATGAATATGTTAATCCGATATCATCAATATACCAGCTAGTTACGAAAAAAAAGAAAAATTTTGATCTCTCACTCGTCCAATCATCACGAATATCAAAAATATGATTTTAAAATTAATTAAATTTTTTATAAAATTATATATCTAATTTAAGAACTATTGTCTATGAGATAAGGTGCCAATATCAGCTGATTACCAGCTTGACAGTTTTCCAATGTTTTCACTTCCCGGAAACTCGTAATGATCCACAGAGGTCCAGGTTGACCCACCGTTCCCATCATATGACTGGGCTCCCGATGAGATGTCGCGCAGAACCTTCTTGTTTGTTGGTAATTATTCACCGGACCGTCCTTGGACACCAATTGGCGTACGAAAGATCGCCGCACAGAAAGTCCGGGTTGTATATCCGTACGGTAAAAATGGTTCCTTTCTTTCCTGACGTCAGCCGTTGGATCGCCTAATCTCATTTCAAGATTTATGAATAAAGCGGAAACAGTGATTGTAGTGCCCTTAAATCCGTGAATACGTGATCCGACGGTTGACGTCGCGAAAAGAATGAATCGTTCTTTCACGCGGAAGATACAACCCGAAACCAAAAAGGTCCAACACGAGTAGGTCGTAACTTATGGTCGTGGGGCCGGTTCTGAGGGGTTTTATTTTTACCTTTGTCGAGAGGTTTAACTTCAGAGGGAGAACGCCTCCCGTCGGCCCCTTTTGGAGATTAGGGTATAAAGCCATCACTGCAGAGGAGACAGAGAAGTGCCTGCTATTGTTCTATTGCTGTTTGTGCATCGGAGAGTGGGGAACAAGGTAAGCCCCCCGCCTCCAATCCATGTCTTCGTTCCGATTCTTTTTCTCTTCGTTTTATTATCCTCAATTCCGTTTCGGTCGCAGCTTTAAATCGTTTAATTTCTGCTTATCAACTGTCTAATTCTTTGTCATCGTGCGTGTTGTTTCTGTTCTGTTTTGGTGTTATCTTTTTACAGTAAACGGATTTTCTTCCTTTCTTTTATTTTATTTTGGCGACAAAAGGCTTGTAGCGCTGCATCTTAATCTTGATTATGTGATACTCTTCTTGATTTATTTGTCGCGGAAAAAATCCATGTTTCAAATTGACATACTTCACAATTTATGCTACACGAGCCTTGGGATAATTCCTGATAACGACATGCAGACTTTCTTCTCTTCCTCATCGTCACCATCTTCTTCTTTTCCTTGAAGACTTTAGAAGGGTGAGGATGAACATGAAGGATTCACTGCTAGATGTTTATATGTCCTTGCTGTTTTAATTTACCGAGGGAGGGCTTGATGGTTATGTTTTGAGTCTTTGAATAGTCAGGTTTGCAGGTATCTTAAACCCCTTTACATATTTTTGTTTTTCAGAAATGGTGTGATCCTAAAAGCTTTGACTAGCTGAATGTAAGTTAAAAGGCTTTATAACTATTATTTAGGGAAACATTTATAGTTGTCATTTAGATTAGAAAGGTTGAGAATTATTTTGGGTGTCTCGATCTGAAATGAGGATCATAAATGCATGCATTCATTCATGCATGCATAAATGCATATACGGATTACCTATGAATTTTAATCTTGGGCAAAAGGTTTAATGATTTAAAACAAATGATGGCCCATCTAAATTGAATATCCAAAACGTTGAATCTGATCTACACCATAAAAGAAATGCGCAAAAACCAAAAATCATCTGTCTCGGTAGTTATTAACCAAAGCATCAGGTGGATGCAAAAAATGAATGATTTTAGTGGCATAATAGTATGTTTTGCTATGAAATAACCATCATGATCTACTGAGTTCAAATTTACCTACATTTTGAGATGTGCAGATTGCGACTAATGCAGTGAAATTTCATTTATATGCCCTATCATATATCTTAGCACACCAGCCCAATTGACAATGTTCATTTTTTACCCATTTGATACTTTGGTTTTTGATCTCTGAAATATGTTTTCTTCGGCCTCTAGGCATTTTTAGATGTGTAAATCAAGATTAATGGTGTAGATCTTCAATTTGGATGGTCCATTGTTGATTTTTGAATTGTTAGACCTTTTACCAAACATCTAACTTTTAATGTGCAGTCTACACCAAAATTACGGAATTTTGAATATTTCTTTTTGAATCGTTAAAAATTACAGAATTTTGAATATTTTTTTTTTTTAGATAATCGGGCACTTGATTATGTCAAATTTCACTCGATGTTTCATTCTATGCACCGATGATCCTTAGATTTCATTATAAAAATTTCATTATTCAAACACATATATATGCAACCATAATGAATTTTGTGTTGTGCCTATGCCTGATAGTTGCTTTATTTCTTTGTGATTGCTTTGTAGGATGCCTCAAAGATCTAACACCACTCTCTCAATGGCTAAACCATCTAGCAATGATGAAACACCATCTTCACGTGAAGTTGAAGATCAAAGACCCAAAAGGTCGGCATTTTTGTGGCTGGCGTTATTTGTTCTCCTCCTTAATGGCTCATGGGCAGTCCACCATTATCAATTTGAGAATCTCCCTTTGCCTCTTAGTGTCGAGAAGGCAGGTAAACGTGGCTTTTCAGAAGTGTCAGCAATGGAGCATGTCAAGTATTTGACAAAATTGGGTCCTCATCCTGTTGGTTCAGATGCTCTTGATCTTGCATTGCAGGTTCATATGCACACTTTCATGTCTCTATATAGTTGCATTTTTTTCTAGTTTTATGTTATTAGTTTTTCGGTCTTGAAGATTAATGGTAATACATCATCAATGCTCCGAATCTTTATATTTGTTTATGTAATTCTGATTTTAAACCCTTCCTTTTATGGACTAATTTTGATGTTTCTTGACTGATTTTTGGTATTTATCAAATTGCTGCATTAAAAATGTGATTTGCTGAATGAAACACAGGCAAAGCACTTTGACTTTGTGTTTAGTGATAAATGGAAGTTTGGTTGAACATAATGCTAAATGTTCTGCTTCTTTAGATGTTTAGGGCATATATCCATTTGCTTTAGTGCAAATAGATGCTGAGATTTAACATTGGGACAAAGTGCATAAGTATATAAAACACAAATAATGGTTCAGCCAGGGATCGCGATACCATCCCGTACCGTCCGATACGGGATATACCATACCGTACCGGCAGCTAGTCGGTACGGTTCAGCCCATTAAAATGGTCTGGCATTTGGACCGTTTAAAAAATAAAAAAAAATGATTTTCGTAGTCGGATCGTTAAAAAAATAAAAAAAATAGATTTTCGTACGGTACGTATGGTACGGTATCGTACTGGTACGAACCGGTCGGTTCAGACCGGTACGGGCTCGGTTCGGTCCAGTTCAGGTCATTTTTATGTTTTAAATGTTTTTTTGGAAGGGGGAGAATGCTTTTATATTAAAAAAAGGATGGGTACGCCTGCCGGTATGGTACGGTACAGACCGTACCATATTGTACCGGCCTTCTAATGATATGGATCCCGGTACCGGTACCGGGAACCTTGGGTTCAGCACTAGAGACAAGGTTCCCAGTACCGGTACGGTACCGGTATCATACGTACCGACATACGGTACGGTGGGTGTGTCGGTATAAATCGGCACATTCATTTTTTTTGGTTAATGGATTTTGGATTTTTTTTTTTGTTTTTTAGGGTTTTGGCCTTAGGAGTGTTTAGGCCTTTAGGGTTTAAGATTTAGAGTTTAGGGTTCAAGATTTAGGATTTAGGATTTAAAAATGCTAATACATTAATTCTAATTAAAATAAAATATAAAATGATAAATAAGATAAAATTATTAGCAATTAATAAAAGTGAAAGGAAAATATAAATATAATTATATTTCGATATCTAGAATCGAGTAGAGTGTCGATGTCCATAAATATCGAGATTATTTATATACCATGTTGGAAGATTAGTAAATCCCTCTAGCTAGGCAGCATGATACTCTTGTAAGGTCATCCCAGGAGGTATGCGTAATAAATCGTAACTCATCATAGATCTCTCACTAAGATCCTGATTTTGAGAGCTATCCAGAGACTGATGATATGGTTGTGCAAGGGCCTATCTAAATATACTAGCAGCAAAATCAAATTCATAAGATTCTCCGGGCTGCATGGGATAATAATTACTGGAAAATGATGTCTCAAATACACTATATGAACCATATGGATTACAAGCTACTGGTAGTTGCGGGTAAGAGAATTCTGAATATGAAGATGATCTTGATACATCCATGGATCCTACTCAACGTGCAAAAATTGTACCTCGCGGAACTCATCGTCTATATGAAATCGTATCACCACGGGATCTACCAGCTGGTGCTCCATGGTCTGTATCCTATGTGGTATGGCTAAACTGCGACTCGCCAATGAATCGAAGATGAATAGATGGCTGCGACACCTATCCTTCGGTCCCTCCGTGATCATTAGATTCTTCACTATTTAAAGCAGCACTTTTACCACTTTCTTTAGTATCTGAATTTGAATGAATTGAGTGCTTCGATGGAGGTGCAATTGTCTTTCCTTTTCTATCTCTGGATCGAATAGATGGCGAGAAGGGATGATGTACTGTATTTGTTGGAGTCCTGTGAGGAATATTGCTTATTGTCCATTATTCAGCATCCATTTCAGTCTCGCTAGCTACAAAACTGGCTGGTCAAGGAGACGATCCTGGTTCATTAAGCTTTGGCTCCTGCTGCTGACTCACGACTCATCCAATCATTGGATCTTCATTCTTATCAATATATGTACTTGTAGTAGGATCGGAGTATTTCAATTCAACTTCTTCCTGAATGCACTTTAGCTTTAACCTTAAATTATAGTATATATAAATAAGATCGTTGAGACATTTTTGTTTTAGACAATTCCTCTGCTTGGAGTGGATAAGACCAAATGTAGACCAGTTGTGCCCACATCCACTAGACAATCTAGAAGAGGATCTTGACTGCAAAAACTTTCAGATGTTTTACAGATCTACCAAAATACCCCCATAATTCAGCTACAGAAGATATTAAATCATTTAGAATTTTAGATTCAGCAAAATTAAAAAAATCAATCTAAATATAATATTAAACTTAGTACTTAATACTACCAATCAAGATTCATCTTTGATTTATTTTTGATAGCTATAGTGGATCCAAAAGAATTTGTATCCTTCCTAAAAAATCTTATTTGAAAAAAGTGTTGTTATCATGTGCTACTTATTGAAATTAATATTAATAAAAATCACTCAATAATTTTAACCTAGCATACTTATTCTAGGCACATAGCTACGACATCTGGATTGGGCTCCATCTTGTATATAATATTGCATAGGGCAGACATAAGCTATTCATCCATGACAATGTCTGGTATGGAGTATTGAAATCTCGGATTCATATAGTAAGCTGCACATATATTTTAAGAATTAGTCAAGTATACTTGTACAAATATAATTTAATTTAAAATTTTAGGAAGCTCATAAATTACTGCGTACCTGCTAGATATAAATCCGAATTCATTTGATAACTCTATAGTCCATCAATGATCCAGATATACTTAGTAGCATATGCTGGATTTGTCTCTTGGATCTTTTCCTTTGCCCTTTGCATCATGTAATACAAGAAGCCCATGTGAGTATATCTCTCAAAGTCCACGGCCCGAAGTACTTCATATAGAGGCTTGATAGCTTCCACTATCCTCTCAGCCCGCTGCCAGAATGTCTGTCTCGTCATTAAATTCTTGACATTGCTCCTCTCAGTATGTCCTGGCATATCTGTTTTGCTGCCACTCCTGATTGACAAACATCTGATGAAGCTCTGCTTTCTTGCCAAGAAGACTATCAAGTGCTATATAATTTGTAGTAAACCGTGTGACCCTTGGTCTCAATATTTCAACTCTAATAAAGCTCCTTATCAATGTAAGATCCATGTATGGTTGTAGATGAATATGGTGATGGTTTGTGCTAACTCAACTATCTTCTGCACCTACGAATTTTTTCAATATCCATCAACATGAGGTCAATACAATGTGCAGCACAAGGGATCCAGAAAATATGCAGTTGCCGCTGCATCAAGATTTGTCCTGCGGTCCTGTACCGTGGTCCATTATTTATGATAACCTGCACGATATTTTGCTTTCCCACCTGGTCAATCACCTCTTCCATCAATTTGAGGATATAACTGCTGTCGTGCACCTGATTTGAAGCATCAATAGATTTATGGAAAAAAGTCTTTCCATCACAATAAGTCAAGAAGTTGATGATGCTCCGTTTAGTAGGACCAGTCCAACCATCACACATCACTGTTAACCCATATACAGGTCACTTGCTCTGATAGAAGGCAATCCAATTTTCTAACTCCTTATTACTGTCCAGAAGTTGATCATAAATATTTCTCAATCCTAGAGGATCTGCAAATGCACTAGCAGCCTGTATAGATGAAATAGCAGAGCGATAATATAGATTGTCTGCAACGTGCACTGGGATATGACTGAAATGAAATCAGGATCCGATGTCCTGCCATATATTCTTCTTTTTATCTTTTTTCAGCAAGGTGTCAATTCTCTATTGCTTGAAATCTCTGCTAGGAAGGGCATATGGATCAATATTATGGATAGTGGCTCCTGCTGGAATGTTTCTGGAAGACTTTCTTCTATTGCCAAATGCTTCCAACATGGATGCAATACGGCTGGTGCCTCTCCTGAGGGGCTCTTTGACTGAGAAGGTCCTCCTAAACAGTATTAAACTCTTTTGCAATACTTGAGAGCCTGATCTCGATCCCGACTCAAAAGCTGATGGCCCAAATCGTTGTCTTTGCCTGGCCATTTTCTTTAGTTGCCTCTGCTCGTACAAGCTTGCCTGGATGGCAACCTCCATCTATGGATCATCATCAAAAGGAGTAGATGCTCCTTCTGACTTCCTGGAATAATAAGAAGGTGGTTTTGCGGCTCTGTAGTCCATCTCTGCTTTCTTCTTTGATATTTTTTTCTTCTAGCTTTGAAATTAGCAAAATGCTTCTTCATCAACTGACGGGACTTCCTGTGGATACTGTCAGCATGCAGATATATTATAATAGCCGCTAGCCAAGTGTTGCTTCAACTTTGTTACCCCTATTTTTGAATTCTACATTGTATCGTTTATACCCTAGTGATGCCGACCCGAAAGCATTTCTTATGCAACCAACCAATATCACGCTTCGGATCATTCTTTCTTCTCGATGGATCCATATCTAAATATTTAAATTACACATAAGGTCAATAATTATACATATTAATTAATATTTTGTTAACCTAATTTTTTTAAATTTTTTAATTTAAATAATTTTTTTTTTAAATTTTTTTGAATTAAAAAATATAAAAAATAAAAATATTATAAAAAAAATTTGATCATAGATTCATGTAGGAATGAATGCTACATATATTTTTTAAGATACTGGAAATGTATTAAAGGTTACTTTTTTCTTCAATTTTAGACCTAAATCACGATTCATGAGACGCATCAAAACTTTGATAAATTGACACGAAATTTATAGTGAAAGTAGCTTACGAGCCCCATAATAATAGTATATAATTATAATTTTTTTTATTTTTTTATTTTTTACTAATTTTTAATCTAAAATTAATTTTTAATTTAAAAAATTATATACTTAACAAAAAATCAAGATCTTAGTATCATTGTGTAGATCTTTTCTAGATCTATCATATACTTTAAATCATGCCTAACAAAAAAAATTTGACAGCATTTTTTCTTAATTTTTTAATTTTCATCAATTTCAAAAAAAGAGAGGAAAGAGAGAAAGAGAGAAAAAGAAAGCTCTACATATCTTGAATCTACCTTCCTCTTGAATTAGTTGGTGTTTGATTGGCTTGAAATAAGGGAAAATAGCCTTATCTCCCTTCATTGAATAAAAAGAAGTAGAGAGAGCTCTCTGCCTCTCAGCTTCTTTATTAAAACCCCCCACCTAACATCTACAGTACTCAACAGGAAAAAATAAAACAAAAAAACCGGTTCGAACCGGCCCGAACCGACCAATTCGATGTAGTTCGGGCCAGTTTCTTATTTATTTATTTTTATGTGTAAACCTTGGGTGCTGTTTAAATTGGCCAAACCGTGCCATCCCACCACCGGTCCGGTTCGGTATGCCCCGAATCGGTCGGTACGGCATGGTTCGGTGAACCCTGACTAAAGGTTTCACTTTTTAGAACATTTAGTGATGACTTTCATAAAATTAAAACATTGATGATGAGCAAATGCAATCAGGGAGGAGTTAGTCTTACTAGAATCTAATTCAAAATTCATTGCATGCTTTTTGTAGAAGTGTATTACTATTTCAAATATCAGTGCTAGGGATTTGTGTAACGTATTAGTTGCTTGACTATGAAAATATCACTTTTGGGCATCAAATCAAGGGCATCGTGCATTGCTGGCAACTTAATGTAGCACGAGCACTTCAATAGTTCAAAGGTAATTATGTAATTGTATGTATATTTGGATCTTAACTTTTGGACTGGATTCTTAACCTATTTTTAGGGGATGTGCTTATGAGTTTTATGTCATTACATGATTTTTTTGGATTTCCATGTAAATCTTGTCATGTAAAATAATTCTTTTGTTTGCCATTCTTTGATGTCCAACTTGAGTATCATAAACTTCTCAAAATATCCCATTTTTGTGTATATTTGTGAAATATATTCAGTTCAAAATGGATTATTTTCAGTGATGTGATGAAGGTGTTTGTGAACATATACGATCTCCTCGGGATCTTGGAGTTAAAAATTCTAACTTCAACAAATTTTAAGCAATTATTTTTATGGTAACAACTTTAGCAGGAATAGGAAATGAGCAAATAAGGTTTAATGGAGGAACTATGAATTTTAGGATAACTGTGCAAGTCAAAAATTTTGATGTTAACCCGACAATTTGATTTGGAACATATGTTTTGGTTTATAATCAAGGATGGAATATCTTTGATATCCAGCCTTGGCTTCACTCCTGCCTTTTTTTTGGTGGCTGTATGGGTGTGTGGGGGAGGGTTGGTAAGTCTGAAGTATAAGTTACCTGAGCATAAAGATAGACACTATAATCAGCAAATTGAACACCCTGAGAGGCCTCCAGCACATCTGAAACAGAGGTCTAACAATTAAGGTCCACAATCAAGGTACTAGGTGCCATATCGGTACCTTATTATTTTGATATGACATGGTTGGTACAATACAGTATGTATCTTGCTATTTTTCTCATTTTTTTAATATTGGCACATCTTGGTACAGTTTGGTAAGCCTCGGTGTGGATTGGTACACATCTCGATATGCCTTGGTACGGGATGGAATGAGGCAGTTTGGGGTCTGTACCAACCTAAACTTGTGTTTCATACTGATTCCCATCCGGTGCAATATGGTACACCCTATACATATGGTACGGCAATCCATGCCAATAGTAGTTTCTAGTGGGCTCACCTTGGCATATTTTAAGAGAAAAATGTTAAATAGAAGAGAATAAAATGGGGAAGAGGGGAAAAAAGAAAAAGAGAAAAAAAAGGATACATGGTATGTAATCAAGGTGTGTCCGTTTTGAGATCTTACACCATTAAGGTGACAACGAGTTTGCTGAAATTATCGAGATGCCCATAATCTTAGAGGTCCAATCTATTTTTGCACAATATGTATTTGGCCCGGTATGCATTATATACCCAAAAGTCTATTTGGACAGTTATCAAGCAAGTATTTTAGAAAACATCCATTTAAGTAGTTAAGCTGGTGTTTAAACAACTAATTAATGCCAAACCATTTTCGCAGCATCTATTTAGAATTTAGTAGTGGTTATCCATAAGAACCAGTATTGGGATCCATATCGGTTAGCTACCAGTTTAGTACTATACTAATACATTGTACTGCAAGGCTTGTTGGTTTTATACTAATATGCCAATTTCTTTTTTTTTGTTTTTTAATTTTTCTTGGCTCTCAAGATTTCTAACCATTTTTTTTGTTTCTTGAATGATTTTAAGTCTTAATTGATGTTTGTTGATATTATTTAATGTTTCCATCGCTTTGATACACCCTTAATGATGCTTCTCAATGTTTTTAAGTGATCTTTTTGCATCAATATGGTATTAGCTAAAATAAATTACAAGGTGATGGGGAATGGATGTGCAATGGAAGCAGATTTTTTAAAAAATTATTATCTGATTTAACACTTAAATCATAAGTTGCATCTGAAACCCCAATCCCAAGATTCATTGGACAATGAAACAATAAGAGTAATAGTAAAATAAATGCATGCCTCATGAATCATCTAATGCCGATCTATAATCTACTAGGTTCTCAAGTACGAGCCCTCCAATGATGATCCACACAAGGCCCTCTCCGGGACCTTTCCAATCTATAAAGCTTGCTAGAAGTTCTTCACAAGAACTTCAACCTTTCTCGTTCTCAAGAAGATGCACACCCTGCACCCTTGTAAATTCTTCTTAAGAACTCACTATGGTTTCTCTCTAACCCTCTCCTTTGATCTCTTAGCTTTTTCTTAGACTAAGAATTATCTTACCCCAACTCTTGGAGTCAGGGTTTGGAACTATCTCGAACCGCCCGGTTTTGGGTATACTGAACCGTACTGGCTCAGAATCGATACGGTTTGATCTTAAAAAATAGTCCGTTACTCCAAACAGTCCAAAAACACTTATACCAGACTAGTATGGTATGGTACAGTCTGATTCAGTATGGTATAGTTCAGTACAGATCTGTTCTGTCTGGTTTGGGCTCGGTTCGGCCAAGTTCGGGTCCGGTTCGGGTCGGACAATGTAGCCATCAGGAGAATTTTTTCATACTTTGAGCAAGGCTGATACATATACTGGTACGGTATGGTACGGTATGGTATGGTACGGTACGGTATGTTATGGTATGGTACGATATGATATGGTATGGTATGGTATGATACCGTACCGATTGTTGACCGGTATGGACAAGGATCCCGGTACCGGTATCCATACCGGTTGATAGGCATGCCAGTTCAAACCAGCATGTCCATTTTTTTTAAGGTTTAGGGTTTTTTTAGGATTTAGGATTTAGTGTTTAGGGTTTAGGGTTCAGGATTTAAAAAATGCTAATACATTAAAGTAAGCCTCTAGCTATTAATTCTAATTAAAGTAAGATACAAAATTGTAATTAAAGTAAGATTACTAGCAATTAATTAAAGTAAAAGATAAAATATAAATATAATTATATATCGATATTTAGAATCAGGTTGAGTATCGATATCCATAAATATCGGGATCATTAATTTATGGAGGAAGATTAGTAAATCTCTCTAACTAGGTAGCATGATACTCCTGTAAGTTTATTTCAGGAGGTATGCGTGATGGATCGTAACTCATCCCAGATCCCTCATTGAGGTCTCGACTTTGAGAGGTATCCAAAGACTGATGATATGGTTGTGCATGGGCCCATATAAATATATCAGCAACAAAATCAGATCCGTAAGATGCTTCGGGTTGCATGAGATAATAACTACTAGAAGATGATATCTTGGATGTACCATATGGACTATATGGATCACGAGCTGCTGGTCCCTACAATAAAAGGATCCTAAATATGAGGATGACCCTGATACATCCATAGATCCTACTTCACATATAAGGGCTGCAGCTGTATTATGCCTTGAACGATCTCGCGGAGCCCGTTGCCTATATGGAATCGTATCATCATGGGATCTACCAGTTAGTGTACCATGGTCTATATCCTGTGTGGTGTGACTAAATTGTGATTTATTAGTGAATCGAAGATGAATAGACGGTTGCGTCTCCTGTCCTTCGATCCCTCCCTGATCACTAGATCCCTCTTTATCTGAAGAAGTATTACACCACTCTCTCTGGTATCCGAATCTGAATGAACTAAGTGCTCCGGTGGAGGTGCAACTGTCTTTCCTTTGTTTCTGGACCGAATAGATAGCGAGGAGGGATGATGTGATGTATTTGCTGGAGTCTTGTAAGGAATATTGCTTATCCATTGTTCAGCATCCATTTCAGTATTGCTAGCTACAAAACTGGCTGGTCGAGGAGGGATCCTGGCTCATCAAGTTCTGGCTCCTGTTGCTGACTCACGACCAATCCAATCATCGGATCTTCATTCTCATCAACATAATTACTTGCAGTAGGATCAGGGTATTTCAGTTCAACTTTCTCCTGAATGTATTTTAGCCTCAACCTTAAATTATAGTATATAAACTAGATTGTTGAGATGTTTTTGTTTTAGATGGTTTTTCTACTTGGAGTGGATAAGGCTAAATATATACTAGTTGCGCTTACATCCACTAGATGATACCATTTAGGAAAGGATCTTGATAGTAAGAACTTTTAAATATTTTGCAGATCCATCAAAATGCATTTACCATTCAACTACAAAAGTTATTAAATTATTTAAAATTTTAGATTTAATAAAATTTAAAAATCAATTTGAATCAATATTAGATTTAGTACTTAGTAGTACCTATCAGGATTCATGTTTGATTTATTTCTGATGGCTATAGTGAATCCAAAAGAATCGGTGCCCTTCCTAAAAAATTGTCTGAAAAAAAAGTGTTGTTATCATGTGCTACTTGTTGAAATTAGTGCTAATAAAAATCACTCAACAATTTCAACCTAACTTACTTTTTTTATGCACATAGTTGCGACATCTGGATCGGGCTCCATCTTATAGATAACATTGTATATGGCTGACATAAGCTGTTCATCCATGACAATGTCGGGTATGTAGTATTGAAATCTCGGAATCAGATAGTAAGTTGTACGTATATTTTAAAAATTAGTCAATTGTACTTGTACAAATATAATTTAATTTAAAATTTTAGGGAGTTCATGATTTACTGCATACTTACTAGATATAAATCTAAATTCATTTGATAACTCTACCGTCAATCAATGATCTAGATATACTTAATAGTATATGCTGGATTTGTTTCTTGGATCTTTTTCTTTGTCTTTTTTATCATGTAATACAAGAAGTCCATCTGAGCATATCTCTCAGAGTTTAGGCCCGAAGTATATCATATAGAGGCTTGATAGCCTCCACTATCTTCTTGGCCTGCTGCTAGAATGTCTGTCTCGTTACTAAATTTTTACATTTCTTCTCTCAGTATTTGTCCTGGCATATCTGCTCTACTACCACTCTTGATTGACAAACATCTGACGCAGCTCTACTTTCTTACCAAGAAGACTATCAAGTGCTATATAATTTGTAACAAACCATGTGATCCTTGGTCTTAATATTTCTTTTCCAGTAAAGCTCTTCATCAATGATAATACCAATATATGGTTATAGATGAATTTGGTGATAGTCTATGCTAACTCAACTATCTTCTGCACCCTATGGATTTTTTCAATATCTGTTAATATGATGTCAATACAATGTGCAACACAAGGGATTTAGAAAATATGTGGTCGCCGTTGCATCAAGAGCTGCCCTGCAGCCCTGTATTGTAGTCCATTATCTGCGATGATCTGCACTACATTCTGCTCTCCCACCTGATCAATCACCTTCTTCATCAATCTGAGGATATAATTGCTGTCGTGCACCTGATCTGAAGCATTAATAGATTTATAAATTTTTTTTTCCATCACAATAAGAAGTTGATGATACTTTGTCTAATAGGATCAGTCTAACCATCACATATCATTATCAATCAATACACGTGCCACTTGCTCTGGTAGGAGGCAATTTAATTTTCTAGCTCCTTATTGCTGTCTATAAGTTGACCATAAATATCCCTCGATCTTAGAGGATTTACACCTGTACCAATAGCCTATATAGATGAAATAGCAGGACGATAATATGGGTTGTCTATTGCATGCATTGGGATATAACTGAAATAAAATCAGGATCCGATGGCTCGTCACATATCCTTCTTTTTATCCTTTTTCAGCATGCTATTAATCTTCTATTGCTTGGAATCTCTGCTAGGAAGGGCATGTGAATCGATATCATGGATAGTGGCTCCTGCTGGAATGTTCCTGGAAGACTTCTTTCTATTGTCAAATGCTTTCAACATGGATGCAATACGGCTGATGCCTCTCCTGACGGGCTCTCTAACTGAAAAGATCCTCCTAAACTGTCTCAGACTTTCTTGCAACACTTGCAGAGCCCGATCCCGATCCTGATTCAAAATATCTCTACCTGGTCATTTTCTCTAGCGTCTCTGCTTATTCAAGCTCGTCTAAATAGCAGCTTCCATCTGTGCCTCATTGGAAGGAATAGATGTTCCCTCTGACTCCTTGGAGTAATAAGAAGGTGGTTCTGTGGCTCTGCGATCCATCTCTGCCTTCTTTGATATTCTTTCCTTTACTGCTTTGAAATCAACAAAATATTTTTTTATCAACTAACGAACCTCCCGTGGATACTATTGGTATGCAGATATATCAGAATAGCCACTAGCCAAGTGCTGCTTCAACCTCGTTATCCCATCACATTTGAATTTTACATTGCATTATTTACATCTCCATTGATGCTGATCCGAAGCATTTCTTCATGCAACCAACCAATATCACGCTCCGGATTTTTCTTCCTCGATAGATCCATTCCTGAATATTTAAAAAGCACATAAGCTCAATAATTACATATATTAATTAGTACTTTGTTAACCTAATTTTTTTATTTTTTATTTAAATATATATATTTTATTTTTTAGATTTAAAAAATATAAAAATTAAAATATTATAAAAAATAATTTGATCTTATATTTATGTAGGATCCTATCATAGATGCTATATATATTTTTTTAAGATATTGGAAATGCATGAAATGTCATTTTTTTTCAATATTAGATTTAAAGCACTATTCATAAGATGCATCAAAACTTGAATAAATTGACATAAAATTTATAGTGAAAGTAGCTTACGAGCCCTATAATAATAATCTATAATTATAATTTTTTAATAATTATTTTATTTTTAAATAATTTTTTAATTTAAAAATAATTTTTAATTTTTTTAAAAAATATACTTAATAAAAAATCAAGATCTTAGTATCATTGTATAGGTCTTTCATAGATTTATAACATATTCTAAAATCATGTCCAAAAAAAAATTTGATAGCATTTTCTTTTAATTTTTCATTTTTCATGAGTTTTTTAAAAAAAAGAGAGGGGAGAGGGAGAAAGAGAGAAGGGAAGCTATATGTACCTTGAATCTACCCTTTTCTTGCTATTTTGGTATTTGATTGGCTTGAAATCAGTAAAAAATAAAGCCTGCAGCCATCGTTGAAGCCTCTTCCTTCCAATAGAGAGCTCTCTCGCTTTTCGAGAGCTTTTAGGTACTTTATAAAACCCCTCCACCCATAAGTGCATAGTAACCAAAAGGAAAAAAACTGGTTCGAACCGGTCCAAACCGGACCGAAACGGTCGAATCGATCAGTTCTGCGCGGTTCGAGCCAGTTCGAGATCGATTTGGATCCGTTTTTCATTTTTCTTTATCTTTCATACCGGAGAACCATTTTTTGGCATCGAATCGTGTCGGTTGGTCGTCGATCCGATTTGGTACGGGCTGAATCGGCCGGTATGGCACGGTTCGATAAATCCTGGGTATGGGTCTCGATACCGGTTCAACAATTCTTGTTTGGAGTACCCTCTTATTTATAGGTTTCATGCCGAACCCATTTGGCATAGGAGTCTAATCAAATTAGACCTAATCAACCCAAGCCCTTTTCCCTAACTTTACTAGGAATAAGGCTCCCTGTTAGCGCCAACTTTTGGCATGGGAAAGAGGGAATTGGCATGGAGTTTTTAGAAGAAAGGGGAGGTGCAAATATTGGTCAAAGCCCCCTGGGAGGACTCTTAGAGGTGCTAATTATTCCATGCACCAATAATTCTTGCACCAACTTTTTCCACACCAATTTTAGTTTTGTTTAGGTGCTGATTTAATCCCTGTCTAATAGAAAATTAGAGGAGAGATAAAGCTAGATTAGGACACCAAGACCTGGTCAAAATCTCCTAGGACTCTTAGGTGTCAAGGCCATTTTGCCTAGCATTTTGCTTGGCCATGGCCTTTGACACAATCATATACATATTTTGCAAATAAATGTCATTAGCATCTGCCACTAGGGCATTTTCTATTGCCTTGCCATTTTTTTATGCCTTTTGTGTGTTTGCCTTGTTCGAAGCATTGGTTTTTCACACATTGGTTGGCTCCTTTCTATAGGGGATATTGGAGCGCCACACAAGTTTGGCCTTGCAAAAGACTAGCCCCATGACATAGGGGCACCAATCTTTCCATGCACCAATGATCCTTGTGCTAATATTTTGTGCACCACATTTTTACCAGTTTTAGATCTATTTTGGCATGGAACTAATCCTTATCTAGTAGAAAATTAGAGAAAGAACCCCGGTATATAATCCAAAGACTAGTCAAAACCCCTTAGAAGGACTCCTAAGATGGCGCCAAAAAGGAACTTGTGGCAAGACTTCTTAGCGCCTAGAAATAATTAGCGCTATTTCTTCTTCCAATATGGCATATGGAGAGAGAAACCTAGGAGGACTCTTAGTGCGCCATCTGCCAGTCTTTCACACTGCAAAAAATCAGTAAAAATAAATATGTGGCACCTCTTCTAAATAGGGTGCAAATAGGAGTCCTACTATTGGGATTTAGGATTTGACCTAGTCAAAATTGATCTTTTAAATAGATTGGAAACCCGTGTTTAATTCATGTGCTAGCAATCCAATTAGACCCATAGGATTTACACTAAATTCTATTAGGTTAGGTTTATGATCGACTTCCTAATGTATGACTTATTGGGTTCCACACCTAGCTAGTAGTGGATTTAGATTCGAACATAATCCAATTAGGTCAAACCCAAAGCACTAATTAATTAGAACTGCTAATTAATTTTTAAGTTAAACTTTTTAATTTGTGCAAGCCCAAAAGCTAAGATTAATGTCTAGCAATGTGTCATGGTTATCCAGAAGATGTGGAATTTATATGGAATTACTAAAATACCTTTTCATGGAGAGTTACCATACAATTCAATTCTTCGATCATATAACATCCCGAAAAGGCTATGGGCATGAAATCATGTTAAGCCTAAATATTTAATCATATATGTCTTGATCCAAAATGATGACTCGATTAATGAAACATCGGAAACTCTTTCTGATTTTCATCCTGTTCTGGCCAGAGACTCCTGAGTTATTATTTTATGAGATCATATAGGATGTTCTTTTCTTTTACAAAAAGTAATCGATCCCTTGTTGACCTCTCATAATCTCCATGCACACTTCACCATGCCCGAAACATTTTGCACATATATTAAAATACCATGCTAAGATATAAACCAAAGCATAGATCTATGTGCACAAGGTACCATGATGATCTCAAGTCTAAGGTTCACATGCACCACTCCCACTGGAGAAATATTTGTTGATATGCTTGTAAGGTTGCATTAGATATTTTCTTTGTAGGTTATTCCATATGAAAATTTCTTTTCCATGAAATGAAAGAAGTTTATTCCTATGGGAAAGCCAAATTCCTATCTCTCTTTCTCCATTCTCCCTTTGACCTTACTTTCCCTCAGGGAATGCAAAATTGTCTTGAACCATCCGATTTGAGATGTTTTGAGCTGTACCGGCAATAGAGCGGGATGGCTTTGGCATGTGAAATGAGAAACCGGTGAAGAAGGGGGAGAGGGAGAAGGAAAGAGGAAAAGCGAGAGCAGAGGGAGAGAGGGAGGGTCATCAAAAGCTGCCTGAGCATTGCCAACTTCACTTAGAAATTGCAAAATAAAAAAGGGCCCTATCTAGCCCTGTTTCCATCGCTCGATGGGTAGAGACCCTCCTTCCGCCTTCCTCATCCCTCTCCATCCTTTGACAATCCTGCCTCCCTCCCTCTCTCTCCTCTCGGTTGGCAGCCTTTGATAATCCTGCCTCCCTCTCTCTCCTCTCTTTTTCTTTCTCCCATTCTCCCTCTCCACCCTCATTGGTGTGTCGGTACAACCCGGCACATAACAGCAAGGGGGCGTATCAAACCATGTTGTCGGTCAACCATCTGGCCCCTGGTACCATCTGGAAGCTATGAACGAAATGATCCTTTAAGGATTTTAAGAAAAGGAATTCTAAGGTGTAGCTTAATTGTAATTGAGCGGTTGATCTGAGCCCTGACTTTGTTTGCAAGATATGCTAAAGAATAATCATATTCTCTATTCTTTTTTTCTTTTCCTTTTCTTTCCTTTTTGCTCTAAATAATCAAGGTTATTCTTTTCTAATCTTTGAATATTAGAACTTGTTCTTTTCCCCCTTTCTTTCACATTATTTTGTATTGCTATATCTACGAGGGTGGGCCTTGGTGCAATGGTAAGGTATTTCATTGTGAACTGGGTATCATGGACTTGAAAAATTGAAACAACCTCTTCGTGCACTGGGGTAAGATTGTATGTTTGATCCTGCCATGACCTCATAGTGGCAGGAGTTGATGCACTAGGGCGCCTTATTTTATATCCGTCCACCCCCACTCCCTTCCTCTCTCTTAGAGTCAGTTATAATGTTACAACTTGAATTGACCAAAGAATAGTTTTGTTTAGATAAATCTCTATATTGGATTGTTTACTATTTTAAAATCAACAGGGAGTTTAGTCCTATTTGTCAATTCCATTCTCAATCTAAAGGTTATAGGTTACAAATATTTGGAGGAGCTCTAGGTATCAATGACAATATGGCACTGCTAACGCATATCAGGAGCAAGGAAGGTCAAACTGTGTTGAACTAGCTAGTTTGGAGCGTACTAAACTGGACCGATTGGCTACCATCGTAGTTCGAACTATCCTTTGGTTCATGTATAAAGAGACCTTGCCCCACCTTTTTTACTTGATTTGCAACCCTTGCTATGCTTGCAACCTTGCCTCTTTGCTGTGCTCATGAACGTTGCCTCCCCTTGTGCTTAGATCTTAATGCTTCTCGTCCTCCCCTTGGCATCCAAGGTACACATTGTCCCTTCTCCCTCTCTCTATCTCTCTCACATGGGGTTATGGTTAGGGTTTCAAGCCCCCCACCCCAGCGGAACCCTCTCTTTCTTTCTCTCCCTCCCCTCTCTCCCACCATCTTCATTTCAGAATAGAGGAGAGTGGTTTCATCGGCCTTTCGATCCATCTTGTTGGATCTTTCTTTGTGGTCTTGGGGAGGGTTCAAGATCCTGGAACAAATACCATACAATACCCAACAATGGACCAAGAAGGGAATTCAAAATTGGGGCCATATGAAAAAAAAAGGGTATTTAAATATTGGATTGAAGTCAACGGACCATATGCCGACTTTAGTTCAAAATCTGAAAATAAAAAAAGAGGCCTAAATGCCCTTGGCATGGTATGATATGAATCTGTATCATGTTGTGCTGGTTGTCAACTGGTACGGAGAACTTTAATAAGGAGTTTATAAATATTGGGCCAACTACCTAAGTTTGTGGCCTTGTACCCAAATAGGCCCAGGAGCATGGTTTGCCATACCATCCCATATTGTTCGGTATGGGGCATATTGTACTGCATAGCTATTGTGTATCGTATAATATCGATATTTGGTATGCTATCTTGTATTGTATCCAATTGTGTACTGACATTGTAATAACATGGTACTAGTATGGGATCTAGTTTCGAGATGGCAAACCTTGATGGGAGCTTTAACCCACACCCCCCTCCTGCACCCCTTCTCTCTCTTGTCTAGCGGGAAGGGGTGGTACGATGTGCATTTTGCTTGAGTGTGCTTCTGCTTATCACAACACACTCCATGTATGCCAAAACAAAGACAGAGAAATGTATCATTCAATAAAATATAGATGAAGATGATCGGAAATTTTCTTTTATTCTCTTTTTTTTTTCCGCTTTAATTGTATCTTAAGAGAAACTTGGTACATATTACATGGTGGTATCAGTATTAAATGCTGTTTCTTGTTTCAATGTTGTGTTGTTTCCAAGTTAGCCTTGCATTGTAATATCCACTAAAGCTTCATGTTCATTATGGATGTATTGGATGGTATCCATACTCAAATTTTTTACTTAATTTTTGAATCATGTGATCATGTCATCTGTCCTTTAGCAGTTGATGTATTGAAATGACTAACAGTTTGTAGTGTCACACACAAGCCTCACATCCATGTCTACATTTTGTAATGCTGGGTTGATGTTAGCTGTACTAGGGAATAACCTACCCATGCCCTTTGGTTTCTATATGTAAATCTACTTTTATCTCATGCTCTTGCATTGCGCATCCATAAGCCATTTTTTTGACATTCTTTTGTCATAGTATGTATTTGCAGCATCAGAAAAGATTAAGAAGACAGCTCATTGGGAGGTTGATGTTCAAGTGGATTTCTTCCATGCAAAGATTGGTGCAAGTCGTCTTGCCAGTGGTCTTTTTAAGGGCAAAACACTTGTCTATTCAGATCTGAAACATGTAGTCTTGAGAATCTTGCCAAAGTATTTACCAGAAGCGGAAGAAAATTTGATTCTCGTTTCTTCTCATATTGACACAGTTTTTGCAGCGTATGTTTCTAATCCATGTTTATTTTGGTAATTTTTACTTGTAGAACAATAATGAGATAAACCCCAGTTAGTAGCATAAGGAAAAGGGCAAATGCCAAAATGGATAAAAGGAAAGGCAGGAATAAATGAATTTGAAGTGCAGCATATTAGATGTAGGTGTTGTACCACTGACATTCAAGATGGCATTTATGTATTGGTTTGGTCATTGTCAATATTGGCTAATTTTAAGATTGAAAATTTCTATCATTTCTTTTCTTTTTCGAACTGCCAAGTTTGTATGTGTCTGAGATCAGTGACCTTCCATGTGAATAACAGTGAATTGTTAAGAAGATAGTATTAGAAAGCTTTAGGATTCAGGTGAAAGTTAGGGCAACCATGCTGTCACCAACATAGGGTGCTGAAGTGGTGATACAGGCTCCTCATGAGTTTATTTCAAATGGCAAATAGTGTACCCTTTTTTGGCATCTCATAATCTTAGCATATGCTAGCATTCTTTTTGAAGAAATTTGGTTAAGGTGTTATTTAAGCCAGGTGAAGGTGAATCTTTCTGGCTTTATTAGTGCTCTTACCATCTTCTAATGGGTAAGAATATTTCACTTCATCTTTGATGGTTTCACCTTCTTTATTGGGAAAATCTCCTGATGACACTATATCTATTATCTTCATCAATCATCATCACTGCCTATGTTACACCATGATATGTGTCAAGGATAAGATTGTGCCAATGTATGCTTTCTTGAATTTCGGGCAACTCCCATCTACATATATGCTGAATGTTCATCTGCATGAAATTTATGCACAAACAAGCCTTATGCTTGAGTTACTTGTGCAGCTAGAAAGGAAAAAAAATAATTATTAACGGAGTTTCCCAACGTGAGGGTTTTCATTTTTGCAATATTAGACCTGATTGATTGGCAGAGAACATTTTTTTGGGTTTCGGTGTTGCTAGTTATGATACATTATTTGTTGTTTTACTCCTAATCAAGGATCGCTGAATCGGTACTAGGACCCATACCGGTCAGCGATCAGTACGGTACGATACCATACCAATACATGTACCGGACTTGGTGAAATTGAGAAAAAACTCCGCCCCCCTTTCAAACAAGGATTGCTAAACTGGATCCGAACCAAGTCCGAACCGGGCCGAACTGAGCCCGAATCGAACTGAACCGACCTATACCATATCGAACAGACCCGTACCCGTTCGGTTCAGGATATTTTTTGATGGTCTAGGGTCTTGGACCATTTTCTAGGATTAAATCATACCGGTACTTGGCTGGTATAGTTCGGTATGCCTTGAACCAGGTGGTTCGGGATAGTTCCGAAAACCCTACTCCTAACTCTTGCTCCGTTCTTCAAAAATGTCACGTAGCATCTGCACATCTGAGACATATGGTCTTCCATATGAAAAATGATAATATTGTTAGAGACATTGCAAAATTCATGGTACTGGAAGTTAGTGTAGAGCATCTAAACTGGTGTAATTGGTCCCCTACAAGTATCTTCAGTTCTTCAAAAGTGGATATTCTGTGCTGATTGTGGTTGAAGTTCTCTAGATGCACTTCCTTTCATTCTTCTATACTAAACACTTGGTTAAAACAGTATATCAGCCATGTGCATGCCAATTGTCAGGCTGATGAAGTGTTTTTTATAAATCTTTAATGACCTTTAAGTGTTCTTTTGTTAGATCATGGTAATATCTGAATTTCCATTGTTGAAAATTCCTCATATCTCTATCAATTTTATCATCACCATATTGTAAGATGATCTTTCACCACACTTGCCTATCTTGAATCATCATGACTGTGCATGTGTTCACATGTGTGTGCATTTTTTCATCAGTGTATGCTTCCTCTAGATTTTTCACAGTCTACATCCATTTTTTTAAGAATGTATTTGCAAAACATTTATGCACATGTTTATGTGCTTGCATCACTTGAGCGGGAGGAAAGATGGATGTTTATAGCTTTATCCTCTACCAATTGTCTACTTAACATTCATGCATTAAGTAATCAGCTTTCTTGGAGTGGATAATCATAATTTGGATGTTCTGGATTCGTTTGAATAGATAATGTGAGTACTTAATAGGTAGAAATGTCATCATGTTATGTGTGATATATAGATACTATCAAGTTAGCAGTAAATAACAGCCTAAAGAACATGTAAAAGGTATTTCTGCATTCATAAAACTGAGCAAGTAATGATTTATGCAAATTTTAGGTAAACATGAAAATCGTCCAAGTGTACGAGTAAGTTCCAAAATTATTTGATACCATGTATGTATACAAGATGACTAACGAGTCCTACGAATCTGAACTGTATCTTTCACATCAGACCTCGAGTCTATCTTAATAACTTATCAGTTGCTGTTAACTGGAGGTCGTGCCGCATTGTTGGGAAGTTTTATGTGTTGCATGATGGATATGCTGCCATAAATACAAGAAAGATCACATTATTTGTTTTTTCTCAATATGGTTTTCAAACATAGTTCTTATACATGTAATCATTTTTAGGGAAGGAGCCGGTGACTGCAGTTCATGTGTAGGCGTGATGTTGGAGCTTGCTCGAGGGATATCTCAATGGGCTCATGGGTTTAAGAATGGTATCATCTTCCTTTTTAATACTGGAGAGGAAGAAGGTCTTAATGGTGCTCACAGCTTTATCACACAGGTTTGCCAGCTAACTTCATGTACTTCATGCAAATTCTCCATTTCACATAGAAACTTACAATAAAGCTCATGAAAAGGAAACCTAATTCATAAAGGCATGGACAACTGATGTAATATTAGTGTGCCTTGTGCCTCTGTCAATTGGAACCTGACTTCATTGTCATCTTGGTTGGGCACTTTCATTGCATTGGATGCATTCTATTTAGCAGATTTGCAAAGTTGCAAGCTATCCAGAGATTTTTTTGTTCCTCCTTAGCAAACTCTTGTTGTATGATCCATTCTGAGTAAGAAGAGGAGGGTAGAGATTAGAGAGACTGTGTCTATCTGTATAAAGAAGATTAGAGAGTGTTTGTGTATATATGAGTAAAGATTCTTGGTTTGTTAGACCTTGTTCTATTATTCTTTTGTTTGCGGACTCTCACCATGTTTCTGTCCAGATCACATGTTATGCATTCACTAGCTTGCTGCCCTAATGGATGATTGCAAACTTTTCCTATTGTTGCTCTCCCCCTGAAGCTATTGTGATCATCCATCTTTTAATGCTAAAGTTGATCCGGTATAGGTTGCTAGCATCAGCTTTAGAGAAATTGCTTTACCCAATTAATAGTCAAGTCATGTCTTGGTAAAGCAGCATCATCTCACTTCCATAACTGAAATAGTTAGTTTGGTGTCTCATATTGGTTCAAATGCAATCTTCCAAATTTTATGCGACTCCATCATTTGACATGTTTTTAGTTTATGATTCTTTATCAAACATGTTTTTAGTTTATCACTCGATATCCATGACTATGAGCTTTGATCCTTTTCTTGTTTTTAGGAATTGCATGCTGGGAAAAGTTCATTTACAAAGAAGTTTGTAACTAAAACCAATGCAAAGGACAACATTGGACCTCTTCCATTGACAACTTTTATATTCCTTTTCTTTAGCTTTGTTGGACTTAATATATTCTTGATGCTCAAGCCAATTCGATGCATCATGTTGATTTCTTGTAACAGTGATGGCTATGCTATCAAACTCTTTCTTTTTGCATTCTGGTTTAAAAATCTAATGTTGATGGGAAGTTGGGGAACTTGTGAATCTTATAGAATCATCAATTACCAAAATTCTCACAAAATGATTAGCTTGCAAACATTTTTTTAAAAAAAAACTTCTAATACTGTTGTTTTCTTATTAAATACCTTATATATCACATTCTACATCTAATGTATGTTGATGCAGCATCCATGGAGTAGGCAGTTCGTTTTGTAATTGATTTGGAGGCTATGGGGATTGGGGGGAAGTCTAGCTTATTCAGGTATGGTAAACTGAGAGAGTATTCTACTCTTATAAATCCTCATTTGGAAATCAATGCCATGTATCTTTTCTAGCTTATCATTTTGAACTGTGAAATGCTGACTGCTCCCTGTTTATTCTCTCCAACTGGTTAACTAGACTGCCTTTTAGATATGTAAGCTATCAGGGTTTTGTTAGATGTTATTGATAGGATTATATCTGCATCATGACAGGGTGGCTCTGCACCTTGGGCTATTGAAAATTTTGCTAAGGTAGCAAAATACCCATCTGGTCAAATCATTGCACAGGTTAGTTTTTTTGCTTTCCATATGTAGATGCCCTTTTTCATCTTTTTTCTGATTGTATGGTTTTATGATCTCTTTGTGAAATCATTGTTCCAAATAGCCTTCTGATGCTCCGCTTTAATAGGCTGCAGCTTGTCACATCATGACAAATGATATGAAGATCCCACAGACTTGCTACATTGTTGTGCTAAAACTATTTTTATAGGTTGTGAAAGGGTGGCACTACATGTTGTCTTAGTAATATTGTTGTATTCCTGTTTGATAGTCTCTTGGTTAATTAGCTAAATCCATCGTAATACATAGACTTGAAAAGCAGAAAAAACCCTTTGAGCATACATTATTGCAAATATAAAAGGTTAATTTCAGAATAGCAACTGGAGAACCTAGTATTGATGTTGGCTAATAATGCTTCCAGTAACTGAGATTAAATAGATTTCATGGAAATTGTAAAAGGGCATAAGTGAAGCTAAAAGCATATGAAGCAATTCACTTAGGCCAGCACTCCTAAGGTTTCACTGGTCATGCAATTTAAAAGCAGAACTTGAAGAAAGCGTGATTCACAGCCATGACTATTGCAAGACTTTAGAGCAAAATATATCTGAGAAATATAGGAATAAAAAGATTCAAACTATTTTAGATGAACCCGAAGATACTTCTCAGAGTATTCTTACATTTTCTTATTTTTGTTCATTTAGAATTTTATACTGTGAGAATATTTTCTTTGTTCCCCTTTTTGGACCTGCTATTTACTTCCCCTTTGCTTGTCCCAAGTAAATTGAAGTGGTTAATAGTTCTACAGGATCTCTTTCTCTCTGGAGCTATAAAATCGGCAACAGATCTTCAAGTGTATCAAGAACTTGCTGGTCTACCTGGACTTGATTTTGCATATTCAGATGCTACTGCAGTTTATCACACAAAGGTGTGTATTGGCCACGATACTGAATTTAATATTATTGACTCATATTCCAACTTCTGTAAAGTTTTTTTTTTAAAAGAGTTGGAATAGAACTAACAATGACAGTTTTTTTTTTATTGTATGGCCTACTTAGTAATAACAAAATTTTGGACATGGTATCAGGACATATAATTAGATGAAATAATGAGTACTCCTAAGTTTCTTGGTGAACTGGTAGGTCATTGTGGTTATAATTGTTCTTTATTATTTTTTTGAACAATGTTGGATCTTATTCATTAAGAGCATTAGAAAGAGGTCAATATTAGCTCCATTGTATTCTAATTTTCAATTCCATGCATGTTAATTGCATTTATTATTTCTTTTCTTCTTCCACCAATGTGATTGGATTAGAAATGAACAGCTGGAGATTTAATGATATGCTGAGTAAGTTGGACATAATGCATCTTGCCTCATATGCAAGGTTTCATTACTTTGAACAAATGATGATCCAGTTGACTACTTTTAGGCAGATACAGAATGTGTTATTCTACATAGGCTGGATGTGCACATTGGTAAACATGATCACCTGCATGATGTCCTTTCTGAAATGATGCATGAAGTTTTTGGAGTAAGTTGGTCATGAAAACCATTGTTAAGGCATGATGAGCATATGATCCTGCCAGTGGGTCAACCAATTCACCAAGGTCATGGAAAATGAACCGGTGGAATTTTTGAAGTATAAAGTGAAATATTTATATGGTGGGAATTATAACTACAAAATCTGACAATCAATTTAAACACAAGCAAGATGAATGTTTATTTTTTAAAACAAATACTGATTGATTAAAAGAAAGGTGGAAGGTTGGAATCCTGTCCATGAAAATAAGGTAAAGAACATCCTACACCTTTCCTGCCTTAAGCATCTCTGGTACCAGACAATTGAAACAAGATGGTCTGCAATCATATAGTATAAGGTACTCAAAACTTGCACTGGACAAAAGCCGGTCATTGTTCATTGATAACATGACAGTTTCATCTTCTAAGGGGCACTATGATATATGTGCACCCTTTTTCCTAAGACTCAAAAGGAGCATTTCAGTTTTCTTCACTCTTTCGAACACTACAGCATCAAGATGTGAAGCATAATGGCAGGCATTTCGTTCCATTCCTTGTAACATGAATTCCTCGAGTACTATTTAGGTTTTATCAACTCTTGACCACTTCAGTATTGGCTAGTAGGGTTTCTATAAATCCCCAATTCATACTTTAGGTATGGCATTCATACAAAGCAGGATGACTTTAAAGCACATCAGGATACAAGTAGCATGAGAAAAGGGAATAATTTCTTAATCATTTTAGTGTTGATCCACCAACTGGGCTATATTGGGAATATAAAGGAAAAATGAAAAATCTTATTGCACTTCATTGAAGCTCAAGTCATGGGATTTTTGAAGCTATCAGTGTTCAAATCAGTGGTTTTGTGAAGTCTCTGGTCAATCTCTGGTTACTTGAAGCTTTGTTCCATGCATCCAATATGAATGAGCTGTTATGCATTTCCTCCATTTGCTGGAATTGGGATAGTTGAGACCAAAATAGTGAACAAGTGTGCAACACTTGGGAATCTGCCAAACAGGAAGGGCCAAATTCTGAAGATAGCTCAAAAGCATTGTTTGATGAGCCTGCATGGGCCGGAAGAATCACTAACAAAGTTCTTAGTGCCAATCAGCTGGTTTGTAACTTTCATCTTTCCTTTGGTGCTGCCAAGGCCTGCCTCGAAGTAGATCTTTGGAAATCATGCTACTATTGAAAGATATATAAAGGGGAATCCAGTTATGAAGGCTCTCAAATCGATGAATTTTACCTTATTTGTGTATGTATGTATACATCTATATATGTATATGTGTGTGTGTATATATATATATATATATATATATTTATATATATGTTCACACACAGAATATTAATAGAGAGAGACTTGAATTACATGCTAAATGTACAAACATATGATTCCAAAATTAATGATAGGCCATCTAAATTAAAGTTCAGGACTTTTAATTTTGCTCTACACGATTAAGCCTAAAAATAAAAATTTTTACCTTTCGTATACATGTCTATCCTATGCAGCAAAAGGGTATGAAAATGGATGGTATCTATTATGTTCGTGTTTGAAATACATAGTAGGGCATTTAATTTGAATTTTACTTTGTTAATCATATTCTGAATATTTTAGAACATGTATAGATGAGACATCACTGGGGTACAATGCTCAGATCATAGCAAATTGTTCTACTTTGTTGTCAAAGCTATCTATTTTTGCATCTGCTTGATGGATAGGTTAGAATCCATCAAAACATATGATTTTGGTTTCTATGAATTTTTAATATTGTATATCATGGTCAATGGTGTGGCTCTCTAATTTGGAGTGCCAGCCACTGATTTTAATTTATTAAGTCTTCTTCCTAAGATTTAATGTTTTGTAGTCCAATACCGTATACAGTGTTTGATTATACTGTAAACGTTAGATGATTTAGATATTTGGTAAAGCATTTCCAAAACCAATGATGGTCATCCAAATCAGAGGTCCATGCTGTTGATTTTGATCTATACATCTAAAAATGCTTACAAGTGAAAAAATACATCTTTTAGGGATCTCTAGCCCAAGGTTAAGTACCTACTGGTTGGTAGGGGAAAGCTGTACGGACCCAATGCAGTATTGCTATGGTATGATGGCTTTGTATGCCGTGTACACTTGGTAATGATGTTTTTCTGACTGCACAAGTGTACCTTATATCAGTATGGGGGCATTACGGTTGCCATACCATATTGGTGAGGTTCTGGTATGGAGCCTGTTATTGAGACTTAAAATATTGCTGTGACCTATATGCACACACATTAGCACATATGAATATATGATTGCTAACTAATTTATCCAGATTACAAGCTTGATGGAGCCAAACACGATGATCTTGGTGAAATTCAAGCTTGGGTTGTTTACTGTCATCCCCTATCAAGTTCAATTTTGAGCTGAACACAAGTTGCTATGAACCATGATTTGTCATTCTTTTTATGCCTCAGTAGAGGAGGTTATGGTTGCCCTCCGTGCCCTCCTATACCATTGCTGATCCTGTGTAATAGCTGATCCTCTAGCCTGCCCTGGAGTAGATGGCTTGGCCATCCAGTTGGCAGTTGGCACATATGAGAGCTACCTAGGCAGCTAGCTGTTGGTAGGGTGGCTGAAGGTTTGCCTAGGCCTGGGGGCTGCCATGTAAAACTTTCTTGGGAACTTCAAAATTTGGCCTGCTGCATCAATTATAAGCCGAAGTGGTTCCCAAGCTTGTAGATGTCACACATTTATTCTCAAGTTTATCAAGCTATAGATTGGTTAGCTGGCCATATCCAAATGAATCAATTAGTTGGTCTTGGCATGGAGTTCTTCTCTTGTAGAGAAACTTGAATACATTGGACAGACATCAACACCTGTCTACCTAAATCTACTCCCTGTTCCGTTCCTCCCCCCTGGCCTGCATGTTCTCTTTCTTGCATAGTGATAAAACGAAAAAGTGGAAACTGTAATTATATTGAAAATTATTTTTATCCTTTCTGCTTTACTTTATTGCTATTCTACACAGAATTAGTGGTCCTATGTCCTAAATCTTGAGAACTTGGCAGCTATTTGATAATTGTTTATTAAGGTTCAGAATTGGCCATGGATGTGGTCTTATTTATGATTATGCCATCTTTGCAGATGACTATTTCCAAATCCTTTTCTTAATTATCCATCTTGAGGATGAGTAAATTATTGGTTCATGCAAATAGTGAAGCCTTGGTTGAATTTAAGATGTGCCATTGCCTAGCCTATGCTTTGCTTCAACTTATAAGATGGCCTCATCTCTTTTGTGTGTGGCCTCTGGCATAGCATTCTATAGTATAAAAGGCCAAATTGCTTTGCTTGGCATGGAGCACTAAAATGTGTGAAATGAAAAGTCATCTTTCGGATCTATATTCTTCACTCGTGAAAGTATGCAGATACATGTATTTGGTGGTTCCTATTATCATACATGGTTTTATCTGTCCATAACCGTAACTTATTCCCAATTAATAAGTTTAATCTGGTAAGCTGTGAGATTTTGGAATTATCATGTAGAACCTGGTGACCAGACCAATTGTAAACCCTCCAGGCCTCAATTTTTTCAGTCAGTGCTATGTTTTCAATATTTCAATTGATGGGAAGAAAGTTTAACTACTTCAATCCAGTGTAATAGTTATGGTAATTGTGAGATCTCTTATAGTTGCTTATATAGCTTCTAGACAAAATTTGCTTTTATATAATTCTTAGTTAGCACTAGAACCTGTGTAGATGTTGCTGTAGAAGATACAACAAAACATTTTTCTAGTAATTTAATTCACAGTGGAGATCAAAGTTTATTAGGTGACTTCTTGATTATTGCAATGGTCTTTTTGGTAAAGTTCATTTTCATATGCATTTAAATTATTTGTCATGTATACATATATAAGTAAGATTGAACGATTAACTGGCTTTAAGATGTTATCATCGCAGAATGACAAATTAAAACTTCTGAAGCCAGGATCTCTTCAACATCTTGGAGAAAATATGCTGGAATTTTTGCTTCATACTGCTATGTCATTGAGACTTCAGAGCGTAGCAGGAGTGGAGAGAGAAGAAGGCACTGGTCAAACCCAGGCTATCTTTTTTGATGTTCTGGTAATTTAAAAATGAAGACTTTGCAAAGCTTTATCTTCTATTGTTTGACAGAAGTATTCTTTAAGTGGATTCATTTTATGAAATTATAACTTCAAGGCAAGGCTCACTGTTCTTCTATCTGGGCTTGTCATCACTTTGTTAGTTGCACAAACAATTATATTCTATTTAGCACAAATTATGAAGATGCTCAATGTAGGTATGCTAGGGACAATCCTGCCTCACATGAAGGTGCATAGCCTCTTGAAAATCTAGGCACAGGTAAAACATCCTCAGACTTAAATGTTGGCATCGATCAATAAATTATGCAGAGGGTGCCCAAATTAAAACTTCCACAAATACTAGTTTTGGTTAACTGCTATCTAGACATTGACATCAAGTCAAAGCCCTCCCCCCAAAAAAAACAACTCAAGATAACCAGAAGAAAGTTGTAACATATCTAAAGTTTAGCTGTATGAAACAATTTATTAGCAAGCAGATATGTTGAACTCCTAAATGATATGTTTCTAGGTTGAAGAATGCGACACAGCTCCTTGTCTTACAATTTGATGTTTGGAAGAAATTCCAGGCATAAACAAGCTGCAGGCAGCCATGCATTATTGCATGATACAAAAATTGAGATCGCACGCATGACTTAGTTTTACATTCATATAAGAATTTTAGCAAATAACAGGGAATATTCTATTTGAAGTCAAGTAATTTGTCTGAAATCTTATTCTGTGTTCAATATTTAATTTGATGATTAATTTTGCAGGGCAAGTACATGGTTGTATACACCCAACACCTTGCAAGCATGCTTCATAACTCAGTGATATTGCAGTCACTTCTAATATGGATGACATCATTGCTTATGGGTGGTTATCCTGGTGCTATATCATTGGGATTATCATGCTTGAGCATAGTTCTCATGTGGATATTTTCCCTAAGTTTAACAATTCTAGTTGCGTTTATCATACCCCTTATTTCTACCTCTCCTGTACCATATATTGCATATCCATGGTTAGTCATTGGTTTGTTTGGTGCACCTGCAATACTTGGGGCATTGATTGGCCAACATGTGGGTTTTTTCTTTCTTAAGAAATATCTGCGTCATGCTTATAATAAGAGAGTGCCCAGGCTATCTCACAATGTTCAGGAAAATTTAATAAAGTGGGAGGCTGAAAGGTGGCTTTTTAAATCTGGTTTTATTCAATGGCTAATCCTTCTTGTTGCGGGAAACCTTTATAAGGCCGGGTCTTCCTTCTTAGCACTGGTGTGGCTAGTTTCACCAGCTTTTGCCTGTAAGTTAAGAACCTCCTTCAGTCACTTATGATGTTGATAATCACTGTCTTTAAAAATTGTAACATGCTCTCATTTGTCTAGATGGTTAACATGCTCTCATTTGTCTAGATGGTCTTATGGAGGCAACACTGTCTCCCATGCGGTTACCAAAGCAGCTCAAAATCATTACTTTAATTCTGGGTTTGGCCGTGCCTGTTTTAGTCTCTGCTGGTATGATTATTCGGTTGGTAGGGACCATAATTGGGATTCTTGTCCGGTTTGAAAGGTAGAGTTACACTTTTTGTGTATACTATCAAGCTAATATAATGATGTACTATTTGCTAATGTGGATGCATAATTAGTTGAATGCATTGTTTCTTGGAGCTTCAACCATAATATCCTTGTACCAATCCTATCATGCATTTATTTTTGATGAAGTTAGAAGACTTTTGTAACTCATTGTATTTTTAAACTCACTTTGGAATGCAGGAGCCCTGGAAGTGTACCTGATTGGCTTGGGAGTCTGATAGTTGCTATATTCAGTGCTGCTGTTGTTTGTCTTATGCTGGTTTACCTTCTTTCCTACATTCATCTTTCAGGTCCTCAATATTTCTCATTCAAACAAAATTGTCTCATGCCAGTTGATTTTATTAAAACTTATTGTATTAATTTGTTTGCATCAGACATGCTAAAAGTAATTCTTCTTCTAATTCTCTTTTAGATGACATATCTTCCATAGTAGCATGTTCTCTATACAAGGGGTTTCAAGGGTGTATCAAATTTTATCTAGCATATTATTGTGTTTCACCTTCTCATTTTGGTATCTAGCATGGCCTTGATGCCTTAACAACCTCTTCCTTTTAGAAGGAATAAACAAGGACATGAAGACCATGTAATGATCTACACCTAATATAATATATATTTTGAGAATTGCCCCTCTATTGTTGGCAAGAAAGATCCCTTTTTTTTTATGCATTCCTGTTCTTATCACTTTGTGATCTGAGAAGTATGTTAGTATCTATTGCATTCCACTGTAATTTACAGTCTACCTTTAGCTATTATACTGCAAGTGCTGACTTTGTTTGGTGCAAATCTCCTAAACCATGAAAAGTGTTTGTAGGTGCAAAAGGATTGGTTATTTTTTCAATGTGTACACTGCTTGCTGTCACACTTGCTGCTGTATCAAGTGGCATTTTCCCACCATTTACAGAGGAGATCTCTCGAGCTGTAAATGTAAGTCACTTTTGGCAATTAAATCACCCGTTTGTGGTAAGAATAGACATCATAGGCAGCTGTTTTCATGGCAATTCTGTATTTTGGCAATAATATTGTCTTAAACATTATCTACTAAAGGTAAATAATATTTTAGAGAAGAATTAGAAGAGAAGCACTTAGTGGTGACACCTTGATCCATGAGGAATGGAATTCAAATGGTAGTTTCATGAACCATTTATCCCTTTCAACCGTACCCATAGCTAGATGGCTGGACACTTTGTTAGCACAATGGGACAATGATTATCTCATAAACCCAGGAAACAATACCCTCTAGTTTTGGCTACCTAATACTATATGTTTTAAGGTGCATTAACTCTCATAGCCTGAATGACTTGTAGAATCACCTTCCAGTATAATATTATATTATAAACCAGTTAGTTATCAATTAGAGTTTGTTCTCTGAAGGATGCAGGTCTGGGAAAAAAAAACCATTTCTAAGTTCTTAACTTTCCTAAACATTCAGAATTCCTGGTGAACTAGTTAATTGATCCAAAATCAAGCCTAATTATTTAAATAGATTGACCATTTTGAATTTTGGATCATGTCGATCATATGATATGCCAATCATAAAATGGTGAGGTGGATCCATTGTCTGTCTGTATAATACTGTGATCAAAAATATCAAAATTAACTATGAAGATCAATGGGAACCAAAATTGCAGGGTGTAAGTACTCAAGATGATGGATAATAAAGTTGGTGCTCAGTGTCATTATCTCATGTTGCCCAGCAGGAGTGAACATTGATATAGGTGGTATTAGATGAGGCTAGGAATAGCCCCCTCCCCCCTCTTTTTCTATTTTGTATGTAATGAAACTACTTGTAGGGCTAGTTTTAGAAAAACTTGGAGAGTCAATCTGGTTATTTCATGCTTTATTTAAATGCTTACAAGTCTTGTATTCCAAGAAAGAATCTTGTATTTCCCCTTTCCTTTTGTTTCCTTTAAGCAATGATACCCAAATCACTATGATTGTAATTAGATCTTTCATTTTAAGGAATTTAGATAAACTAGAATTGTTATGTAAACTATGAAAGGATGTGGGTCATATTTGGTTCATCATGGTACCTTTAGAAGCGATTATTCTTTAAACTTTCATTTGGGAAGTTATGAATCAGATTTCTATCTTTTATATATATATATATATATATATTTTGAGTAAATATTGGTGGATTTCATGTATTAGTATTCTTATGGATCATGGGCTTGACTAAAAATTGTATGTTCTCTTTTTTGAGTCTGTTTCCTGAATATCATTTCCTCAAAAGATATAGTCCAAGTAAACCCGACATTTTCAACAGATAACAGAAGGGAGAAAAAGGAAATGCAAAATAATGCCCAATTCATGGATCTTGCTGGTTATCTCCCTCATGTTATTTGTGAGAATTCTTCTAACCTAGCAGAAACTTGGTCTTATCTAAAATTGGAGCAGAACTTTGTCATTTGAAAAGAAACAATTTTGTGATGTTGCGTGTCCTTATGCTATTGATCATAGGAAAATATGCTTTGCCTCTTATTTTGGAGGTGAGTGGCCTCCAAATTGCACCTTCGGATTGAGATTTTATGCAACTATCATCTTCATCTTCAAAAATTTAGAGTGCCTCCTGATCCATTATAGCCCATCTTGCGCCTATATTATTGATCCATCACTTGACTTCTTCTAAGGTGTTTTTAACCATGATAACCTATTGACTCCTTAGAGCTTGTTGAGAGTTTTATGATAGATAAAGTTGGCTTCATGGTTATAGACTGAAGACTCTAGAATATAATCGAATGGTCTAATACCAGGAATGAGAGGAGAATGCAATGAAACAGTGGACAGCATAGAACTATTAGCATGAAACTTTTACTTCGCAAGTCTAGCCCAAAAGGAAGATTTTCTTTAAGTTGTTTTTCTTATATATCTATTGATATATACTTTTACAAGAGCAAATTATGTCCAGATCTTAGTAGCATTTACTACCATGAGTTTTATAGACTTCCAGATTTATCTTCAAATAGCATTAATGAATTATTTTGTTATTTGTCTTAAGATAATTTTTCTCTTGAGAGTGCAGATTTACATAACCAACTTTACCTTTTCTCACTTTTTGATTAAATTTCTGGAGATGCTCACTGCTATGATTGCTTTTTTACGACTCAGGTTGTGCATGTTGTGGATGCAACAGGAAGATATGGAAACCAAGACCCAGCATCATTTGTTTCTTTATTTTCTGCAACTCCTGGTAAACTAACAAAAGAAGTTGAAAATCTGAGAGATGAAGAATTTGCGTGTGGAAGGAACAAGACTCTTGATTTTGTTACTTTTACTGTAAATTATGGCTGTTGGAGTTCCAAGGATTGCAATAATGGATGGAGTAAATTGGAAATCCCTGAACTCCTTGTTGAAAGTGATTCTATGCCTGATGTTAGAAAAACAAGGGTGTTGATTGATACTAAACAGGCTACACGTTGGTCTCTTGCAGTCAATAGAGAAGAAATCAGTGACTTCACATTTGAAGGTGAGAAATATGACATAAACAATCACATCTGTTGGTTTTCTTGTTGGGCTGCATGAAAATAAATGCAAGATTTGGTGTCTGCCTGGAGTATCCTGAATCTGTCATTCTGAACTCATACAAACTTAGCATGCAGAAATGACAATGGAGATATTATTACAATATTTTTATTCAAAATTCTAAAATATAAGTGAAACTACACAAACCATCCAAGAAAATTTATATATAAGAAAAGAAAATGCTAGTAACAACTTGAATATAGAACTTCTTCCTCCTCTTTATCCTCTATCTCTTTATGTGAGTGCATGTTACAGGTCTTGTGGGTGAGGTTCATTTGAAGAAACTACTAAAAAATTACAAAGTCAAAGTAATTGAATATAATTCTCATAGAAAAATAGTTTGGAAAAAGATTAAATATCAAGGCCTTTTTTTTCCTGACTCAAACTTAATCGTACTAGACAGCAATTTTGCAGGGTTTCATTTTCTAATTGGTTCACTAGTTCTTGTACAAAACAACATTGATGTTTCAGACTTGAATGTCTATTGAGCGGTGGTGCACTCATGAATTCTTTCTTAATATTGTCTTCATTTCATGTAACGAAATAGGTACTCATTTGAGTGTACAGTATTTATTCTATGAATCTTCCTATGAGATTATGAACTTTTAGAAGTTTAGCATTTTAAAATCACCTCCATGTTGTTCTATGTGTGACAGTCGGTTCAGAAGAATTGGTTCCATTGGGTAACAAAAGCATGGTTGATGGATGGCATATCATCCAGTTTTCAGGTGGCAAGAACTCACCAACAAGATTCCACTTGAATCTTTTCTGGTCAAGCAATACTAGTCTTCCTTCTCAAAAGGCATATAAACAAGTAGAGGATGCTGCTTCTCTCCTATTAAAACTGAGGACAGATGTAAACATGGTGACACCGAAAATAGAGAGGGTACTTCAGAAGCTTCCACATTGGTGTTCCCTTTTCGGTAAATCCACTTCACCATATACATTAGCTTTCTTGACTGCTCTTCCTGTTCAATTTTAGTCAGACTTGATGCTGCAAGTTTGGAGGGATGTTTGACCATTGTGTAACTCAGTTCATTGTTATATTGTTGCAAAATTTTGACAGTTGTATCAAGCTGCAAGCTGCTTATTTATTGTTTGTACTGTCTCCCACACGTAGCAGTAACTTATTTCCAATTGAGTTGTATTTGTTAGTAGGTTTAGTCATACGGTGTTGTTGGCTTACATTGAAGTATATGTTCAATGAAATAAACATAGTGATTTTTCAGCAGTTTAATGACAAATGTGCTTGATGGTTACTGAGAAGGATCCCAATGTGGTAGTTAGTTGTAGTCACGAGTCTGAATTATTGGTGGTAAAAAGGAATTATTTTGTAGTTTTAAATATCACAGATTTTTCAATTAAAATTTGCTTTTCTTTCTATCTAAATATTTTTTATTTTTTTAATCCAAGGGTTTTTTTCATTAAGGTTGCATTTGGAAGTTGAACAGAAGTATCAGTCATTTAACTGAGCTATGGTATTCCTCTTCAGCCAAATTCATTGGAATATATAGGTTAAAGCACTTTTTTAGAAAGGTGATATAGATATTTCTTAAAAGTCAAGATGACCGTTTGCCTCTGAAATCTATTTAACTCAGTTTAGGGCAGGAATGGAGCAATTTATTCTATAGTAATGGGGTGTTGGCTAACCATTTTACTTAAGGTTAAGTTATTTTGTTTGCAAACGCGGCCTCAAAGATTTATCAAACATCTATTAGAAGCTCATTGGGCAATGGCCTCAGGCCAATGTGCAATGCCGATCAGGCACAGCTCGTTCTAAACAGGGTGCAAGAGGTAGCCGCTTATAAGTGGAGCATGTGCGGCTAAATTTGGTCAATTTGATCTTGGCAGGCCAATCAGTGGGAGATTTTATAGAATATAACTATTAATACATATTAATACCTATAAATGAAATTATCATTTGGCTAGTAATTGGTATTATTATTAATACATCTCAAATTCAATCTAGCTAACGTGGCATTGCTTACCAATCAGGGCTTGGCATGAGTCAATTATAAAGTTCTCACCTCATATGGTCATTTTAAAGATATGCAGAGATGCGAAAATCTGCTTTCATTCGATGACAATTAGTTCACAATAGTGGAACGGTCTTTGTAACCATGGAATCCGTATCTTGCCATATCATATCATATATTCTAGACATATTTCCAACAACTCACACCTTTCAAGATGCCAATCATTATAGGCTTCGACTCTTGTCTATATAAACCATTTTCCAGTACTCTCCAGATTAGACAGAAGAAGCTCTTTTCAGGTCTGATGTTTAATTGAGTTGTTGAATCTAACTCGTGAACTTAGACGATGAGTGTCAGAGGAGATCCTTACGAGAGTCTTTCATAGTTCTAGATTGTGCAGAGCTTCGATGGGACTAGCATCTCTTGAACTTATAAAGTTTTTTCTCTCTCCCTAGCCACCACTCAAAGCTCCAATACGGACTAGCTTCTCTCTCTCTCTCTCTCTCTCTCTCTCTCTCTCTTTCCATCTCTCCTTTTGCCTTCTTTCATTCACAACCTTTTCTATTCCATCGAGAAAGATTGACTTAGGCATTGGAAGGTTCCTACCAAAAAATCCTTGGCAAGTGAACTTCCTTTGCTTGTGATGTTTCAGGGTGCTCTTAGAGGTTCAACCAAAGATTCAATTATTAGTAATGCCATCGAGATCTTTGGCTAGCTTCTTGGCTTCTTGGATCACCACCCTTGACTCACCATTATCGGCTTTAGCTCACCATCTAACTTATCAGCCTAAGCCAAATCAATTCTCAGTGGCAATGGAATTGGCACTAAAGGAAGGGTCCTGATCCCCTAATTTAAGATTCTGAATATACATATACTTTGATCCTCCATGAGATCCAAGAAGGCTTAAGTGACACCCTTCGTTGCTCATCTTAATATGCCCATGGGGTCTAACTGGTATGCCTAGAGCTCACAATAAGCTTTACATCCGATGGAGGTGCAAATAATATTAACGGATATCACTATCAATTCCAACTCTTGCAGTAGGTCTAAACATTAACCATGATAGTGCAGGGCCTGCAACAAGTGCTATCATAGTAGTAGTAGTAGACTCGTGTGTTTGGTGAATAGCTAACCCTATCACATCCAAGTCTTTTCCCTTCATAGAGCCTGGAGTGGAGCCATCATTCTTGCTCCCTAAATGCTAAAAAAGTTTTCCACAAATGCTGTTCCTCTCATCAAAGGCCAGAGTTAGCTCCTCAGCTCTACCATCCTTGACCATTGAGCCTGAGGAATGTCTCACAATTGTCACCCTCACCAAGGAGCTTGGAGCAAGGTTAAGGGATTCTCGCCTACTCCTTCGCAGGTCTTGATTAATGGCAGATCTTCTTCCCACTAACTTGAGGAGGCTTCTACATGACAAGCTGACTTTGATCAAAAGTTGCAGGAGGTGGACTAGTACGACAAGGCCTTGCAATAGCACTAGCTGACCTTAGGGAACAAACTAGAGCTCTCCACCTGACCTCCATTCTCAATGAGAATTATGAAGGAGCCTATTCCTTTCTGCTTCGAGATGCCATAGCTTGAGACCTATAATAGCATAACTGATCCCTATATCTACCTAAAAAGCTACAAAGCTCTCGTATGATGCTCCAAGGGGCTACAAACTCGATGATGTGCAAAGCCTTCCTCACCACTCTTTAGACATCTGTCTAAATGCGGTATGTTGGGCTTCAAGCAAGCACTATCCATTCTTTCAAGAAGTTCGGCCGACTCTGCATTGCTCACTTCAAGAGTAACTGAAAGCAAAAGAGGGTGTTCGATACCCTCTTTGCTATCAAGTAGAGGGATGATGAGTCCCTTCGGAATTACATCAATTGCTTCAATATGGAAACTCTGGAGATCCGCAATCTGAACCATTAGGTCATGATGTTAGCCCTATGGAAGGGGTTAAATCTATAATGTCACACCCCAAATTTGGGATATAACATGGCCATGTTACTTAGGGGTACAATCCATGATAACATGAAGCCAATCATTCAAAATTTTAAATAAAATAAGATCCACTACAAATAAAATATACTAAAGAAATCCAAATCAAATTCATCAATTACTCCTATATCAGTTCATACCATCTAAACCCAAACCAAAAATCAAACTTGTCTCTAGAAGTTTATAGCATCCTAATAACTAATTTCAACTACAAAACTTTTAAGCTTATTATTGTAGACCACTAAGCCTAGATCGTCTATCATGTCTAATTTTATTTTTTTATAAAAGAAAAAGATACAAGCTATACCAGCTTAATAAGTAAACCTTACACTATCTTATCGGATCAAGCATAAGTTTGTACATATATTAATAAATCATTTAGAGAAGATGATTGTTGTTAAAAGATAATTTTTTTATAATAATATTATATCATAAATCAATCATTTTCTTGCTTATGTATAAATCATGAAATTTATTTAAACATGGTTTCCAATGTATAATACAAGCAAATTCATAAATCATGTTGATTTTATAAATAAAGTCATAAATTTATTATGCTTGCATAAACTATTAGTACTTTTTAAACATGATTCCAAGTATTTAGTGTAAATCATAAACCATTCATTATTTAACTATATTGTAGTTTAATCATTTCTCTTAGATTAAATGCTAAGATCACTTTTATACTCATGATAAGGCTATAATCATCAAAATACTAACTACTATTATCCATTGGTAGGATCGTATACCAACTACCGTTATCTGTTAGAAGGGTTATATATCAACTACTATTATCTATTAGTAAGGTCATATACTAACTACTATTATCTATTGGCAGGATCGTATACCAACTACTATTATCCATTAGTAAGGATATATATAGCTGTCTAAGAGTCCATAGTCATATTTCTTAAATCAGATTTTCTTGAAATGTGTTCTTATATTATAGATATAAACAAGTCAAAAGATATTAGATGATCTTTATGGAGTCCATAATCCATAAATATATTATTAATAATGAAGCAATTTGCAACCGATATTTGCATAACTAAAATATAGAGTTCATAAATATAAAGCTCATAGTTTATAAACAAGTCATAAATATTAAAATATCTATAAAATATACCTTCATGATAATACATGATTTGCATAATATTATATGCTTAATTTTTAATTAAAGAAAATATAAACTCATCAATGTCAAATATTCTTTTTATATTATATAGTCTTAAGCATTGAAAGCATCTGGTAATTCGAAAATAAGGAGTGTCAAGGTTACTTACCTTTTTTCACAGAACCTTCAAAGTTTAACTAGTTCAATTTACCCGAACCTATCCAATGCTAATAATATCCATTATTAATAACTTTGAAATCTAAGAGAATTAAAAATGGATTAAAATTTAGTAAACTAAGATGAATGAAGGATTTGGTCAGCCAAGCAGTGGTCTTTGACTAACCATGTTAGTTCAAACAAAGTGAACTCAATTGGTCATGATCAATTATAGCTTAAGTGATATAACAAGGATTAATGGTGATTATACTCTCGATGTATCCAACTATGGCTATAATGGGATTGATATATTACATGGATATCAAAGCAATTTTGGATCTATTTTCTAAAAGATCATCTTAGGTTCATGGTATATGAGCATGGGGCCCGCTATTGGGATCCATGGATGAAATAAAGAGAGAAATTCTATAGAAAAGTAGAGAGAAACATGAGAGAGAGAAGAAGAGCCGATCCTCTCTCCTTTTTTTCCTCCTTTCTTTCTTTCTTTCTTTGGTTGAATAGGGGTTAAAATATGGGAGGCCATAGTCATGATACAAAGGCATGGCTAGAGGTTTGATAATGGGTGGCTGAGCATGGCCAACGATGGACGGTGGTGGATGGTCAATGGTGATGATGGCTAATGAGAAAACAAGAGGGAAGAAGCTTGAAAAATAGGAGATTTGAGCTTCTTTCTTAAGTCTTGGCAATTGGCTGCATGTTGGTGGCCATGGATTTATCGTGGAGAGTCATTGGGAGGTTGAGCATCATGATTCAAGGTGTAGTGCTAAGGGATGGTAGCATTGGTGGCCAGAAAAAGGAAAGAAAACTTGGCCAAAATAGGAGAAAACTAGAGTTTAACTATTGATAGATTTTCTAGCAAAATTAATGGTAGATGGTGGTACAAAGGCCCATGGAAGGAAGGGGAATAGAGAGAGGAATGAAGGATAGTGGCCTTAGCTTAGCTCAGTGGCTCTCCACCTCTGATTTTTGGTGGGCACAGTGAAAGGAAGATCAGTGAAAACTAGAAGAAAGAGGGAGAAAGAATGGAGAAGAAAACTAGATATTTGTCATGAAAGACTCTAGGAGAAAGGGAGATTCCTTTTATAGGGGATTTCCTAGGATTTTGGCAACCATTTTCTTTGTTTTTACTTGGGTTGGGGACTTGGACCATTTCATGATGAGCCGGACCCCTTTAAAAGGTTTTATCCTTGAAACTTGAGGAACTTTCATTCTTATATAAATACATATACTTAATCTTCATTTAATACTTTACTATGCTGTCGCTGCACAACTCCATTCTAAGCCCTTGATTTTAGAAATCAATACTCTAGAGCAATTTCTATTAACCCTAGCTTCCTCATTTAGATAATATAATTTTTAAACAAATATTAGTAAGACTAGCCCTCCTAAAAGAAGTGGCAACATAAAATGGCTATATAATATTTTTCTCTATACAGTTTAAAGAGGTAGCATACTTGGAAGATGTGAAGAAATGAGAAGAATCATAATCAAATAGCACATGAGCATATATAGAGTTGATTAGAATAGTACCTATTATTACTTGATTTCTTGCATTGTCATCTTGCTTAGTTAAAGCAAATACTCGTGCATTTCCTTCTGATTCTGTTCATTTGGTTTGGTAAACTTAGAGTCATTTTTTTTGTTAAGACAATCTCGTGCCAAATATCCCTTCTTGTCGCACTGAAACTATATTCCAAGTTATTTAAAACAAGGCCCACTATGATTTCTACCATAATATCCGTAAGTTTCTACTACCTTGTTTTTATTAGAGTTGTTCTCTGAGTTTTTTTGCTAGTTATTTTGAGTTCCTATAAGTTTGGGTCTCTATTTGTTACTCCTCTTTTGTTTTGATCTTTTTAATATTTGATTTAAATTTTAAATCTTATTTTAGCACATTTTTGTGGTTGTTAAAAGGGTGAGAGTATAAGCAAGATCAAATTTTATATCATATAGCATACTCAAATATATTTGTTTTGCTTTTTTTAGACTCCATGAGCTAGGGGCAAAAAATAGCCTAGCTCATTGAATTTATTTATGTATTCTAGTACTGTCATATCATTTTTCTACTGCAAAGCTAAAAACTCATTTTTCTACTACAAAGCTAAAAACTCATTTTTCTTCTCTAATTTCACTGACTCAAAGAAGTACTGGTTATTAAATATTCTTTTGAACTTCTTCTAAGTTAGCTGGTCACTAACTTTTGACCTTCACATCCTTAAGATACTGTAATATATCAAACATTTTCTTTATTTCTTAAATTTAGGTTTTGCTACCAAAGGATCGGCTCCATCCTCAAATAGAGACAAATTCAAGTCTTCAACCTCTTGTAGTATGACTTTAAAGATGATGCAGGTTGAGGAGTAGCTTATATCTATTGCTATTGAAGAAGTTGGGCCACCATTTGACATACTCCAGCAATACCTGCTCAAGTAGTTGGTGCATTAGGAGCCTGCTTAACTAGCTGGTTGATATCTATCCCTGTGGTCACTCGTTCCTCTCCTTCTAGTAGCTAATTTGTTATGACTTCTTCCTCTTTATTGCTCATAGTTATCCATAAAAAATACTAACTTTAATTAGTTTTTCTCTAAGAATATTTATCGGCTCTTATTCAATCAAATATGATCTAACTAAATGAGGCCTAATTACCCATTACTAGACTTTATGTTTTACCCATAATCAAACCATTGCTTTGATATTATAAAATGTTATGTCCTAAAGATGGGACATAACACGACCATGATATAATATACTAAAGAGGTCAAATTCAAGTTCATCAATTAAATCAATATTAGTTTAGAGCATCTAAACTCAAACCAACAAACAAATCCAAGTCTCTACAAGTTCATAGCATCTAGTTAACTAATTTCAACTATAAAACTTTTAAGTTTGCTAGTACCGGCCACTAAGCCTTGACATCCATCATTCTTAACTTATTTTTCTATAAAAAAAAGATATGAGCTACACCAGCTTAATAAATAAACCTTATACTATCTTACTAGCTCAAGCATAAGTTTGTATATACATCAATAAATTATCTTAGAGAAGATCATTTCCATTAAAAGATAAAACTTTTTATAATAATAGAATATCATAAATCAATCATACTCTTATTTATATATAAATTATGTAATTTATATAAATATGATTTTCAATACATAATTCAAATAAATTTATAAATTATGATGATTTTATAAGTAAAGTCATAAATCCATTATATTTGCATAAATTATCAGTACTTTATAAAGATGATTTTATGTATTTAGCATAAATCATAAACCATTAGTTATTTAAGCAGTAGTTTAATCCTTTATCTCAAACTAATACCTGTAACAGGAGTTTAATCCTTTATCTCAAACTAATACCTATAATAGGACTGTAATCATCAAAATACTAACTATTGTTATCTATTAGTAGGACTATATACCGATTACTATTATTCATTGGTATGATAAGGTCATATACCAACTACTATTATCCACTAGTATAGTCATATATCAACTACTATTATTCGTTGGCATGGTCTTATACCAGCTACTACTACCTATTGACAGGATTGTATACTAACTATTATTATCCATTAGTAGTGATGTACATAGCTATGTGAGAGTCCATAGCCATATTTCTTAAATCATATTTTTTTGAAACATAAATACATAAATATATATTCTTATGTCATAGACAAATAAAAAGTCAAAAGATATTAAATGGTCTTTATAGAGTTCATAATCCATAAATATATTATTAATAATGAAGTAATCATACAATCAATCTTTTCATAACTAAAATATAGAGTTCATAAATATAGAGTTTATAGTTTATAAACAAGTCATTAATATTAAAATATTCATAAAATCATATCTTTCATGATAATATATGATTTGCATAATAATATATGTTGATCCTTAATTTAAGAAAATACAAAATCATCAATATCAAATATTTTTTTATATTACATAGTTTTAAGTATTGAAAGCATCCATTAATTCAAAAATGAGTAAGAAATTTGGGGTTATTTATCTCTTTTGTTTGGAACCTTCAATGTTTAATTATATTCAATCCATCCAAACCTATCCAATGCCCATAAAATCCATGATTAACAACTTTGAAACCAAAGAAAATTGAAAATGGATTAAAATTTGGTAAACCAAGATGAAGGAAGGACTAAGTTAATTAGGTAGTGGTTTCGACTAACTGGGTTGGTCCGAACAATGTAAACTCAATTGATCACGATCAATTATGGCTTAGAAAATTCAACAAGGATCATTGATAACTAAACTCCAGATGTATCTAACTATGACATTGGTGATGTTGTATACTTCATGGATATTAAAGCAATTTCGGATCTCTTTTCCAAAAGATTATCTTAAGTTCATAGTAGATGAGCATGGGACCTCTATTGGGATCTATAGATAAGAAAGAGAGAAACATGAGAAAGAGAAAGAGAGCTGGTCTTCTCTCTCCTTTTTATATTTTTTCCTTCTGTCTTTCTTTCTTTTCTTTTCTTTTTGTTCTTTCTTTCTTTGGCTGAACATGGGATAGAATATGGAAGGCTGTGGTTATAATCTAGGGGCATGGCTAGAGGTCCGATAATAGGTGTCAGGGCATGGCCGATGGTGTGTAGTGGTAGACAACCGATGACAATGATAACCAGCAAGAAAATAGAGAGGAAGAAGCTCAAAAAATAGGAGATTTAAGCTTCTTTCTTGGGTCTTGACCGTTGGTCGTTTGCTGGTGGCTATAGCTTCATCATGGAGGGTGATTGAGAGGTCGAGCATGATGACTTGAGGTATGGTGCTAAGGGATAGTGATATCGGTGGCCAGAAAAGAAAAAAAACTTGTCCAAAACATAGAAAAAATAGAGTTTGACTTTTGATAGATTTTTCGATAAAATTAACAGTCGACAGTGGTGCAAAAGGCCATGGAAGGAAGGGGAATAGAGAAAGGAAGGAAGGATAGGGTCCTTACCTCGGCTCCAGTAGCTCCTCCTCTATTTTTTGCCTAGCACGATGAAGAGAAGATCGGTAGAAACTAGGAGAAAGAGGGAGAAAGAAAGGAGAAGAAAACTAGCTACTTATCATGAAAGACTCTAGGACGAAGGGGGATTCCTTTTGTAAAAAAAACTTCTAGGGTTTTGGCAGCCTTAGGAATCCATCTTCCTTCCAAAAATATTGGAGAAGCTTCCTGCCAGTTTCTTTCTTATTTTTTTTCTTGGTTTGGGCACTTGGGCCATTTAGTAATGAGTCAGATTGGGCCATCATGGATATAGCTTCTTCTCTCTATAAAAAGTGTTTCCTAGGGATTATGCCAAGCTTTTGTCTTAAGAAGATAAGTACATCAATGCTTAGGAGGCTATGGTTGAGAAGTAGAAACAGAAATCTAGTAATAAAGATAAAAATAAAAAACTTGGAGATGATCTAGACATGCCCCGCAAGAAGCCTAAGAGGAATGGAAGAGACTCTTGATGATCCTTGAGTCTTTAGAAATTTGAGAGATATGCACCTCTCAATGCCTTTAAAGGATAGATTTTGATGGAGATCAAGAACTATGAGATCACTAGATTGCCAAAAAAAGATGAAAGCGGGTGCCTGTAAAGATCCCAAGATGCACTACAAGTTCCATAGCGACTATGGGCATGATACCGAGGATTACTATCAATTGAAAAGGGAGATGGAAGCTCTCTTCCAATGAGACTTTTTCGGTGCTTATGTTTGCCACTTGTAAGATAAGGTCTCTTTCAACGAGACTTTTTCAATGCTTATATTTGCCACTTGCAAGATAAGGAGGCCTCTGACTTGAAGCATCATGCATCCAAGTTCCTACTTGATAATCGACCTACTATTGGGATTATCAACACCATTATGGGTGGACCAGCAACTAGTGGCACCATCTCATTGACAAGGAGGACCCATGCCTATGCAACCTAACTGGGAGTCTAACATCAAAGAGGTAAAGATCTAATGAAATGATCTCTTTTTCAAATGTCGATGCTAATGGCATCCAAACCCACATGACAACATCATTGTATTTTCTTTAACTATTGCCAACTATGATGTAAAATATATTTTAGTTGATAATAGAAACTCGATAAATATCTTGTTTTATGATGCCTTTTGCAAGATGAACCTACTGAAGGATCGACTTTTAGAAAACTAACTCTCCTTTAGTTAAGTTCTTCAAAGACCTAGCCTCCATGGAAGGTGGCATCTCATTGCCCGTAATTGTAGGACAGGTACTAAGGTAGGCCATGATAATGTTTGATCTTCTCATGGTCAAAGTCTTCTTAGTTTACAATGCCATACAGGGATATCCAACTTGAATGCTCTTCACACCATCATTTCCATCTACCACCTATTGATGAGATTTTCCATGGCCAATAGTGTAGGAGAAATTTGAGATGACTGGATAGTCGCCTGCAATGCTACGTTGCTACTTTCAAAGATAAAAGGTTGGTAGAGATGCATTTCAATGCCTAAGATGAACAATGGTAGCAATGTGGAGAGCTGATCAATTTGCTCCTCTCAGATCCCCTATATGAGTCGGACTTAAGCAGAATAGTACGAATCGGAGCTTAACAAGACAAGGCTTCCAGAGCTTGGTTCTTGGACTTCCTATGGGCCAATGCCAATATCTTTGCCTAGTTGGCCTAAAATATACTAGGCAACAATCCAGAGATTATCATCCACATGATGAATGTAGACCTATTGCACCAACTTGTTTTATAGAAGAAGTGGAGCTTTGCTTTGGGTTGATAGTAAGCTATCGATGAGAAGGTGGACAAGCTTTTCAATACGATCTTCAGATATGAGGTAAACTATCCTAACTAGCTGCCCAACATCGTGTTTATCAAAAAAGCGAATAGAAAATTATGGGTATGTATCGAGTTCATTGATCTTAATAAAGTCTATCAAAAAAATAGTTTTCCTTTGCCCAAGATAAACAAGCTCACTAACATTACCTCAGGATTACCTCATGACACCAAATGTTTAGCTTCATGAATGCATTCTCGAGCTATAACTAGATCAGCATAGTACTCCAGGATAAGGAGAAAACATCCTTCATCATTCACAAAGAGCTATATTATTAGAAGGTTATGCCCTTGAGTTGAAAAATGTAAAAGCTATATACCAATGCCTAGTCAATAAGATCTTTAAAAACTAGATTGGCCATAACATGGAAGTCTATATTGATGATATGCTAGTAAAAAGTAGCCAGTCTGATTAACATGTAGTTGACCTTAAGGAGACCTTTCAAACTCTTAAGAAAATCCTACATGAAGCTCAATACAACCAAGTGCACCTTTGGAGTTAGCTTGGGAAATTCTTTTGGGTTCATGATAATACAGTGCAGGATCAAAGGCAATTTAGAGAAGATTTGAGATATCTTGAAGATGTCATCACTAAGAAACATGAAAGAAGTATAGTACTTAGTGGGATGGATTGCCATCCTAAGTATGTTTGTAGTCAGGTCAGTGGATAAGTGCTTGCCCTTCTTCAAGGCTCTGAGGCAAACCAAAAACTTTTGATGGACAGAGGTGTGCCATATTGCTTTCGATCAACTTCAAAACTACCTCAACTCTTTGCCACTCCTGAACAAGCCCTACTTGGGGGAGATGCTATATCTCTACCTAGCTATGTTGCTTGTGGCACTAAGCTCAATATTAGCCTAAGAAAATAAATGGAGTATAGAGACCAGTCTACTATATTAGTTGAGTTCTCTAAGATGCTGAGATGATGCATCTAAAGATTAAGAAGGTTGCATATATCCTCATCATTTCAGCCAGAAGCCTCTAACCACACTTCTAGGCTCACTCTATCATGGTGCTAACCAACCAACCCCTCAAGCAAGTTTTTTAGATGCTAGACACTTTGGATAGGCTAGCCAAATGGGTGGTAGAGCTTAAGGAGTTTGCTATCCATTATTTGCCCCAACCTTTTATTAAAGATCATGTTTGGCTAACTTCCTTGTAGAGTGCACAATCCCTGAGGAAGTATAGGTCAATGCAGAGCCGATAGATAATAGAATTTTGGATACTCCACATCAGCGGGTCTTCCAACACCAATAAAAGTGGATTTGGGCTGATTTCAAAAAACTCAGATGGCATCGTTATAGAGCACACCCTTCACTTCAGCTTTAAGGCATCTAATAATGGAGCCTAATATGAAGCTCTCTAGACTGATCTGAAGCTTGGCTAGAAGCTTTGAGTTTAGTACCACAAAGCTCTTAGTTGGTCATCAAACAAGTCCAAGAAGAGTATGAGGCTAGGGCTCCTGGAATGACAAAATATCTTTAGAATATATGGGATATCTCCTCCTCTTTTGACAAGTTTGAGATTTTACAGATATCTAAGTTAGAGAATGCCAAAGCTAACATGCTATTAAAGTTGGCTACCTTGGAATGCTTCAACTTGCATAGAATAGCCTACTTTGAGGTGCTCAACAAATATAACATTAAGGAGGATCTAACTCCAGTTTTGTAAGTCAACTTTGAGCCTAGCTGGATGGACCTGCTGGTTGACTACCTGCAAGTGAGAAGCTTTTTGAGAACAAGAATGAATCTTAAAGGATTAAGAACCAAGCTACATACTATACTCTGCTTAAGAGGAAGCTCTACAAGAGATCCTTCACTTTAACCCCTCATCAGATGCATCCAATCATCTGAAGTAGAGTACGCACTTTATGAAGTATACAAGGCATCTGCTGGAATCACCTGGGGGTAGAGTCCTATCCTATAAGATCCTATGGTAGGGCTATTATTGATCAAGCATTCAAAAGAATGCAATTGATTTTGTGAAGTGGTATGACCAATGCTAGTGGCATGCCAATATATGACATTAGCTGGCAACTCCATTCACCTGAATCAACTCTCTCTAACTATTTGCTAAATGAGAAATGGATATTCTCATCCATTTCCATAGGCTACTAGGCAAAGAAAATTCCTAATAGTCACCATTAATTACTTCACCAAATGGATCGAAGTTGAAACACTAGCCTGGATTATAGAATAGAATGCCCAAGATTTCATATGTAGGTTTATTATCTTCTACTTTGGATCGCCTTAAGTAATCATTACTAATAATATTGGCAAGCAGTTTGACAACTCTCACTTTTGAAATTTTTGTGCCAACCTTGAATCATCTTAGTTGAACATTCTCAAATTAATGGGAAAGTTAAGGTGCCCAATAGAATAATACTGCATGGTCTAAATGTTGGGAATTGTGTCCTAAAGCCAATCGTCTAGGTTGTAGGCGATTGTGCTAATTTTGTAATTGTATATGAATTATTATTTTAGCTGTTCATCATATTTACATTTTTCTGAAATAAACTCTTGTATGATGGAGTTCTTAGAACTACATTATTTGATATAGAGAGGATATATCAAGTAGTTCTTAAACTGGTTCACAATCAAAGGATACATTATTATAGGACGACGATGTATCGAGTATAGGTTGTTGTATGTCACATTTGTTGGTTCTCATCTTAACCAAGGAGTGTGGAGACACAGGTATGACATGCAAGTGAAATGTGTGACATCTCACTGAACGTGACCATCTACGGAGCTCCCTTCTGTCAAAGAATTGCTCGTGAAGGGATATGGATATATATGTCCCTTAAACCTGAGGTTACCATGGTAGCTTACAAGAACCTCACTGTACTTTGGTGTCGGACTACCTGGATTTCTAATCCAGTGATGAAAGGTTTCTGGGTGCAGTCAAGTACTTGTGGAGCGATGTTGGATCAAGATGAAATTAACCCCTCCAAATAGTTTAGAGTAAATGACTCGCTGTGTCTCAATTTAGCAAAACCTTGGCCAGGATAGTTCTTGTGAGAAGTCACAGAACATGTAAAGTTAAGACATGATTTGGATGGGCCAAATTAGGGTTGGCTATCAAATCCTAGATCATCCTGAGCATTATGAGGTTAAAGGGATGAATTATGCAGTAACCATATGCCAGAGGTTCTTGAAAGTTGCTCTGCAATCTTCGACCTATCCGGACGTTGATTATCATTGCTAGATGAGGACTTTGACTGGTACTGAAAGTGTTCCAGTGCTACCGGTTTAGTGTTCGAACCTATGGGGTCATACACCATAAAGATTTCTATCTGATCTAAATGTGGATCGACGATTAAGAATCGTTTGCTGTCACTGGCGGTCAATATGATTGACCATGTGTCGACACTTGAGGGGTCGACACTGGGCTGTGACAAGAAACATTTTCGAAAGTCATTTCTGGACGAGCTGACTCGATCCCTGCTTGAGCTGACTCATTCTATGTTCTGGATGAGCCGACTCGACCTCCACTCGAGCCGACTCATTCTATTTTTGGATGAGCTGACTCGACACCTGCTCGAGCCGACTCGATCCCTGCTCGAGCCGACTCATTCTACTGAAAGAATAGTCCAACTGTTCTGTGTTCTGGACGAGCTGACTCGACCCTTGCTCGAGTCGACTCGTCTCTGCTCGACCAGAAAAACCTGAACGGGATTTTCTGGGAAGCTTTTTAAGAAGGTTTTGACTTGGTTTGAATTTCAAATTCAAGCTGTTTTGGCTCCAAACTTTCATGGAATAATTGTCATTCCTATGCCCTTGACCTTCTCCCCTAATTACTCCTTCCTCTTTCTCCCTCTCTTGGTTGCCTCTATAAATAAAGGTTGGTTTAGGGGCTGCTGGTTGGCTGAGAAAAAAAAAGTTGAAGAACTAAAAGGAAAAGGGGCTTTGTGAGGACTTGGGATTGGATGTGAGAATACCTAGCATTCAAGCTAGGTCTTGGGAAGAGAGAAAGTTGGGAAGGGTTCCACCTCTCCTCCTTGTCTTCCGAGAAGAAGAAGATTAACCCGAAGGATTCCAAGGAGCTAGCACTCCAAGGGAGTTGATCAGAGTCGAGCCCCGGTGTGGATTACATGTAAAGGCTAGACACGTGTGTGGCTCAAGCACTTTACCCTTCTCTACAGCATTTCAAAGGTATAACGATAAGGTATTTTTATATCTTTGATTATTTTTCTTGCTCTTGATGTATATTGCATGCTGCATTATTTTACTAGATCCTGTTGCTGGCAGATTGGTAGATCATTTTGATCGATCTACCAAGCCTTTCGCTGTTTATTTTAAAATTGTTTTAAAAAACTTTCTTTCTGCCTAGCATGTTTTTGCTACACTAAAGACATGGCTGGACCGAGCTAAAAACTTTATTAGATGAGCTGGACAACACCCTCTGGACTTATCGCACCACTAATCAGACTGACTCGGGAAACACCCTTCAACCTTGTCTTTGGCACTGAAGGATCATTCACTAGAGACTGGATTGCCTTCTCACTAAGTAGATTTCATCGATGTATAGAGGAACCCTGAAGATCTTCGAGCCAACTTGGATCTCCTTGAACAAACTAAAAAATACTCTTAGATTTAAATGATAGCTTACCAACGACGAGTAGCTCAATACTATAACTCCAAAGTAAAAGTTAAGTTCTTCTGATCCAAAGATCTGGTGCTTAGAAGAGTTGAAGAGATCTAATCGACATAATGTAGGAAGCTCTTGCCCAATCGGGAAGGGCCATACCAAGTCTTTGAGGTAGTATACCCTAGAACCTATTATTTGGAATATTTGGATGGGACATCCATTCTTCAAACATGAAATTCTATCAATCTCTAGCCTTACTATTAGTAAGTATACTACTAAAAACTCATGTGAACCTAGCCTCTTAAAGAATTTCTCTTCTTGTTGTAAGAATTCCCTATATGTATTTTAGGTCAGAAGTATGACTCATAAGCTAGCCAAGAGTCGAATCTATCTTGCATTGACTGTCGACAAGCACTTCCTAGCATTGAATAGATGAGCCAGTCAATGGCTTCAAGACATAAGCTCTTGCATTAAAAGCCTTGGTGACCTATTGACCTATACAAGTGGGATGACACAAGCACTTCTGGCCTTTACACCTAAGTCTGGATGATCTACCAATCCACACAGGTAGGACAATCCAAGCATAGGCCCCCATGCCAAGAAAGCCTTGGCGAGCCAACCGACCTATACAGGCGAGCTAGCTCGAGTATTGTCAGCCCCTACACCAAAAAGCCTCAATGGCTGTTGCACTTATGCATGCGGCATGGCTCAAGCATTGTAGGCCATCATGCCAAAAAGCATATGATCGATGTGCTTACATAGATGGCATGACTTGACCATGATTGGCCACCATGCCTAAAAGCCTTAGCACCCAACCTAGATAGGTAGTATAGCTCAACTACTTTCAGATCCTATGCCCAAGTCTCAAGGAACACTAGCCTACATATATAGGATGACCTAAGCACTTCATACACCATGCCCCAACAATCTTGACAACTTACTAGCCAATAGATAGTACAATTGAGTGCTTTTAGCTACCAAATAAAGCCCCAGCAATTTATTGACCTGGATAGGTGGTTTAGTCCGAGCACAATCCATCCCTTGTGCCAAAAACTTGGCAACTAGCTCATCTTACCTCCTTAGAACAAAACAACTCCAATTGAAGCATTTTCCAAACGAGAGGCAACTTAATTCCCAAAGCATAGATGGTTCAAAGGTCAAAAGTTTTGGGCCAACAGATACCAAATCTATACCTTGGTGTGCTCCTACTAGCACCGAAGGTCAAGTAATATATCTCGAATTCAACCCAACTAATATAGCACTGTTGACCCATTAGAGCCTGACATGAACTAGCCTGAAGCCCTCGCCTTAACCAACCAGTTCGTGCCACATGGCCATTTCGAAGGCACATGAAGATGTCCAAATCTCCCCTCATTCAATGAGAAGTGGCCCATAATAATGGAACACCTCCATAACCATTAGATCCACATCTCACTGCATCACATCGTATCTCCTGGATGTGTGAGTGGTTATCCCTAACAATCTTCCTTGCATGTCTTAAGATGCTGATCGTAATGAGCTCTAAAACTTATCTATATAAACCATTTTCCAAGGACCTTTCAAATAAGTCAGAGGAAGCCCTTTTCGAGTCCAACTCATGACTTAGAAAGCAAGTGTTAGAGGAGATCCTGGCAAGAGTCTCTCATAGTTCCAGTTTGAGTGGAATCTCAACCTTGAATCCATAGATTCTTTCTTTCTCTCTCTAGCCACCACTCAAAGCTCCAATATAAACTCTAGCCTCCCTCTCTCTCTCCCTCCCTCCCTTCTTTTGCCTTTGTCCATTTAGAATCTTCTCTATCCCACCTAGAAAGACAAACTTAGGCATTGAAAGATTCCTACTGAAAAATTTCCAACAAGTGAACTTTCTTTGCTTGTGGTATATTAGGGCACTCTCGGAGGTTTAACTGAAAACTTGGCCATTATTAACTCCACCAAGACCTTTTACTTCTATTGGCTTAGCAATTTCTGGATCATCACCCTCAACTCACCATTATCGGCTTTAGTTCATTGGTCTCAATCATATAAATTCTTGGTAGCAACAAGTATTATTGATTTTGTTGGTTTGTTGGATCTTTTTGAATTGGCATATGGTGAACTTTATCATGTAAACTGAATATATACTAATTTATTATATTTTTTTGGGTGCAAAACTAATTTTCTGGTTTTGGTTGAATAAAACTTTAATTATAAAATATATATATATTATAACAAAATAAAGCAATACAGGTATGGTTTCATCTAATGCTCTATAATTGGATTGGTCCACCAAGGCTCACCGCTAAGTTAGTGGACCTTGTCTAACAAAATTATGGGTATGAAAGGAAATAGGTCGAACCTAAGTTAAAGTTTTCCCATATTTACATCCCTTGTTTTGGAGAGAAGTTAAGGTTCACAGGTTGGGGTTGGGTTGATATTGGTATCCTGGCCCTAAGGACCCTCCAGGTAAGTCAGAAGAAGCCTTTTTGACTTGAAGGTCAAGCTAAGTCACCGAGTCTAAATCATAAGCTTAGAAAGCAAGTGTCAAGGAGATCCTTATCTCATAGTTTCTAGTTAAGTAAAATCCCAGCCTCTCTTAAACTCAAATTCTCTCTCTCCATAACCATCACTAAAACCTCCATTACAAACTCTAGCTTCTTTCTCTTTTTTAATTCAGAATCTTTTCTATTGCCCTAAGAAAGATTGGCTTAAATATCAGATGAAACTTGCTCGAAAACTCCCAGCAAACAAACTCTTTACTTGTGGTATTCTCAAAACATTCTTAGAGGCCCGATTAAAGAATTGACCATTATCAACTCTTCAACTAGCTTACCAACTTTCTACTCACCATCCAATCTACCAGCCGGAGCTAGATGCAATAATAGTTATCATTGATTTTGTTGTCTTGTAATATTTTTTTTTTTTGAGTTGACAGGTGGTAAGCTTTATTATGTAAACTAATTTGTTGACTTTTTTTTAATACAAAACTAACAAAACTTTAATTATAAAAATTATATTTTATAAAATAGAGCAATATACGGATGGTTTCACATCTTACTCTGATTGGATTGGTCCACCACGATCCACCGCAGGGCTGGTGGACCTTGTCTGACAAGATTGTGGACTATGAAAGGAAATAAGTTGGATCTAAACCAAGGTTTTTCAACATTTACACCTCCTTTTGGAGAGAAGTTATGGTTCTTAGGTTAGGGTCGGGTATCCTGGTCTCTGATTTTCTTAAAATCACAACCATAAATTTGGCACGTATGAGAGAGAAACTATTCTTTCTACAACTATGCTGTGAAGAGTTATCATATATTCAAAGATGCTTTATCACCGGTGAGTGGTGCAGTTGGTTGTGAGACTTTTCTCACAATCAGCTGGCAGGGATTCGAACCTTGGTTCAGACATATTTCGATGAGAAAGTCCAGAAATAAAATAAAAAATAAAAAAATAATCTAAAAATAAAATCAAAAAAAGAGAAAAAATAATAAAATAACCCTGAGCTCATGTTAAAATCAAAAAAAGAGAAAAAATAATAAAATAATCCTGGAGCTCCTATTGACTGATGATAGTGAAAAAGTTAAGAATATATATAATAAATCCCATTCACTCGACTGACGTACTCATCTTCGGATGAAAACGGCTGCGAAAAAATTAATATGCGCCGTGTATCGAACATTCCCTGACAGGGGTTGGAGGACCGTCTGGGGAAGGCCACGCAGGGATCTAACTCCTCCCCTTTTTTGTTCATTAAAAGAAGAAGAAGATGCTTTGATGGGATGCAGCAATATGCCAAGCAGTCCCATGCGACACTAGCATGTTTCTGGATTTCGCTGTACCCTCCAGTCCAGGCAACTACAGACAAAACGCAAGGACTTTTCGTTCCTTGCACTAAAAGATTCACTCAGCCTTCATCACATATATATATATATATATATATATATATATGCAACTACAACAGAAGCTCAGGTAACAAGGCCTCATTCGCATCAAAACAGTATCTTGTTTCTGCAACAAGCTATCTCAGACAAAATGGCTTCAGTCTAGTGAAATCTTATTGTCGCACAAACTTGGCTAGTGCAGATGTGTCCAGAGCTGCAAACTCTTTAACTGCAGCCAGAACGGCAAGCCCCAACTTCACAGCATCCTCATTGCTTGGTGCCTGTGAAAACATATTTAGATGGTGAGCATTCTATAGATCAATGGTCCGTAGTGCTAACTGCTAAGTCCAGCATAAGGGCGGGCTTACCTCAATGTTGAGGGGCAGAACTGGATCATGAAGTGAGAGCCTTAGCAGGAACCAACCACCATGGCCTGAGACCCTAACCTGTATAAGCACCATGAAGAGAGATTATTTATTTATTTATTTATTTATTTTTCAAATATATAGTTTTAGAACCTGATGAATGATAAGCAATCTTCTGGTAGTATTTGCATGACTGTTTTCATAATCGACTCAAGAATCTAATCCAGAATACAATAACATTGCTGAATAACGTTGATCTGTGAAAGATCAAGGTTGCTATTAGAGAATGAATCAACCAAAAACTATCTTCAGTACAAAATTCCTAAATTCTCCATCCTAAATCCAGAAGGAATGATTAATCTGATGAGGAAAGCAACCATGTGAATGCTTATCAGTGATCCATGAGTCCTAAATATAATTTACATTAAGTTTTAGAGGACACAAACCGATATGTGGAAAACATGCTGACTTCAAGAACAACGCAAGCTTAATTTAACAGGTTCCTAAGATCAAGACCATTAGAAATCAATATACAACAGAGGGCCCGATTGGGAAATCCAGCAGGATTGTGCTGGTGGATTGGGCAGCCTATTTGGATAGGGACCCTATTAACCCAACACCCCTGCAGCTCAAATCCTGTAAGAGGGAAAAAGACCTCCATGGGTACTTTTTTATTTTTGCCCCTTCTGCAGACCAACAGACCCACATGCTAGGATATAGGCTAGGACTTGGGTGGCCCCCTAGAAGATTGCAGGCTAGGGGGGCCAACAAACCCAATTTATCCAAACACACCCTTAAGAATTACCAACCAAACTAACTTGTGAAAATCATATGAATGGCAAGTCCTCGCTGTTCATGTGACGAATAGTTTGACATCAAAGGATGGAGAATGAGAAAGATATAGTTCTAGGCATCTAGTGACTCTTAATTTATTACAGATATAGCAGCCAGTACATCTTAAAAAGTCATGAATTCAAAAGATACCTCACATTGTTAGCAAAAGGAAAAAAGAAAAAGGACATACGCCTTCGTAATTGATGGATGCTTTTTTCAACTTTGGATCGGAGCTAGTTGTGTTCTCCAAATGATTTAGCACTGCTTCTCCATAATCACGAAAAGACCTGGAACAAGCACCAAAACTCAGATCATTTACTCTTATAATAGATACACATTTTGAGCTACAGAATTATAATCTGAACTATTTATATAAAAATTTTAGAAGTCTTCAGTTTGAAAAGTTCATCTCTTCCAAATATTAACCTGCTAGAATTGAATGATAAGATTTTCCACCCTTCTGATGAAATGAAATTGCAACCATTTAATAACTAGGCATTATTCTTATCATTGTTCAGCTTATTCAGAACAGATATTAAGTGATAAGTTTCAGGGAAAAAAGTCACATCCTCCAAAATTCTAGCAAGAGAGGTCCAGAATGAAAAGAAACATATCAAAAGCACTAGTAAAAATCTTGGGGTCCTATTGAGAAAGGGGCTTCCAGAATACAAGTTTTCAGCCATTTCTTATTAAAGAAGAAAAGAGAGGGAGAAACACAAAAAATTACTGTCTGACATACCCTCCTTTAAGGTCTGCATGGTCCTGATCAATCTTCAATCTTAGTTCCACTGCCACAGCAGCTTCCTCCAGGCCATCTATCAAGTTGGTCAGAACTTTGCTACCACTACCTGAACCAGAAGCTCTGGCAGAGGCAAGTTTGTTTAAGAGTTTCACCTGCAAAAAATGGCAAATCTTACAAAAGAGAAGGGGAAATAGCATTTGCAAGAGTGCCAATAAATCGATTGTCTGCTTATTGGGTTCCATGTCGGAAGAGATCTTTTTTTTTTTTTTGTAACATGGAAAGAGACATGTAAAAATCAATCAAATAAATGATACAAGAAATGTAGAATGGACATGATAGATTATGCTTACACATGGTTGATTGTGTGCATACATAAGTAAAATGGTAATAGAAATGGTTACTGGAATTGAAGCCTAATTGGCTGGCCTTGTTTCATGGATATGGTTCATTTTTACAGATTTGAAGCAACATGTTGAAATATTTTTCTATGACCAGCTCTCAGCCTGATGCCAACCCTTCTGTGAGATGAAATGAGCCAACGAGTTTCTGGCAAAAGGGGGACCCGAAATAATAACCAGGGCCAATTGATGGAAAGGACCTTAAGGTCATGCAGCTTAAGCTTAGGAACCAGAGCGCAAATCAAATAGAATTTAACAAAAGAGATGTCAACATGGTGATGTATATGAGTGGTAGTTCGGGTAATCACAAGGCATAAAATAAAAATTCCATAGTAAATCTGAGATACTGACCATGAGGTATGCTCCATCATCAAGCCAACGATTCTCCTTCAAAGCTCCATGGCCACTAGTTTCGATGGCCAAATGTGACTCTTCGCCAATAGAATTCTGCCATTGTTTTACATTCAGTAAGATCCAGCTGTTGCAGTGATGGTTTAATGGGCTTTTAGAGAAAAAAATACAAATGACAAATATGTCATATTTCCAAGTATAGTGAATTGCATGCTGACTCAAGGAAACATAGGAAGCCAAGTTTTTTATGTGGTCTGAATAATCAGTTGTACATAGTATATATCACCAGAACTCAATACTAAACAAAACCATTTCAGTAATCCTCTATTCCACTTTATGATAAATAATTTTAATTCAACAATGCAGAAAAGAAAACATAAAGCAGTTCATGATTTTCAGAGTGTACTTTCTCATTTAAAAAACTACAGACTTGGGTTGCTAATAAGTGCAATGTAAGGTTAACTATTAAACCCTCACAATTTTTACACTACTTTAAAAGCCTCCGCAAGTAAGATTGAAGATTAACCATAAAAGTCCTCATAATAAAGTTGAACATTAAACCAATTGAACCATTTTGACAATGTTTTAACCTCTACATTGTGGAAATACTACAACGTTAATCAAGGCCAAATAATCTGAACTTGTAAAAAATGAAAAATTGAAAACTCATCCATATGCATCCATACCTACAATAAAGTAAAATGCCAGCAGATTCTTGGAACAAAGAAGTGTCTACCTATTAGTGTACCATCCATGCTGACCTCTATTGCTTCTTATTAGCTTGTACTAAGAAGTAACAACATGGTGCACATGTAGTGATATGTAACTGTACAAACATTTAGATTGCTTTCCCATTTTAATCCTATGCCAACCATTCCATAAAGCTTTCTTTCAATTAGACATGGTTTGGAACTCTTCATAAGGCGCTTCTTTGTTGGCTGTGAAGATTTGAGGGTCATATTTACACATTTCTTATGGTAATGACAATATTGGAGAGAAAAAAAAGAATGGGAGAGAGAAAGAGAAGAAACCGAAAAGGTGGTTTTGGAGAAATGACTGATACTAACTTTCTCTTCTCTCCTAATGAAATGAGGGATTTTCCCCTCTCATTACTTTCTCTTCTCTTCTCCCCAATTCTCCCAATCCAAAGGGTGTAAAAGTTTGAAGGCAAGGTACCTAGAATGTAGAACCTTCTCAGAATACTACCATTATATGAACTTCCATTATACTAGCAATATGAGTTTAGACATTAACATATGACATTATGTATGTCAAGTGCAAAAATAGTTCTTCCCTGTATTTCTTTGTCTTAGACTTTGAGTTATTTGTGTCGTAAGTGTCAAAATTCAGAGATATATATAATGTTACTTTATGTGACAAGTTACTGCAGACAATCTACACAAATGTCTCAGATAATTTATGAATCTAGATATTTTCAGGTTTACTCAAAAATTATGTTTATTGCTTTATAACATGTCATGCTCTCATATAAAGCAATTAACATTGATCTATGTCAAAAAGAATCAGATAGCATGGTCTATCTTAGAGTGTTAGTTGTAGAACCTTTCTAGGGATAGAAAATTTGTGTCAATATGAGCCAAATTGCCTATGCTGTCACAGATTGACAAAATATTCATACTTTGCTGGCCACACACAAGCATAATTAGTTGATTATGATACTCTAAGCCATGCAAAGATTTTGTAGTAGGATAATGGTTTTTAACATTTTAGAAACTTTCTCAAATGAACCACATGGCCATACATTCTCTATATACTGAAGGTTTATCAAAGAAAGCTTGTGCTATGAGATCAAATCTTTATTAGTGGTCACACCAAGAAAAAAGTAACAAATCTTTGCACTGAGTTTTATCATTCAAACATCATCACACACATTTATCAAAAAAAAAACACTCATAAGACAAATGGTGCTTAAAAAAATTAAATGTTACCAAGCGAATTGCTTCATCAATGACATTTTTGTACCCTCTTTTGAACCGGTGATGCTTTCCTCCTGTAAGATAACAAAAGAAAACAGTAGATTTACATCTTTATTATCTTAAAGTCCCTGTGTAAAACTGACTACTTACCTAGTTTCTTTTCAATAAATGCAGTCAAGCCATCTGAAGTCACACTGTCAGTAACAATGGTACTTCCCGGATGCTACTTGCAAGATCACAATCATAGAAAAGTAAATACCACTGTCATAAACTTTATTTGGCATATGAAATGTTCAACAGAGAAAGACTTACTTCCTCAAGTACTAGAGCTGACATCAAAGCAATAAGTCTGTTACGGTTGAACTCACGACCACTGGAATCTACTGCAGCAGATCTGTATAAACTATTTTAATAATGACCAAATGTGCATTATGACAAACAGCAAGATAACATAAGATATGCATTATCACCTGTCAACGTCCGTATCAAATATGATACCTAAATCTGCTTTATTCTCCAGGACTGCCTGGGTTATTGCTTTCATGGCAGCTTTATCCTCAGGGTTGGGAATATGGTTTGGAAACATGCCTGATGCAAACACCCAACCCCCCCACCCAAAAAATAAAAAAAAAAACACAAAGCAAACAACAAAAAACAAAAACAAAACAAAACAAGAAAAAACAAAAAAAAAAGTTAAAACAAAATAATACATCTGAACCATTGCACCATAAGAAACAGTATATTCAGACAAATGCAGTCAGCTGTTACCATCTGGCTCCAAAAACTGACTGCCAGTTGTAACCGCACCCAAAGGTTCGAGTACCTTTCCCTGGTAAAAGGAGTAAAATGAGCCCGTAAAACTAGCAATACATAATTACAAGGATGACTTATCCATGAATGGGATGATGATGATTTTGAAGCCATCTATGGGATTGTGTTATGATACCATGGAATGCAAACATACAAACATACCATACAGAATCAAGAATGCATAGTTGTGAATGAAGAAACTTTATTCACTTAAAATATATATATCTGTCAATAGTAAAGATGCATTCTGAGGGACAACTGCATAATTGGTTAATTCATTTTGTCAAAAAGGAAACATCCACCTTGGTAGCTTCTTTAGCAGAAATTTAGTGCCATGTTTGTAGTGATGATTAGTTGTAACTTACAGCAATTTGTTTTGTGGTGATAGCAACAATGTTGGAGGCAAAGAAGCTGCATTATATCAGAACTCCACATTGCACATTTGCCCATTGCATTGATATCACACAGATAATATAGTGGAGTGATTAATTAATAAATCTTCTAGAAAGAGTCATTTGATTAAACAGATTTACCTATAGCTATTTATATGAGTTAAATAAGATAAGGGGGTTTACACAAACAGAGGTGATTAGATGAGTCTTAAAGTTTGATTCACAGCATCCTTCCTCACATTATAATGGATTTACATGAAAGAAAAACAATTTAAGTAATCATTCACACCTTTGAGAAGTGATTCACTAATGAATTTGCAAAGGAAGAAATGGCTAACTTGGTGCTATAAGTTACTAGGTTTTGGCACATGCCTTGCACATGCTTTCTCAGAAGCTGCAATTACAACTCTACAAAGAAGCACAACTGGAATATAGTTAAAGACAATAATTTTTAAAAAATTACAGGAAGCCCTCAAATTCCAGCTTACCCGCTGGACTCTGGGCTTTCTTTATATATACAGATAGAGATGGTTATCAACTTGGTATTTCTCTTTTTCTTTTTCTTTTTTCTTGGCAAGAGGTATACATTGGAACAATAGATAGAGCTAAAGATACTATCAAGAAGACAAAAAGTGAAGTGCATGGATATATTTGATGCAACAGGAGACTAACAACTTCATCCTTTCATGCAGCGGGTCACTACTTGGTGCTATGGTAAACGCAAGTTTAGAGTTTCATGAATATCACATAGGGACCGTATACTTGCATTGGGATAATAGCTCCAAGAATTGAAGCACAAGATGAACATTATAAGTGACAAGCGATGATAACTCGGTGGATGTGTTTTTAAAACTGCCTATAATTTTTTTTCCATCCATCAAATACACCATCAAATATAATTTTTAAAGAAATGATGTCTTCACATAAAGTGGGGGATTCACATAAACACACTAAATAATTTATGTTTCAACATGTTAAATAGATGGTCATGTGACTATCATATGTCCAGAAGATTTTTGAATCTTTAGATGGCTATACATGAAATTTTTAAGACTATCCCAAACTCTTCCAATCCAACTATCTTAAAAGATAACACCTTTTGCTTTTGTTGTAGCAGCGGACAGGTTGTACACAAACATTTTGAGTGCCCATGATAGAGAATTGTAACATCTTATGAGCTCATCTTTACAATGAATACATTGTCCTCTTGGTATTATCTTGAAGAATGATTTCTTAGATCTCGACACTCATTCTATACAGAAGATATTTTCTCTCCTCTTTTCTAATAGATTTCTACACTGCAAAATAATCACCCTTATTGGCGTGGAGTCCCTGTATCGGCCGATCGGAGCTGGCTCCGTCAGACTTCTGAGAAGAGGGTAGCACAAGCCCCTCTCACCACGTCGGCGGTTCGGAAGAAGACTCGAAGGGACGGTCCTGAAGGGGACTGGAGCACTTCGTCTTCCCGGGAAACCTCAGGGGAAGATGTGGCACCCATGGAAGGGGCCCCGTCGAAACCTTGTCCAGTCGAAACTCCACCGGCGGCTACTTCCCCAGTTCGCACAACGAGGAGTCCACCTCAGGCGGTGGATGTGCCACCGTTTTGCCCCCCTGCGTTGATAGGGGCAAAGCGCGGCAAGTCGAGGGAGAGTTCGTTCGCGGGGCCTCCCCAGCTGGAAGCTGTTCGGCGAATTCTTCGGAGCTTTCACCTACGGGGGGCAGCTGGTCCCCGCCGTAGCCTGGCAGGCGTTGAAGGGTACGCTGCTGCCTCATGACTTGGCAATTCTTCGAAATCGGAACCTTCCCAGGGTATCCGATTCTGCCTTCTCCACCTTGCAACAGGTATGGTCCTTGCCGTCTGCTTTGTTTTGAGAATCACTCGATCCATAACTCCGTGTTTTTGATGCAGTTGGTCTATGACCTTACCTTTATGAAGGAGGGTCTGGGAAATGTTAACGGCCTCATCCATGGCCTCAAGGAGGAGCTCCATGCTGCCAGGGCCGCAAAAGAAGTGGCCGAAGAGTTGAGACAGTCTATGAAAAACCACCTTGTCCGAATGAACGATGAGGTTCATGACCTGAAGGGCGAATTAAAGAATGCCCATCTGACAATAGAGGAGAAAGAGGCAGGGTGGAGGAAAAGTAGGAAACAAATTGACTCCTTGGAGCAAGCTGCCAGGGAGAATCAAGAGAAGATAGAGAGCTTGACCAAGGTAGTGGAGGAGGCTACCAGGAGGGCCGAAGAGGCGATTCTGGAGTCCGAAGCAGCCAAGAGAGAGTCCGTATCCCTGAGAAAGCGGGTGGTTGATGCTGTAGCAAACTTTAAGAAGTCTTCACAATTCCAAAAGGAAATGAATGAAGCGTCTTTGTACAGCTACCAGCATGGCTTTAACGACGGACTTTCCAAGGTAAGAGAGGCCTTCTCCCACCTTGATTTTTCTGGCATTCCTCCCTTTGACATAACTGAAAAAGAAGAGAAGGAAGAGGATGCCGAAGCCGCAGTAGAGACCGAAGAGGCGCCAGCCTAGGTGAGGAGGCCTTTGCATCAGTTGAAGATCTGGGGGCGACCCCAACTCCGATCCTGGTTCAGGAGGAGGTTCAGGCTGGGGGAGTCCAAGCCGAAGGTTCTCCGGCCCCGGTCCAGATTGATGAGATCCTTTCTGCACAGGTTGACAAATTGCTTTAGTCATGTGGTGTTGGGTCTCCTCCTGTTGATGTTGAATGACCCGAGTAGCTTTAGATGCATTTTCTTCCTTTCCTTTTCTATATTGTCAATGGCTTTTGTCTGACGACTTTTCTAAATTTCGAAGTGGCTTTTTCCTCCTTCTGCATATGCAATACTGCGTTTCTATATGTAGCTTGAGCTAGTTTTACTATTCCTTCTTCTGCTTGGTCGGACGGCCGTGGCCGAAGGCCATTTAGTTGGTAGTTGACGAAGACGAACTCCGTTGCCGAAGACTGTCTATAATAAATTAGGCCGGTGTCACCCTCCTTTGGATACTAAATCTATCCATTGGGGTAGACAGACGTCAACTCCCCGTCATGCGGTGATTAGGGAAGTTTGATCGCGTTTCTCGTTGCTCACGCGGCATATCGATACTCGTACAGTCGTGATTTCTTGCGCCTTGTGTGCCGCTAGATCTCCTTTTTCCAAAAAGGAGCCATTAATGTTGCCGTCGCACGATGGGGATTTTCCCGGATTCGAAGCGCCGGCAGTTGTTGTTCTGGGAATGACCCCCGAGCGGCCTTCTGGTTCTCAAAGCGTCGCTCGGACACGTGGCGCTCTCTGATGCGGCTGGGAAAAAGACGTGGAGCACGCCTCCCCGCAGTCGGTCATGGGTGCAAGGTCTCTATAAATAGGACCTTGCCTTCTACTGTCAAGGGCCACTATTCTCGTAAACTCCTTCCAATTGAAAATGAGGTTCAACACTTCCGAGCTTCGTCGGGCCGCGAAGAGAAGGGCTGTCGACCCAAAGAGGAAGAGGAGTCTGGAGTTCTTCGAGCCAGGGAATGACGAGGAGCCTCTCGTGGACCGTCTGGGAAAGAAGGTCCGCCTGTTGGAGGCCCAATTGAGAGAGGCCAGAGCCCAAGTCGCAGCGGCAGTCGCGGAGGCGGAGGAGGCCAAAAAGGAGGCGGCGAACGCCGTCTCAGACTTCAAGGCGTCCGTTGCCTTCAGGGAGGAGGTCGCCGAGGCGGCTCTGGATTCCTATCATCAGGGATTCCGGAAATGTAGAGGGAAGGCCTTCAAGTTTTACGACTTGAAGGGCCTGGACAACATCAAGCCCTCCGTTCCCTTTCCCGGGCATGAATTTGATTCCAACTCCAATGAAGGGTCGGATTCTGGTTCGGATGGGAACCCCGGGGCCCCCTCGTCATCTCTTTTGAGCTCCCCCCGCCGGTACGGGAAAAATCCGGTGGGAGGTTATTGAAAATTTCCTGCAACTCTCTGCTACTGCCCCTTTTTTTTTTTGCCTCTCCTTTCAAGAGTTTCTTTTTTTTTGTTCTCTCTTCATAAGAGTTTCTTCTCTTTTTTTTGTAAAAATCAAAAAAAAAAGAAGTGAAATGAAATATCTTTTTCTTACCTCTTCCCATGTGTTTCTTGCGATATGTTGTATCATGTTTTGTCTGGAATGTAAATTCCTCGGACCATTTTCGGTCTATAGGAAAGAAGTGAGGTCAGTTGGACCGTTCTTGGAGTATCTGTTGTCAACAGAAAGGACGACAGTGGTCCTTTTAGGCACGTTTTCGGATTTACCGTAGGGTAAGGTGTTTACACCGTCCCTGTACACTTCTGTCATGATTAAGGTAGGCTGTTTAGGCCCGCCCCGGCGTGTCTTCGGATTTACCGTAGGGTAGATTACAAAAACCATCCCTGCGTCTTTGATCTTCTTGGTGGCCTGACTGGGCCATCCATTGCGCTCGTCGGGCATACCGATAAGGTAAGTGGATCAGACTCTCCTTTACGTAGTTGACCGATTTTTCAGATCGGGTCGCTTAGGTTGTTGTCGTTTAGTCGATGCAACGAGCCAATCTGAGTTGAGTAGGATTGAGCAATTTCGCACAGAAAATTTAGGAACTCGTTTATTGATAATACTTGCGAAGGTTTTGTACATTCCACGGCCGGGACAGAGTCTTCCCATCCAGGGTCTTGAGTAGATATGCTCCTGGTCGAATAACTTCTTCGACTTGATATGGACCTTCCCAGTTGGGGAGAGTTTCTCCTGTTCCGCTGGCCTGGATACTTCCGTCCTTCGCAATACCATGTCCCCTGTGCGGAAAGTTTGCTCCTTCACTCTTGAGTTGTAGTATTTGGCGACTTTTTGTTGGTACACCTCCATTTTTATCTGGGCCTGAAGTCTGGGGCTTGGCAGCAGATCCAGGTCGATCCTTCTACGATCGGAGTTCCCAGGCTCTTTGTGGTTGTCAATTCTTAGAGACTATAAGGAGACTTTAATAGGTAGTACAGCTTCGGTACCGTATGCCAGGTTGAATGGAGATTCGCTGGTGGCCGTTCTTGGGTAGTTCGGTATGCCCAGAGAACGGAGGTTAGTTCTTCGGCCCAAAGCCCTTTGGCGGCGTTCAACCTTGTCTTCAGACCGTGGAGGATGGTCCGATTAGTGACTTCGGCTTCTCCGTTGGACTGTGGATGAGCAACGGAAGTCAGCCGATGTTGAACATGATACCGAGCGCAGAAGTCCTTGAACTTCGAATTGTCGAACTGTTTTCCATAGTCCGTGATTATGACATGTGGGATGCCAAACCGGAATATGATGAAATTTTTTACAAAATTCTCCACCTTGCCTTCTGTGATCTGGGCCAGTAGTTCGGCTTCTACCCACTTTGTAAAGTAGTTGATGGCCACAAGGAGGAACTTCCTTTGCCCTGATGCTGGTGGGAATGGGCCAAGAATGTCCATTCCCCACTGGGCAAAAGGCCATGGGACTGCCAGTTGGGTCAGGTGACTCACAGGCTATCTCTGAACGTTGGCGTACCTCTGGCACTGGTCGTACTTTCGTACAAAGTCAGCCGAATCCTTCTGGATGGAAGGCCAGTAATACCCCTGCCGAATGATCTTGTATGCCAGAGACCTGCCCCAAAGTAGTCACCGCATATACCTTCATGAACCTCTCTCAGGGCATAATCCGCATCTGTCGGTCCTAAGCATTTTAGCAGTGGTTGAAAGAAAGATCTCTTATAGAGGGTCCCGTCTAAGATGACATACTGGGACGCCATCCAGCAGATTTTCTTAGCCTCCGCCTTGTCTTCCGGCAGTACACCCTCATTTAGGAATTTGATGATTGGATCCATCCAGCTTGGCTCAGCGTCGATTTGGCGCACCTCCACAGCCTCTTCGTCCATGCTCGAAATTTCAAGATGTTCAACAAAGGTGCGCCCGAGAGATTCCGGTGTTGTAGTTGCCAGTCGAGACAATGCATCCGCCGGAGAATTCTCTGATCAAGGACATGGATGATCTCAAAATGTTCCAGTTGAGAGGATAAGGCCCGTACCTTCTCTAGGTACTGCACCATGGTTGGATCCTTAGCTGCATATTCTTCCTTGACTTGATTTACAACTAACTGGGAGTTTGAGAAGGCCCGGAGTTGCCGAACTCCCAAATTCTTGGCAATCCGAAGTCCGGCAAGCAAGGCTTCGTATTCGGCCTGGTTGTTAGAAGCATGGAAGGAGAACCGAAGTGCGTATTCTATGGTATGGCCGTCAGGTTCAGCCAACATAAGTCCGGCCCCGCATCCAGTAGCATTGGAAGCTCCGTCCACATGAAGCACCCAAACGGACTTCGTCTCCTTCGGGACTTCATCCTCTATCGAAGATGCTTCGTTTTCGGACCTCCAGGTGCATTCTGCCAAGAAATCGGAGAGCACCTAGGCCTTCATAGCCGATCGGGGCTGAAAGCTGATGTCGAATTCACTTAACTTTACAGCACACTTAGCTATTCTTCCAGAGGTGTCCAGAGACCGGAGAACGGCCTTGAGGGGCTGATCGGTCAGCATCACAATAGCGTGGGCATGGAAAGACGGCCGTAGTCGCTTCGCCGCAATCACCAGAGAGTAGATCAGCTTCTGCATCCTCGCATATCGCGTTTCGGCATCATGCAGAACTTTGCTGATGTAGTAGATCGGCTTATGGGATCCATCTTCATCTCTCCGGACAAGGACCGAGCTAATTGCTTCATCTGAAGCAGAGAGGTACAGGTAGAGTACCTCGCCTTCTTGCGGTTTGGAGAGTAGTGGCGGGGTTTCCAGGTGCTTCTTTAACTCCTCAAAGGCAGTGCGACAGTCTTCGGACCATTCAAAGCCCTTTGACTACCGAAGTACCTTGAAAAACGGGAGGCATTTCTCAGCTGACCGAGAAATGAATCTGCTTAGGGAGGCAATTCTCCCTGTTAACTGCTGGACTTCCTTTTTGCAGGAAGGATGTCTCATATCCTTTAGGACTTGGATCTTCTCAGGATTTGCCTCAATCCCTCATTTGGTGACAAGAAAGTCCAAGAACTTACCCGAGATGACCCCAAAGACGCACTTTGCCGGGTTTAGCTTCATGCGGTAGCGCCGTAGAGCACTGAATGACTCCTCCAAGTCGTGGATGTAATCTTTTCGGAGGAGGCTTTTGACGATCATGTTGTCAACATAGGCCTCCATGTTTCTCCCCAGTTGCTTTCCGAACACCTTGTTGATTAACCTTTGAAATGTTGTCCCGGCGTTCTTGAGGCCGAATGGCATCATCCTGTAGTAGTAGAGACCTTTGTCGGTGACGAAGGCCGTCTTCTCATCTTGCGGATCCATTCTAATCTGGTTATAGCCAGAAAAAGCATCCATGAAGCTCAGCAACTGGTGGCCGGCGGTAGCGTCGACTAGTTGATCACTCTTCGAGAGAGGAAAGCTATCTTTTGGGCAAGCCTTATTGAGATTTGTGTAATCGATGCAGATCCTCTACTTGCCGCTAGCTTTCTTCACCATTACCATATTGGCCAACCACTCTGGGCAGTGGGCCTCCCAGATGAACCCTTCTTTAAGGAGTTTGCCGACTTCTTCGTCCATGGCTTTCTGTCTTTTAGGAGCGAAGCTCCTTATCTTCTGCCGCACTGGCTTATATCCAGGGATAACTTCTAGCCGATGAGTGATTACTTCGGCGGGAATCCCCGGCATATCCGAAGCTGACCAAGCGAAGACGTCGGCGTTGTCTCTGAGAAAACGGATCAGTTCCGTTCTGGTTTCCTCATCAAGGGTACTCTCGATCTACACAACTCTGGTGGGGTCTTCCTTTGTCAAAGGTACCAGGACAGTTCTCTCCATAGGTTCACCGGAGCTTGTAGTTGTATCCCTCGGATCCAGCTGGTCCGGGGTTGCAGGATCGTTGTGGTGCCTGTCTTGTATCATCAGACACTGCCGTGCTGCCCTCTGGTCTCCTCTAGCTTCTTCGACGCCGTTCCTGGTGGGGAAGCGTACCAGGAGTAATGAGAGGAGATCACGACCCGAAACCTGTTCAAGGCAGGCCGCCCCAGAATGATGTTGTATGCTGAGGGGATCCGGACCATTGTGAAGTTGATCGGCAGTGTTTTTTGTCGAGGTTCGGTGCCAAGGGTTACAGGCAAAACTATTTCTCTCTTGGCATGAACTTGATTTCCCCCAAAACCAGTGAGCGGTATGGGGGATCTTCGTAGTTGATGTCAAGGCAAACACATTTTAGAGAATGCATCGTAAATCAGGACATTAGTCGAACTTCCATTATCAACAAGGATTCGCTGTACATCATAATTGGCCACAACGACCGAGATTACAAGGGGATCATCATGCGGGAACCGAACTCCCGTAAGGTTGTCGTCGGAGAAGAGAATAACGTTATTGTCCTTGAGTCGCTTTGGGGCATCGTCCTCGTCCCTTCTCCAGTCGATAGGCCGGTGTATCATCCCTACACCTCCGTTGGTAGGCCTTTGATTCGACAGTTCGGCCTCTTCGGGAGGTAGCTGGGGAACAGTTGCTTCCGACCGAGGTCCTTGGCGACCAATGTACCGCCCCAAAACCCTCTCTTGATGAGATCCTCAATCGCATCCTTTAGTTGAATGCACTCTTCAGTGTTGTGGCCGTGGTCCCGGTGGAATCGGCAATACTTGTTCCTATTCCTTATGGAAGAGGAGGCCTTCATGGGACGGGGCTGTTGGAGATAATTTTCTTTCTCTATCTCCATGAGGATCTTCTCTCGAGGGAGGTTGAGGGGGGTGTAGGAGTCGAATCTTCCTCTCGATGCTTTAGGCATGGGAGGACTTCTTCGGTGATCTGTATATTTGCCGCCATTGTTATTGAAAATTGGGGGACCTTGTCCCCTGTTGTTCTTCTTTTTTGAAGGGGGCTTCCCTTCAATCAGTCGTCGGTTAGCCACCTGCTTTTCAGCATCGGCGTATTTCTGAGCCCTTGACAAGAACTCAGCGTAGCTTTTAAAGAACTTCTTATCCAGGAAAAATGTAAGCCTGGACGACGAAGTCCCTTCTTCAAAGCAGATATGGCTACATGCTCGTTGAGATCGGGGATCTCAAGTGTGGCCGTATTAAACCTGGAGATGTAGTCTCGCAGGCTTTCTCCTTCATTCTGATGAAGGAGGAACAGTGTGTTCGTATTCCGGGGAGTCTTGCGGCAGGTCCTGAAATGCAAGACAAACATTTTTTCTAACTCGGAAAAAGAGTCAATGGCACCTGGGTGCAGGCTCGAGTACCATATCCGAGCAGCTTTCTTCAAGGTAGCCGGGAATGCGAGACAGTACATCGCATCCGAAGCTCCTTGGATCATTATATGGGCCTTGAAATTGTCCAAGTGGTCGAGGGGATCGGAGGTGCCATCGTAGGATTCCATCTGGAAAACCTTGAAGTGCCGAGGAATAACTTCGGCCATGATACGGTCGGTGTAGGGTGGGCGTAAATCACCCACAATCAAATCGTCGGGATCCTTCAGATCCCGCATTCTCTGTTCCCGCACCTTCGCCATCTCCGATTCGATGGCTCTGAATCTCCCGTCATAGTCGGGAGTCTGATTCGGCGCCCTCTCTACGGAAGTAGAGTCTTCGGAGGAGGGTGAGGGAGTTCGCCTAGGTCTTTTCCCTTTCTGCGAGGAATCGACGGACCTAGGCAGTCTCGAAGTTCGGCATTCAGGAGAGGGCCGAGAACGGGGGGAGAGATGTGTGGGATTCTCCCGTGGAGCTCTCTTCCTTCAGGACCGAGAGCTATGTCTGGAGGTGGCCGGTGTGTCTCACACCGAAAAAGCTCTGTTCTGGAAGTCCTGAACCATGGCCGTGAGGTTGGTGACCTGGTTCACAAGGGCTTCAAATTGCTGTAATCCCACAACAACTGTGGGAGGTGGGGTGTCGTTCTCCCCCGGGGGCGCGCCCCATTGGGACGGAGCACGACTTCGACTTGTAGAAGCTATCTGAGTCTTTCCTCTTGCCATCGGGAACTTCTTATTTCCTCTTGTTTAGGAGGGAGCCTAAAGAGTGCTGTGTTCTCCCCCTACCTGGCACGCCAATCTGTTAGCGTGGAGTCCCTGTATCGGCCGGTCGGAGCTGCTGCACCACAGGACCGCTCCCTGGTTCACCTTCAAAACAGGTCCCTTGCCGGAGTCGTTCCGGCAGGAGACACTCCGATGCCTAAGTCAGAGGCAGATCCTAGCCACAGAATGGAGAAGGAAGTTGGGAACGAAAGGGAAAGGCTCTTAGAGAATGCGTAAGTGTATGAGTATGTGTGTCTGCGCGTCCCTCTTGAGCAATTCCCCTTACCGTTATTTAAATGGAGACGTCCGACCTGCAGCCCCGCTATTTTTTCGGCGATTGTGGGGAGTTAATTTCTCTCCATGATTGGCAATCGTGGGTTGTCATTGAGCGGTTTCGACCAGACCGGAGGCGTGGCTGCTGGAGTTACGCGCCATGATCGTGACATGGAGATTGTCGATAGTAACCGTTGGTTACTGTTGCCTATCTGGGCCAGATTGTGATCCCATCTTTAGATTTTCCCTGTTTAGGGAGATTCTTAGTTGGAGATTTCGTCCTCTGTATGGGTCGAAAACTTGGTGTCTACCCAGAGCCGGAGACGCAGGAGACTGCGTCTTCAGCAGGGACCGAAGAGCGTGTCTTCGGAAGTCGTCGAGGAGCTTGGTCTCCGATTAGGGACCGAAGAGCGTGTCTTCGGAAGTCATCAAGGAGCTTGGTCTTTGGTTAAGGCCAAAGACATCATCCGAAGATCTGGCTCTCGGATGTTGTAGACCGGTGAGAAACCTTGGATTGCCTGTAGTTGGCCTGACCTCTCCTGGTCCGAAGTCAGTGGTCCGGAGAAAAGGTCTTCGGCGAACCGAACTAGTGTTCGGTTCGTACCTGGATAAGGATACCCCAACAACCCTCAACAATAAGGCTTCATTTGCACTCTAGTTCCTAGATGCTTATCTAAATAAACCTCATGTAGATGAATTATCAACAACAACGAAGGGGGAAAACTTTAGATGGATTCATGACATGATAAATCTACAAATGACCAAAAAAAATCACTGTGGATGACAATAACATGGATTCTTGATTTGAAATGACCATGATGAAAATTTCGGTACAGACAAGGGCGGACCATACCAATTTTTCTAAGGGAGGCCAAAAAAATATAAAAATAAATAATATTAATAAATAATTAAAATTAATTTAAATATTTTTTATAAATATTATTTAAATTATACCTATCTTATTTCATAAGATTAAATTCATTAATAATGAAATCTATCATAAAATTTTTCGCTATCTTCTTATTAATATAAGTGACTAAATAATCGATAAAAAAATCGTTTTCCATCTTGTAGCATAATCTGGTCTTGACAATTTTCATTTTTGAAAATATTTTCTCTATAGTAGTAGTTGAAACCGGAAGAGTAATAAGCGTTAAGGACTCGTAAAGGATGTGCGCGCATCGGCCACAGTAGTGGCACTATCGCGCCAGTACCGTTGCCGCTGCACAACGGGATGTGACATCCATCGAGCGACGGTGCCAAAGACGATGGGATATGAGTACAGTAGTATTGGTGGGAGCCTGAGGCATGACGGGCGCCCACCCATCCGTGCCCTCCAAGATTCAATCATGCTACGCGATGGATCCGGTCGCTAAGACGGTGCGTGGCTTCACCGCACGCAGTGTTCGTCGGTGCAACGAGCCTGACGAAGGCCACCAAGATGGTAGTCATAGGCCAGCGCATCGGTGATATCCGGCCTCATGTATGCGCAACCGTCTGATCTCGTCGTGGGAGCGTTCTCGTCGATCGCATTACATGACAAGTCCGGCTGCCATTTTATCCATCGATGTGGTGAATGGGATGGTGCTGACTGCGTACAGTAGCTTCAACCATGGCGAATTCTGAAGACGGACGCTGGTCGAGTAACAAAAATAAAATTGTCTTCTTCTAAAAAAATATAAAATTTTTTAATGAAAATAAAAAATAAAATTAATAGTGATCCAACTTTCAAGTAAAGAAAGCTGATTTATAATATTTGTTTCATTTAATTTTTTTTTTAAAGAATTTTCAAGTTATATTTAATATCCCAAAGTTTAGAAGGGCCAAATATATAAATATATATATATTTAAAAGTTTACATAAAATCTTAATTTATAAAAAAAATAAAAAAAATTAGGGGGGTCCAAGGGGCCTCCTTGCCCTCTAAGCAGTTCATCCTTGTATATATTTAAAAATTTATAAAAAAAAATTTAACTTATAAAAATAAAAAATAAAAAAAATAGATCCATGCAGAATGATGTTGAAGAAATCATTCCATCAAATGCAAGAAAGAAGGCAAAATATGTCATTATATAGAGCTAGTCTTTAGGAGGCTCTAACTAATATAGGCACTTGAACCTTGCATAGGTTGCTGGCTGCCAAAAGAGGAGTAAAAGGTGCTTTTTAAGAAAGTTGGTTGGAATATGAGTAGCCTTACAAATTTCAAGTATGGCTATGCAATGATCTGAAAGCTATTGAGCCTATGATACTGTACTCATGCACAAGTATCCAAGGATCACTGAACCGTGCCGAACCGGCCAGTTCAGCTCTTACCGAACCAGACTAGCACTAAATCAGCACGGTTTGGCTATAAAAATCGATTCCCCCCTTTAAAAAAAAAAATATATAATAGAAACCGGTCCGAACCGATCCCGAACTGGCCCGAACCATGGCAAACCAGTCGGTTCGGGACCACTTTGGTCCAGTTCGAACTGGTTTGAACTGGTTTCTAATTTTTTTTTAGTTGTTAGTTGAGAGGGAGAAAGATATTTTTTTCTCAATTCACCAAGACCGATACCCATATCGATATAGTACGGTACGGATCCCAATACCGGTTCAGCGATCCTTGCAAGTATCCGTTCAATTGTCTTTACAACAGCACCAAATCAACTTTGTAAAGATATCACATACCGTTGTAAAGAATGTAGCACAACATACAAGATAATTTAAAAAAGTTAAAGGTAGTGTTAAAGGGTCCATAGAGTTGATCTCACAAGACAATATATTGATGACGATTGGAGATTACATAAGTCAATAATAACATGAGTACTGTACAATTCTCACAACAAAGTTGATATTCTTTGTGCTATTTATCGCTTCCTAATTAATAAGGGAACTAAAACAAAGTTTCCATGATAGCACAAGCAATGCATGCAACAGTTACACAAAAACGATGATTTTAAGTGACAAATTTACATTAAAAAAGAACTTCACAGACTGCATATCCACTAGAACTTAATATTTATGTATTCCCCATTCAAAATTGAAAAGTTCAAATGGAGCCTTCAAAAGGAAATATGTGGCAATGTCCATTTAGTTTAAGAAATACCTGCCAATGTCAAAATTCAAGCACTGAATGATGAAAATTACCATACCACCCTTGCCATTATTTTCCCCCAACTTCAAGATCCATCTTCTCTAGGGATGATGCCCCTGCATCCCCCTGGTTTGGATCTATATACTTGCATGTCATTTGTTTATGAGATGAACATATCTTTTGCTTCCATTCTAGATTTTCCTATGATGAGATTGTTAAATTGTCATTGTAATAACTTAATATCTTGCCCATCTGATATTTCTTTCTTTTTTGTGTGCTAACTTTCATTATCAGACAACATCTACAATTGACATAAAGTTTTGCCCACTGGAAACATTTTACTCATAATCACTGTATTTTTGTGTTGTCAAAACAAGAAATTAACATCGAACTTTTAACACTTTGTTGTCTTTCATCATCAGACAACATCTGAAAATACTTGCCGTGATGGCGAGTCTTCAGGGTCATTGTTTTGATTTTCTTTTGCTAATTAAAGCTAGCATCTTGTTGCTATTCTTGATTTAATTTTGGATTTCTTTTGGATACATGTTTTGCTTCAAATTTGTTTCATCTTAGTTCTACATCTACACAAAGAAGATGAAATTACCGCAAAAAAACCACCCGCTCCATTCCCTGCATCCACAATTATATGAAATCCCTCCAGTGGCTTCTCTGAAAGTAAAGGTAAAGAAAAAAATCAGTAAATTAGTGGCAAATGCTAAGAGGACATTTTCCATAAGAACTTGTAATAAGTCCTTCCCATATATGTGATGCAACACACTTGTAGACCCTCCCCTCTAATGACAAATTGATATTTTATGAAAATGGGATACAAGAGAAATTAGCATATGACAGCAATAATAAATAATCTCTGCCACATATTTCCCAATGTATACCCCCCACCAAAACAACAACAAAAAAAAAAAAATCCCAAAAGAAGGGGACAGGTTGGGGGAACAGCTGTAGTAATTCAGCTAGTAGTATACATTCAATGAAAATAATTTAGAAATCTGAATTGTAGGCCGAAAATCAAACTGGAAAATCAATTTTGTGCTAAATAGTTTAAAATATGAGAAAAAGCATACCCACGTTCCCTGCAGCTTTACGAACTGCAGCTACAAGATCAGCAGTATAAACTTTCATGTAATCCACCTTTCTAACAGCTGCATTCTCAGCTTCTTCTGATTCCTTCAAACTTGTATCTGTGAACTTCTCATATATATTTGCAGCGCGCTCCAAGATGTCTCTGATGTCAGCTTTTCCAAGTCCACCAGCTTTAGTGAAAAACTTTAAGCCATTGCGATTATAAGGAAGATGACTAGCTGCACACAACAAAACCGTCTTAGTGGACCTGAGTAAAGCTGATTGAGGTTGCATAGCAAGATCTCTGGGCAAAAGTCAATTAGCAAGTATGACGATATTACGAAATAAGATGATGTAAGTTCCCTGAGATAGTTTCATTTAAAAGTTTAGAGGCTTACATATCATATAAATTTTGATTAAACAGGATTAAAAGAGAAGAAAGCCAAGCAAACTAGAGGAAATTTATAGAAAATGATTTGATGAAACTCAAAGAGAACGAAATGCTCCAGGCAGAACCAGGACAAGAAGCAGGCCATACAAAAAAAAGACCACAAATCAGTGACCTGGTTCTCTCAACGATGATTATGAAAAGGTTCTTAACAATCTCCCAAAACCGGAACATCAAGGATAGATGTTCAGTGTGCTTTGAATGCAGGTAGTCCAGAAAACTTGCAAAATTAAAGCTTAATCTTGTAAAAGCCATGTTAAAATAACAAGAAATGAAGAAATGCCAAAAAAGCATCATGAACTGCCAACATCCAAAACGTTTTGAAAGCAAAACTAAAACTAGGGTTCTGGCCCAAACTGGAAATTTTCCATTTCAGTTTTGGAGTTTCAGCTCCCATGATCTACAGAATAATTTAGCTCATTTAAAAATCAGGAATTATGAGAGAATTTATCATAATTTTGGAGAATATTATTATGATAGTCATCACCATCAGAAAACATGAAAGGGAAAAAGAAACCGAACAAAAACTCTTCCTTTACAACATTTTAGAGTAGATTCAACACCGAATATATGCTTCTATTGCATAAGGATGATAGTTCACAGTTCACACAGCTATAACATGACACACTGAACAGTTTGAAACAGGCAGTGTCCATGCCATGCTACAAGAATCTCAAACTAGATTAGTATGAATGGTAAGAACCGCAGTTTACTTGCATAGTCCCCAGCCAAAAGGCATGGATGAAGCTATGTAGCAACCATCCAAAATCTAGGAACAATTAAGGAAGCTATAACATGATACACTGAACAGTTCAAAACAGGTGGTCTCCATGCCATGTTGAAAGGATCTCAAACTTGACCAGTATGAATAGTAGGAACCACAGTTTACTTGCATATTCCCCAGCCAAAAGGCATGGACGAAGCTGCGCAGCAACCATCCAAAATCTAGGAACAATTAAGAAAGCATTATTCACATAAAACTTACACTACTGTGAATTACCAAAAAAAAAGTCATCTGAAGTATATGAATTTTTCCTTAATCCTAAAGCCATTTGACAAAAATCAGAATTTTCAGGATCCTCCTGAATTCTCTATTATTCTCCATATTTTTTTGGTTGGGCATTTTCTGCTTAATGATCCTCAAGGGGAAAAAGTAACAAAATAAACTGTAACATTGTTCTGATTTTCCTGTGATTTTCATGAGCTTGATGTTGTTTTACCACTTTCTGCCATACTGCTGCAATATGTAGATTCAGAAATCACAAGAAGCTTGAATAACAGAAAAATGAAAAGGTTTTATTCATGGCAGTTTTGTTGTAATTACATGAAATCAAATGGTGACTTACAGGGTTTTCTTTTAAAAAACATTAGAACATACCAGTTATCATTATGGACCCATCAACTGGACAAAGGAAATTCTTTTCTTCTGTAAGCGTACTGTTGAACATTGCTGGTGTAGATGCCAATCTGCATGAAGAATTGACAGACATCAGTATGGCCTGTGTCTCATCTCTATCAACCATTATATATTTCGAAGAATTAAGCAAGAAGACATCCATGTTTTTTAAGTGACAAATCAAGTCATATAACAAACATTTTCCTTAGAATCATACTTGATGATGCGAGAATTTACTTTGCTTTTTAGGAAAACAGACAGAATGGAAGCACCAGTTGATGATGAATATTTGTATCCTATCATGGCTGAAAGTAGGCACCTAAATAAGAATAAATAATGGAGAAGTAAGTTAATATTTCAACTCACCCGTACTGAATAACTGCCACTCCAGTACTAGCAATTCCATGAGAAACTGCATCCTGGAAGTTGACAATCAGACTTCAGTAATCCAACAATTATCTCACAATTGATGAAGATCGAGCAAATTAAAATATGCTTAATACACTATTAGTTGCTTTATGTTACATAAATTGAACAGTTGAGTATGCCTACATAACCTAGTTTTTCATTATGAATGATTCTTTTCTAAATCTTTATATTTAATGATGTATAAACAAGATTGGGAAGAAACATATATGCTGCATATGAATTCTATGAATTTCCCATGACTAAACTGTCTATACAAGATTGGGAAGAAACATACATGCTGCATATGAATTCTATGAATTTCCCATGACTAAACTGTCTATACGAAATGGAGTGTAGGCATAAACTAACCCAAAAGAAAAGGGGTTGAGAAAGACAAATAGCAGGACAAAAAAGGAACAAACAAAGATTTAACTGAGCACTATATGAACAATTGGAATGCTTCTTCAAAATACCCAGTAAATTAAATCACTCAAAATATACGCTTCTTCAAAATAGTCAGTGAATTAAGTCACTATATATTTGCATGAAACATAAGGTGTATGTGGATGGCTTGCATGTCTTAGACTAATTATAATTTTTGTATCTTAAGTAATAAATCTTTTGAACCTAAATATTCAAGCTGATAGTATCTGCTAGAACTGAAGCATGCTCAAAAGCCAAGTAAGAAAAAATCAGCCAATAACCTGTAATTTTTGAGCAGATATTCGTGAATCATGACCAACAGAGATTCTTAGGCATTTTGATTCAGCTGGTTTCTTTTTTTCCAATAACCATGCAGCAAAAGAAGCAGCTATAGCTTTTGTGACAGGTTCAGTAAGATTTACAGGTTCCCCCTCGACACCTTCAACAGCAACACCTCGAATATCACTGTCAAAAAGAATAACAAAAACATGATCTTAGCTAACTGAAGGCCAGAGATAAAATTTAACAAATACAGAAATTGACATCTCTCTAATCAACTTGCTAGTAGACAATGCAACATATGTACAGTGGAAAGAATAAACTATCTGCAGCTGCATCATGTGTTTTTTTCATCTCGACACTAGTATTGCTTGCTTAGGAAGTAAAAGAAGTTAGTTACAAGGGGATCTTACTTCGCAATATGTCTTAAGGAGAAAAAGGAAGAAAGTGAAGGGCCAAAATTTACTCTAAGATACCTAAGATGTTTCCTGTCAAACTTGAGTCAAGAGAATGGGTCATGCTAACTCTCCTATACACTGACCACTTTCTTTAAATATTGTGTGGATTTCTTGGCTAAATAAAACATTTTCAGAAGGGAAAAAAATCTACAAGACATGCTACCATTTATGCAATGCAGCTACATGAAGAAAGAATTTGAATTGAGAAGAAACCATTTTATCATCTCAGACCTACTACCAGTGTTTATTATCAAGTTATCAACACTCAAGTTACACAACCAACATAGCATTTTACATAGTGATCTAAAGATGTAAAATTCTAGAAAACAATGAGGTATATTCAGGGTGAAAAAAACATCTAGAGCTGATGTAATCACAATACATGTAACAAATAAATGTATTTATACAGCAAAGAAACACCTACACCTTGAAAATATATCTTTTGAATTGGAAACCATCTTTTGGAAAATGCACTAACTTATCTACAACACCATGGGACTTCAGTACTAGCCTAGCTCACACCATGTTGACGTGGCTCAAGTTACCACTATTTCATAGTTCAGAGAAACTGGATAAAACATAAAGCTAATTATCCCCATCCACCCTGCAGGGGCCCAGATCCTCCTTCTGTCTCTGCCAGAAATATATAACTAAACCATTTGCAGATTATTTCTAGTAAAACTTGTCATTGTCTGATTCAACAGGAATAACTTAAAGCAAATGAAGGCAGTGTTCCTAACAGTCACAAATTTCGACTTAAATTACTTCAGAATGGTTTGTATCTTGCAGGATGTGACATTATGATCTAATAATGTTAACAGAGCCAAAAATGTACCTTCCATTTTGAAGCTTGAGAAAGTCAACTTTCTCGAAGGATGAAACAGCACTAGTACATTGAGCAGCTGCAAGAAAAATTATTAAATGAAAAATTAATAAAATCAAGGCAAGAATGAGAAAGAGGAAATAAACACTGACAAACAAAAAATGCTTTATAAATAAAAATTGTGCTGCCAGTGACTTGCACAACAAAAATTCTCCATGATAGTAACAAAAATGCAAGAGAATTAAACATATATTCAAAAACAACTAAATGCAAAATAGTTCATTAAAGCACACTGTTCTCAAGTTAGGAACTTAACATCACACTTGAGGTCAACCTGAATAGTGAGAGTCTAGAACAGACCATTGCAATGGATACTTGCTTGGTTCCCAAGATCAATCCTGTGTGTTGTTAAGGTATGCAACCGCATGGCTGACTTGTCAGGCCATGCTAATCTGCATCCCTGCAAGGGATGTGTACTGCGCATACTAAGAGCACAAGAGATACTGGGAAATCTGGTGTGTGATTGCCTATTCCGTTGACAATGCTGTGCCAGAAATACATTTTGAGTAGAATTCCCTGATTTTGCTGCACGAAATGTGGAATTTTATTAGATCTATATCTTTTGTTAGTTTAATCAAACATGTAACATGAAATAAGTCGTTATTACTGACAGATTAGACATTTAAGTTTTATAGCTGCGTTTTTTGATAATTACAGTGATTTTGCTATTAAAACTTTAAAAGCCAATAATAGATAAGAACAGCAATAGAAATAAATTTGATGAACTAATATACATAGGCTAATGACTCCTGCAATAAACACAAACAACTCCACCACCCTTATGCCTGTGAATAATGTCAGAAACCATCATACCAGGCGATGTCTTACTCTATTATCAAACATCTTTAAGAGGGTTGCTTGAATGAAAGAAAGGATCAGTTAATTTTCAACAATTTTATACATAGAGTTCAAGAGATCAGCATCCAAAATCTGTGTCTCTCCTAATTCATCCTTTGTTTCTGATTACCTTCTTTCCTACAAGAAATATTACAAAGACTTTCTCTAAGTGGCTTGAAATAAAAATTAAACTTCCAAAGTATCCACCATTTTAAAGTGGACTTGAGACCCAGCTATCCAATGTTGCCTCCCAAAATAGAAGTAACATAAGGCAACCTGAAAACTATATGATGATTTAAATGAAAGTTTATCTACACTTCCAACCAATTAATAAAAATCAGAGAAACCTAGTACATCAAATTCAGGACTCCACTCATTGGTGATTTGAATTAGCTTATCAATTGCTGTAAGATTTAAAAAGCCCTGGAGTTTTTTTACTCCTTGCTTAGGGATAAATGGCTCAGTCCAACTCTTAATCCTCATAATGAAGCAGAAGCTTCCATCCTAACAATCATACTCTATTGACCACAAGATAAAAACTCAAATTTAAACTCCACTTCAAAACCATGACCTCTGTCACTGTTGGTCTGATAAATTATCATTCACATGCAAAAGAACACTAAATTTCACCTAAGATAACAACTCAAATTAAAACTTGACAAGGAACTATATCAACAGAGCAGTCACTTGATTGACTGATCAAAAGCATATAAATCACCAAACTCAGGAAGAGCATCCTACATATCATTCACCTGCAAAGGAATTTCATCAAAGAATCCAGCGAATATAAATTTGTCCGACCTTTTTCAAGCATAAAAAGCGCTTCATCACTATAAAAGTCGATAGAAGATCAGACTCAGCAGCGCCATAAGAAACCACAAACCTAACAGGTTCTTGTACAGAATGAGGAGTTTCTAGGGTTCCGAGCTAGTTAAAGCAGCCAAGATCCAGAATTTCCAGGCTTTTACGCACGACCATGTCCAAAGAACTACCACAACAGAATTTTTATACGAGAGAATAGAAATCCTTAAATCCACCAACATATCAGGTCCAAGAATTCGCCTACCATCCATAAGAGTCGATCGAACAATAGCAAGCAAGCTCGGGCAGCCAAGGTTGGGAAATATCTAAGGTATTAAGTACGAACGGATCAGAATTACCCCTATACGATCTTCCTTTACAGTCATTTGGCAAAAAGAAGAATTTGGAAATCCCTTAATCGAACTATAGAAACCGAGTTCATCATAATCGAAAGCGAAAGTGGAGGACACGAGAGAGAAACCTGCCATCATTTCCGATCGGAGGGGAGGATCGATTGCCTTGGACGAAGAAGACGAAGGAAAACGGCTAACGTGAAGGGATATAAAGAACGGATGCCGCAAGGTCGAAGTTTGTCGTGGTAGCTGGGGTGGACTCGGATGTAACATCTAGACACCTTAGGGACTTAGATGAAATAAACAATTGTTTCCGATTCATCAGGGTAGTCACGGCGCCTGAAGGGCCGGGAACTGGTTTAAAGTTGATACAGTAATCATATGGGACAAATTGTAAAACAAGAAGGCACTGCCAGTGCTACTTGGATTATTCATGATGAACAAGGTGTCATAAATTGCCTAATACAGTAATTCTACTCGCTTAACTAGCAAGCTTAGACATGGTCTTCTTACTTGCATGGTCTACAATCTATATAAACAAGATGGATCAAGTGTCATTGCTTAATTGTTGACACTTGCTATTGTTGATTTGCACCATGTAAACCATTATTATCATGAATGGTAGTTATCTTTCCACTACTACTATATTTGAAGTAATTGTATTATTTCTCCCATATTCTTGATAGTGGTAAGATGGGTGTAACTATCTCATTTTTTCGTACATAAATAACAATAACCACTAACCAATTGTTATTCTGGAACTTTATTCCACTAAGATTACATCTTATACTAGAAAATGGATACGTAGCACAAATAGATTTTAAAATTTTTTTAACATGATATTAATAATTAAAATCATTCATCCGAATTAAAAAATCAAGAACTATTTGCAAATATTAATCAAATAATATGAGTAACAATAAAATGAAGAAGCATACCTGAATGATAATCATCCGATTATGGTCTGAACTCCATGAGGCCTCCAAGCATGAGCCCTCCAATACTAGTCTATACAGGTATCGTTCAAGGACTTTTCCAATCGAAAGAATCTTCTTGAAAATCTTTCTTAAGGAATTTAGCATTTTCTCTTTCTCAAGGATATGTGCACCTTCCTATCTCATATATGATTCCTTCTAAAAAAATCACCAACCCTTTCTCTCTTTTTTCTCCCCTTTTCTTTTCTTGACTTGACTGTTGGGATCGGTATCAACTTGCTTCGATACCGGTTGTTGTAGAAGCAGAATGGGATCGTCGATTATCGATGTCGATACCACAAGAGAAAGAAGAAATGATAACAAATATAATTTTTGGGCATGCAAAAGGTTTCACTATGAAAAATAAACTTACAGATTAAACTCTTTCTTAACCCCGTAAAAGTATCTCTTAACAAGAAATCCCGAATCTTTCTCTCAAGCTCTCAATCAGCCCTCTACAAGAGACCTCTCACCATTTTTTCATCCTCTCTTTCTATCTGTATCTCTACCCATGAATTTGTAGCCTCCACTGCGTAGAGCATCTCATAAGGAGTCCAACGGTCCAAATAGAGTCCAAATCGAAGTCGTGTAGCTCTCCCAATTGCAGTTTGATTGCAACGCTACTCGTGGCCGTCAATCGCATTGAGATCCAAACAGATTACGCCAGAATCGCGTCGTGCGCGTTGCACGCACAGGTTTCCTTCTGCTGGGCCCCACACATTTTTGTCTTTTCTTTCGTGGGTCGCGCGGACGTTTCTTCATGATGGGAGTGTTGAGGCACCACTGGTCCAACAACCTCCATCTCGACTCAACATACTGCCTTTACCTGACTTGAGAGCTTCTAAGGATTCCAACGTCCCCATGCCCTGGGACAATTGCCTGATCATGGATGGGCAAACATGGGAGTCGAGCCAGGCTGCTCGATCCCATATTTGTCATGTGCTGTGCTCACCTCGATCTGAGACTTGCTCGAAAAAGTCTTCTGCAGCAATAGGAACTTCACTTTGCGATGTCATTTATCATCTACTCGAGTCTCGCATCCTATGCCTGATCCACCTGATGTTAGAGCCCCACGTTGCACTAAACTCCTGTCTGCACCAGGAACTTTACCTTGCACTGGACTCCTTGTAAAGAGGTAGTGACCCCCACGCTTCTTTTCTTGTAGAACAATCCTATTGCCATGCAAGACCTTTAGGACTCCATCACTAGCTCTCCACCTGTAGCCGCTTGAATCTAATTTGCTAAGAGAAATTAGATTCTTGCTAAAACTGGGTACGCATCAGACCTCACCCAGTTTCTTCACTGTCCCATCATATACCTTCAAGCTGACTGTCCCGACACCCGTGATCGCATAGCTCGATCCATCTGCTATGTGGACAGAACCCTCTCTACTGTCTAGATAGTCAAACAGCTCCTCCCTACAACAAACATGGTATGGATAGGCAAAATCCGAAATCCACTGGAAAGAAGGGGATACCTTGTCGGATACCAAGAATACATCGCTGATGTATTCGTCATCGCCGCTATCGGCCATCGCCATAATAGCCCTCGTCTGATCCCTGAGCTGCGGGCAATCTCTGACACGATACCCTAACTCATTGCACCGGAAATACCTGATCTTGCTAGCATCTTTTGACTTAGACCGTCCTCCTCGCGATCCTTTGTCACTTCGCCTCCAGTCGCCTACACTTCCAGAAACTGCCAATGCTGAGTTCCCACATGAACTCGAAACCTGGTTCTTCCTCTTGAGAACCTCGTTCTGAAGTAGCACTGATGTCACCTCCTCCATCTTGATAGTGCTCTTTTCCACCAGAAGAGCAGTCACCAAGGACTCGAAGGACTGTGGTAGGGATGATAGCAATACAAGTACCCGGGTCTTCTCCTTAACTTTTTTACCGACACTGAGGAGATCGGTGAGGATCCTTTAAAAATTGCTCAGGTGCTCCTGCACACTCTGTCCCTCAGCCATCCACAATTGATAGAACTTCTTCCAAAGGAACAACGTGTTGGTGAGGGACTTCGCCATGTACAGCTCCTCCAGCTTCTCCCACAATGTCATCGGAGAAGACTCGTTCAGTACATGGATCACCACATCATCCGTCAGGTATAAGCGGATTGTGCTTACTGCATGCATTTGAAGCCGTTTATAGGTTTTCTGTTCTATGATGTCTGGTTTCTCCTCGTATATAAGAGTGTCGATCAGCCCTTGCTGGATAAACACATCTTTCACCCTCACTTGTCGGATGACTTCTTTCTTTAAGGTGCTGACTATTGGTGTGAGAGAGGGTTTTAGCATGGAGAACTCCTTTTAATTTAGGACACCAACACTTGGCTTAAGCCCCCTAGGATGACTTCTATTGGGGCATGGAGAAAGTTTATTCACCAACCCTTGTGACACTAGGAAATTATTCAAATGCCAACTTATTTTGGGGTGTTAGAAATACTATCCATTTAGGGTATGTAAGAGATAAATTCCAAGGAAAGGACTCTTTTGGGTGCTAATTAACTTCTCTCACATTGAAAGAAAAGTGGCATGGAGAAAGTATGTGGCACCCCAACTCTTGGGTGCCACAAGTGTCCTAGGACTAGGATTTGACCAATTTTGCTGGGGTGCCACAAAGAGTCATCTAGGACTAGGATTTAACCGCGTCAAAATTGGTCTTTAAATTGATTGGAAACTTAGGTCTAACCAATTTGTTAGCAAGTCTATTAGTCCATAGGATTTATAATAAATATATTATATTTGGTTTATGATTAATTTTCTATTATGTGTGATCTATTAGATTCTATATCTAGCTAGCAGTAGACTAATATTTGAACCCAAACCAATTATTAGTCAAATACAAACATATTGATTAATTAAAACTCCTTCTAATTAATCATTGAATTAAACTCTTTAATTTGTGCAAGTCCACAAGTCAAACTTGATATCTAGTAATGTATCATGACTATTCAAAAGATATAAAATTTTTGGTAGAATTACTAAAGCACCCTTCATTGGTAAATTATCGTATAGTTCAATTATTTGATTACACAACATTCCAAAAAGGCTATGGGCATGGAATCATGCCAAGCCCAAATATCTAACCATATATATGTCGATCCAAGATAATGACTTAATTAATGAAATATCAGAAACTCTTCTTGATTATCATTTTACTCTAGCCAGAAATTCTTAAATTATCATCCTATGAGATCACATAGGATGTCTCTCCTCTTACAAGGAGTGATGATCTCTTGTTTATCACTCACAATCTCCATGCACATTTTACAATACCCAAAACATCTTATACATGTTTTAAAGAGTCATGTTAAGATATGAACCAAAGCATGGTTCATGTATATAAAGTACCATGGTGATCTCAAGTCTAATGATCACATGTATCATTCCCACTAGAGAACCATTCATTGATAAGCTAGTAAGGCTCCATTAGATGTTCTTT